>CM053573.1:47216793-47258140 GCA_028646485.1 Cryptoprocta ferox
TCTGTTTCTTCTTTTCCCCACTTGCAAATCCAAGTTTTATCCCTTCAGTCCTTCTCAGTTCAATCCATATGGGCGTGAGCGGATTACAGAGCTCCCTGCTCTTCCGCCATCTTGTCTATATTCGGGTGTGTAGAGTTGATGTTCTTCAAGGAGGCCTTGTTTTCAGAAAGGTGCACTCTTGCCAAGAATCAAGTTCTGAGTAGGTTTTCAGCCTACTCAGGAATGTTTTCTCCTTTCAGAATTCCATGGAAATCCTTCCAGACTCAGGTCAACACTCCTTTCTCTATCATTATAGATCTGATAATGATTGTCATTCTTTCTTCTTATATTTCTTACCTCTATATCACCTATTTTTATTTATTTTTTTAGGTTTATATATTTTGAGAGACAGGGAGAGAGAGCACATGCAGGAGTGTGGGGAAGGGCAGAGGGCGAGGGAAAGAGAGACAATCCCAAGCAGGCTCTGCACTATCACCAACTGCAAGATCATGACTGAGCTGAAACCAAGAATTCAATGCTTAACTGACTGAGCCACCCAAGGCACCCCTGTATCACCTATTTAAAAATTGTTTTCTTAATGTTTAGTCACTTTTTGAGAGATGGAGAGAGACAGAGCATGAGTGGGGGAGGAGAAGAGAGAGAGGGAGACACAAAATCCAAAGAAGTTTCCAGACTGTGAGCTGTCAGCACAGAGCCTGATGTGGGGCTTGAACCCATGAACCATGAGATCATGACCTGAGCTGAAGTCCACCACTCAACTGACTGAGCCACCCAAGCACCTCTTACCTATTTTTGAACATGAACATATTACAACCCTGTCGTGATCCCAAACTTTGATTTTAGCATGAATGCATTATTTTGGAGGTATAAAGGTACCTGCCTGTCTGAGTGCTGAATCACAAGTTCTGTGAAGGCAGAGGAAATATATTGTTCATCTTTTACCCCCAGTATCTGGTTCACTCACTGGCCTTCTCTAAGTGCTCACTGAACACTGTCTGGGATCCATTTGTCTGAGAAAAACACCTACTCTTATCATTCAGACACTCCCCTCTTAAAGTTAAAAAAAAAAACTACTTTAGCACATGGTTTTTGATAATAATTCGAGTAAAGTCAATTCCAATCACCACACATACTCTCTGGATATGCTGTATAATTATTTTTATATTATTATATTATTTGATTGTATGATAATCATTTGACTGTTCTTTTTACAATTACTAAACTATTAATTCAAATGTATGTGTTATTGAACCTAATGATAGGAATTCCTCTTCCCCATTATGTCCACATTCATCCTTTTATGATGACATTTACCTATAATAATCCCTTTATCTTGGGACCTAATGAATATTTATTTAGTCCTTGACTTTGCCTTATACATGACCTCATCTGACTTCTCCCTGTTGTTTTCTTCACCTACTCTCAAATTCCAACTATTGAAATTTCCTTTTTTATTCTAATTCATTGTTGTATTTTATTTCCAATGTCATATTCAGTTGCAGGTTGCTGTCAAAGAGTGCCCTTTGCAAACACTTTGTCTTATTGTAAGGACAACCATGGCCCTCCCCTTTGTGCTAAATATTCTGAGGACTCAGGGCTCTTTTTAAAAAAAAAATAAGTTTATTTATTTTTGAGAGACAGAGAGGGTGGAGGAGGGGCACAGAGAGAGGGAGAGAGAGAATCCCAGCCAGGCTCTGTGCTGTCAGCGCTGAGCCTGATGCAGGGCTTGAACTCACAAACCATGAGATCACTACCTGAACCGAAACCAAAAATCAGACACTTAACTGACTGAGCCACCCATGTGCCCCTCAGAGGGCTCTTTTATATTGTGTTTCTTATTTCTTAAAAATTATAAAACATTCTTAGAGGAAGATAGTGGTAAAGTAGGAGGAACCTAGGCTGGTCTTGTCCCATGAACACAACTAGATAACTATCAAATTATCCTAAATACCACAAAAATTGACATAAAGATTGACTGAACAAACTCCATAGCTAATGGGAGTGAAGAGGTCAGTTTGAAGAAGTTAGGAGTGTAGAAACAGGGTTTAGTGGAAAAACAGATTATGGGTGCTGTGGAGGGGAGGGAGCAATGGTCACTGAGAAGGGCAAGAGAGAAAGGAGCACACCTGGGAACCCATAAGGAGAACATTTCCCCAAAGCCACTGGCTTAGAAAATGAGAGGGGCTGAATTTCATGAGTTCTTGCAACACAGGGCTTTAACGCTTAGAGTTTTAAAGATCAGCGGGCTTGGCTGGGATAGAGAAGGACATCAAACAACCTGGGGGTAGATGGCATGGAAACAGTGGACTGAAAAAAATTTGGGGTACATTGTGGGGAGATGATTCACTCTTCTCAGAGCACATCCCTGAGAGGCAGCATTCATAGAGACCACTCTCTTGAAATGACAAGTGTCATTTCCTTTCCCTGCCCCTCAGCATACACAGAACCACCCATAAGAAGCAGCTCACCCCTGACATTGGCTGCCTAACTTGTTTACACCAAGCCCCACACTGCTGTGCTCTGGTAGGACTTCCCTTCTCAAGCCTACCTCAGTACCAAAGTGATGGGCCTCTCCACCAGAAGATCAGCACTAACCTCTGCCCACACTACATCACCTGAACAGAATGTTCTGCAGGGCCTCAGTTCTGATGGAGATAGTGTCAGGCCTCCTTTCACAAACAGACCAGAGCACACATAGTTAAAACTTGCCACATTCAGTCCAGGGACCAAACACTGCCCATAAGAGGCAAGGAGTGCCTCTACATATGACTGGCCTGAAGGATAGAGCAGCCAAACCACAATAGCAGAGTGCACACAGCACACATGGAGACACTCCATGAAGGCCATGTCCTGGGCACTACATGACCTCTTCTTCATAAGGCCATTATACTTTCAGAAGCAGGAGATATAATTGGCCTTTCTAATGGAGAGAAGAAGGCAGAAACTTAGACAATCTGAGACAGAGGAATTTATCCTAAATGAAGAATAAGACAAAGCAATGGCCAGAGATCTAAGCAAAACTTATATAAGTAACATGACTGATGGAGAATTTGAAGCATAAGGATACTCACTGAGCTTGGGAAAAGAGTAGAAGACATCAGTGAGATACTTATCACAGAGAAAAAAGAGTTAGAAAAAAAATCAGAGATAAAGAGTGCAATGAAGGAGACTGGAACCAGGCTTGATGCAATGAACACCAGGCTGGAAGAAGCAAAGGAACAAATTAATGACTTAGAAGACAAAATAATGGAAAATAATGAAGCTGAACAAAAGATAAAAAGAATTATGCAACATGAGAATGGACATAGTTTGACTCCATCAAATGTAATAACATTTGTATTATAGGAGTCCCAGAAGAAGAGAGAGAAAAGGGGACAGAAAACTGATTTCATGAAATAATAGGAGAAAACTTCCCTAATCTGGGGAAGGAAAAAGATATCTAGATACAGGAGGCACAGAGAACTCCCATCAAAATCAACAAAAGAAGGCCAACAACAAGACATACTGTAAATAAATTTGCAAAATATAATGACAAAAAAAATCCTAAAAGCAACAAGTGAAAAGAAGTCCTTAACTTAACAAGGGAAAACCCATAAGGATAGCTGGAGATTTCTCAACAGAAATTACATAAACCAGAAGGGAGGGGCATGATATATTCAAACTGATGAATGGAAAAATCTGTAGCCAAGAATACTCCAGGCAGGAAAGCTATCATTTAGAATAAGAGAGGTTAAGAGATTACCAGACAAATAAAAACTAAAGGAGTTCATTACCAGTAACCCAGTCCCACAAGAAATCTTAAAAGGAACTCTCTGGGTGGGAAGGAAAGACGAAAGGAGAGACCAAAGGTAAGTATTACAGAAAATCAGCAGAAACAATGACAAGACAATAAAATGGCATGAAATACATATCTATTAATTACTTTGAATGTAAATGAACAAAATACTCCAGAAGACACTGGGTGTCAGAATGGATAAAACAACAAAAAACAAAAATGAAAACAAAACAGTACTCATCTCTATGCTACATATTAGAGACTCAATGTGGACCTAAAGTCACCTGCAGATTGAAAGTGAGGAGCTGGAGAAATATTTATTATGCAAATGGATGCCAAAAGAAAGCCTGAGTAGCAATACTTATATTACACAAACTAGACTTTAAAGACTGTAACAAGAGACAAAGAAGGGTACATATAGCAATAAAGGGACAATACAGCAAGAAGATATGACAACTGTAAATATTTATGCACCCAACATGAAAGCACCCGAATATATAAAACAATTAAGAGCAAACATGAAGGAACTAATTGATAATAACACAATAATAGTAAGGGACTTTAACACCTCCACTGACATCAATAAACAGATTATCTAAACAGAAAATAAACAAGGCAACAATGGTTTTGAATGACACACTGGAACATATTTGGTTTGACTCCTCCACTGACATCACCTCCACTGACATCACCTCCACTGACATCAATAAACAGATTATCTAAACAGAAAATAAACAAGGCAACAATGGTTTTGAAAGACACACTGGAATATATAACTTAACAGATATATATTCAGAACATTCCATCCTAAAACAACAGAATACACATTCTTTTCAAGTATACATGGAACATTCTCCAGAATATATTACATATTAGGTCACAAAAGAAGCCTGAACAAATACAAAAGATGAAAATCATACCATTCACCTTTTCTGAACCAATGCTATGGCACTAGAAGTCAACCATAAGAAAAATTAGGAAAGACTACATATACATAGAGGTTAAATAACATCTTACTAAATAATGAATGGGTCAACCAAGAAATCAAAGAAGTTTAAAAAAATACATGGAAACAAATGAAAATGAAAGCACAATAGTCCAAGACCTTTGGGATACAGACAAAAGCATTTCTAAGAGGGAAGTGTATAGCAATACAAACCTAACTCAAGAAGGAAAATCTCAAATAAACAAAATAATCTTACACCTAAAAGAGTTAGAAAAAGAAAAAATGAAGCATAAAGCCAGCAGCAGGAAAGAAACAATAAAGATTAGAGCAGAAATAAAGGATATAGAAACTAAACACACACACACACACACACACACACACACACACACAATAGAACAGATCAATGAAATCAGGAGCTGGTTTGAAAAAATTAATAAAATTGATAAACCTCTAGCCACACTTATCAAATAAAAGAGAAAGGAGCCAAATAAATAAAATCAAAAGGAAAGAGGGGAATCAACAACCAACACCACAGAAATATAATTATTAGAAAATATTATGAAAAATTATATGCCAACAAATTGGATAACATTGAAGAAATGGATAAATTTCTACAAACATATAAACTACCAAAAGTGAAACAGAAAGAAATAGAAAATTTGAACAGACCAATAACCAGCAAAGAAATTGACTCAATAATAAAAAATCTCCCAACAAACAAAAGTCCAGGGCCAGATGGCTTCACAGGGGAATTCTACCAAACATTTTAGAAAGAGTTAATACCTATTTTTCTGAAATCCAAAAAATAGAAAAGGAATAAACTTCCAAATTCATTCTATGAAGGCAGCATTACCCTGATATGAAAACCACATAAAGATTCCAATAAAAAAAAATCCTATAGGTCAATATCCCTGATGAATATGGGTGCAAAACTTCTCAATAAAATACTAGCAAACTGAATCCAAAAATACATTTTAAAAAATCATTCACCACAATGAAGTGGGATTTATTTCTGGGTTGCAAGCGTGAGTCAGTATCTGCAAATCAATTAATATGATACACCACATTAATAAAAGAAAGGATAAGAACTATATGATAATTTCAATAAATGAAGAGAAAGCATTTGATAAAGTACAACATCCATTCATGATAAAAAAAAAAAACCTCAATAAAGTAGGTTTAGAAGGAACATACCTCAACATAATAAAGGCCATCTATGAAAAACCCACAGCTCTCATCATCCTCAATGGGGAAAACTGAGAGCGTTTCCTCTACAGTCAGAAACAAGATGGAGCTTTCCACTCATCACTGTTATTTGACATAGTACTGGAAATTCTAATCAGAGCAATAGACAACAAAAAGAAATACAAGGCATCCAACTCAGCAAGGAAAAAATCACATTTTCACTATTTGCAAACATGATACTCTATGTAGAAACCCCAAAAGATTCCACTGAAAATTTCTAGAACTGATAAATTCAGTAAAGTCACAGGATACAAAATCAAAGTACAGAAATCTGTTGCACTTCTACACCCCAATAATTAAGCAGCAAAAGAGAAATTAAGGAATCAACGCCATTGTATAAAATCTTGCTATTTACAACAACGTGGATGGAACAAGAGAGTGTTATAAGCAAAATAAGTCAGTAGGAGAATGTTAAATACTATATGATTCCACTCATGTGGAATTTAAGAAACAATAAAAACAAGCAAAGGGGAAAATGAGAGTCAGAGAGGGAGGGAGGCAAACCAAGAGACAGACTCTTAACTATAGAGACCTAATGGTTACCAAAGGGAAGGTGGGTGGAGAGATGGGTAAAATAGATAATTAGGATTAAGGAGTGCGTATGCTGTAGAGAGCACCAGGTGTTGCATGGAAGGGTTGAATCACTATATTGTACACCTGAAACTAAGATTACACTTTATATGCACTAACTGGCATTAGAATAAAAACTTTAAAAAATAATGAAACGTTCCAATTCTTTACTTATTGGCATCAGTCTTTGGTTATAGTTGCACCTTTCATTCTGACTTTCTGGCCTAGTTCTAAGTTCTTAATTCTTTTCAATCATGATTTCACTGAATATTAAATATAGTATATTTGTCCTTCTGCCTAACTTCTCTTGTCAGTTTTCCTTTGAATTACTGTAATCATTTGCATTTTAGTACCACAAAGATCTGACATCAATTGTAATAACACATTTTCAACCTTAACCATTCTCCCTTTTTTCTCTTGTTCCCTCATTTTTTTCAGTTTTAGCTTTTTTAGATGTGCTTAGAAGAACTGCTCTTAGAAGCCTCCAAAAAGTTAAAACATGATTTACCTTCTAAATTTTCTACTACGTCTTATATGAAATGTAGACATAATTTTCTTCATTTTCCCATTAGGCTGTGAATTAAATTACCGCATAATTTCCCCTTAGTCTGGCTACCACTTCTACCATTCTTCTGAAAATAGACTCTTGTTGGGGCGCCTGTGTGGCTTAGTTGGTTAAGCATCTGACTTCAGCTCAGGTCATGATCTCATGGTTTGTGGGTTCAAGCCTCATGTTGGGCTCAGAGCTGACAGCTCAGAGCCTGGAGCCCGCTTCAGATTCTGTGTCTCCCTCTCTGCCCCTCCCCTACTCATTTTCTACATCTGTCTCTCAAAAATAAATAAAAATGTTTAAAAAAAATAGACTCTTGTTGGTATAAAATAATCTCATAAATATAAAACAATGAATTTTGAGTCTTCCTCATCTTTCCCTCTCTCAGGAAAATTTGGCACTGCTACTGATATCCTGGTTCTCTCACATCCCTAAACATTTTCTCTCTCAGGTTTGCCTTTCATTCACCCTTTGCAAAATGTAACCTTTCTCATAGTTTAGTCTCTTGCCCTCTCCTCAACTATTCTCTTTGCTCCTTCAGAAAACTCCTGTACTCCTAACAGTGTCTTTCAAATTTGATGTCTTTTTCTTTTGTCCCTAGTGGCTCATCCAAACATCCTATCAACTGTTTCTTCAAGGGTATCATCCTGTGTCACTCCAGACTCGTTCCATGTTTACCACTAATTTATACCACTTAATTTTCTCATTTCCATTAAGATTCCTGCTATTTGTCTACTCATTAACGCTCTAAATCTTGGTTACAATAGCTAATGTTTATTGAGCCCCTGCTGTGTTGGATACAGTAGGGATTCTTCTTATGCAAAATCTGTCATATTTTACTCTTTTGAGGACCCGTAGGCCTTCCCTTATCCTGATGCCTTTCAAAATTTTCTATAGACATATATTCAGTTAAAATTGATGTTCTGCCTTAAGCCTTTGTAAAAATCTTATACTCTCTTCTATAATGTATTTACTTATCCTCCAGTTTTCTGATTGTTGGAGCATTTCAGAGTTTAATTCTGGAATTTCTTTTCTATTATATCTACACCTGTCCCCTGTGTAATCTCATAGGTAATGAATATATTTGTAATTCCAGCATCAGCCTCTTGCTTGAAATTTAGCCACTTACATCTACATTTCTATTCAACATCTTTACTTTGGTATCTAATGACCAACTTAAACTTAACATGTTAAAAACCAAACTCCTGGTGAATATATCCCTCAATTCTGCCCAATCCTGTTTCACCAGGGGTCTTCTTCATCTCAGTAAGTCACAGTTTCACTCTTTCAGTTGTAGAGACCATAAAAAAAAAAGAAAAAAATCATTCCTTTTACATCACAATCCTAATCCTGTTAACTGTATTTCAAAATATATCCATAACTCTCAGTTTCTTACTACTTTCTCTGATTTTTTTAATCATCTTATCACCATCCTTTCAATGATTTTTTTAAATCTCATATTTGGATTATTGCAAGAGTCTCCTAACCAGGTCTTCTGCTTTCACTCTTCCTCGCCCACAACCTATTATCCACTCATCAGTCAGAACTCTGCTAAAACTTCCTCCTCTGCTCAAATCACTGCAGTAAAGGTCCTTAAAATGTGCTACAGGGTCCTGCCTATTACTGACTTTTAGCGCTCCCTCTCAGACCACATCTCCTATCATCATTTCTCTTGTTCCTTTTGTCAAGATCAGTGTTTAGATCATTCTAAAACCATAGGATGGGGGATGATTTTGGACCCCTCCCTCCCAAGCAGGGACACATTTAGCATCATCAGGAGATATGGTATATTTATAGGGGACTGCTACAGGCATCTGGTAGGGAGAGGCCAAGGATGGTACTAAACATCCTACAAAGTATAGGACAATTTCCCCCACAACAGTTATCTGGCCCAATGTCAACAGTACAGAGTTGAGAAATACAGTGTTATAGGTACAATGATCCCCTTCAAATTCCCATATTAAAAATACATTAAGAATATATTAAGAGTGCCACACCCTCATGCCTTTTCACTAAATGTTGTTTACCTCTGGAACATTCTTTTCATGATGTCTCTCTCAAAAACATTCATTTTCCAGGAGTGCCTGGGCTGCTCAGTCCAAGCATATGACTTGGTTTCAGCTCAGGTCACGATCTCTCGGTTTGTGGGTTCAGGCCCCACATCGGGCTCTGCACTGACTGTGCAGAACCTGTTTGAGATTTTCTCTTTCTCTGTCCCTTTCCCACTCACTCTATCTTAAACATTTATTTTTTTAATGTTTTTTATTTATTTTTGAGAGAGAGAGAGAGATAGCATGAGCAGGAGAGGGTCAGAGAGAGAGGGAGATACAGAATCTGAAGACAGGCTCCAGGCTCTGAGCTAGCTAGCAGCACAGAGCCCAATGCAGGGCTCGAACCCACAAACCATGAGATCATGACCTGAGCCGAAGTCGGATGCTTAACCGACTGAGCCACCCAGGTGCCCCTTAAACAAACATTTAAACAAACAAAGAAACACATTATTTTTCTGATGGAGGCATGCCTTCATTTTATACAGATTTCTGTTCAATATTACCTCACAATCCCTTCTGTAACTATCCTATCTATTCTCCAACCAGCTGCTATCGTGAAACCTACTTTCCTTCATTATGATATTATATATTATTTGTATATTTGGGTTTTGTTTGTTTCTGTCCACTAGAATGAACTCCATTACAGCAGGGTTTTTGTCACTATCCATCCCTTATCCTTAGAACCTAAAACAGTGCCTGAAATATGCAATAATAAAATGATGAATGAATGGAAAAATGAATGAATGAATGAATTGCTTTTCCAGAGCCAACTCATCCTATCCTATTGATTTCCCTCTATCTACAGTAATTTAGCACCTTAAGGATTAGAGATTTTCTTTTTCTAATAGTGCTTACTACTTGCACCTGTTTTTTGGAGAGTGAAAATAGCATTTCTGTTTTCACATGAAATTGTAAGCTTGTCTTTGTAACTTTAACTACTTAGCAAGAAATGCCTACCACAAACCACTTATCCTACGCAGTTTAATAGTCCACTGCTTCATAAAGTCTATTAGTAAAATTTCTTTGAATTATCAAATGTAGTTTCTGTATTAGGTGCTATTTTCCTGGTTGACTCACCATAATTTTTATGGCAGCATATACTTTTTAAATAGGACTATAACCATCTTTTCTAAAAAATCACAAGCTGTGACAATCTTAACTATAAATATTAAATTCAAACAAAAATTCAATTAAATTCAAAAAATTAAACTCAAACAATATCAATCATCTTGATATTAAGAAAAAATGGTTCAGACTCATATCTTAAAAAGTTAGTTAAATTACATGGACCATGAAAAAAATTTAGTCTCTCCTTCTTCAGACATATTTTGCTTTTGTCTATGAGACTTAGGTATCTAGAGTTCCATAGTAGTTAATTAATGAATGGATGTTACAATTAATACAATGGATAGAAATTAAATAGATTAATCATGAACTTAAAATGAAGAATAACTCTATAATCCTGGAAACTCTGAGTCCTAATAGGGAAAAAGACAAGTAAAGAGTCCTAAGTATCCTTGACATGGATAAAATGGATTCTGAAACACGCTGAATAATAGTGCCAGAACTTTTTTTCTTTCACATCCTGCTTACATATATATATGGGTGTGTATGTATATGTATACACTTATCATTTATACAAATATTGTTTACTAGTTTGATGTTTGCATTTTAATTTTTACTTATAGTATATTTTGAAGAGCTGAACATTACAATTTTGATAAAGTCAAGTTTAACCATTTATTCCTTTAGGCTTTGTTTTTTAGTGTTTTATTAAGAATCGTTGCCTAACACTTGGCCCTAAAATTTCTCTCTCATATTTTCTTTTCTTATCATTTTAGGTTTTACATTTCAATCTATGATATACTTGAGGTTAATGTTTTTAATGGTGTAATGAAAATATTGATATTCATTCCTCCCTCCTTTGTGGATGTTCAATTGTTCCTGGTTGAATACCTTGGAAATTTGATTTCAAAGAGCCTAACTGACCACATTTGTGTGTACCTAATTCTATATTCTCTATGGTATTGATTTATATATCTAACTTGACACTATATGACACAGTCACATACTTGGTAGCTATATCTTTAGAATGAACCTCTAAATCCATTAATGTAAGGCCTGTAACCATGTTGTTTTATACAAATTTTAGGATTAGTCAGTTTCTACAGAATCCTCTGAACTACTTCTGGGAAATTGATTTATATCTATATATCAATTTGGAGTGAATTGTGTGTTCATAATACTGAATTGTACCTCTCAACCCATAATAATCTCTATATATGTTTAGAATTTCATAAACTTCTCAGTGATATTTTTCAATTTTAAATGGACAAGTCTTACACATATTTTGTCAAATATATTGCTAAGTTTTTAAATTTTTATGTAACTAAATTATCATTTTTATTCTACTTTTTAATAGTGTGTTGTGAGTATATAGAAATAAAATTTCTTTACAAATGTTATGTCCTGCAAACTTGATAAAGTAGTTTATTAGTTATAAGCACTCTTTGAATTTCTTAAAATGATCTAAATGCAAAATTGTGTCATTTTCTTGCTTTCCAGGCACTTTTTTTATACTATTTTTTTCTAGCAATAATGCACTGGATAGGCCCTCTAGTCCAATTTGAATAAGATATTCTGCCCTGTTTTTGATCTTATAGAGAAAGCATTCAGTGTTTTATCATTAAATATGTCAGTTTTAGGTTTTTCTTACTTGCCCTTTGAGGAAGTTTTATTCTTTTCCAAGTTTGCTGCAAGTTTTAATTATGTATTACTGCTGAATTTGTCAAATGCCCTTTCATTTATTAAGATGATTATATTATTTTTCTCCTTTGTTAATATAGGTGATTAGAGTGATCTAGTTTATAATGTTAAACTTTGCATTGCTCAGTAAAATTACTTGGTCAGGATGGATTGTCAGACTTTTATAATGTTCAGTTTGATTTGCAAATATTCTGCTAAAATGTTCTGTTTTTTATAATATCTCTCTGTCATATCAAAGAAATGCTGACTTCATAAAATGATTTGCAAAAGTCCCTCTTCTATTTTTTTGAGTTTCTATGAGATTTCTATTATTTCTTTATTAACAGTTTGATAGAATTCCTCATTGAGTCACCTAAGTCTTGGGTTCTCTTTTGGGGAAGAGTTTAATAACAAATTCATTTGTATATTAGACAGATTTTCATTTCAGTCTTTTCTTGGAACAATTTTAATAATTTGAATTATTCAAGATATTTGTCCATTTTACCTAAATTACCTAAACCTAAACCTAAACTACCTAAAGTAGTTAAGTTCTATAAGCATAGAACTGTTCAGAAAGGTAATTACATGTTTATCAATTTTATCAGTCTTTCAAAGCACCAGATTTTAGTTCCCTTAGATTTTCTCTAATGTTTGTGTCACGTTCCACTGATTTCTGCTGCTATCTGTATTCTTTCTTTTATCCCACTTCTTTGAGATTTTCTTTTCATCTTTTAAAATTCTTAATATAAACAACTTACTTCACTAATTTGATACCTTTTTTCTTTTCTCATATAAGCATTTAATATTATAAAGTTCTCTCTAAGCACTGTATTAGCAGAATTTAATAAACTTTTATATATTATGTTTTTACATCCATTTCATTCAAAATATTTTCCAAATTCTTCTATAAAATCTTCTTTGACTTTTGGGTTATGTGTGTGTGTGTGTGTGTGTGTGTGTGTGTGTGTGTGTTTGTGTGTGTATGTGTAATTTTCAAGTAGTTGAGGATATTCCAAATATCTTTCAATTACTAATTTCTAGCAATTTACATTGTGTTTATAGAACATGATATATATATAAGCTAAATCATTTCAAATTTGTTAAGGATTGTATTACTGTCTAGCAAGTGGTTTATCTTCATGACTGAGTCATATGCACTTAAGAATGAATTTTCTACCATTGTTACGTCAAATTAATTATAAATATGTAAATATAAATTCAGTTATTTTGTTTGATGGTTGTTCAAGTATTCTTTAATCTTACTAAATTTTGTGTATCAATAACTGAGAAAGCAGGGTTCAAATATCTAATTCTATTAGTGGTTTTACCTATTTCTTTTGTCTTCTTCTCCTCTTCAGTCTGTCAGTGTACCTAAGTATTTTGAAGATCTGTTATAAGGCCTTCGTAAGTTAGAATTATGAAAGTTATAACTTTTTAATTTAATAACAATTTAATCATTATGATGTATTCATATTTACCTATAACATTTCCTATCTTTAATCTATTTTATGTAATATTAACATAGCTGTTCCAATGTTCTCATAATTATTGGGGTTTTTTGGTATGTTATTTATTTCATTTTTTAAAATTGGCTTATAAAAATTGCAAACTTTATACAAAAAAAAAAAAAACCCAGTATGTCCTTCAACCAGCATCTTCTAATAGTGACATCTTACCAAACCAGAGGACAGTTATTAAAATAAGAAATTGTTATGGTTTTATTAGTTAAAGACTTTATTTGGATTCTACCAGTTTCCCACTACTATATTTTTCTCCTTCAGATTCAGTTCAGGATTCCACATTGCATTTAGTTGTAATGCCTCCTTAGTCTTCTCCAAAATAGTAAAATAACTTCCCAATTTTGACTAATAATGGTTTTGTATTATTTAACAGTTCATGTGGTTTTCCCTTCTTTTCTCTGTTATTTGGTGAAATACATTAATAATTAAATGTTTTAGGGGCCTTCCGTTCCTGAAATAAACTATATTTGATCCCTTTACATGTTGCTGAATTCAAATTGCTATATTTTTAAGAATTTTTTGTGTTGATATTCATGATAGTATTAAGCTCTAGATTTGTTTCTTGCAGTCTTTGTCTTGTTTTGGTATTAGAGTAAGGCTGGGCACCATAAAATGAGTTGGGAAAGACCTCATTGTCTTTTTTATTCTAGACTATATTGTGTAGAATTAGTATTATTTCTTCCTTAAGTGTTTGGTAAAATTAGTGAAACTACCTGTGGTTGGAATTTTCTTTTTTGGAAGCCCTTAAAATATATATAATTTCATTAATAGATAAAATTATTCATATTATTTATTTCCCTTGATTGAGTTTTATAAGTTGTCTTTTTCAATTAATTGGTCTATTTCATCTAAAATTTTTAATTTTTGGACATGTTTTATTTTTTTAGTCATATTCTCTTATTGTATTTTTTTTTAAGTGTATCTCTTTATTTTGAGAGAGAGAGACAGACAGACAGACAGAGAATGAGCATGATCTGGGAGGAAGGGGAGAGAGAGAGAAGGAGAGAGAATCCCAAGCAGGCTCTTTGCTGTCAGTGTAAGCCTGATACAGGGCTCAATCTCACGAACCATGAGATCATGAGACAAAATCAAGAGTTAGAGGGTTAACCAACTGAGCCACCCAGGTGCTCCTTCTTAGTGTATTTTTAATATCTGTGAATTAGTGGTAATTCTTTCCTTCATTCCAAAAATTAGCAATTTCTTTTATTTTTCCTTTGTGTTTGGTAAATCAGGCTGGAAATTTATCAATTATATTTATTTTTCAAAAAACTAGCTTTTGGTTCTTTGTTTCTATTATTTTTAAGTTTTATTAATTTCTGCTCTAAATTTTATAATTTTCTTCCTCCTGCTTCCTTTGGATTTAATTCAGTCTACTTTCTCTTGTTGCTTGATGCTGGAAGCCATTTTCTGAACTCACAAAGTTGAGAAAATCTCCTTGTGAGGTAAGGTGGGTTTTGCAAGGCCTCCTGCCATCAGATGGAGATGGATGTCTACCCCCCACTCAACAATTTCTGCTTGAGCACCGACCCCCAGGGATGACCCCCAGGGCTCATTGCCTACAGGCATCAAGAATGACTTGTCTTCTTATGCTAAAAATATCTGAATTGTACCTTGTGAAGGAACTCATTATAGGGGTTTCTTTTTTTGTGATTATAGGAGCAAATATATTTCCTGAGAAACCTGTTTTTCTTCTCCTCAAGAAAACAGGCCATTGACCCCTGCTCACAAAGTATTAACTCTTGCCTTTGCTATGCTAAAAACATTCCCTTGTATTTGAATGCTAAAAATACCTTTCTTCCCCATGTGATAAGCTTTTGTCACCTACTTCAATCACTATTGATAAAGATTATGCATGAGTCTTCTACCAATCTATGTTCTGGGAAATTTTTACATACAAAAGAATTTGTCATCAGAAATCATTGTCTAAGGCAAATGCCACTTCTGTTTTGTACCCCATACATTTTTTTCAATAAATAAAGGTCAGTGCAGAGATGCCTGCCTACAGAGCAGAGATGCCTGCCTGGTGATCAGAAAGAAGCCAAGTCTCCCTCATTTTCTTTCACCAACACTGTCCATCCTTCAGGGAGCTCTGGACCTGCTGGAGCTGAACTCCGGAAGCTTAAGGTGGATATCTTTCAGCTATTAATTTCTAGCAATTTATATTATATTTTGATTATTGGTTTTAGATCTTTTTTCTAATATTAGTGTTTGATTCCATGAAATTCTCTATAAGTGCTTTAGCTTTGCACTACAAGTTTAGTTTGTTGCATTTTCATTTTAATTTAGTTAAAATATTTTAAAATTTTCCTTAAAGTGTTTTCCTTGTTTGACCTGTGGGCTCAACTACCTAGAAGAAATGTATAAATTCCTAGAAAGAAACAACCTTCCAAGACTGAATCATGAAGAAATAAATAATTTGCATAGACCAATTACTAGTAAAGAGATTAAATCAGCAAAACCTCTCAACAAACAAAAGTCTAGCACCAGATGGCATCACTGAGAATTCTACCAAATATTCAAAGAACACTAATATTTTTTAAACTCTTTTAAAAGACAGAAGAGGCAGGAATACTTCCAAACTCATTTTACAAGTCAAGCATTATTAGTCTGATAACAAAACCAGGTGAGGATACCACAAGAAAAGAAAATTATAGGCCAAAATTCTTGAGGAACATAAATGAAAATTCCTCAAACCAAATTAAAAATATATTAAAAGAAACATATACCATGATCAAGTGGGATTTATTCCAGAGCTGCAAGGATGGTTCAATATTCACAAACCAATCAATGTGGTTGCCATTTTCACAAAATAAGGGATAAAAATTATGTGGTCATCTCAATACAGTCACACAAAAGCACTTGATAAAATTCAACATCCATGTTTGAAAAAAACTCTCAAGAGAGTATGTATAGAGGGAATATCTCAAAGTCAAAAAGGTCATATATGACAAGCACACAGCTAGTATAGTCAATGGTAAAAGGTTTAAAGTTTTTACTCTACGATCAGGAACAAGAAAAAGACATCATCCATTCTTGCCACTTTTATTCATAGTATTGAAATTCAATGAATAGAAATAAAAGGCATATGTATCAGAAAGAAAAGGGTAGGGGTGCCTGAGTGGCTCAGTTGGCTAAGGATCTGGCTATTGATTTTGGCTCATGTCATGATCTCACGGCTTGTGGGATTGAGCACTGTGTCAGACTCTGCACTGACAGCATAGAGCCTGCTTGAGATTCATTCTCTCTCTCTCTCTCTCTCTCTCTGCACCCTCCTGCTTACTCTGTGTTTTTCAAAATAAATAAATAAACATTAAAGAATTAAGGAACAAAGTAAAGATGTCACTATTTGAAGATGACATAATACTATATATAGAACATGATAAAGGCTCCACCAAAGAAATGTTATGAGTAATAAATGAATTCAATAAAGTTGCAGGATATAAAAATTTATGTATAGAAATCTGTTGCATTTCTATACACTAATAACACAGTAGCAGAAACAAAAATTAAGAAAAACAATCTCATTTACAATTGCATCAGAAAGAATAAAATACCTAAGAATGAATTTAACCAAGAGGTGAAAGGCTTATACTCTGAAACTATAAGAAATTGATGAAAGGGGTGCTTGGGTGGCTCAGTCGGTTAGGCTTCCTACTTTGGCTCAAGTCATGACCTTGTGGTCTGTGGGTTCAAGCCCCACATTGGGCTCTACTGACAGCTCGGAGCCTGGAGCCTGCTTCTGATTTTGTATCTCCCTCTCTCTCTTCCCCTCCCCCACCTTGCACTCTGTCTCTCTTTCTCTCTCAAAAATAAACATTAAAAAATAAAAAAAAATGATGAAAGAAAGGTGATGCCAATAAATGGCAAGATAAACATGCTCATGGATTGGAAGAATTAATATTGTTAAAATGTCCACACTGTCCAAAGCAATCTATGGATTCAGTGCAATCTCTATCAAAATACCAATAGTGTTTTTTATAGAACTAGAGCAAAAAACAAAGAAAGCCTAAAATTTGTATGGAGCCACAAAGACTCGGAATAGGCAAGGCAATCTTGAGGAAGAAGAACAAAGCTGGAGTTATCACAGTCCCAGTCCCAGATTTTAAGATATACCACAAAGCTATAGTAATCAATACAGTATGGTACTGGTACAAAAATAGACACATAGGTCAACAGAATTCAGAGCCCAGAAATAAACCCATGCATACATGTCAATTAATATATGACAAAGGGGGCAAGAATACATACAACAGGGAAAAGATATTCTCTTCAGTAAATTGTGCTGTGAAAATTAGAGAAAACCATCTGAAAAATAAAAGAAAGAAACTGGACCACTTTATTATATCATACACAAAATAAACTCAAAATGGAGGAAAGAACTAAATGTAAAACCTGAACCAAAAAAAAAATTGTTAAAGAAAACATAGGGAATACTCTCTTGGACATCAACCTTAGCAATATTTTTCTGTATCTGTCTCCTCAGGCAAGGGAAACAAAAGCAAAAACAAACAATTAGACTATTATTTGCTTTTGCACAGCAAGGGAAACCATTAAGAAGATGAAAAGGCAACCTAATGAATGGGAGAAAATATTTGCAATTGATATATCCCATAAGAGTATATAAAGAACCCATACAACTCAACAACAAATAATCCAACTCAAAAAATAGAGGAGCTAAATAGACACTTTTCCAAAGAAGACACATATATGGCCAACAGATATAGTAAAAGGTGTTCAACATTACTTATCATCAGGGGAATGCAAATCAAAGTCAAAATCATCTCACACCAGTCAGAACTGTTGATATCAATAAGACAATAACAGGTGTTGGCAAGGATGTGGAAAAAGGGAACCCTTATATACTTTTGGTGGGAATGTAAATTGGCACAGTCACTATGGAAAAGAGTATGGAGGTTTTCCCCAAAACAAAAACAGAAGTACCATGTGAGCCAATAATTCCATTGCTGGATATTTGCCCAAAGAAAATTAAAACACTAATTTAAAAAAGTATATGCACCCCATGTTTATTGCATTATTTACAGTAGCTAAGATATGGAAACAACCTGTGTTATCAATAGATGAATAGGCAAAGAAGATGTATATATACACAATAGAATATTACTTAGCATAATAAAGAATGAAATCTTTCTATTTATGATAACATGGGTGGACTTAAAGGGTATTATGTTAAGTGAAATAAGCCATACAGACAAATCAAATAGTATATGATGTCACTTATAAGTGGAATCTAAAAAACAAACAACAAAGAGGGAAACAGACTTATAAATACAGAGAACAGGTAGTTGCCAAAGAAGAGGAGATGGAGGGATGGGTCAAAAGGTTGAGAGGATTAAGACATACAAATTTCTAGTCATAAAATAAATAGCTTTCAGAAATAAAAGGTACAACATAGAATCTATAGCCAATAATACTGTAATATACTTATCACGGTAAACATTCAGTAATGCATATAATTGTTGAATTACTATACTGTACACCTAAAACTAGTATTACATATTACCTATACATCAGTTAAAACTTTAAAGGCGTGCCAGGGTGGCTCAGCCAGGTAAGCATCCAACTCTTGATTTCAGCTCAGGTCATGATCTCCTGGTTTGTGAGATCAAGCCCCACATCAGGCTCCATGCTACAGCTTGGAGCCTGCTTGGGATTCTCTCTCTTCTCTCTCTCTGCCCCTACCCCTACTTGCGTGTGTTCTCGTTCTCGTTCTCTCTCTCTCTCTCTCTCTCTTTCTATCTTTCAAAATAAACATTTAAGAATTTTTAAAACTTTTTAAAGAAATTCAAGAAGATGCAAAAAAATGGAAATATATTTTGTGCTCATGAATTAAAAGAATTAATGATAAAATGTTTATATTACCCAAACCATTTTACGGAGTCAATAAAAACCCATATCAAAATTCTAGGGGCGCCTGGGTAGCTCAGTCAGTTAAGCATCTGACTTCAACTCAGGTCATGATCTCCTGGTTCGTGAGTTTTAGCCCCGCTTTGGGCCCTGTGCTGATAATTCAGAGCCTGGAACCTACTTCAGATTTTGTGTCTCCCTCTCTCTCTCCCTCTTGTACTGTCTATCTCTCTCTCAAGAATAAATAAACATTGAAACATTTTAAAAAACTCTAATGGTATTTTTCACAGAAATATAACAAACAAGCTTAAAGTTTATATGGAATTACAAAGGACCCTGAATAGCCCATCAATCTTAGGAACAAAGCTGAAGGCATCATATTCCCTGATTTTATACTATATCACAAACCCACAGTAATTAAAAGAGTATGATAGTGGCATGAAAACAGACACATAAACCAAGTAGAGAGCCACAAAATAAATCCACACATATATTTTTAGTTAATTTACACAACAGAAGAGGCAAGGATATATAATGGTGAAAGGAAGCTCTCTTCAAACAAATGGTGCTGGAAAAACCTGACAAAACCTGACAGCAACTTAAAAAAGAATGAAACTGGACCACAATCTTACACCACACACAAAAACTAACTCAAAATGGATTAAAGACTTAAATATAAGACCTAAAATCATAACACTCCTATAAGACAATTTAGATGGTAAGCTCCTTGACAGCAGTCTTGGTGATGATTTCTTAGATCTAAGTTCCTAAAAGAAAAGGCAACAAAAGCAAAAATCAACAATTAGCATATATCAAACAAAAAAACTTCTGCATAGCAAAGGAAATCATCAACAAAATGAAAAAGCAGCCTACTGAGTGGAAAAAAATATTTGCAAATCATGTATTTGATAAGACATTAATGTCCCAAATATATAAATAACTCATATAACTCAATGGCAAAACAAAAAATTCAAAACAATAAAAAATTCTGCAGAAGACATGAATAGACCTTTTTCCAAGGAAGACATACAGATGGCCAATAGGTTCATTAAAACATGCTCGATGTTATTAATCATCAGGGAAATGCAAATCAAAACCAAGAAATATTACCTGACACCTCTTAGAATGTGTATTATTTTATTTTTATTTAAAAGAAATTTTAATGTTTATTTTTGAGACAGAGAGAGACAGAGCATGAATGCGGGAGGGGCAGAGGGAGAGGGAGACACAGAATCTGAAGCAGGCTCCAGGCTCTGAGCTGTCAGCGCAGGGGCTGACCTGGGGCTCAAACTCATGAACCATGACATCATGACTTGAGCCAAAGTCGGATGCTCAACCGACTGAGCCACCCTGGCGCCCCAGAATGTGTTATCAAAAGGAACCCTGATGCGCTACTGGGGAGATTGTAAATTAGTGCAGCCACTATGGAAAACAGTATGGAGAGTTATCAAAAAATTCAAAAGAGAAATACCATATGATCCAACAATTGTACTTCTGAAATGAAAACACTAATTTGAAAAGATATATGCACTCCTATGTTTATTCCATCGCTATTTATAAAAGCTGATGTGGAACCATCCATCACTGGATGAATAGATTAAAAAATGATACACTCACACACACACACACAATGGAATACAATTCAGCCATAAAAAACAGAGTGAAATCTTGCCATTTGGAATAACATGGATGGACCTTGAAGGCATTATGCCAAGTGAAATAAATCAGACACAAATATAGTATGATCTTACCTATATGTGGAATCTAAAAACAAACACCAAGTTTATAGACACAGAGAACAAATTGGTGGTTGCCAGAAATGGGATTGGGGTATAGGGCATCCAGGGGTAGGGGTAATGGGTTAAGGAGTTTAAAAGGTACACACTCCCAGTTATAAAATAAATAAGTCAGGGGGGTATAATATACCACCTGATGAGTGGTTAACTATAGTTAACTGTATTGCATATTTGAGAGTTGCTAAGAGAGTAAAAGACTTAAAAGTCTTTATCACAAGAAATTAAAATTTTGTAACTATGTATGGTTAACAGAAAATAACTAGCTCATTTTGATCATTTCTCAATATACACAAATTTTGGATCATTATGTTAATACTCTTTGTCAATTATGCCCTAATAAAAAAATACAGACATACGCTGGGAATACAGTTAAGGATGGAACTGTTGTATGGGGGGCACATTGCACTGTGAAGATTCAGAGGTTCTACATTTAAGTCTGTGGACTTTTGTGTGTGTGGGTGCATGCCTCTGGTATCCAATTGTTCTACCTCTGCTGAAAACCTATGCTTTCTCCACTGAACTGATTTTGCACCTTTTATATTTTCTATATAAATAGAAAATATTCTATATTTTCTATTCTTGGATGGGTCTATAACTGGATTCTTAAAAAAAATTTTTTTTAATGTTTATCTGAGAGAGAGAGAGAGAGAGAGAGAGAGGAGAGAAAGAGTGAGTGGGAGAGGGGCAGAGAGAGAAGGAGGTTTCAGGCTCCAAGTTGTCAGCCCAAAGCCTGATGTGGGGCTCAAACTCGTGAACCGCAAGATCATGACCTAAGCCAAAGTCAGATGCTTAACCGACTGAGCCACCCAGGTGTCCCATACAACTGGATTCTTTTATGTGTCTATCTGCCAATATCACACAATCTTGATTACGGTGTCTTTATATTGAGCCTTAATATTGGATAGAGTCACTCACTTCTCCTATTTCATTCTTCTTTTTCACAATTCTTTGTCATTCTAATTCCTATGCTTTTCCACATACATTTTAGAAAAATTTTGTCCATGTTCATAAACATTTCTGCAAGAGTTCTGATAGGAATCACACTAAACATATATCATTTTGAAATGAAATCTTTGCAGTGTTAAGTTTTCCAGTCCATAAACATCTCTCTCCCTTTATTTTGTTCTGATTATTTTCATCAGGGTTTGTAGTTCTCAGATATAATTTCCATTACATTATTTTTTAGATTTGTTATGTTTTGTTAGATTTATATATCCAAGTGTTTCATTTTGAGAGAGATATATTGCTCCCCATAGGCATAGAAATAAAGTATTTCAGTTCAGGACTCGGGTGGAAAGTGTAAAGGTCAGGATTCATCAAGTGGCATCAGCAAGAATGAAAGAAGTCATTCCTAATGTATTAGTAGAAAAGGGTTACAGGCCTTTAACTATAAATGATTTTTCATTACATTTAAGGCTACACTTTTAGTCTATTTTCATCTGACCAACCTAATTAGGAGAAAGTAGACCAATGAATGTAAAGGCAATGCTAGATTTCCTAGGTGAATTTCTCTTACTATTTCTTAACTACAATATATTATTGAAATATTTTATTGTATAGTGCCTTATAATTAAAACCTTCCATCAGATAATTCATTTCACGTTTTTCTAACAGCTTGACAAGATGGTTTCTTTCCCTCTGACACAACTCAGAGATGAGTACCACTAAACCCTGGATACATGAAAAAGTTATTTTGTTCTACTTTCATAAATCTAAAGTTGTCGCACTATTTTCTAGCTTGGAAATATAATTTTGCACAGAGTTTCTTTCTTTTTCCTTCTAATTTACCTCCTCCATATATAGCTATCTCCAAATTTTTATTTTACTAATGTTAATTTTTTATTATTTTCAATTGTTTTACTAAAATGTTATAAAAGATAAAGTTGTCCTTTAATTATATTATCATTCTGATTATTATTGTTGTAAGCAATATTCATTTGTGTAGGTTATTGACCAGAGGTGTAGGCCAACAGTGAAACACAAGACTTGTAGCAAGGTAGGAATTAGATACTTATAAAATGAATCAGTTACTTAATTTGGTCTAGTATTTTCATAGATGCACCGAGTTTACATTTCCTGAGAAAAGTGTACTCAGAAATCAAGGTCTGTCAAATATATGTTCTGTTTATGGAGAAGAATTAATAGTGAAAAAATTAGGAGTGTGGAATATGGAGTCAGACTATTTCAGTTGTCATTCTAATTACTTCTGTTAACAGCTATATGAAATTGAGCAACTCACTTAATTTTGTCTCAAACTACTCAAAGGTAAGAATGATGATAATAACAGGACTTTTTATTTAACATCACAATGTGCCTATGGACAAGTCAATGTACATAATATTTTGTACATTTTGTAAACATATGTAAAGTGTATATGTAATAGTCTCTTAATATTCAATACTGTTACATATTACCACAAGAGCTTTTCCAAATGGCATCTCATCATATGCTATGCTAAACCACATGGAGAACTCATTTGGCATGAGTGATTAATGACATAAAATTACAAAATTACAAGTAGGCCAAATGGCCTTCTTGTGTCCCTGCCCCATTAGCCCTCACATGAATTCCAGGCTAACATTCCAATGGTGTGTAAAGGAAGATTCAGAAGCAGCAAGATGGTTAAAGGCACATAAACAGCAGCTACAAAGAGCATAGCTATTCTTTTAAGGGTTAGAGTAGCCCGAGCATTAACACCTGGATTCTTGAAACAGAGACATTTCTGAAAAGGCAACATCTTCTTTGACTCTAATGTTCTGGTCTTGTGAAAATGCCCTCCCATTTAAGAGCTAAAATGTTCAATCCCATTATTCACCACTGAAATTCAAACCAGTAGAGACCCACTATCTTATTTTTTTACCTGCCCACTAATTTTCTTCTTCTTCTTTGATTGAAATGAAAGAAGAAGCTCAAGGCAGGAGTGAGTTGAAGGGAGGCAAAGTTTCAGCTCCCACTAGTGCCTATAGATGTCCTTGATCCTCACTTGGATTTTGTTAAGTTTTTAAAATGGCTTTTTCCTCAACTTTAATTCCAACGGAATGTATACATACCTTAGTGCCATACATGATGGTGAAAGAAAACACTAACGATCTGAAGATTATTTCACCAAAATTAGTATCCTTCTTCTTATTATTATATTATCACTCATTACTAGGAGAATAATGTTACCATTCAAACTTAATAATTCATTTCTCCATTTATTTAGTCACACACCAAATATCACTTGCCCACTATTTTGTGCTAGCAAATTCTAGGTAACTGAAATAAAGTATAACAAAGGCTGTCCCTCTGCTAGAATTGCTCTCCCAGCAATGAAAGGCTCCAGGGTACCAAGCATGGATGGAAAACTGGGAGGCTGGTTTGGCTTACAGTACAGGATGGGTTGACATATGGTTTAGAAACCTGAGATAAAATGGGAACCCATACAGCATTCACAGTGAAGACTGATTTAGGAAACAAAGATGCATTTTAACCTAAGCTTCAGTGCAAATGTTCAAAATTGCATGGTGAAAAACAGGCTTCAGAGAAGGCTGCTACAACTTTTGTAAATTTGTGAGGGGTAAGTAAGAAGTAGTTACTAAAATAATACTGTTCATGAGGATAAATGAAAGATATTCTGTAGGAAATTTGTTATGTTTCTGCTTTCACTAGTGGAACTTCTGATCATATCAAAAATTGACATTAATAAAAAATTAGTCCCATATCTAACGCCAAGTCTGTCTCATTCTTATGACTATTATCCAAAAGCACCTTTCAGCCCGTAAGGAAGGTAAAAAGATATGAGGTATGACTGGCAATGGGGATGCATCTGTTCATCTGTCCTGGCAATGGCTAGTTTTTCCCTTCAACCGCTCCTCTGGAATGTGAGCAGTACCCTGGCACTATACACATGTGGGTATTCAGGAGTGAACTGCCTCAGAGTTTCTCATTATGTTCAGAGTATTTTATACTAATTATACAAAAAAAGCTATCTGATGCTGATTGACATAAGCATCCTGTCACTCATCCCTCATTTAGCTACAGACAAATTCAGAGTGATCTGACCAGCGTAACATCAGAGTCCACAAAAACAATGTAAATAAGCCATGAATGTTCTCAAAAATAGATGCTGAAATGGGACGGCAAAAGAAAAATGCAAAGAGCTGAGTCAATCATTTGTAGAGTAGTTAAAAAACAATGAAGCAAAAAACTGATGGTAGTTTTGACACATCAAAGGAGAAAGTTAAAGACGTTGTTTGGTATACAGCTCAGAAAGGAGACAGCCTGGTCTACATATTTCCCAATTTCAATTTATATTCAGAGGTTCTAAGACTTAGATACAGATGGCTTCCCATACAGCAGCCCATAGGTGGCCACTGATATTAGAAATAAATGATCTGTACATTTTCTGTCCACTACTACCCCATACACTCCCAAACGTCTTTGCTTTTAATCTTCCATTCTTGCTGCTTCCAAATTCCTGACCTACCAGTTAAGATCTTTCAAATGTTCAGAAGTGCAGGAATATTTATAACTTAGGATGCTTCGTGTTTCGTACCATGTTAGGACCTCATAAATTGGTCAAAGCCCTACTGACTAGGAAGGTTTACCTCAACGCTGTCTTTCAGGACCAATCCCAGGTAAGGCTGTTGAATAGCAGCAGTCCATGTTTGGCCCTGAGCCATCCCAACCATAGACCAGGTCCAGATTTTTATTTCAACTCCATTACTTGGTTGTAGAGAATATTCCTCAGGGCCATAGCTATGTATTGTGGAGAAGCTCAAACAGTGGTAGTTGGCTTGGGACTCCATGGCAATCTCATTTATATTTATGTCCACTAGGCCAGCTCAGGCCCAATCCTGAATAAACCACTTCTACAATACCATACTTCAGTGACCTTCTTACCTGAATTTATAACTTGGTAGATGCTTTCTGACTATGTAATCATTTGATGCCCCATGTTAGGTGTTCAGTATCTACCTAGGGGTCAGGACCACAGCAGAAGTTGCTGATTTTCAGGTGGTAAATTCTTATTTGAAGAATACAACATAGCATTATTCCAGAGCCTCCATGAATCTATGCTGCAACTCATCTATCAGGGCTTCAGAAATTCAGAGAAAGTCTTTATGTACCACAAATACCTACAACACCATGGAATCTGTTGGGTCACATGACCCAAGAAGCAAGGCTCACCTGTATCACAGGTCAAGTCTTTTATAGAGCCCCCTCTTATATTCTGAGCAATTTTCAAAGCTGCGGTCCTTGCAACACACCAGTAAATCATTTTTTTTTTGCAGTAGTCTCAAATCTGGTATGTACTATCTCCAAAATCTGAAGAGATCTGCAAGTGATGTGCCTCGTAGTGTTTAGGAAGTACAAGGTATAATTACATGTTCTTTACTTTGGAGATGTCTCAGCATATGAACACTCTTAAAAACTTAATATGTCATGTCCCTGAATCATTTTTTAAAGTTGATTTTATTTTGAGTGAGAGAGAGAGAGAGAGAGAGAGAGCGCACACGCAGAGGAAGGGCAGAGAGAGAGGGAGAGAAAATCCCCACCATCAGCATGGAGCCCTATGTGGGACTCAAACCCATGAACCGTGAGATCAAGACCTGAGCCAAAATCAAGAGCCTGATGCTCAATTGACTGAGCCACCCAGGTACCCCCAGCATGTCCCTGAATTTTGAGAGGATTTATATACTACCAGCTGGTGTCCAAGTGTCTTTATTGGGGTACTCTGAGAACTACAACTTCTGTTCCAATTACCATGATGGCATCAATATAGTGGGACCACTGAGATGGCCTGCAGGATATCCAGATAATCAAGTTCCCTCCAGACTATATTGTCAAAATGAGTATAGGACCAACAAATCTATGAAAGGATATTCAACATCACTATTAGGGAAATGCAAATCAAAACCACAATAAGATGTCACCACACACTCACTAATATGGTGCCTGTCCAAAACAACAACAACAAAAACAAAAACAGGAAAGAGAAAAACAGGAATTAAGTGGTGGTGAGGATGTGGAGAGACATTGGAGCTCTTATGCACTGCTGGTGGGAGAATAAAATTGTGTAGTCTCTATGGAAAACAGTGTGGCAGTTTCTCAAAAATGTAAATATGGAATTACCATATGACTCAGCAATTTTACTTTTGAGTATATATTCAAAAGAATTGAAAGCTGGGTCCTAAAGAGATCTTTGCAAACCCATGTTCATAGCACCATTTTTCATAATAGCCAAGAGGTGGAAGCATATAAATGATTCCATTTACAGGAAGTATCTAGAATAGGCAAATCCATAGAGACAGAAAGTAGACTGATGGTTGCCAGGGGCTGGAGAGGTTGGTGGTAAATCAGGAGTCACCCCTAATAAGTATGGGATGTCTCTGGGGGTCCTAAAATTAATTATGGTGATGGTTGCACAACTTTATGAATATATTCAAAACCACGGGATTGTATAATTTAAGTGGTAGAACATATGGTATATGAATTACATCTGAATAAATATTTACAAAAAAAGTATAGGAAAGTTACTATAGTCCCATAGCAAGAATATGAGTATATATGACTGCTGTGGTTGTGGCTGCTTTTTGTTTTTAATAACATATATTAATGCATTATAGCTAGTGTATTTCCCAGTTAGAGACTGTGTACCTCTAGTATATAGTCCATTAGAGAGGTTTTTCCAATTTCAACAGAGGGCCTTGTGAAAACTAACAAAGTGAATAGCAATTTTTTATTTTTGTGTCTCTGAAATAAACATGACCTGACTACCATCTCATTATACCAAAGCCCAATTCAGACCAGGTAGCCAAACTAAAAGTCTTATTTGTGCTTTAGAGCTAATGATCAATGTGAGCAGCTGAATATTCCACTAATGATAAAACTTTCAGATGCTGTAGAAATCAGGCAAAGAAATCTATTTTTGGGGAAAAGTGTTTTTGTTGGACAAAATATAATCCCTAACACTAATGGATATCTACCTATCTGGCCATTCATGAACTTTATCATAAAATCGTGTACAAGTTTGTACATATGTGTGTGTATAGTTTTAGTTAACTCCATCCCTTTTCCGGAGCTGGAAAAAAATGAGATGGAGTAGTACATCTTTGCCACTTTCAGCTACCACATTATAAATCACATGGTAATAGATTATTTTAAAAGATCTGGCATGGAATGTATGTATAACTTAAAATCTCCAAAAATGAAGCAACTCAAAGAAGTCTGCTTTAAATGCTCTCAGGTCCTAAAGCAAACCTTGAAATGAAGCACATCATCTTCAGAAATTATTTCCATTTGATTAAAAAACATCATTGCTATCAATTTTGCATTTTCCTTAGTTTAATCAATTTTCTTCTTTTAAAATTCTCAGTTAAATGGAATAGGATATGAACTTTCCATCATCTACAAATCAAGATAGTGACTGTCTACAAACCAAGATCAAAGAAATGCTTCTAAAAAGCATTTGAGACAATAAAATCTCTTTATATTGACATCTCAATTCTAAGGATACCTGTTAGGAAAAATTTTCTAATTCTTGTCCCTCTCCAGCCTATTTTACCTTGCTTAAGTGAGGCATAGTGTTAAGCAATTAGTCAGGTAATCTGGGGGTGGGGGGGTGGGGTGGGACATCAGCTATGTATGACTGTGGCTTTGACTTTGAAGGTCACAGAATGAAAGGCATTGTAAGGGTAATTATTTCAATTTCACTCAGATGGAAACAATGAGGGCAGTGAAATGTTAAGCTTTTTCTGTTTTTAAGAGGCCAAAATGAATGCAGAATATAAAGTGCTTGTGTGTGTGTGTGTGTGTGTGTGTGTATGACACTCCGGAAAATTGACCTTAAACTTTGAATATCTCTAAATTTTAGATTATTAAATGCTACTTAGGTATTTCTAACATTGTCCATATTCTTCTAATTCAGTTTCTTCTTAACATCACAGTTAGAAGCAGACAGCTGGCTGACAGTTGCAGAGATCCTCCTACTCTAATTAAATAGGAGATTATTCTCTTCAATGGCCCATGTTGCTGTGTTTAATATCAGTAAATGACATTCATGATGACCTTTTATACTTGGTGACAAATAGGATTTCAGGAAGCCTTTGAATTGCCCAATGTAATAGGTAAAATGCCCTCCACATCACAGTAAAATGACTGAAGAAAAAAAAAAAGAAAACCATTTTTTCCAGGTGTTAGTTTTGCCACAATGGAGACATCCTGAAATTGTTACTATGTAGGTATAAAATATATTTTAAATATATATCCAGACGGAAAATTATTAATACTATGTATTTTCTCTTTTTAATACACACTTCTCTATTTTATATTATTTTTTATTTTAAACATGTACCAGTATTATATAAAAGGCCAAAATTTGATTTTGCCTTTTATTTTTCTGTTGGGTAAGCCCCTATATTCTTTTTACAATTAATCACTAAATGAAAACTTAAGACATTGATGTTTTAGTAATGGGAATTTCTCCCTAAAAAAAGATTTGTAGCCCATTATATGTTCACCAATAACACATATGTTTCAAATCTAGTAGTTATCTCTCAGCCCTTATCTTATTTGACCCAGTAATGATGTTTGGCATTGGTAATCAGTTTCTCCATAAAAAAAAACATTTTCTCCATAAAATACTTTCGTCTTTAGTCTTTCAGAAAATCATCAGATTTCCTCCTACATGTCTGAACATTTTTCTTAGTCTCTTTGTTAGTTTCTCCAGACATCTAATAGTTTGGCTGTCCAGGTCCCAGCCCTTGGACCTCTTGTCTCTATAAATTCATGTGGTCTCAAGTTTTATTTATTTTTTATTTTATTATTATTTTTTTATTTATCTTGAGAGAGAAGCAGAGAAAGAGAGTGTGAATAGGGGAGGGGCAGAGCGAGAGAGGGACACAGAATTGGAAGCAAGTTCCAGCCTCCAAGCTGTCAGCACAGAGCCCGACACAGGGCTGGGACTCACAAGCCAGGAGATCACGACCTGAGCCAAAGTCGGTGGCTTAACCAACTGAGCCACCCAGGTGCCCCTGGTCTCAAGTCTTAAAACACCACCTATATGATGATTGTTCCTGCCTTAATATCACTGTTTAATTCCAGAATCAGGTATCCAATTGCTCACTCAACATTCATTGGATGTCCAATGAAGATCCCAGACTTCATATATCCAAAATTGAGGTCTTCTATCTTTCCCAGCTCAGTTAACAGTAACTCTATTTTAGTTGCTTAAGCCAAAATATTGGTACCAAGTTCAGGTCCTCTCTAAACTTCGAAGATCACTCTGGTCAGTCAGAAAGTCTCTCTACTGTACCTTTGTAATATACAGGTTTTCACTGCTATCTACAAGTAGAGCATTGTTATGAAATTTTTCATAAACCAAAATGATGGTATAAAGCAAGAAGCAATTGCCATTAATTTATATGGAACTTTTTAAAGTGTTTCCAGATCCCAAAAATGACCTCTGTTAGGCTTTTCTGATACCTTAGGACACATCTTGCTAAAGGATACACAAAATAAATTGAGACAAAGCATAGCTGCTCACAGATATAGTTCAAACCTTTGGTAGATTGGTGCTGAGATACTCAGTGTAGTTCCTTAAAAAAAAGCTTGGTGGCGCCACTCTTGCTGCGGGGGGAGGGGGCGGTTTGCGCACAACAATGCGATTTTTGCTTTTCGACTTTTTTCATGAAAGCGAAAATCCTCTGACTTTCTTTTGGTTAGCAAAAACAGGTACAGATATAGATCTTTCGTCAAAGTGGCTTAATGCAAACTTTTAAAAAACAGTCTTCTATTCAGAATTCCATCACTTTTTAAATTTGATTGCTGTCACCAGTTTGGTGGAAACCACCAGCAATCCTAAGTTTCTAACTGGTTTCTTCAGTTTATCTTCACTGTAGCAACCAGAATAGTGTTCTTCAAACATAAACCTGATATTTGTCTTCTGGTCAAAATCTCCCAATGACTTCTCTTATCACTGAGGAAAAGCCACAAATCCTTATTATGACCTAAAAGGCACTCCATGATCTGGTTGCTAGTTAATTCTCTGGCTTTCTCTCCTGTTGCTCCTTTCACCTTTGTTCACTCTGCTCCTGGCTGCTTGGCCTTTCTTACTGTCATTTTATTCCCTTTCTTGTATTTGGTAAGACGTTTACCTATGTTCTTCTGCCATAATCTCATTTATAATTCCATTTGCTAGCATTCTTCTTTTATATTCCCATTGCTATTTTCTTTACTAGATTTTGAATTTAAGTGAAATGAGCAAACTCCATAAGTACTGCCACAAAGTCAAGTGCCACCAATGCTTCTAGTAAGCACCAGTAGCAATAAGTATACAAATTCATCAGATATTGGAAAAGCATTTAAGAATTTTGCTCATTCCCTTAAGAAATGTCAAATACTTTTTAAAATTTATTTTTGAGAGAGAGAGAGAGAGAGAGAGAGAGGGAGAGAGCGAGTGAGCGAGAGAGAGAGAGAGAGAGAGCACACACATGAGTCGGGGGTGGGGCCGAGAAAGAGGGAGAGAGAGGATCCCAAGCAGGCTCTTCTCTGTCAGCACAGAGCCTGATGCAGGGCTCAACCCCACAAACTGTGAGATCATGACCTGAGCAGAAATCAAGAGTTGGATGCTCAACCACTGAGCCACCTAGGCTCTCCTCAAATACTTCTTTTGATAGGTCTTAGTTTTACTTTCAAGTAAAATGTTTGGGAGACATACAGTTGAACCAGAAATATGTATGAATTGTGGGAAACTAATACCATGGAAATATCTAGGTGGCATCAAATTCGAGCCTCTATTTCTTTGATTTTTATTATGTCATTCTTTACATAACAGAAACAGAAATTCTAACAGAATTCTAACAAATTTTAACATGCGTTTTCTTACATGAGCTTCTGTACATTGAATCTAAGGATTTGTAATTAACACATTATCACACTTCTCATGAAAAGTATTCTAAGAGATAGACTTTAAGTTGTCAAGGTAAGAAATTCAACTTGCTGTTTTTATGCATCTCTAGTAACCAAATAACATGCTTTCATTTTCCCCACAAATGATGTCAATCCAGAATTTTAAATTCTTGCCACTAAATTCTTAACCGATCATTTAAAAACTAGAAGTCATTAGAAAATACATCAAATAAAATGAATTCACAAACTCTTCAAACTCTATGTTAATCCAAGAATTTTACAATTTACTATAAATGTTGCAAAAATCTCCAGGGTATCCAGAGGATAAATAGACATCTGGAACAGAAGAATAATTATGGGAAATATTTAAAAAGTAATTAAATCTCAAAATCTATGTGTTGATAAATGACTGCTTTTTCCTGCCCCACTTTAGCATTTGCATCTGTATAAAATCAAAGTTTATAGGATAATTTTTTTTATGGAGAAAAGAAATAGCTATAGCAAATGGAAGCATACGTCCACTGTTCAGAACATTAACAATGATAATGGCCTACCCTGGGTTAATAGTGGTTCTTTTACAATCTTTCTTCACTCCTGGACAATATGTACAATGATTATCAAATAGCCTGTAAAAAAGGTCTATACTTAATCTCTGATATTTAGAAAAAATCAAATCTTTGGAAGATTGCATTATATCCCATATAAAAACTTTGCATTAGTATTCTCCCTACTCATAATTTCTAGAAATGTACACTGTGGTATGGCATATGCACATAATATTCTTTGTGTACCAAGGCAGTTAGCTTAATATATCTCCATTACACAACTAAGAAAGTTTAAACTAAAGAATATCAACGTGTCTCTGCTCTCCCAAATGAGTAGGCATTAAGCATAATGTTATCCGTAGTCATTGCAAAGGCCTTTCTAAGTTTAAAAAGCCTGCTTTCTGGAATTCAAAGCCATCTTTTACTCAGCTTCATCTTACAACCCTGTCTCATCTTCCACCTCAGTGAAAATCATCATCAATTGCTTATTTTAGTCTCATCCTCCAAGAAGCAGACTCCAAGTTGGGAGTAAGCACCAAAAGATTTATTAGGGAAAAAACAGGTCAGAAAACAAAGGGAATGGAGCCAAGAGCCATCTGTCTGCAACACAGGTCTGACTTATGAAAAAGAGATGGAAGGAAAAAAAAAAGCTTCTTAGACTGCAACTTAGATCTATGAATATTCAGCAGGGCTGATGGGGCCTTGCAGAGCCAAGGTCTGTCATCAGAGCTGTCTCTCCTCTCCCAGGAGTAGGTCCACCTTAGTATCCCTGCCATGTTCAGTAACTGCCTGACAGCAGCCTGTGGGAAGTGAATCCTCAACATAAACACAATAATGGATTTTAGGACACAGTAGTTGAGGTGGGCAATCAGTTGGACTTCCCATAGTCAGAAATGTAAGAAGTGCATTTTCCTATGGCATGGAAAGTACCATAGGTTAATACCACAGAATGTCATGGGACTAAACCACAGATTTATGCTATGAGAACACAACAGAACACTTTGCTATATAGGTAGCCAGATACTAGATAGATTGTAGATAGATTACATAGATAGATGATAGGTAGGTATATATAGATTAAAAATGTGTCTTTTGCCAGAATCTCCCAACAGAGAACCTATTTGTTACTAACAGATCTGACAACTGTCTGTACCCAGTTGGAACTAATTTGTGTAGACAATCTCCTTTTCAATAACTCACGACACCTCTTAGTCATTAAAATATGGAGGAGGTGGTTGACATTTTTCTGAACAGTGTTGTTGTGTAAGGGAAATCACCAGACTTTTAGCCAATCAGAAAAACTCAAAATTCCCCTCCTCACTCAGTCTCCTCCAGGCTTTTCCCATCAGCTAAAGCCTCAGCTAGGTAGCCTGGAAAACTCTTTAGGTCTACTTCCAAATCCTGGCCTCTCTCAGGCTCTACTGTTTTAAGTTATAATGCTATTCTAATTCAATTTCCAATAGTTAATCAGTTTTCTGGCTTATAAAATAATAATGCCTATGATTTTATACATAAAATTTATAGGAATGTTTTAATTTTTTATAAAAAGTTAATATTTCACAAAAAATTTGATCACTGGCTAAGGGATTTATGTATAATTTTTTAGATGTGGATTGTGACTGTTATTTGCTAGTAATTTGCTAATTCCAAATGACATACAAATTATGGTTAGTTTCCTACAAGGTTTATTTTCTGGAATTATTTCTGAGGCAGGAGCATGTCAAATATTACATCTTGCTTTCCTTCATTAATCATGGGAGGAGTAAGCATAGGGTAAGGCTCAAGGTCACAGCTAAGTAACAAAAATCACCTGGTGGAAAATACCAAGTATACAGACATAATGAATATAAAATTTCCTTCAAAGAGTGAGCCTTTATTATCCTAACCTCAAAAGTGGTTGTAATCATCTTCAATCTTTTGTTTAGGAGTCATATCCTGACTTTTATACCTATCCTCTATACAGTCTACCATTAGGTTGATATAGAACTGCAATTTATTATTTTTTGATTAATTAAACTTTTCCATATTCTAAATGAGGCCCATATGCTATTTTCTTAGAAAAAGTTTCCTTGTGTTCTCTCTCAAAAAAGGTTAAATACGATTGGAGAATGTTGGCATTGGATGCACCTTAATTGTCAATTATCCTAATAATCTGCTCTTGGCCTTCATTCTTGGTACATTCTCCATATCTTATTTCCATATGGTGGAGACTGGGAAGAATAAAGCATTGTTCATCTTCTGCTTCATATTTTCAGTAACAAGAAATTCATGACTAAATTTCTATTATTTTTCATATTGTGCTTTTTAAAAAACCTGTAATGCTTTTATTTTCATTCATTTGACTTAATCCCATTTTCTGAAATTAGAGAAGAGAAAGTTTGTCAATTTCCTTATGCCTTATGGCAGCCCATTAGATACCTGAAAAGGGGGTTTATACCCCCTTTAAAATTTTTGGTCTAACATAAAAGCCAATTTTCAGTTCCTATCACCATTGTTCTGGTTACAATTTCTAGACTAATCATTATTCCCATCAAAATTCTATGTATGAATTCTGATTTGTCATTTGAAAGGGTCTCCTCTAGATGAATACTAGGTTTCCAGGAATACAGGAACTGATTTTGAGAAAGACAATATGTGGTCTTAGTGCTTATCACTACTGGGCTATCAACACTTGAACAATTTTGTGAGTGGTTAGATTGTGTTGAGCATGAATAATCCTAGACTGGAAAAGAGTAACTTAACCCAAACTGCCAAAAATAGCATCATCAGGAAGGGAGTAGAAATCACAACTGTGGAGGGAGGCCAATGACTTGAGCCAGTTTAAAGCATTAAGATAACACACTGTGTGGTGTGTGTGTGTGTGTGAGAGAGAGAGAGAGAGAGAGAGACTTGCAAAATCCTGTCAGAAAGCCACTGAACAAATCAGAGGAACTGGATTTGTTCAGAATTACAACAGGGAATTCTCAGCAGCTGTTTTGTGTGGTGCCTGCCGCACAGCTCCAATGCATACTTACAAGAAGAAAGGTATTTTTTGTGAATGTTCACCACCTGGGAGGCTTTGTGTCATAAATGTTCACATATATTAACATATTTGTCATCTTTACATTTAAGTGGTAGGGATTTGTTATTTACGTGTGCAATCATAGAAGCACCTATGTTTATACACCTATATATCCTGCTCCAGATTCTACAAGTACACTTGATTTTGTTTGTGATGTACCAAGTGTTATATTGAAAAGAGATGGATAAAAACTAAAAGTAAAGAAAATCATAGCTGAAGAATCAAGCTATAGACATTAAAGGGTTACTATAGAGAATGTTAAGCTATCATTTTCCAAATTCTTTGAGAATAAAATATACAAACAGGGCTTAAATAATAGTAGAGAAAACTTAAGACAGCCGAATAAAAATATGATTAATTAAGCATCCATCATTTACTTAGTATGTTGCTAGGTATTTGCACACAAATCATGCTATAAATGAAATATTACAGCCACCATTTTGTGGAGGAGGAAACAGCTCCTTAGAGAATTAATTCAAGTTCTCAAGATTACACAAGATATAAATGGTGTGGTCAAGACTGAAATTAAAATCTGTGTGGCCCAAATACTTGTAGTTAGGCTACTATGCAGTAACAAAATTTCTGAAAATACTGTTAAATTTTTAAATACATTCCCAGAAAATGATTCATTAATGTATTGATAACAAAACATCAAATTAGAAATTTCATATATTAGAACTTTCTGAGACTTATTTTAATTTCCTCTATTTTCTTATTCTAGCAATTTCCTCTTGAGTTGGCAACTGTGTTCCAAAAATGGTCACAGAAATTAAAAGTTATAAATGAGAATTTAGAGGTTATAAATTATGAAAAATGAATTAGGCTAAGTCCTATTTAATGTATTCTACATTAAAAAAATTATGTTAGCCTTAATCATAATATGGTCAGGTAGATGCATAAAATGATGCTGAAGGAAACTTTATACGACTCAAGAAGAATAATTTTCACACATAAATTAATGCCAGGCAGTTCTCTAGCCAACATAACAGATTAGATCTGTGGGAGTTGGAAGATAAAACATCGATTTTAAATCAGAGAATGAGGAAAACTTCAACCACAAAATGATATCAAATGAAATATATTTAAATATTCATATTTTAAATAAATAAGGAACACAGTAAGAACACAAACTGGAAAAAAAAGATTGATTGCATTTTTCTAAGGTTTGATATTCCGCAACCTTGACCATCTGGAATACTCCTGAAATCCAGAATTTAATAATTACCTCTTAGCAATAAAATGATTGCTAAGTTTTTGTGGTTAACTCTTAAATGAAACCTTCAAAAAGATCTCTGCACACCATTCTACAAAGGCATTTCCCCCTTTTCCCAAGCCAGAGCACACTGAAGGGGAGCAAACTGGTGAGTGCAGAAAGGAGTTGGTTGTAAAAAGCAATTACAAGAAGTAAAAATGCAGTAGATGAAATTGACGTGAGAAGATAAATATCTGCTGAAACACCACAGAACTTTGTGAAGCACAACCATTTATTATAGGGTAAACAGTTCTAAACTCTTTGATAGCCTCTGAGGATAGCTAGATGTGTTAGTCTGAAGGAAATGTGCTCCTTAGAATGTCTTTGTGTCAAGAGAAAAAAATTGTTCTCAGTAGTCTCTGAGCACCATAGGCCACTTTGAGTACTAGATATTAGTCACATTTTAATACTTGACTGATAAAAAAAAAACTAGTTGGAAATTTTAAGAGAAAAAAACACTTTTTCCTATGTTGGTTCTTTCGCTATCATTTCAATTTGCTCCTAAAAAAAATCACTTTCCTTTGCAGTCACTCACTCCCTCAGCCTTCCCTCCTCCAGTTCTTCTATAGCTATAGCAGAGCATAAGGAACTCCAAGAAACAAACAGACAAACCTATCCTTCTATGATGAGCTCTTCTGTCAGGCAAGCTGATGCGGTAAATCTCTCAAAAGACAAATTTGTCAGTTGTTACTGAAACAGCATGTGAATTCTATTCTCAGGGTCTCTGCGAGAACAGAAAGAGCTTAGGGAAAAGTTAAATTTTAAAGTTACCAATATGGGAAATGCATTAGAAAGAATCAGGTCAGAGAGGCAAAAATTCAATTATAATCCTCTAAATTGAGACAGTGAAAATCTCTACTGACCCAAATTTCTTGGCTCCTACAACCAGCTACATTTATATTTGAAATGAGTTGAAATCTGAGCTGTGCTGGCAGCCTTGCACCTGCTCCCTCTTTTCCCCTTGGGTTGCTGAAGTAATTACCCACCTCTACCTGTACCAGCTTAGGATCTGTGAAATATTGGTCATGTAGAGTCAGTCATTCCCATGTTCTAAGGTGCCAAATGATCATCTGCTAGTCAGAATTGCAACATTGCTGCCAGGCGGACCTATCAGTTCATTTCATTTTTTGAGTCTGGTCATGCCCAAATTTTTGCTGGCCAATTAGCCTGTGTTTTCTACAGTATACACCCTATGGGAAAAAACTACAATTTAGCCAAACTGTACCTTCTAAATAGAAGATTTTAAAACAATTTTTACACATGATTACATTTTAGAAGTATTCTCTATTAGCACTTTGAATGTAGTCATGCTGTCCACAGAACAAACACAGACACGGTGGAGACTATTGCTTCTCTTTATAAACACACGATTGTGCCAACTTTGTGGAATATTTATCAGATTAACCATGGCAGCCTTTAATTTATAGCTCCGACCTCAGCCATAAATCTGTCCTACCTGGGTAAAATCATGAACAAGGGGAGCAGCCAAGTTATAACATCACTGTATATCACTTGGAGCAAAACATCTAAGCAGAACATTTTGGAACTTTGTTTTTCAGTTCTACACTGAATAATAAAGAAAAATCCCTACTTTTTCCTGTTCCATTCCATAGTTTTGACTGGTGGAGTGGAATTATTATTTCTTATCAGAGGAGATTTTGTGGCTTATACTGACAGTGCAAACACATTTTTTTTCTTCATTTAGAGAAAAGATACAAATGGACTCAACAGACTAGAACATAGCTGTGCATAACCAAGAAGGATGAGATGATAGAAAATCTGAAGTTGAAGAATAGAAAGTCAATGGAGTTCATGTCATCTGAAACGTTTTTTGTAAAGGACATGATAATATATCTGCTGAGACAAAGAGAATTGGGTTGGATTTAGATACTTAAGGAAAGAACAATTTATACAGGCATTTTGACAAAAGGAGAAACACATAAAGGTGTACAAGTTGGTGGTCAGTTGTTAGTTTAAATATTCAACTGTGTTTTGAGGATCAAGCCTTTAGCCAAAACACACAAAAGGACCTATATTGTATGACTTACCTTTTTATGACTAAATTTCATCAAGCCACTGGTGCACCATAGTGTCCTTTCCTAGATAGTGTAGTATGGATGGATATAGCAATACTGAAGAGATGTAGGGGAAGGAATTCACCCAGTGGAGAATATCTAATAGATGTCCATCATTCTTCTAAGAACTTTATATTAAATATTCCACTTAACAACTCTCTACAATTGATATAATTTTATATAACAAAGACCCAACACAAAAATTGCCCTCATGTTTAAACATCTAATTTAGTAAAAGGCACAATTTAAGCATGTAGGAAAATGTGAAAATGGGTACAATTACAGTTACATATGAAGATAATCAAATAGTAGAGAATATGTCTTTAAGACATGATTGTTAAACTGAACATTACACTCCTCCTTCCTGCATCCAATGGTATGAATATTTTCCCTTTAAAAAATGTACATATTTTTGGTAATTTTTAGAAAAATATATTAAAATGCACTCCTGCATTAAAAAAAAAAAAAAAAAGCAGCTGCTAAGGTGTCATGAGAACTTAACCCACCCGGAGATGAATTTCTTGATTTACAAAAAGGAAGAACAAGGCTCATTTACTGTGGCTTTTGTGAAGAAAAGCTAATTAATGATTATACTTTACACTTTTGAAGTGATTACTGATGAAGTGCTTTCAAATATAAGCAGCTAAATAAAAGTTTAAAGTGTGTAATGAAATTTGAAAACTTTTAATAAAAACTAAATATATTGGTATTTTTAAATTGTTCATATAAATTATTTTGATATTTTTATGCCTCTAGTCTATTAATTGCAATACTATGAATAGATGATTATAACTGCTGCAAACATAAGTAAAACCTTAATTGTGATATGTTTTACTATCAAATATACATAACAAAATATTATATAATGTAACATGGTATCATATTGTTATGGACAAACTGAATGTTTGTGTCCCCCCAAAATTCATAGGTTGAAACCCAATCTAAGAATGTGACCATATGAGGAGGTGGGTCTTTGGAAGACCTTAGGATGGAGTCCTAATGATTTTTAAAGTTTTATTTTATTTATTTGAGAGAGACAGGGACAGTGCAATTGAGGGAAGGGTGGAGAGAGAGAGAGAGAGAGAGGAAGAGAGAGAATCCCAAGCAGGCTCCATGCTGCCAGCACAGAGCCTATCATGGGGCTTGAATTAACAAAACTGCAAGATCATGACCTGAGCCTAAACCAAGGTCATTTAACTGACTGAGCCACCCACTTGACCCCGGACTTTGTGATTTTTTTTTTGAGTCACAGAGGACTTGCTTTGCTTTTCTGCTCTCTGCATGTGAGGGTACAGTGAGAAGTTGGCATCTGCAACTCAAAAGAGGGCTCTAACCAGGCTTCCACCATGCCAGTGCCCCGATCTTAGACCTCCATCCTCCAGAACAGTGAGAAGTACATTTTTGTTGTTTATAAGCTATCCAGGCTATGGTATTTATTTAAATCCAAACTAAGATGAGTTTTATAGTTCTATTTACCCATATGTGAACTGGATACACTAGGTATTAACTTGGTGAAATACAGCTGGTACTTTAAACAAAATTTGTTAACTTTCAGAGTAGCTTTTATATTCTAAACCCTGTAATAAAAAGGCTGATAATAATACTTGTTTTCAAGGTACTCGCTGTGTAGTGGTTACTGAGATACAAAAATATTTGGTGTGAGCTGAGAAAAAGGAGAAGTGAATAATAGAACTTTTGGAATATTCTATATGAGCAAAGCCACAATAATTTAGATTAGTTGAAACATTAGGAATCAGGTGGATATAGGAGATAACGGGAGTAGATTTGGAGTGGAGAGGTCAGAAAAGAAGGGAAGTGCTTATTTTCATTTATCCATCCATTTATTTTAAAATCCACCAAATATATTTCGAATACCAACTGTGTACCAGGCATTAAGTTCAGCGTTTTAATAAAGTTGACCCCACTTACCACTGTGAGCAAAAAAATGGTTTGATGACATCAACATAAAGGTGAATTGGGCTGAACCATGCCTATAGAACAAAACAGGTAGCCTGATAATTCTCTCCGCATCCAAATTTGGCATCTTCCCTGGACCATCAGAGTAAGATAACCTTAGCTCTGCACCCTATGTCAGTTAAGTGAACTTTGATTAGCCTTAGGTCATTTATTCTGAGCCACAAGATTTTCATACTTTAAGTAGGTTTGATATTTTTCTTGCCAGAATTGTTACATACTGAAGGTTAAAGAGTATTTTAAAACATAGAAAGACAAGGAACACCTGGGTGACTCAATCAGTTGAGGTCCTGACTCTGGATCTTGGCTCAGGTCATGATCTCAGGGCCATGGGATTGTGCTCTGTGTCAGGCTCCATGCTGAGCATGGAGTCTGCTTAAGACTCTCTCTCTCTCTCTGTCTCTGTCTCTCTGTCTCTCTGTCTCTCTGTCTCTGTCTCTCTCTGTCTCTCTGTCTCTGTCTCTCTCTGTCTCTCTCTCTCTCT
>CM053573.1:47258240-47318298 GCA_028646485.1 Cryptoprocta ferox
TCTCTCTCTCCCTCTCTCTGTCCCTCTCTCTCTCCCTCTCTCTGTCCCTCTCTCTGTCCCTCTCTCTGTCCCTCTCTCCTTCTTCCCCTTTCTCTCACTCTTTCTCTCTAAAATAAAAAAATATAAGAACATTAAAAAACAGAGAGGAGAGACAATGTAATATCAATCCCTCTAAAATTTTATAAAATTAATATTTAATAAGGAAACAACATGACATCACTAATTTTTTTTTACAGTTTTAAACTGATTTAATTTGGGTAGTACTAGTGGCCTAAGAAAGTTATAAAGAGTATTTATTATTTCACCACAGTAGTTACATTCTTTCTCAGTCTGGTTATCTTTTTTGTAAGAAAGGAATGTTGATAGGGAAAATAATATCTGCTTAAACAAAATATCCAAATAATTTCCAATGTGAAATGATGTCAATCTGGAATGAGGTTTCTTATGAAGTGAATCTGTTTCTCTACTCATTCTTACCCTATTCAATTTGTATATGGATTTACATTGAAAACTAGATGACACACTTAATAAGCATATGATCAGCAAAAATGGTGATAGAAACAATAACTGTTTTATTCCAGAAGAGATACTAATATTTTAGGAGGATGGTCTAATATATCAAAAGGTAGAAAATAAACTGTAATAGTAAAGATTATAAATTTATTTCTGTATCTGTGTTGCATATACTTAACTAGTGTTTATAGAATAAATAAAAATAGATAAATTGCATTTATTTGTGCTTTCTATTTGTGATGCATTATTTATGTGCTTCCTTGTATTATTCTTATATTTTATCATTGTAACAACTATATGATGCAATACTATTATCTACCTGTTGTAAATAAGGAAATTCATATAGTGAATTAAAGAAAACAAACTTTCCCAAGGACATATAGCTAAGATATTTCAGAGCACAATTTGAGCCAAAAAAGTCGAGCCTTGTCACACATTTAAAAACATTAGGGCATGATATGTGCCAGAAAGGTAGTGTAGGGGGTTCTGAAAACTTCTACATAAAAAGCAATGAGAACATTGGCAAGATTTGTCAAGACTCAACATTTTCAGAACTCTATAAATTAAAGTATTTCAGCATTCTGGGATACATTTATTTTTTTAAAAAACCAGTAGAATCTCAGTAAGAACAGCAAGGATTTCGACTTTGTACTTGTTCACCCCCTCCTCCAGTATGCACCTGTTATGGACTGAATTGTATCCCCTCAAATGATATTTGAAGTTCTAACCTTCAGTTCTCTTAATGTGACCTTATTTGGAAATAGAATCATTGCAGATGTAATTAGCTAAGATGAGGTCATATGCTAGTAGGGCAAGCCTTTAAACTAATATGACTGGCATTCTCATGAGAAGAGAAGACACAGAGATACAGACACAAGAGAGAATGCCATGCAGTGACAAAGGCAAAGACAGAAGTGCTGCGGCTGAAAGCTGAGGAACTGCAAGCATTACAAAGCTCTAGAAGCTAGAAGAGGCAAGGAAGGAATTTCCCCTACAGGTTTCAGCCAATACCTTGATTTCAGACTAGTAGCCACCAGAATTGTGTCACAATCAATGCCTGTCGTTTTACCCACTCATTTTGAGATACTTTGTTAAGGCAGACCTAGGAAATTAATACAGCACCTGACAAAATAGCCCTAAGATACAGGAAGCAAAAAACTGTCACAGGACATCCAGTTTCTTCTGCCTGTAAGGAGTTTGGAAGTTACCACCCTGTCCTAACAAGTAAAAAGCTGAACAGACTAAAAAAAATCAACAACTCTTTTTGGATCCTTAAGAGAGAAGAGGACACAGGATAATCTGCAGCCCCGAAGGAGTGGAGAAACTGACAAGCAAACACTGGGGAACCCCACCCCCCCAAAAAAACCCCAAAAAAACAAAACAAAACAAAACTTACCAGAGCAGAGACTCAGGAGCAGAAACCACAGTGGGAATCAGTGCCGGGGTAGGAAATCCTGAACCTTAAGTGATGAATTGCTGTAAGTTCAATGTGGACAACTGTGAGGGTTACAAATACCAGAATGATTGACTAACAGGAGGACCTCCATGTTACTATGAGACTTGCTTCAGGAAGTCAGCCAGGTCCCCTCAGGCTTCTGACAAGGAGAGGACAGAGAAACCATTGTGAAACACACCAGAGTACTCTGCTCCTCTTAATAAAGCCTGACCTCCACGGAAACTAGTTAACTAGAACTTAACCAGCTGGGTATTATCAGAGCCTAACTCACATGGGAAAGGGCATTATCCTATTCCAGGTGATTCTTCTTCCATTTGGGAGAAAAGAAATACCCAACGGTAGTCTAGCCACCCTTCTCACTTAAGCAGAGAGGGAAAAAAAAACTAAGAAATTCATGTGACATTCACAGTCCAGAGACCTAGGCTGAGACCTAAAATCAAAAGGCTGAAACCTAGTTACAATAAAGAATGCTTCCCATTCTTCACATCTCACCATCACATTATAAAAGGCTTATTTACAGCTGTTCCTTTTACCAAGTACATTATGTCTGGCCATCAAGAAAAATTGCAAGGCATACCAAAAGGCAGAAAACACAGTTTGGGGAGAAAGAGCAAGTATCAGAACCAGACGTGGAGGGATGTTGGAATCATCAGAGCAGGGGCTTAAAATAATTAAGGTTAATATGCTAAAATAGACAGCGGGCAGAGACAGATGGGTAATGTAAGTAGAGAGATAGAAATCCCGAGAAAGAACCAAAGGAAAAATAAAATACTAGAGGTAAAACGCACTGTAACAGAAATGATGGGCTTGTTAGTAGACTGAATACAGCTGAGGAAAGAATCTCAGCACTAGAAGATACATCAATTGAATCCTCGAAAACTGAAAAGCAAAGAGAACAAAGACTGAAAATCATAGAACAGAATATTCAAGAACGGTGGGACAACTACAAAAAGGTATTACATATACGTAATGAGAATACCAGAAGGGGAAGAAAGTGAGAAACAGACAGAAGAAATATTTAAAATGATAATGGCTGAGAATTTCCCCAAATTAATGTCAGACACCACATCACAGATTCGAGAAGCTCAGAGAATTTGCTGAAGGATAAAAATGCCAAAAAAAAAAAAAAAAAGCTCTATGCTTAGGCATATCATTTTCAAACTATAGAAAATCAAAGATAAAGAAAAAAATCCTGAAAGAAGCCAGAAGAAAAAAAATAACCTTACCTATAGAGGAATAAAGATAAAAATTGCATCCAACTTCTCAGAAACCATGCAAGTGAGAGGAGAGGTGAAATGTTTAAAATGTTGAGGGGGAAAACCCCACTTATACAGACTTTTGTATCCTGTGAAATTATCCTTGGAATGTGAAGGAGACGGGGGAGGGGGGGAGTGAAAGGAATGAAAGGATTCAAGAAACACAAACTTCTAGTTATAAAACAAATAAATCTTAGGGATGTAATCTGCAACATGGTAACTATAGTTAATAGTACAGTATTACAGTATAATATATGTAATGATTACTAAGTGAATAAGTCTTAAACTTTCCCATCACAAGGAAAAGAAATTTTAACTGCATGTGGTGATGGATGTTAATAGACTTATTGTGGTGATTATTTTGCAACATACACAAACATCAAATCATCATGTTGTACACTTGAAATTAATGTTATATGTCAATTATTTCTTAATTTAAAAAAATGAAGAAGAGATAGATTTTCTCAGGCAAACACAGAGGGAATTTGTTGTCAATAGATCTGCCCTGCAAGAAATGTTGAAAGAAGTTCTTTAGAGAAAAAGAATATAATATAGATCATAAACTTGGGTCTACATAAAGAAGGAAGAACATGGAAGAAGGAATCTATGTAGGTAAAACTAAGACACATATTCTTATTCTGAAATGATCTAAAAGTTAACAGTTTGTTCAAAATAACAACAATGTATTCAATTATGTATACTTATGCATATATCATATATGCATTACATATATGTTTACATATGCTTATACATAAGTGAAATGAATGACGACACTGATACAAGGGATGAGAGGAGGGAATTAGGATTACTTTATTATTATAAGGTACTCACACTATCCATGAAGTAATATAGTGTTATTTGAAAGGAGACTTGGATTTGTTGTAAATGATATTATAAACTCCAGGGCAATGCCTTAAAAAAAAGTATAACTGATATGCTAAGAAAGGAGAAAAAATGCAGTCATATGAAATGTTTAATTAAAGCCACAGAAAGCAAAAAATTAAAAAAAAAGAGTAGAAAAATAGGAACAGAATAAAGGCAATAAAAATAGTAATGAATGGTAGATATTAATCCAAATTTATTTATAATCAGGGGCATATGGGTGGCTCAGTTGGTTAAGTGTCTGACTTCATCTCAGGTCAGGATCTCATGGTTTGTAAGTTTGAGCCCCCCATCTGGTTCTCTCTTGTTGGTGCAGAGCCCACTTCAAATCCTCTGTCTCCTTCTCTCTGTCCCTCCCTTGCTGTCTCTCCCTCCCTCCCTCCCTCTCTCCCACTCTCAAAAATAAGTAAACATTAAAAAAATTCTTCAAATATATTAATAATCAATCACTTTGATTAATGGTCTAAATGTAGCTATCAAAAAAACAGAGATTGTCAAAACAGATAAAAAACATGACCCAATTTATATTGTCCACAAGAAACCCACTTAAATATAAAGGTAGAAATAGATTAAAAGTAAATGGATAGAGAAAAATATGCCATGCTAATACTAATCAAAAGGAAGCAGGAATAATTATATTCCTTTCAGACAAAGCAGACTTCAAGCTAAGGAAAGTTATCAGGAGTAAATAAAGGCATTGCATATGGATAAAATGATCAACCCTCCAAGAAGACACAACAATTCTTAATGCATATATAATGGAGTGTCAAATTATGTAAAGCAATGACTCCTAGAACTGCAAAGAGAAATAGATGAGAATCTACTCTCATATTTGGAGATGTTAACACCTCTCTTTCAGAAATGGACAGGTCCAACAGGCAGAAAATCACTAAGGACATAGTTGAACTCAACAACACCATTAATCAACTAGATATAGTGGACATCTGTAGACCACTTCATCTAACAACAGAATACATATTTATTTCAAGCTCACATGAAATTTTCACCAAGGCAGACTATATTCTGAGCCATAAAGTACACCTTAATAAATTTAAAAGAATAGAAATCATACAATGTCTGTTCTCAAACCACAGTGGAATTAAACTAGAAATCAATAACAGAAAGATAACTGGAAAATCCCAAAATACTTAGAAACAAAGCAACCACTTATAAATAACACATGGGTTAAAAAAAATCTCAAGAAGTTAAAATCTATTTTGACCTAAATGAAAATTGAAAACAACTTATCAAAATCTGTGGGATACAGGAAAAGTAGTGGAGAAAAATTTATAACATTGAATGCATATATAAAAAATGAAGAAATATCTAAAATTAACCATGCAATTTCCAACTTACAAAATTAAAAAAGTGCAAATAAATCCAAAATAAGCAGAAGAAAAGAAATAATAAAAATTCAAGAATAAGAACAGAGCAGAATTCAATGAAATTAAGAACAGACAATCAATAAGGAAAAAAATCACTTAAAACCAAAAGCTATTATTTAAAAAGATCAATAAAATTGATGAGGTTCTAGCCAGGCTAACTAAGAAAAAAAGAGAGAAAATACAAATTACTGATATCAGAAATAAAAGAGGTGGCATCACTACATATTCCATAGAAATTGAAAGTATAAAAAAGGAATAGTATGAATAATTCTGTGCCCCAAAATTTCATTACCTAGATGGAATGGAACAATCCCTTGAAAGAAATATAAACCAAAACTCTTAGAAGAAGAAATAATCTGAATAATTAACAACTTTCCCAAACAAAGTACCAGACCCAGATATGTTCATTGGTAAATTACCAAACATTTAAGGAAGAAATTATAAGTTTTCTGCAATTTCTTTCCAAGTATAGAAGCAGAGAGTATACTTAACTCATTCTGTGAGGTCACCATCACCCTAATGCCAAAAACAGACATTACAAGAAAAGGGATTATAATAAAATAAATCTGTAGACCAATGTCTCTCATGAACATAGTTGCAAAAATCGTCAGCAAAATATTAGCAAAAATAACTAATTTCTTAATAAATGGTGGTAGAACAACTGAATATTTATATGCAAAAAAATCTAGATGCAGACCTTAATTTCTCACAAAAAAATTGACTCAAAATAGATTATACACCTAAATTTAAAATGCAAAACTATGAAACTCCCAGAAGATAACATAGAAGAGAATCTAGATGACCTTGAGGATGGTGCTGTCTTTTTATATACAACAACGAAGACACAATCTATGAAAGAAATAATTGATTAATGCTAATTGAAGCTGGACTTCATTTAAAAGCTTCTGCTCCACAAAGACAATATTAAAAGAATTAGAAGACAAGCCACAGACTGGGAAAAATATTTACGTAGACTCATCTGATTAAAGACTATTATCCAAAATATACAAAGAACTCTTGAAGCTAAACTATAAGAAAACAAACAACCGATTTTAAAAAAATGAGTCAAAGACCTTAAAAATCACCTCAGCAAAGAAGATACACACATGGCAAATAAACATATGAAAAGATGCCCCACATCATATGTCATCAGGGAAGTGCAAATTAAAATAACAATGAGATACCACTGTATGCCTATTAGAATGGCCAAAATCCAGAACACTGACAACACCAAATTCTGCAGAAGATGTGGAGCAATAGCAACTCTCTTTCACTGGTGGGAGTGCAAAATAATACAGACACATTGGAAGACAATTTATCAATTTCTTACAAAATAAACATACTATTACCATATGATCCAGCAATTGCACTCTTTGATGTTTACACAAAAGAATTGAAAATGTGTGTCTACACAAAAATGTGTGTGGGAATGTTTATCACAGCTTTATTCATACTTGCCAAAACTTTGAAGCAACCAAGATGTCCTTCAGTAAGTGAGTGGATAAATAAAATGTAGTATATCCAGACAATGAAATATTATTCAGAACTAAAGAGAAAGGTACTATCAAGCTATTAAAGGACAAGGAGAAAGCTTAAATAAAATGGAGGAAACTTGAACTTAATAGTACTAAGTGAAAGAAGTTGATCTGAGAAGGCTACATACTGTATGATTCTAATGACATGTCATTCTGAAAAAAAAGTGAAACTATGGAGTCAATCAAATGATCAGTAGCTGCCAGAGCTAGGTAAGGGTATAGATGACAGGCAGGGCACAGAGGATTTTTAGGGCAGCAACAATATTCTGTATATTATAATAATGAATAAATGTAAACTATGGACTTTATGATTATGATATGTCAATGTAGGTTCAACCTTGGTAAAAAATGTACCATTCTGGCAAGTGATATTGATAATGGGGGATGTTACATATGTGTGTGAGTAGATGTATGGGAAATCTGGACAACACCCCCTAAATAGTCTTATAAACCTAAAATTCCTCCTCAAAAATAAAGTCTTAAAAAGTTGATTGAATTTGAAGAGTAAATTAGAAGATTTAACAATACCACTAGGAAACTTGATATTCCACTTTCAATACAGGACAAAACAACAATGTAAAAGATAATAAGAAAAGAGTAGAGCTGAAGACAAGCAAAAATAACAAACTTCTATAGAACATTCCAATTTATAAAAGCAAACTACACATTCTTCTCTAGTATACATGGAGTATTTGCCAAGATAGACCCTATGTTAGGCCATATAAAAAGTCTCAATTAATTTGAAAGGAATGTTACCATAAAATCTATCCACTCTGATCACAATGGAATAAAATTACAAATCAATACAGGAGGGGCACCTCAGTGGCTCATTCAGTTAATTGACCAACTCTTGATTTTGGCTCAGTTCTTGATCTCATAGTTCATGGGATCAAGCCCCACATCAGGCTCCATGCTGACAATGTGTGGAGCCTTCTTTGAATTCTCTCTCTCCTTCTCTCTCTGCCCATTCCTGTCTCATGCTCTCTCTCTCCCTCTCGAAATAAAAAAATAAATATTAACAAAAACTAATAAATCAATACCAGACAATTTGAAACTTAGCAAATATGTGAATAGTAAACATCCTAGTCCTAAAAAAATATTGGGTTGAAGAAAAAAATTGCAAGGAAAATTTAAAAATAGTGAAATGAATAAAAATGAAAACACACCTACTAAATATTAAATGCAATGAAAAAGTGCATAGAGGTCAATTTATAGGTACAAATACCTACTTTTTACCATTTTTTTCTTTTTAATTGTGGTAAAATGTACATAGCAAAATTTACCATCTTAGCTATTTTAAAGTTTCCTCTTCAGTCGTCCTGAGTATATTTACATGTGCTTAATTTACATTTAAATACCATATCAGAAATGAATCATTAATACATCCTGAAAATCATAACGAAACAGATCCTAAGCAAATTTACAAAATAGATAAAAGGTATGTTTAAGTCCCCAGTTCCTCTCATTGTCCTAATTCCAAATTCTGGAAACCCTGTTGACAGTACCAGATCCTGGTCCCACGGTGTTAGAGGAGAACAAACAGTACACCATGTACTCAGTCATTGAAATCTAACATGACTAGCAGTGCATCTGAAACTGTTGGGGTAATAACAATCTATGGATCAGTAAGTACTTGGATCAGAGTGGTCAACTGATTTGACTGCAGCTACACAGCAAATAAAAGTAAAAATTTGACCAAATGTGCTTTAAATTCCTGATATTTTTATTCTTTATATTAGCTTTTTATTAGGAAACATGTATCATTATAATAATATAGTTTTTGAGACAAATGCACACATATCAAACTTTTCTGTGGAAGGTATGAGTTATAAAAGACATATATGACCAAATCTCTGTAAACAAAATGCTTTAAGAATTGTTTTATTTTGTATAATAACTAAAATTGCTCTTTTTAAAGTACATAATATACAGCCAAACTGTATAAATATCTATTTTAAAAAGTAGGAGGGGTGCCTGGGTGGCTCAGTTGGTTAAGGGTCTGACTCTTAGTTTTGGCTCAGGTCATGATCTCATGGTTCGTGAGTTTGAGCTCCACATTGGGTTCCAGGCTGACTGTGTTGAGCCTCCTTGGGATTCTCTCTGTTTCCCTCTTTCTCTGCCCCTCCCCTGCTTGCTGTCTAAACAAATAAACAAACAAATAAATAAATAAAAAGAAGTAAAAAAACTCCAATCAATAACATAATATTCTAAGTTAAGAAACTAGAAGAGAAAGAATAATCTGAACCCAAAACACGTAGAAGAAAGGGTCATAAAGATTAGAGCAAAAACTTATGAAATAGAACATAGGGGAAAAAACCAATGAAACCATATTTGGTTCTTTAAAAAGAACAACAAAACTGACAAATATTTACCTATACTAACCAACGAAACATAAGAGAAAGTCAAACCATTAAAATTGAAAATAAAGGAAGGGACATCACTCCTTACTTTATAGAAATTAAAGAAAGCATTATATGGGAATACTATGAAAAAAATTAGATAGCTTAGATGGAATAGATAAATTTCTTAAAAGACACATATTATTGAACATTAAGAATAAATAGGAAATCTGAATAGGCTTATAGATACATAAAGATATCAAATTAACAACTTTAAGAAAAGTCCGGAAAATATGGGTTCACTGGTGAAATCTACCAAACATTTAAGAAATTAACACCAATCCTTTACAAACACTTCTAAAAAAAAGAGAGAGAGAAAGAGAGAGAGCACTTTCCAACTCATTTTAAGAGACATTACAACAATATGCCAAATTCAAATCATCACATGAAAAGTATGGACCAAAATCTCTCATGAATGGAAATGCAGACAGAAATCCTCAACAAAGACTGGCAAACTGAACCCAGTAATTTATAATAAGGATTATATACCATGCTCAAGAAAGGTTTACATCAGGAATGTAAGGTTGATTTAACATTGGAACATCAATTAATATAATGTACCACATTAATTGTTACAAGACAGAAATCATATGATCAGTTCAACTGTCACAGTAAAAGCATATGAAATTTTCTAACAACATTTCATGATGAAACCACTCAAAAGCTAGTAATAGAAGAGACTTCCTCAATCTGATAGAAGTAATCTATGAAAAACTCACAGCTAACATACTTAATTGTGAGACTGAAAGATTACCTTCTTAGATCAGAAACAAGAAAATAATATTGTTCTGAAGATGCTAGCTTGAGAGCTTAGGCAAGAAAAATGAATAAAAGATAACCAATTTCAAAGAAAGAAGTAAAAGTATTTCTAGTCACAGATGACATAATCTTGTATATAAAATACCTTAAGAAATCCACAGCTATTTGATCTAATAAATAATTTGGAGAAACAAGGTCAATAAAAAATTCATTATATATCTAAACACTAGCAATAAACAATCTGAAAATGAAATTAAGAAAACAGTTTCATTTACAATAGCATCACAAAGTAAATTATTTAGGAATAAGTTTAAAGAAGTACACAACTTATACAGTGAAAACTATAAAACATTTTTGTAAGAGGGAGACAAAGCATGAGAAACTCTTGAATACTGAAAACAAACTGAGGGCAGAAGGGGGAGGGGGAAAGGGGAAGCGGGGTGATGGTCATGGTGGAGGTCACTTGTGGGGAAGAGCACTGGGTTTTATATATAAACCAACCTGACAATAAACTATAAAGTTAAAAAAAAAAAAAGAAAATATCCAAATAAAAGGAAAGTCATCCTGTGCTCATGAATTAGAAGACTCATGTTTAAGTTATTTATATTGCCAAATTTGTTTCACACATTCAATGCTAACCCTACAAAATCTCAAAAACTTGGCTGCTTTTTTAATTCCAGAAACCGACAAGCTGCTCCAAATATTCATATGGAAATACAAGGGACACAAAATAGCACAATATCGAAAAAGAATGAAGTTGGAGGACCCATACTTCTTAATTTTCAAAACTTACCATAAAGCTATAATAATGAAGACAATGTAATAGTGGAATAAAGATGTACATATAGATCAACTGAATAGAATTGAAAATTCAGAAAGAAATGCTTACATTTATGGCCAATTTAACTTTCATAATGGTACCAAGACAATTCAAAAAGGAAAGTACAGTCTTTACATAGAGTGGTGCTGTGAAAATCGGATATCCAATACTAAGAATAAGTTTGGACCCATACATCGCACCACCTATAACAATTAACATAGATCAAGAACTTAAAGAGTTGAAAATTATAAACACTTAGAAGAAAACATGTAGGCAGATTTTCATGACCTTGTTAAAACAATGGTTTCTTGTATATGGCAGTAAAGGTACATGCAACAGAAGAAAAAAAAAATAGATAAACTGACTTCATAAATTTAAAAAACTTTTGTGGTTCAAAGGACAAATTCAGAAACTAAGAGAACAGGAGAAATTACTTATGAATTATCTATCTCATGAGGGACTTGTATCCAGAAAATAAAAAAAAAAAAAACTCCTCCAACTCAACATTAAGAAGATACACAACCCCATTAAAATGGGCAAAGTATTTGAACAGACATTTCATCTAAGGAGATATTCAAATGGCCAACAAGAACGTGAAAAGATGCTTTTCATCGAATGTCCATTTCATTAGTAAATGAAACCGAAATCATAATGAGATATCACTTCACACTGATTTTGATAACTATAAACAAGAGATGAAGAACATCAAGTATTGGTGAGGATGTAGAGAAATTGAAACCTTCATGCGTTGTTGTTAGGCACGTAAAATTTTGCAATTGCTTTGTTAACTAGTTTGGCAATTCCTAAAATGAACATTGTATTACTGTATAACCCAGCAATTCCACTTCTGGGTATATAGCCAAGAGAATTAAAAACATATGTTTACGCAAAAAGTTTTATATAATGTTCACGACAGCAATGTTCATAAAAGCCATAATATGGAAAAACAACCCTAATGCCCATCAATTGTTGAATAGATAAACAAAATGTGATATATACATAACAATGGAATATTATTCATCCACAAAAGGGAATAAAGTTACAGATACATGCAACAACATTGATATACTTTGACAACATAAAGCTAAGTGACAGAGGACAGACATAAGAGGCCACATGTTGTTTGATTCCATTTATATTAAATGCAAAAGAAAAATTTTAGAGACAGAAAGTTGATTAATCTTTATCAGAGCCTGGGGGGAGGGCCTTTATGCCCTAGTAGGGCCTAGTAGCTGTCTCTACTAATTAGAACCAGATTTCTTTTTGGAGTGATCAAAATGTTTTTGGTGATGGTTGTAAAACTATGAATGGACTAAGAAAGCACTAAGCTGTTCACTTCAAAAGGATGGATTTTATGGTATGTTATTTTATCTCAACAAAAACTTATATAGAGCTTCACAAGAAATTGTTCAACTTATTAATTATTAATTAATAATTAATAAGTGAAAACAAATATTTGAAATATGTGGATTTTTCCAGATATAGTTATATGAATTAATTTTCTTGGCTGGTAGATTTACTTGATCAATATTCAGTTCTCCACATCTTTTGATCTGTGCTTATCTGTTAATGTATATGATAACATAATGGAGTATACACATCATTATTTGTCAAAACAATAAAATGTACAACATCAAAAGTGAACTCTAATGTAAACTATGGACTTTGGGTCCTAATGTTGTGTCAATGTTCTTTCATCAGTTGTAATAAATGTATCACTCTGGTGAGGAACTTTTGGGAGTTCGTCATGCGTGTGAGACAGGGTTCATGCATGTGTGAGACAGGGTTTGCATATGAGAACTCTCTATATTTTCTGCTCAGTTTTGTTGTGAACTTAAACTACTTAAAAAATAAAGTCTATTAGAAAAACAACAACACTGTATTTGACCATGTAAATCACTTGTATATGAACACTGCTGGACATTCCCAAAGACCTACTACCTATGTCTGACTACCTAATTACATTTTTTTGTGATTTCTAAGGACTCATCTCTTTGAACATTCCTTTAACATCAATTAAAATGATGTCTATACTGTATTTTGTATTCACTTTTATCTAAATCCTTAAGTTGCAATAAGATATGGAAAGAATAAATTTCAATGTTTTTTCTAAGTTTAAATTCTTTTTCAAATATAAAAATTGAAAGGGCAGGGCACCTGGGTGATTCAGTCAGTTAAGAGTCCCACTCTTGATTTTGACTCAGGTCATGATTTCATGTTTCATAAGTTTGAGCCACACATCGAGCTTTTCTCTAAAAGCATGCAGAGTCTTCTTAGAATTTTCTCTCTCCTCTCTCGCTGCCACTACGTGCTCACGCGTGTGCCTTCTCTCTCTCTCTCTCTTAAAATAAATAAATAAACTTAAAAAAATCAAAAGGTAGATTTGTTCAGAATAAAAGGTAATATTTAACATTAAATCCTGAAATTAATGTAATCTCATAAAAATTGCTGTTTATAAAAATAATTGAATATTTAATACTAGTAAAAAGAGTTTTAAAACGATGAACCTTTTGTTCTAAGTTTCATCACTATTTTATTTAGCTATCAGGTACTAATTTTAATTTATGAGTCATTTTCTACAAGAATATAATGTGCAAAACTGTAACTAAGCTACAAAAGAAAACAACAACAAGAAAATTTTACATGTTTTAATGTATCAATCTGTTTTTAAATTTCAATAATGCTTCTCTGGAAAATTGCCAAAACTCCCTAGCTTATTGCTGCTGAGCCTCATAAATCCCATAAATAATATTATCTGCAATTAGGTCAAATTTCTGCTGTCATCTAACCTTTTAACATAAGAATAGATAGAAGTTTCTAACAGAGAAAAAAAATAGCAGGTTCTGACAGAGAAATGTAAAATAAACTGTAATTAAAAAATCAATACGGATAATATTTTAAATAGCAATTTATATAACTCTGAAAATTATGATTCACATTAGGTATCTCAAATGTTGTAGAAGTAGAACATTGTTCTTACTGGAAATCTCAACATTTAGAATCAGCCAGGCTGCTCTGTTTAAGTGGGGACAAGGGCAAGCTATTCATGGATTTTGCAGCTTACTGAGTCTCCCGTCCATCCCTGAGAAGTTCTCTAAATTGGATCCTCAGGACCCTGAACCATCTGAATTAGATATTCCAAAAATCATTGATATTCAAACCAAAATTTTAGTCTTGTGAGAAAACTGTTATCATTAGCCTTTCTTTTCCCTGTCTGTATTGGTTAGGAAAGGCTTCTGCTTTAACTAAGTAAATAAATCCCTTTATCTCCTAAACTATTAACTAATAAATAAATAGCTTAAATTAAAGTATTTTTTCCCTCATAAATATGGAATCCCAGTATATTACCTGTGCTAGTTCATCTGCCCAAAGATGCTATCAATTCAAGTTATTTCTAATTTTCAGTTTCAAAATTCTTGGCCATATTCAAGGCAGGAATAAGGGAAAGGTTGAAGACCTTTCTTTAGGTAGAGTTGAAGGGATTTATTTTATTTTGTTTTGTGATTCAGGTATGAAAGCCTCATTTTTATCTCAGTGGATTTCTTACATCTCTGGCCAGAGTGATGTTATTTGCTCACACGTCCACCAAACACAGCTAATGAAAATGAGTTTCTACTACAGGTTTAGTTAAGTGATACGTTGTTCTTTTGAGATTTACTCTTCTTCCAAGAGCTCTGGGTTTTATCCTTTACCTAAATATGTTATAATGATATCAGTAGGGGAAAAGTGTGTGTGTGTAGGGGGGGTTGTGAAGAGAGGTGTATGACCACAATATTATACTGCAGTGTCTATTTTTTTTAATGTTTTTTATTTATTTTTGAGAGACAGAGAGAAACAGCACGAGCAGGGGAGGGTCAGAGAGAGAGGGAAACACAGAATCCGAAGCAGGCTCCAGGCTCTGAGCTAGCTGTCAGCACAGAGCCCGATGCGGGGCTAGAACCCACGAACCGTGAGATCATGACCTGAGTGGAAGCCGGACGCTTAATCAACTGAGCCACCCAGGCGCCCCTGTTCTTTTTTTTTTTTTTTTAATTTTTTAAATGTTTTATTTATTTTTGAGAGAGAGACACACACAGAGCATGAGAGGGGGAGGGTCAGAGAGAGAGGGAGACACAGAATCAGAAGCAGGCTCCAGGCTCTGAGCTGTCAGCACAGATCCTGATGCGGGGCTTGAACCCACGAACTGTGAGATCACGACCTGAGCTGAAGTAGGCTGCTTAACCTACTGAACCACCCAGGCGCCCCCCACAGTGTCTGTTCTGCCAAACATTTTGACTCAATACATTTCTAAATGTTCTAAAACATTGGTAATTTGTAGAGTTCAAACTCATATTATTTAAGGTAATCTAAAAAGTGTCATGCATTATATTTTAGTAAACCTTTGTTTTAGCATAATTAACAATTTTTGGAAAAACTTTTTGGAGATGATCTAACTTAGGAGGTTGTTGTTGTTGTTGTGAATTAAAAGGAATAGTGGCTTTAGATGTTCAAATGGTTTGGGGGTTATGAAATTTCATAGGCAAGAATAAGAGAATAGAGAAGAAATCCATCAATTTAAAGTAGTAGAATTAAAGAATTAATTTAATGGGTTCTTATCACTAGAACATGATAAAATCTCAATTTGGGTTTCCTTGAAATCAGCCTGAGAGGGATTGGGAGTAGATAGTGTATTTTGGAGTTTATCTCAGAAAGCACAAGTAAGGAATCAGAAAGAATGATATAGGGAAAATAAAAAGCCACTGTAAGCATCCATTAATGAAGCCATTAATAAAAGAGACGGGAGCTTGATTCCTAATGGGACTCCCTGAGGAGCATAGACAATATTACTCTGAAGGGTGGGAGGATGGGATATTTATCCACTGTTTCTGTCCCCTATTCTTGAGGGTTCCTTCTGGGGTATTAGTTCCATCACTAGCTATGAAAGTCCCAGAGAAGATCCTGACATATAGCAGAAAGATGTGCAGTGCACCTTTGAGTCAGGATTTTGATAGATTGAGAGAAGCCTGACTTAACTGTCTACCCTAATTTCAGCTAAAAAGACCTGGGCAGGGTGCCTTGGTTGCTCAGTTGGTCAGCTCAGGTCATGATCCCACAGTTCTTGAGTTTGAGCCCCATGTCAGGGTCTGTGCCAACAGTGTGGAGCCTGCTTGGGATTCTCTCTTTCTGCACCTCCCCAATGCATTCTCTCTCTCTCTCTCTCTCTCTCTCAAGTAAATAAATAAACTTAAAAAGAGTTCTGGGGTAAGAAAAATGATGTGGGGTACCAGAGAGCATGTTAAAAATGATATAAGATTTTTACATTTTATAGAAATTGAAGATAAATCATATAATAAAGAGGAAAGGGTAATTCTAAAGCATAGGGGAACAACAGACTATAACCTCATTTTTAGGTACAGGCATAATAGAAAGTATTTTATTCAAATGTCTCAAAAACTTGTAATGGTAGGTATTATTTCCATTTTAAAGAGAAAATAGCCTAACCAAATTTCTACAGGTAATAACAAAGAAATCTGAGATATGAACCCTACTCTCTTGTGATGTTTAGTTGGTTCTCTTTAAAATCCACCATGTTTTTTCTTGAGCCAAAAAGTTCCTTATCTAGATTAAATCCAGTTATTAGTTCCCCATTTCATATAAGCAAAACACAAAATTTTAATTGTAATATACAGGATCCGTCCTGATTCTTGTCTCTGCCTACTTCTTTCCTGTAGGACGATGATTCATCCTGAACCTGTGATTAGCCCCAGTGGCTTGACCCTTCCAAGTTTACCTTAGCCCTTCTTACCTGATGTTCCCTCTAATGGGGACATCATGCCTCAGATCCCTTTCCTCCTTTCAATCTCAGCATAGATGTTACCTTTCTCTGCCCACTCTCCCTGCCCAGATTAGATTAAGTGCCCTCGTGAATCTCCTGTCTTTATTCCCACAGCTCCCTGAAAGCACAAATGGTTCCTTCCGTTTTCACTGTTGCATATCCATACACCACTTTCCCATGCTGCTGCTACCTGTTCCTTTTATGTCTTTTTAAAACTTGCTGTTTTCCATGTATTTGTTCTGAGCTCACTTCTGTTTTTATATACAAATTTCTCCCTGGGAAATATTTCATTCATTTCCCTGATTCCCAAATATCAACCTTATTTGAACAATTCCCAAATCCATTTAAGTTTCTGGCATCCTATGAATAATAAAAACCAAACTTCTTTCAGTGGGTATCCTTGTTATTTTTACCTGTGGTGTAACAGGCCCATGGAAACCAAACACATGCAGACAGAATTGGCAAGATATACAGGTATCTTTCACCATCTTATAAATCTCCTTTAATGCCTATTTTGATGTAACCTCCATTAATCCCTATGCCCAAACCACAAAATTTACTGTGATTGTTCTTATTTTTTATTTTTTTTAAATTTTTTAATGTTTTTTATTTCTTTTTTTGAGAGACAGAGAGAGACAGTCGAGCAGGGGAGGGTACTGTGATTGTTTTTAACTAATACTTTCCAGACTATTTCAACCCCAAATGCCTTTTGGAACAATGGTCTGTCCTAATGATTATTTTAGAAAGTTTAAAAATTTTTTCAATCTTGTTTGTAAAAAAATGAGCCAAGGTAAAAATTATTTCTTTTAGGTCAATTTACTTCTATAGACAATTTTGTAATCATTGTAGTCATTGATTCAGGTATTTATCACTAATGGGTGTTGGAACTAGTAAAAGAGAAAGTAGAGGAGGAACGTAATATTTATATAGTTTTAAAGCATCTCTGTAAATGACCTATTGATTAGAAAGAGAAAACAGTAACCTCCTAGTGAGGAAACCTGGCAGATAGGATCTTAACTAAGTGATCAGTTTAACATCATGAATAAAGGCACAAACCAATCACCTGTGCCTCCTGATAGGATACACTGACAGAACAAGTATCATTCTCTGTAATGTTCCCATCAAAGATGCATAATCTGAATACAGTCATGAGGAAACATTAGATGAATCTAAATTGAGTTAAATTCCACTAAATAACATCAATGTCATAAAAGACAAAGAAAGATGTAAAACCATTCTAGAATAAGAGTTTAGAGACATGTCAGTTAAATTCAATGTAGTACCTGAAATAAAATCCTGAAACCTAAAAAACACATAAATACATAAATAAATATACAAACGCATAAATAAAATTAAAGCTACGAATGATCCTTATAAATATTTCCAAGATTTCCAAGATATGTTTTGTTATTTATTTGTTTGTATTTTTTCCAACATACAAAAGAATCTAAGCTTTACTACTATGGTTAACTTTGGTGAGTATTGACTTGGATAAGGCATAATGGATGTTTTCAGTGAGCTGTAATTTTCTATATTTTTATATGGGTGATAGTTATAGGAATATATAAATGTAAAATTACACTGATCATTACATTTAAGATTTGTAAACTTCATGTAATTCAAAACATCAATAAAAGGATCTTTTCTGGGTTTATTTCTACTGATTATTTTTTCCTTTTGGTTTCAGTCATTTAGTCATGTTAGATAGAATGTTGAGTAATTTTATATGAAGTGCTGTAATCATGCATGAAAAATTATAGAGGGAATATCAGTTTCTTCTCGTAGACAGATAAAATATAACCAAACTGTACGATACAAATTGGAATTAAGAAATCCAAAAGATAGATTTCAGATTTTTGTAAGAAGAAAGCTTTGTTTCGATTTCTTAGGCTTTTTGCAGATTTGTTGGTCAGTTTTTAAATTTATTATTATTATTATTTATTTATTATTTATTTATTAGTCTATTATTACTATTATTAGTCTATTGTTATTATTACTGTTATCCCTGACAGCTTAAATATCAGCAAATGTTTTGAGGAAATAACTGCAGACAGAATGTTTGCTAATTTCTTTTGCTTTCCTTTTGGTCTGTGAAAGGAGAAAAAACCCAAAAAACAAAAAAATAACTCTTCTGTTTACTTTCAGAATCCTTCATTTTAATTTTATTTTTGAGAGAGAGAGAGAGAGAGAGAATCTTAAGTAGGCTTCACGCTCCGTTCAGATCCCCATGTGCGGCTCGATCTTATCACCCTGGGAACATGACCCGATCTGAAATCAGGAATTGAGCGCTCATCCCACTAAGCTTCCCAGGCACACCCTCAGAATCTTTCATTTCTGACACCAGATCTGTGAGGATTTCCCAAACCAAGCAGTTCTTCCATTCTCTGTAGACCCCCAATTGGGCATCCTCAATTCAACTCAATTCTGACATTATCTACCTGAGGTTAATAACTGACCCCACCACAGGCTTAGGGGTCAGTCCTAAAGAATGACCCAACTTCAATTACCATTCATAAGTTCCAGGCTTTTATATGTGCTTCTGACCTATTGGTTATAAATCCGAGGTTCCTATGATCCCTTCCTTGGGTTTGATAATTTGCTAGAGTAGCTCACAGATCTCAGGAAAAATATTACCTATTTGATTACTGGTTTATTATAAAAGGATGCAATTCAGGAACAGCCAGATGGAAGGGATGCATAGCGCAAGGTATGTGGGAAGTGACACAGAGCTCGTGCCCTCTCTGGCATGCCACTCTCCCAACATTTTCATGTTTTCTCCCAACCTGGAAGCCCTACAAACCCTGTTTAGGATTTTTATGGAGACTTCATTACATAGACAGGGTTAATTAAATCATTGGTCATTGGTGATTAATTCAACCTTCAGCTCCTCTCCACAGTCCTTCTAGTGCAGAGGTCGGGGATGGGGCTGAAAAGTTCTGACACTCTAATCAGGCTAGTTAGTTCCCTTGGCAACCAACCTCCTTCTGTGGTTATCTAAGAACTTTCCAAAAATCATCTCATTAACATAAACGCAAGTGTGGTTGAAAGGGGCTTGTTATGAATAACAAAAGACACTTCTTTGCCTTTGTCATTCTGGAGCTATTTCAAGAACCCAGGACAAAATAGCAAATATTATAACAAAAGATTCTCCCCTTGCTCTTATCACTTAGAAAATTACAAGGGTTTTAGGAGCTGCTGCCAGGAACAGGGATGATGGTCAAATATATATTTCTTATTATAAATCACAACAGAGTTTGGAGGCTTGTTTTCTTATATCCTGCCTGTTTTAGTAGAATCAAAAGCTAGTTTTTTCTTCTCGGTAAAGAGAATTTTCCATAAGTTCTATTTACACAGCTTTCTTTTCCTTCTGTATGCCACTAGTTACAAAATGGCAAATGCCCTGAGGGGCAAAAAGTGTAGCAAATATAGGGCTCATCCTTATACATCTCACAGTCTTCTGCATTTTAGCCCTTTAAGATTTCCATGGCATGACTGATCTCCAAATCTCTTCAAACAGCATTCCTCCAAGCTTATGTCATTATTTTAATCTAGGTTACAAACTACTTCTTCATACCTGGGTTTAAATAATTTTTAATAATACATTAATGGCAAAATTTGATTTTTTTCTGATAAAATGGAGAGGAGGCTATTTAACCACATTGATAATTTAAAAACACTTGTGTCATATTTAGATTTGAAACTAATTGCATATTAAAGTGCAATGTGAAATATATTTTTTTCTATCAACTACAGGAAAAAGTTCTTCCTGACCTGATATTTTGATTCCTATAACTTTTATAAATGAAACAGTAGCTATTGTTTTGAAAATAATTGTGTTTGTTTTAAAACTCAGGATAAGACATAATTTATATTCAATGTGATTATTGATACGGCTGGTTTGTATCAACCACATTCTGTTTGTTTTCTATTTGCCTTATCTGTTTTCTATTCCTTCCTTTTACTTTCTTTTTCTGCTCTCTTTGAGATTAACTGAATAATATTTACAATTCTATTTTACTTCATTGCTTGGATTATCAGGTATAATTTTTGGTGTTTTATTTTACTGCTTGCAATGAAATTCAAAATAGACATTTTTACTTCACCCAGTCAATGTTCGAGTAATATTTATACCACTTCAAAGATAACACAAGCAACCTAAAACAGTATACTTTCTTGTCTCCCAGATCTAGAGTTACTGGTGTCATTTATTTTACTTCTGTATATATTATAACTCCCACAGTATGTTGCCTATTTACACAATCAGATTTTTAAGAGATTTAACTGTTTATCTTAAAAAAGTCCTTGAGAGGTGCCTAGATGGCTCAGTCAGCTGGGTGTCCGACCCTTGATTTCAGCTCAGTTTATGATGGCTCCATTCATGGGATCCAGCTATCAGGCTCCACGCTGATAACATAGGGTGATTCCCATTCTCCCTCTCTGACCCTCTCCTACTTGTGCATTCGCGCATGCTCTGTCTCTTTCAAAACAAATAAATAAACTTTAAAAATAAATAAGATAAAAATAAATAAATAAGATAAAAATAAATAAATAAAAATGTCTTTTGCATTTAATCATGGGATAATCAGTATCAGTGACCACAGCTCCTTTCTATAGGAAAGGAAATTTTCTTCTGGTATTACTCTAGTTCTTTAACATTTCTTATAATGTGATTCAGCCCTTAATTGTCCGAAAACATGTTTATTTTAACATAGTATTTAAGCATATTTTTTCTGGGTAAAGAATTTTAAGTTGATAATTTTGTTTTATTTTGTTTTTATCCCCTCAGTATTTAAAGACGTTGCTCCACTATTATTTTTTTTCTTTCATGTAATAGAACTTAGGTGCTTTTGTTACATGTAACACTCTTCCTCCAGGGAGTAAAACTACACATACACTAGTTACCTGAAGGTATCCCATAACATACTGATGCTCTTTTCTGCTTTTAATTCTTGTTTCCTTTTTTTTGTTACATTTGGATCATTATCATAGCCTTACCTATAAGTTTATTTATCTTTTCTCTTACAATGTATAATCTGTTCTTTTACCTTCTCAGTGTAATTTTCATCTTTACACTATTTTTTATCTTTAGAATTTCTATTTTTAAATATTTCCATATCTCTTAGAAAGTAATCTTTCTTCTACCTTCATGAACATGTGAATTCAGTCACAGGAGTTATTTTACTGTCCTTAATCTTTGTCTGATATTTCTCTCATCTGTGTCATTTCTGATTATTTCCGTGCTCCTTTGTATCCTAGTAAGTTTTTATTGGAAGTCCCTCATAGTGAATTTTATTTCATGGGTACTCATTATTTTTGTACTTCTAAAAATATTTTTAAGCTTTTCTCTGGACTTTATCTCAAAATAAAGTCCTCTTTGATCTTTCTTTTATACCTTTTTTGTAATCACCAGAGTATCATTTAATATAAGAATAATCTTACAAACTTGTAGGGAAAGAAACTTCTGAGTAGACTACCAAGTGCCCCGTGAATTATGAGGTTTTGCACTCTGGCTGGTTGGTAATGGTAAATATTCCTGACTCTCTAGAGCTCAGGCTACAGTTCTCTTCCTTCGTGTTGTTCTTTCCTAGAACTTAGGTAGATTTGATACCTGTAAGAACGTATCAGTATCCAGCTGAAGATTCTCAACAGATCTCCAGATCTCTCTCTTCCTTCAGTTCTTACCTCTCTGGCATGCTGCTCTGAGGACCCCAGCAGCCTTGGCCTCCTTGGATCCCAAATCTGATTCCTAAACATGGGAGGCCCTGGAGCTCTGCCTGACTTCCTCCTCCTCGAGCTGAGGCCTAGAAACTCTCTCCAGGCAGTAAACTTGGAAAATCACTGAGATTATCTTACTTGTTTCTCTCTTTTCAGCAATTATGATCTTTCAGTACCCGATGATCAATATGTTTAAAGCCTTTATTTCATATATTTTGTATTTTTTAGTTATTTCAGTCAGGAATGTAAAATCAGTTCTTGTGATGATATTTAGGCCCAAGGAGAAAATGCCGACTCTGTCATTGAAATGTTTCTTTGCTCACTTCACCAAGATATTAGAGATGGAAGAATCTGAGGTCTTAGTTCATTTCCCCCATTTCCCTGAAATAATCTTACTCTGTCATTGTCCTTTTGTTCATGTTGTAATTGGTCTTTTTCCTGGGAATTTTTCAACAGATATTTTTAAGAATGAAAACTGAGTCACCTAAATGACTCCTAGTTTTAAGTAAAAAACATACTTCTAGGAATGAGGATATGCATATAGGTACTTCAATACTGTTAAAATTAAAAAAGTTGGAGATGTTTCCAAATTTGAAATTTCTTCCTGGCGGTTGAGCCACAGGGGGAAAAATTATCTGTTTGTTTCTCCCACATGTGCAAACTGCACTTTAGGCTTAATTCAAACTGTATTCTAGCACTCTTCTAGGGACCCATCACATGGATCATGAAGATTTCTTCTTAGTTATCAATAATGGGTCAGCAGGAGGGTCTCCATAAGATAATAGAGATAAAAAAAATCGTTCTATTGTTGGTAAACTCTGTCTTGCCTCATTCATGATATTATCACTTCGATTTGTTAACAGATTTCATGCCGGAAATATTACATATGATTAATAGACTTATGTTGCATACCTTTGTATTTATGAATAATTTTATATTCCTTTTGATAATAGCTATTATCAGTCCTATACTGTCCTTGTCACTGAGCCTAAGGATGGTAAGGGTAAATTTAGTAGAAGTGAATGAAAAATAGGAGTACATAAATGAAGGTCTACTATAAATCAGGATTTTCATGATGACAACATATTTGTTTTATCCTTTAAATTTTGACCAGTTAGAAAATTTATATTTATAGAAAATTTGAAGTGGGAGTGCTTCAACTTCTACTATCCTGAAAAGTTTTCAGAAAGGTTTGCTTAGGGTAACAGAGAGAGAATATGAGTTTGAGTGAGTATGTACTTATTATTTGTTTTTTAATATTTCCACCAAAACAATTTTGTAGGTTTCTAATGATAGGCCCTATCAGCTTGACATATGTTTTGATGTAACTTTGATTTGTTGTTGTTGTTGTTGTTGTTCTTATTTTATTTCTAAGAATAATCCTAACAGTCTGGTAAATACTTAGTAATATGATATTTTTCCTTTTCTAATCAAGTGGAAACCTTATTGGAAAAACTTTTATGGACACAGAAGTTACTTAAAAAAATTGAAGTAATGTCACAGAGGATGAGGCAGAGCAATAGTGGACATTTTTCTAAGCTGCGCATAGCTGGGCTGTGTAACATTTCATGAAATTTGTCTACTCTTGAAAAGCTAGAGATCACTGAATCAAATATTAGGATAAAACAACAGAAATAATTTAGAACTAAATCTTACCAGGCTTCTCAGCTTTACATTCATACTCTAGAAGATCTTGGAATTTAAGAAGTGTATTTCATATTAACTTGTAGAGGAAAGAATAGTAATAAACAAGTAAAACCCTGTATTATAGCATTATAAGAGAACAATTGACTTTCTAAAGATTAATTACTGGTCACCTGGGTGTCTTAGTTCCTTACATGTCTGACTCTTGATTTTGGCTCAGATGATGAGCTCACAGTCCTGAGATTGAGCCCTGTGTGGGGCTTTGCACTGAGCGTGGAGCCTGCTTAAGATTCTCTGTCTCTCTGTCTCTCTCCTCAGCTCATGCTAGCTCTCTGTCTCTCTAAAATAAAAAAAATAAAAATAAGTTAATTAAAAAAGATTAATTACTAAATTTAGAGAAAATAGGAACGCATTCATCCAAAAGACCTGGAAGCATATGAAGGGATGGGGGATACATTCTGAAGAGTGAAGAAACTAGTTTTTGCTCTTTGAGAGTACCCAATAAATAATATCCTTTTCTTTACCAATCCTTGAACAAATTAGACATTAGACCAAAGTAAGCTACCTGGAATTCAAAATATTCTCTTTATCACTGATTAAGGGTAAGTTAACAACATAGGGTATTAGATTTATTTATCCCATTAAAGGTACTAATGGCTTGTTGTGGTCCTCCCCAAGTGAGATGATCTCCTCAGTCAAGACATACGTTTGAAAAAGCAGGGAACCACTCCTGTTTACCATTACTTTTTTCTCCAAAAAGGAAGAAGTAGAGGGATTAGATTAGTAACTTCATCTCTCCAGGATGGAGTGACTAAATGAGGTTTTCATCTGGAAGGAAAAACCTCAGGATGACACTGAAAAATTATTTTTTAGATAATTTTCATTTTTAGCTTTGAAAAAACAAGAACTATTATATATTGGGACTCCTCCTGATGAATCTCAGCTCCAAATAGCAAACCTGATAGTTTTCTCAAAATAGAGTACAGGGAATATGAATAATGAATGTAAAGTAATGCAAAAGAGTTTGGCAAAGCTATTATGAAACATACACTCAAATGATATTTTTCCTTTAAATTACAAGCCTTCAGAGTTTACATGTTTTATCAAACCATAACAGTATTGCTCAAAAACAGTTTTGAAATCTTTCTTTGGAAATTAATTTTGAGACTGTATGATGATCTTTTTCAGGAGATTACATCTTTTAAAAATTGCAAAAAAAATTCACAGCCAAGTTTTTTGTTCCTGCTCTCTCAATGAGCTCATTCCCTTATCCTCATTGTCTTCCAAACCACATGAATTCCATATCACCTCAAATAGACATCTAAAATTTGAAAAAAAGTAACAAAAAATTGTATATGGACAATCAGTCTTGTAGAAAATCCTCACAAAATCATGCTAAAGCAAGCTCTCCAAATTATTCTGTTATTCCAGACAGTTAAAATAACCTTCTTGGTCCCATGGCCAGAATATAATAAATTATTCCCTTGCTAGGATAAGACCCACACCTGCCTGGACTGGTTTTGTTTAATTGGTCTCAATACCTCACTCAAGTTTAATGGATATCCTCAACATTTTCTTCTAGATTGTTTCTTCCTTGCATACATTCTTGTTCATCATCAGCTGCTTACCTAAATAAAAACCTTGTATTTAAGCTAACTTTACATATGTAAATTTTATCTAATGCTCCAGTACATCCATAAATGGGATTGGGGTGGTTATTCATCACACTCTGGACAAAAGTAGCATAAAAATCAAGTCTATATTTTGATACAAGTAATTATTAAGTAGTAATCAGTCAAATATGTTTATCAAGAATCTCCTCTCTGAATTACAAGAGGCACAATATTGCAAATTCTCAAAATGTCAAATAAACCATAGCAACATCTAGCTCAACTTCTACCACAGAAATCAAGTCTGCAAATGTGAAGTAAAGTTATTCTAGAAAAATATTGCATATACAATCAGAATCCTAGAACTAGATTTTTCTGGTTTTCTCTGTAAGCTAAGAAGAGCTATTGACAGCTTGCCTTTGAGTGTAAAAGCTGAGGAACTGATCTTCTTTAAATATAGCTGACCTGCATAGTATATAAGAAAGAGATACTCAAACACAGGAAAGTTTGGATCTTCTGGACAAAGTCAAATTCTTCCAGTCTGTGCTTCAGCAAATGAAAGACAAGTTGAACCTTGATAAAGTAGTTATTTCAAAGGCTGGTCAATGCATTAGAATGGCCATTTTCCCCAGATTTTGTTTCTGATTATAAGCCTTAAAGATTTATTTCTAATAATGAGTTAAAATATGCTTTTCTCTATTTCCCAGTAGCTTCTTCCTATTAACCTCCTTTCAATTTGCTGCTACACAGAAGACTTTGCTACTTGGCTTGCTTCTATATGAGACAGTAGTTATTCTCTTCTCCAAATTAAATGCTCTCAGGTCTTTCCACATAACTGAATTATATATATATATATATACACACATACACATACATACAGGCTGATATTTGTCAAAAGAGGCACCTTATAATTTTGAAAGGGATAATTTCTCATTGTGTGGAATTCTCCCATGTAATGGCAGATATTTACCATTCTTGTCCCTTTTCGTAAATTCCAAGTGGCATTTATAACTCATTGAGACAACAACAAAATAGCCCTCATGCATTTCTAAATAATCTTTGGGTTTGGTTTAGACTTAATGGAAACCACATATATCCTTAGTCTATTAACACTCTTCTGTACAAATTCCAGGTTTTCACAAAGCTAGATGTCTTCCTAGAACTGAATGAAGTATATCTTTACAGAACATAGTGGAATTATCCTTTTGCTTTTCCTCTGGACACGATTATGTCTATGTTGTTATTGAGTCCCATTTTTGACATGCTATTTTAAAACATTTTGATCTCCAAGTCCACTGAAATCCCAAAGTCATTTTCATATTACCATTAAGCCTCATCAGTCCAACTCTGGACATAGGTGGTTGTATCAAAAAGCAAGGATGTTTATATTTATTGCTATTAATTAATTGTTTTTCTGGATAAGTTGCCCAGCTTTTTTGAACTTTTGAGATCACTAATAAGTGTTTATAACACATCAAGCTCTATTCCAATTCAGGAACTTAGTATTTGATGTTTTCCATCTAGAACAATTTGAGGACCCTCTACTCACCAAAATTTGTATGGGGATTATCTGATGACCCTAGCCTTCTCAATCCATGATACTCTATTTTCTTCTTAGCACTTACCATAACCTAGGGTTACTCTGTTTGCTTGTTTTCTGTCCCTCACATAAAATGCTAGCTATCTGAAGGCAGGCATCATGTCTTAACCACTGTTTGACTCTTAGCACCTAGCACATGATTAGCCCACACATGGTGCCTAGAGAGGTTTTTTTAATTTTTCATCTAATATATCAGATTTTTCCTGCAAGTTTAAATATGTACAATATTTTAAAAATTGTCCAAACAATTCACAGAACCTGATGGCAGATCATTATAGCTGTTTGAGACCTCTTCAAGCAAAAATAATTTGTTAGCATAATGGTGCCTGTGTGGCTCAGTCCAGTCAAGTGTCCAACTTCAGCTCAGGTCATGATGTCATGGCTAGTGAATTTGAGCCCTGCATCAAGCTCTGTGCTGACAGCTTGGAGACTGGAGCCTGCTTTGGATTCTGTCTCTCTCTCTCTCTCTCTCTCTCTCTGCCCCTCCCTCGCTCACGCTCTCTGTCTCTCAAAAATAAATAAATGTTAAAAATAAATAAAAATAACTTGTTAGTATAATTTAGGTATGTTCATTCATTCTGTTTGGAATTCAACTGTTCACATTATTAGTGCTGATTACCTATTATTCCTGACTGTCAAATTTCTGATAGATAATTGAAAAAAATTTCTGAATAAGTCACTTGTTTTTACCAACAAAATGTAGGTTGAAGTGCATGTGTCCTTTCTGAGCAGAAGTTTAGAGTGTCAATATTTGCTGGTCTCTTCCTCCTGAATGATACTTAAAAAAAAAAGAAAGCAAATATCTATATGGAACTTCTGTCAGTCTGAGCCTCTGAATTACTATACTAATCAGATACTTTGAGGAACCCAAGATAGACTTGTAACTTAAGAGAAAAATGTATTATTGGGGAATAGTACTCCATTGCCTTGTGATTATTTTTGTCCTAGACTATCCTTTTGTATAGCAAACACTCCTGGACAATTTAGGTAGCATCTCCCTCTAGGGCAGAAGTGAGATTTGTAGTTTCCTGGCCAGGAAAATAAAGATAACATTTCCCTCTAGGGCAAAGGTTGGATAGGTTTGTTTTCAGTTGCCTATATAGTATTTTGTTTGTTTGTTTGTTTGTTTGTTTGTTTGTTTTAAGCTCTGTTTTCCTCAGTTGTGGCTTAGACTCATCCTGTATGCTGTGTACACCTGAGATGCTTGCTGTCACTTCTTGAGACTTTCAGAGAAAGAGGAACTCATATAAACAAGTAACTCATGCTGCCTACTGTGGTTTGAGTAATAAATAATATCTCTTGTCTCTAACCCAGAAATCTTGTGTCCACTACCACCATCTGTGAAACGATTGTAAGCTACTTGGTTAGCTTACAAAAAGACTAAAATCTCAGGCTGTTCACAGTTCCTTACATCATTTTTGTCTTCTTTTAAGATACTGTGACTTGAGAGGGGTCATGTGTTACTGTAAAATAACCTAAAGTATTCTGACGAATACACTCATCATCCATCTACATTTCCTATAGGCTTTATTTCTGCTCATGTTTATAACATTAAATTGGGTTTTATTAGTAGTATCACAGACTAAGGACAAGTGAAACAGATGGTGGGAAGAAACTCAAAGAGCAAAAAGTATGCAAAGGTCTCACCAAAAAAGGGAGGTCAAGGAGGATGTCCCAGACTGTATTAGAACTTGGAAATTGGGGGATAGCCAATGGGCTGCTGTTAATCAGAGATTGTGAAGTTCATCATGTATTAATATCAGATTAAAGTTTTATCATTGAAGAAATAAAGGACATTGGTACCTTCTTGAACAATCCAGAGACTTGGAAGAAGTTTGCGCTGGAAGGGATATTGGAGACGTAATAAGACTTTGAAAATTAAAAAAAAACAAAAAACAGAAGCTCAAAAATTAGATGAGTTTTAGAAGCCATTCAGGTAGTTAGTAAATGATCCAGAATTGCTAACCAAGTCACCCACCTACTTACTGATCATAACCCACTTCCTACAATGCACTGCTATCTTATTCCCTCCCATAGTTCCCTCATTTGCTCCTTTAATGAGTATGCGTTTACTGAGTACCATCTATGTGCCAATTTCTATGCTAGATATGGTAACAAAGACATAGTTCCATGATTATGAAATTTTAATCATTTGTCTATAAGCTGGAGACATGTTTCTATGGGATGAGGTCCAGGAAGCTTTACAATTATACCGTACAGATAAGTAGATTAGAAACTAAGTCTGAAGGGAATATCTGACTTGAGGTTGACTACAAAATCTTACAGTCCTCTATGTAAACAAAGTCATGTACCCTGGTTAAAATAGGAGAACATAATGTTGTTTAGACTTCCTTTGGTTTCAGAGAAAGTAATTTATTTTATATAGTTCTTGATATTAAAAAGTAAACATTTCACATGGCCTATATCACTTTATTTACACAATAATCTTAACAGGTGATGCACAACAAAAGACTGAGTATGAATATTAACTTCAGAAGGTCGGCAAGTGAATAAAGTACAGATATCTATACTGCACACTTAAACATTTACTTAATCTCTTGAAATTCATTTACTTCATTAGAAAATGGACATATTTGATCAGCTTATGAGGATTAAATCAGATAACATACAACCTCTAGAACATTCTAAATTTGAATACATACTAATTATCTTTATTTTTATGTAGCTAGTTTTCAATAGGATAAACAAATTCCCCTTATATAGTCAACATGTACTCAACACACATTTGGGCAACCTTGCAGTTGTATGGCCCATGGTGGTTTACAACATTTTCATATGATTTATTTTACTACTTGAGCCTCACAACAAAAATTATAAAGCTCAAATAAAAATTAATCATTACAAAGGTAAAAATATTCATAACAAAGTTACTGTGTGGAATTATATACTTGCTGAAGAATATAACATAAATCTGAATAGAATGTAAATATGACATCAAACAAAGAAGTTGTATAAACAAAGAAATCTAGGGGTCTAGAACAGGGTGATGTCACATCTGATTTGGCCACAAGGATTCTTCAAGGGAGAGTAGAGAGCACTATCATTTTCCATCCAAGGAGCTTAGGTAATATGTAGTGTTTGTTTGTTTACAAACACTGAACTTATGTATACTTACATCCTGGATGACCAGGAAGACACAAAAGAATTCAAAGGGTAGCTGATAATAACACAACTATTTTGTAACACAATGTAAACCTCAAATTTTAAACTCCAACTCACAGTGTATATTATTTTACTAAATAAGCCATGAATGTAAGCCATGAGCTCTTTGAGGCCAAACAGGTGCAGGCACGTGGGTTTGAAGGACTTCCAAAGAAGACAGTGTATGGGTTATGCTGTCTACAATGGCAAATAAAGGAGATTCAGTATCATGCACTGATATGGTGCTCATCTGGTAGAGTGCAACACATAACAGAAAGGAATTCTGAAGAAGTGGGGACATAGAAATTTCTTTTTGGGAAACCTAAAAGTTAATATAAACTTACTAAAAAAGACATGAAAAATATATGTATAATATTTGCATTTGTGGCAAAATTAAAAACAGGTAAATGAGTATACCTTAGCTATTAGTTCTTCATAAACATGGTGATGTTGAAATATCCCTGGGTATCCTGGAATCATCCACATTCTTGGAATTAATTTGGGAAGACTGCTTAAATGAGATGAAGTGCAGGCCCAAGTATTTAGGTAATCTTTAGAAACTCCAGTGTGACTTTGGCTACAGTGATTTGAGTGATTTCCTAAGAATGTCCTTGCTAATTTTCAAGCTGGTTGGAGAGATTGTACTGGGTTTGCTTATATCATCCCTGCATTTCCCAATAGGAGCAGGAAAAAGACAAGGCAGATCATTTTGTCATTAAAGTTTGGATGAGGAAATTATGATGGAAGCCACTATTCCCTAGAATAAAAATAGGCAAAATATAGTTGAGAAGAAAGAGCAAACCTGTAAATCTATCCAGCTGTAGAATCCTTCAGGGATGAAAGACCAAAAGAATAAATGTGGTTCTGATAGCAAATTTACCACTAATGTGAATACTAATCTCTTTATCCCTGGAGACTACTTCTACTGAAGGTATTATCATTGAAAAAGGACTTTAATTCAAACATGTCTAATTACACTATAGGTTAATTCTATTAACTAGAAAATCTCCAAAGGACTTTAACATTTTTGACTATTAAATAAATTTAAGTGGTCTAACCAAATTTCTAGTGATTGCCTTTCACAGCAGAGAGGAAACTACTTGATAAATCTGCCCTTTCTTCTGGAACACTAGAATGGAGAGTTGACTTTAAGGGCAATAACAATTTATTGTAATTACCTTTAATGTATGGTAAATATGGTAATGTTATTTATAATTTGTATTTTTCCCAGTGATTGCTTCTTTTGCTATTGCCATCCTCATATGTAGGCACAAATTATTAGTTTTAGTAACAAAACTAATAATGATAAAATAAATGAACTTCTTTATCATAAATGCAAGAAAGTCTCATTTGCAGTGTTGATGAAGTCAGAAGAGTTTTCCTCATTTAGGTCATCTTGTTATATTCGGCAAATACCAGTTTTCAGTACAGAGTGTGTGGATTCTCTGAATGGGGTTATTTTTCTCTTTTAAAGTTTAAGCATTAGTCTAGACACATTGGAACAATTAGAATGGTTAAGATTCATTATGGTTGGTTGTTCCAGCTCTGGCTAAGCATTTAACAAACCTTTATTTGTATGTAGAAAGATGTTATATTCCATTCCTATCTCTTCTCTTACCATTGGAAATTTCCCATTCATTATTTAACTCTGTGTTTCTCTTTTGGTGAGAATGAGAATTAAATAAGAGTTCAGCACAGGACAATACACTGGGGAGAAAAATACCAATAAAAATAGTGCTTTATCTCAAGGACTTTACAACTTTTTAAATGAGACAGACTTGAGCACAGATAATTGCAATATGGGAGCCCAGAGGATATGCAACTGGCTCCACTGAGGTGGCCTTGCAGTTGGAATCCAAGTATTTGTGACTAGTTTCAGGAAAACAAATTAGTTCAAGAGTTAGAAATACTCATTTTATAGGATTATATGACCATACTATCTGAGATGCAGACTGGGCAAATACTAAAAGATTTCATGTAAATATCATGACTTTAAACTTATATACAAGGTAAGGACTGTATACATAATTATTAGTTGCAAGTTGGAAATGCACAAGTAGACTTTTTAGGATTGAAGTGTCAAGTGGTGATTTTAAAAGAAAAATAGGATATGGTTTATGATATAACCTGGTAATTTCAGAGAAACCACAGGGGAATCTATAAAAGTGATTAATGGTAGTTGAATTAAAGAGAAGGGAGAGAAAGGAAAGGGGAAGGGAGAGAGGTAAGGAAAATAAGTTCCACTGAGGCAATACAGAGCTATTAGAATCTATTTAAATAATGTTATTCAGAAGCAATACCTAATTGTGACTCCCTGGTACATTTATCTTATAAAAATGACAGTGTGCAAAAAGTCTATCACAAAGTGAATATGCAAATTCAATATTATGTCTCATTCCTCCTTGTCTCCCCCCTCTCTCCTCATTATACTGTTTATAATGTTATAATATGAATGTGAGGGTTATGGTTCCCCAGCTTTGATCTCTACTCAGAAATGGATAGAGAAATTATAAAAAATAAGACATGAAAATAAATTTAAAAAAATAGAAGCATACAAGTGGAGTGCCTCAGGTTGTGGAAGTGTGGAAAGAAACAGGAAGGATTTCTCTCAGGACCTCCAGTTCTACTACAAGTGTTAAGAAATGGTCAACACGTAGGGAACAACAACTGAGAAATGAACATGAAAGTATTATGTGAGAGTATGGGGTGGGAGAGGCATTAGAAAGGAAAGAGAAGAATGAACTAAAGGTGTAAAGAAGACTAAACAAATAAGAACCTTACATTGGAAATTATTAGTGTCCTTGCTTTAGGATTAAAATGCATGTGATAATTTGCTTGCACAGCCAGCAGTCATCATATATAAAATCTCTTAATGTATCAGGTATGATGCCTTACACATACTATCTTCTGGAACCCACTTGACAACTCATTAGTTCAATATCCTTGCATTTCTAGATATTCTTTTCCATTATCTTCAGATTATGTAAATCAGCTTCCTCCTGTATGTTATGCCTTATGTAAGAGTAAGAGTCACAACAATTGTCATTTAAAGAGAATAGTTATTTTGTTCCACTTGAAGGTAATTGTTCCAAAAAAATATATATCAAGCAAATTGTCAGCTTTTAGTAGTCTCTCTAGATTACCAAAGTTTCTAAGATGATTTACCTTAATTACAACCCTTTCACAGCCATTGAGAATCCAGTATCTTCTCTCTGATAGGCAGTCAGGAAAAGAGCACAAAGAGGCTCGTATTCCCAATACCAGTTTCAGTCTCTGGAGAGATTGAAGGCTACCACTCAAAATAGCCCCATCCATTACTAATTGACCAGAAAAATGTAGGGTGTCATTGTTCATCTAACTTTCACTAAGCATTCAGAAGGGTGAAACCCGTTTTCAACTCCACCACAGGCAGCCAGCAAAAAAAATGCCCAGAATTGGCTGCTGTTGCTGCAACTTTAATTGGCATTATACACAGGGATGTGGGACAAAACTAAGGAATTAAGATTATGTGTAATTAAAACAACAAATGAGATTTAGGCAATTTTATTTTTCTTCCTTGAGTTATGACAACTTAACCTTAGAGCTAAAAACCCATTTCCCTGACATAAAGCAAATTATTAATATTAGAGTTAATGCTAATAGTTATGAACATTTACAATGGCAAATGTCAACTTTTTACATTTTGCTTGTGGGTATGTGAGTACAGGGAGGTGTGTGAATATATACTAATTTTGGGGCATGCCTTGTGGACTGCTATGGTGGTAAGTAGGAAACAGACAGAAAAGAGGAAAATAGATTCTTTTTTTGTCTTCTGTCTCCCTCATGTCTCACTCCACTACTTTTTCTCTAGGTCTATTGCCATTTGTCTTCACAAATGAAGCTTCCTGTACTTTCTTCCCCCAGTTCATTTTATGCAGACTATTTAGCTTAAGATTGAATAATATGTGACTGAATTATCCAAAAATCTACCCTTGTCTTCTTTCCTTCCTTCCTTCCTTCCTTCCTTCCTTCCTTCCTTCCTTCCTTCCTTCCTCTCCTGCCTTCTTCTTCCTCTCTCTCCCTCTCTCTCTTCCTTCCTTTCTCCCTTCCTCCCCCCTTCCCTCCCTCCCTCCCTTACTCTTTTCTTTTCCTTTCTTTTCTTTTCCTTTCTTTTCTTTTCTTTTCTTTCTTTCTTTCTTTCTTTCTTTCTTTCTTTCTTTCTTTCTTTCTTTCTTCTTTCTTTCTTTCCTACTTTCTTCTTCAAATTTCTCCCAGGTGCCTTTTCTGTGAATCTAAGATCTATAAGAGTAAAGGTATATTGGAAGGAGAAGCAGAGTTAGGGGGGATAGTTTTATTTTCTAATTTCTACTTTCTTTAATATTCATTGTAGAAAAATAACCCCTTAAAGGGATTTTCACTGCATCAGAAACAGGAAGATAAAATGAGAAAATTTTGATAGGCAGAAAAATGGAAAAAACTGTTTTGATACATAAACTAATAAAAGCAGAAAGGGAACAGTATAGGCCAAACCCTGAACAAATATCAAATGCAGAGTATGAATGGAATGCAGAGGACTGGCAAAGAGCTGTTCTTCATGAACCCCAAATAAGTCTTTTTGATTTGTGGAAATTCCCATCCCTGATTCTTAAACTTTGTTCTCTAGTTCAGTTCTGTAAGTCTCTGTCCCACTAAATGAGCCCCATCTGTCCTTACCTTTCCTAAGCCCCTGATCTATTATAGCTCATGCCCAATGTTGCAAGAATACCTACAGTGACTCATAACCAATGGTCTCATAACTACTTGCTCAGTGTCAGGCTAGTGAAGGAGAGAGGAAGAAGCTCTAGGCCTAATGATGCATCCAGATTTGTAACTGATCCCATAAGCTAGTGCTTAGTGCTTATCATGGCATTAAAATCTATAGAAATACAACACTTCCTGGCCCGGGTGCCTGCTTAGAGGATTCAAAAGAATTTTGTTAAGAAACTGCATTTGGAGTTTTAATTAAGTTTCATTTTTTCTCCCTTTATAGGCTTTCTAACGTACTGTGTCATCCATGACTATTGCTTCAGTTTTCATCTGTATTGCAGTAGCGCTCTTATTATTACTAGCACCCCCAATTTGTCTAAATTTAGTTCAGACCGCTTGTCTAAGCTTCCAACTTTTATATCCAAATGCTTACTCAATATTACACTTAGTTGCCTCAAAGGGAACTAAGTACATATATGATCATACTCCTTAATTTTCCCTCAAGCCTGGTGTCTTCATTCAAAAAATACCTTAGGGGGTGCCTAGGTAGTTCAGTTGGTTAAGTGTAAGTGTCTGACTCTTGGTTTCAGCTCAGGTCATGACCTCCTGGTCTTAGTGAGTTTGAGCTCCACATCGGGCTCCACACTGACAGTGTGGAACCAGTTTGGAGTTCTCTCTCTTCCTCTCTCTCTCTGCCCAACCCCCCAGTTGTGCTAGCTCTCTCTCGCTCTCTCTCTCTCTCAAAATAAATAAATAAATAAAACTTAAACACAATTTTAAAAAATTGAAAAGTACCTGGCATTTGTTAAGCACCTAGTATTAGTTAGTAAAACTCTAAATAGCATTAATCTATATGATATGGGAGATTATATGAGGTTTCAGCTGTGTATAACTGTTCAGATTCATTCGTTGAAATAGGGAAAACAAATGGGTTAACAAATACTAGGTATTTTTAAAGATGAATTAGGTATATTGACATATTTAATCCTTGCAACAATAAAAAAGAGAGAGCTATGAGACCTTTTTAGAGATGGGAAGGTGGACACACAAAGAGATTTAATAACTTGCCCAAGATCACATGGCTAGTAAGGATTAGAGCTGGGGTTTAATCCCGTGAATTCTGGTTCTAGGTTCCACGTTCGTGTTTGCACATGCTATGAGTTTTTCTACAAATATTAGTGATTAACACTAGTTAACTGTGCCAGAAAAGTATTATTCATCAAACTTAATATCAATCTAAAAAAGAATATAGTTATTTTTGTTTTACAGATGAGGACATTGAGGTACACAGTGGTTAGCTAATTTTCATAACTAGTTCTTAACTAATCAGTTGTGATGTCACAATTCATTATCTGCCATTCTCATCCCAGGTCTCACATTTTTAACATTTAACAATCTTGGCATTTTACAACCCTATTTGTAAAAAATAGCCCAGTTTTGGATTGGAAGATAATGACTTTCTGAGGAATAGAAAAGCCTTTATATGCATTAGCATAGGCTCTGTCTTTTTAAGTACATTATTATTTTTTATCTTTTTAATGTTTATTTTTGAGAGAGAGATTGAGAACAAGTGGGGAAGGGGCAGAGAGAGAGGGAGACACAGGATCTGAAGCAGGCTCCAGGCTCTGAGCGGTCAGCAAAGAGCCTGACGTGGGACTCGAACTCATAAACCGTGAGATGATGACCTGAGTGTTAAGTTGGATGCTTAACGCACTGACCCACCCAGGTGCCCCTTATGTACTGTTAAACATGCAAATACATTTAAATTAAACCTTTTGTCTTACTCTGACCCAAGTCTCTAATCTCATCTAAAAGTCCAAGTGTTTTTAACTAAGTACAGACACAGCTTTATTCTGCAGAAATTGCCTTCTCTATTGATGGATCAAAATTAAAAAATAAATTAAATCATTTTGGCTAAATGTCTTTAAATTTTCAGCATTACCTTCTTTCCAAAACACTAACTTTTATCTTTGAGGAATCTGGCTGTTGTGGAGTCAAATATTTCTCTGAATTTTGGAACATAAACTGAAGCTTTTAGACTTTTCCTGTAATTTGTTCTTTTAGAAAATAGAATGCTGTAGGTCTCCTCCCCTCTCTAAACTTTGAAAAGTAAATTACAGTGCTGGTATCACCTTGGGAGCATATTTTATTTGAGTAATAATCATTCCTTTTGACAACATATGTCATCTTATTAAAAAAGAAAGAAAAAGAAAAAGAAAAGATGATTTCCAGCAGCTCATGAAAAGGCTCCAAATGTATAATAGACATCATCAAAGACTTTTCCATCCCTGTTTCGTTTTTATGAATAGATCAAGAAACATACATATTTAAATTGCCTTTAGATGAGTGCTTTAACAATGAGACCTAGTACTTGGTTACTGCAAAATATATAAATTTTATTTGGAGTGATTATAATCAAAAACATTTTAAAATTCACTACTCTCCAGGAAAGTTTTTTTTTATTGAAATGATACTAATATCATTTTACATACTAGTATCATTTTATTGAAATGATACTAATGTTTAATAATCTATATGAATCTTCTGTTGTACAGTTAAAACACAGGCAAATTCAAAACACAACCATTAATTTTACTTTTAAGTTTTATTTATGTATTTTGAGAGAGTCAGAGTGTGAGTGGGGGAGGGGCAGAGAGAGAAGGAGAATGTGGGGCTCGGGGCCGCCGAAACCCATGAACCCTGAGATCACAGCCTGTGCTGAAATCAAGAGTCAGAGGCTTAACTGACTGGGCCACACAGGCACCCTCAATTTTACTTTTAGAATCATAGTGACATCTTGAGCCTTCTCACATAGATTGTCTGAATTTTGATCATGCTGAAAATCAACCCATGATCCTAATATGAATCTGCTCACTGGCAGAGTTACTGCAATTTCATATTATAGTGATCAGTTTTGTTTTTGAAAGAATACCTAAAAAGAAGAGCAGGTCAGGTGACAGTGTTCAACACTCCAAATTAACTCATTTGCTGTTTAATTAGCTGTCTCAGATACAAAGACTGCTACCGTGAGACCACATCAAAGGGAATTATCCTCGCTTTCCCTCACGCAATTGCTGGTTTCGGCTCCAGCAGTCCTAAGTGGACAGAAAAGAGAGAACAGACACTCCCTGGGATTTACCTCCAATGGGAAAAAAGAGTGGTAATAAGTACCCTCCTCCCCCTCCTCTCTAATTCATTTATCTTCTTTACTATTTACAAATATCCTTTCCTCCTTTCTCAGAGGCTCCCTCCTAAGCAGTAAACACAAAGAAAGGGGAAGTGGGTTCTTAAACTCTCACCAAGCCCATATGTCAAAATATCAAAGGGTCAGTTTCTGCTGCCCTGGAGATATTCTAGAGGGTGATTTCTCTTGTCCTCATCTAGAAAGACGGGCAGCTGGTGAGGTTGCAGCCTCTGAAAGAATGGAGTCTATTAAAAATGTCTAACATTTATATGATTCCTTTTATTCCTTTTATCCTCAAAGTACTTTATAAACATTAAACTAATTAAGTGAAAGCAATTTGTGAATTAAGGCATACTTATAAACAACTGCCTGTCATTGGTGAGAAATATTTGTCCTTGTTTGTTTTTTATTTCATTACTAGGCTTATGGGCAGCTTTGTAATTTTAATAGCATTATCCAAGACACCAAGGCCAAAGGAGTGGAAATGCTTCATGGTAAAGTCATCCACTTGCTATGCTATGAAATGACCCCAATTCATCCCAATACCCCTTCCGCACACAGCTTCATTGATTTGATAAGAGTACTTGGAAGAGACTTAGCTAAAGAAAAGTTAAAAAAATCCTGTTAATCTTATCTCATTTTATTCTCAACATTTTATGGAAAAAAAAACCAATAAACTTAGATTCTATAGGTAGACTCTCCATTATGTTAATATGTTTAGAAAAATAATCTAAAACTTCAAACCTTTTTATAAAATGCTAAGTAGATTAATAAGAAAAGTAGGTTTATAGAACATTTCATAAAGAAACTTCACATGCATATGAAAAATTTTTCAAGAGCATAAATATCTCCTTGCAAAATAAAAGATCACTGCTCTAAATGTTATTCTTAAGTTACCAAATTTCTCAAGATTAAAATGTGTATACACTTGCCCAACCAGGAAGATATAGGTGGGGGAAAGGCTGAGGTTAGATAGGTATGTTTTTAAGTGACTCTCTGAAAAATCCCTTCAAAAGAAAAAGCATTTTACTAATAAATATAGAAAGATACGGAAACATTTTTTTTCAAGGAACATGTGAAATTTTTAATTGATCGAAGTAATTCCCTGACAATTTGTACAGGATAAGAGACCAAAATTCTTCAGAGATAAACCACATGCTGCTCTTGGGGAGAAACCTGCATGAGTAGCTAATGAATAGCTGGACAATTTTAAGATGATCTACTTGGTTTTGAAATATGTGACTATTGTTAATATCTAATTAATTCTAATGGTGAAAAGACAGCTCAACATTTTGAATCATAGAAGAATCAATACAATAAAATCCCACTGCAAAGCCCCTTCATTTTATTTTTTTAGTATTTTTTAAAGGTTTATTTAATTATTTTGAGAGAGACAGAGTGAGTGGGAGGGGCAGAGAGAGAGGGAGAGAATCCCAAGCAGGCGCCACACTGTCAGCACGGAGGAGCTCTATATGGGGCTCATGGGAACCGTGAGATCATGACCTGAGCTAAAACCAAGATTCGGATGCTCAACTGACTGAACCACCCAGGCGCCCTCGAAAGCCCTTTCAGAAATACATTTGCTTACACTGGGAGTAAAAATTCATTTTAATCAAGGGAATATTGACATCTGGAGTAGAATTTTAGATCTAACAAAGCTAAAGTGTCTAATTTCCTCATTACATAACTGAAGAAATAAGTTCTCAAAGTTTAGATGCTAGCAAAGTCAAATAGCAACTTTGTGATAGAAGTTAGAACACAATTATGCCAGGTGATCTTTCCACCCCACCAGATTGATCTACATCTAATTTGAGAACTCTGCAAAACAGGCACTGTTCCAGCAGATTTTGCTATCATGCTACAGAAGTATTTGTGTGTGAAGAGATGCTATTTGGCACCATATCTTCTAACCTTAGTTTCCTTGAGTTTTAAAAAGGGATTGTTTGTCAGTACAGAATTTTCTCTGTGTTAGTTTCTGAAAGGGGCTGATATTTTATTTGCGCTGAAGTTTTGCTTGGCTTTGACTTTGTTAGCCTCTGAAGAATGCATTTCTGTTACCAATGAATCAAGAGTTTTTAACCTATTGTGTGCCACTCACTTTTTGACAGTCAATTAAAAACTATGGACTTTTCTCAAAATAACATACTTAAGTGCGTAAAATACATTTTATATGATAACAAAGGAAACAAATTATGTTGAAATGCAATTATCAATATATTATGAAATGAAATTCACACTATGGTAGAATGTGTCCCTTTATTAATGCATTACAGTGTACGTATAATAATTACCATGAGTTTTTAAGTAGGAGTGAATACAAACAATATATTTAGGTACATGCAACACACTGTAATGGAATTGGAAAATATCTCTCATTTCTATTGGTAACAGTCACAGGTACTGCTAACTATTATGATTTGTTGCCTATATTAAAAGCAAAAGAAGTGAAAATTTTTACTTAGAGATTGCTAAAAAAAGATAATTTTCTTTTTCCTAAAAAAATCACTTACCCTTAAATTCTGTCCTCACAGATCTCAAAGGTTCTCACAGGTGGAAAACCTCTATTTCTGTCAGTTTACATTTTAGATAACCCCATTTGTTCCATTTCAATTCATTTCTTTCAGGGCCTACCCTTTATCCTGTGACCCAGAATATTGCTGAAGATTTTATAACTGAACACATTCATTTTTCTAGTTCAGTTTCTGGACAATCACTGGAGGTAACATCTTTGAACAATTGATCTTGTTTTACAACATTTGAAGCAATTTGCTGCCACCCTGGTTAATAATAGCTCAGATAGCTGGAGACACCTTTTTTGCCTTTATAGGAATAGCAACATTGCTAACTAAAGCTTTTTTGAAATACAACGGCCCAGTAATGACAGCAGCCAATAACACTGCTAAGCTGTAATGAGTTACAATGATAAATCAGAGCTGTCTGAATATCTTACGCTCAATATGAATCTTCCATGCCGGCCTGTTATGATCTATGTTTCCAAACTCTGACAGGGACGACTAAGACAACTGCAGTGCCAGTCTCTACCTAACCGAGATGGATCCCACGTCATCTGACACTCATGCCTGGGAATATAGATTGGTAGATTATTAGATTTGAATTAAAAAGGATGTGTTTTTACCTCCAGGCTCCCTTATTCCTGTGTTTGTTGTCTTCAATATGGATTTTTATGATGTTTTAAATATTATTGTTTATTATTATTATCTCATTTTAATTGTGTATTTGATGACCCTGGTATGGGGGGAGGGGGACCAGGGGAATATAATATAAATAAAATTATCCTGACACACAAAGACTACAGGTGGTGTTTAAATTTGTTTTCCTTGTCTCTCCATGAAATCATAGAGGTATTTAATTTACTTTCTTCTCTTTTGCTCACTTTCTTTTCCCTCAACACTCAATCTAGAAAACACCTGAAATTAACATATTTCCCAAGAAACATTGCCTCCCTACCTCAAATATATCTTCGTAAGGTAACATAATTTGTAGTGATCTTCAACTATGCATGAAAGATTTTGGTCAGATTTATTTCTCAACAATTTTCTGGCTTTTACAGAGACAAAAATCTTTTTCAAAATATGCATTATGGAATTATATTAATAATGTCAACAATGTCATTTTTAAATACTTTACAAGTGAGAATGTATGTGTATATACAGCAGGTAGTCTCAACAGTAACCATGGAAACAACTAGAATCCAGAAGTACTTTCACAACTTACATTGCCTACACTGTGTTAAGGGCTGTGGAACGAGGGATAAAAACAGCAACCTAAAATGGTGGAAAGAACTAACCTTCTGATGACTCTATGTCAAGGGCACTGTATTCATTATTTGGATCAATTATACTCTCTCAGTTATCCGGGGAATAGCATTATTTTCCTCCATTTTACAGATGAGACAAGTGAGTTTCAGAGCAATTAAATAACTTGCCTGAAGTTGTGGAGCTAGCAAATGTTGTGGAGCCAGAATTCTAATGCACAACTCTCAGATAGGGAAGCCATATTCCTTGGCTATGCCAAACATCTGTTTAGATGATAGCATTAGTTTTGTACTTTATAGTTTGGTGTGAGGAAATTGGGAAAGCTTTACTTAAATTAAGACATCTTCCATCCAAGGTACCACTGATTGTTTCTTGAGTGGAAGCATATCATCTAAAGAAAGCTCCATTCTAGATAAGGAATATATTCTACCTTTAAGAAGTATTTTATTTGTATCTTTTACTATTTTACCACATTTGCCCTCACTGATTTCTTAAGAGCAATGTTTTATAAGAATAACAACAATAATAAAGTAATACAGCACAGGAAGAGGTAATTTGCCTGAACCAAATGATGTGCATTCATTCAAAGAGCTCTGCTGCCTCAGCTGGACACCTACATGGACACTGCAGAAACATCAGTATCCTGAGCTGATGACTTTGTGGAATTATTAATGATTGCCTCCCTGTAAGGGAAAAGATTACTAATAAAAGTGTATTTAATGTTAGAATAGATTAATACGTGGCTAGATATGCTTGTGAACAGGTGAGATAAATTGTCCTAAGGATAGAGAAAACTGATGAAAAAATACCAGCATAGATGGATAAATATGAGGTAAACTGGGAAAAACACAAGACAGTCCAAAATGATGGTTTCAACCTGATGCTAAGAATTAATTCACCTCAGTGTTAAAGAGAATAGAGAACATTCATGACTAAATCCCACTGTTTAGGGCAAAGCGAAAAGAATTCACTGGCTTGAAAATGGCACAAGAGACTACTCCACACCTGTTTACTTGAGATAATTGGATCAAATCTTTATTTTTAGACAAGTTGTATATGTGAGATATAGGAGGGATATCCTTCAAATTCAATGAGAAGACCTTACGTTTTTCAAAAGAATTGCTATGGAAGGAACCTAAAAAAGAAAGACATAGCAAAGCAAATGAAAGTGATATTATACTTTTTCTTAAAATGATGTAATTATGCTGAATGTGACTTTGTATGAGGGCAGATACCATGTTGTAGTCATTAAGAGAATTTCCAATAACTAGTAAAATTTCTGATACATAGGTAATAGTAAGCAAATGCCAATTCCATATAAGCATAAAAGGAGGGAAGGGAGAAAGGAAATAAGGAAGAAAGGAGAGAAGGAAGGGAGAAAGGAAGTGACGAAGGGAAGAAGGAGGGAGGGAGGAAGACTCATTGAAGTCTTATTTGTTCAACAATATTTCATAAGGCATGTTGTATCGTTCATAAGTGTAAAATCTATCATTCTGAAAATATTCTACTTGTGGCAGTAGTATCAGTATCCAAAAGTTGGTCAATGATAGATATGATTCTGGATAACTCTTCTGTTCCTTCTCAGTTAAACTGAGAACCAACTGGTAGATTTGGCTTAAGTTCTTTTTAGGTTCATGTGTCCTAAAAGACAAAGTTATTCATAAGAGGGGAAAATCAGAGGAGATAAAAATTATTTATTCAAGTGGGACTTGCTCTGTCCCAAGCTGCAGTGATGGTCTTCTAAAGATCAGGGCTGCTACAGTCTTCAAAGTTTCAAGAGCCATGTCCACACGTGAATTAGGAGCCCTAGCTATTTGCTCCCATAACACCATATTTTTCCATTGGCATTGTCCCTATCAAATTATATTTATCTTTCATTCCACTTTCTTAAATCTTCTCTTGAAGAAGAGAACATTCATGACTGAATCCTACTGTCTACCAACCATGCTGAAAGTTAATGAGAGCTCACTAAAATTTCATTGAAATAATGGTATTACACAACTTAGCTTTAAATTATAGTTTCTTAAATTAGTTTTAAATCTGTGCTAGTCTTGCTACAATAAGTATATTTCAAGGTTTACCAAGTGTGAAAATATACTTTTTTTCTCTCCCATTCTGTGCCATATCTTTGAGCACAAGTAAATCTTCATGTTCTTGGGTTCTATAGATTTGCAGAATTAGCCAAGTAAATAGAAATGTATCAGGTGACTTAACACTAATAGTAATAAAAATAGTAAACTAGAGTACCAACATTAATAATCAGAGTAAGCTTCTTGTGACAGAAAATGCTAATTGTTATTTAGTCAGAGGCCAGCGGCAAACTATTTGACTTGTCTCTTGCTTCTGTGAAAAATCGTGCTTTCTGTAGACTGTCTTCCACCTCCATGGTCATGTCCAGTGTCTAGATAGATGCAGATCACAAGACCTCACAATGATGTCAGGACTTCTACCATGAAAAATTCTGACCAAGTTGATGAAAGGAGATCACCTCCTTCCTACCAATAAAATTCTATTCAGTACCACTTAAAGATACCTACTAAATATGAGACACCTCTCTGTCAATTTGAAACACTTTCATTTTGTTTGCAAAGATGTCTTTGCAGAAGAAAATTACCACTTAAGGTGATCTATTTGTAAACCCAAATTGCAAAAACATGCTTCTATCATCCATATTACAGAAATATGAAACATGCAATTGTACATAACACTTCTAATTTTGTGGCTTATGCCTTTTAGATTGCATTAGGGAATAGGATTTAATAAGCAAGCAGGTTGGGTTGTCCACAAAGTATAATTAATTTTGTGTGGAGTGCCACTCTACTGTGTGCTTGCAAGTAATAATAAGAGCTCCTTCTGCTGCCAGAAAATGCATTTTGCCTTAATTTTTATTATAATGTGCACCCAACTTTTCTGGTGTTTACTCTATATATTCTTTATAATCATTACCCATTTTTGTTGTTTTTTAAAGTTATATTATATTATATTATATTATATTATTTTTAAGGCAAAACAGGTCAATTAAATTCAGAACTTAATTATTTTAAATGACTCAAAATTGTCTCCACTTAAATAGTAATTGCTAATAATTCTTTGTTGTAAAACCAGAACATCAACATACTCAGAATTGCATTAATCTAGGGAATGTTTTAATTACCTAAAATTCCAGATAAATTAGTATATCAGTATATACCTGCCGAGAGTCTATCATATGAACTTTTCCAGAAATGGAGTTAGTACGCTGGAGTTGATTATGAAAACCTTAAGACATTCATGACATGCATTTTAGTTTACCTAAACTCACAGAAATGACAAAATGTGTCTTTCTAAAATTCTGTGTAGAGCCTGAAATGTGTTTAAATGGATTCTGTAGAATGATTGAGATTTCTAGAGATACCTCTGTTATTAATGACTTCTCACAAAACATTTATAAACAGCAAGGAGGAGCACAAAAGTTATTTTGCAATGAGTATGCTAGCAGTCAAATGGGGTAATTCACTGGTATTTTTAGTTGTTACAACTATGCTTCAGCTAAATTATAAATTACTTTATATTATGGACCTTAGAGGTCATCCAGGAGAAAATGAATTCTTAATATTAAATTCTCTAAAGCTGCAATTTTATTGTATTTTGAAATATCATTGATGAGTCTATGGAAATCAAGAAATCCCAAAGTTGAGATTAATTTTGGTGATGATTCAGGAGTAATCTATAATACTAAAAGTATACTGAATGAAATGCAAATAATGACTTAAGAAAGCATCAATGATCAACCTTTCCTTTGCTAGACATGGGAAGCTATCTATAGTTCTCTGCCTTTATGATCACTGGGACCACGTTCTAGGAGATGGCCAAAATTTTCTAAATAACACTGGTAACAGTAATAGCATGTACATATTATATAAGATCTGTCTTTAGGATAATTTGATTCTTCTATATTTTACTGTGTTAACAAAGGTGTTAGAAATCATAGATTTGTTCAATATTAGACCGTGCATGTAGCAATCAAACTAATGGATCCAGACTTACCTTACCTTAAAGTAAACAAGTCTAGTAATCATCTATGGCAACTGATTGGCAAGGGATTGAAATCTGGCACTAAGTGAAGAACTCAGAAAATAAAAATTCTGCCCAAGTTTCAAGTGCAATATGCAAAAATGTGGGTAGAGCAAAATAGAGTGAAAGCAATCAAGAAAAGTTTCAATAAAAAGAATAACTTATATTTGTCATACAATAAGTGAAACCAAAACTCAGTTATTGCATTGTGGCTTTGACTGTGATATTTATAGAGTGCAACACAAGAATATTGAAAGCCGATATGTAAAGGTGGAAAAAATCTCATGGGACAAAGAAGTAGTGATGTTTCAGATAGATTGATTTTGACATTTGTAGATGTCAAAGGGCTGGGAAAAAAACACTGTAACACTAAGATTTCAAATCTGAGGCCATAGAGTTCCTTGAAAAAATCAGAACCTACAAAAATAAAAATATACTTTTGGGGGGATATGATGTATTTTTACTTCCCTGTCTTAAGAACTTATAGATTATTTTCTACATTAATATAACTGCATTTTAGGAAACTAGCTAAATTTTTTGAATTTGTTAGAAGTGAGTAGAAAAAATATGTTACTATTATGTGTAGGGCATCAAAAATATATACTTCTCTTTTATAAAATTGAAACAAAGTAAATGTTGAGGTTTAAACACCAACGTATCTCTGAATGAAGAAGGAATATACCCAAGAGTCACTCAAAACTTTTGCAAAGAGAAGAAAATAGTGTAATATTTTATAGATATTTGAAAAGTTTGTTAATGTTAGCTTAACAGAGCTCTTACTTTGTACTTTTTGTCTCTTCTTTGCAGTCTTAAAATACCTGTCATTGACACATTGGTCCAACTGTTCTATTGTTCCTTTCCTTTCTCTAGTCACCATTTCACTAAAGCCTATTTTCTATCTCCTGCCTTTATTTAGTGAGAAGGAAATTTATTTTATAAGTTATAGCCAGTGTTTCAACAACAACCATTTTTTGAAAACCCAGGATGTCTCTATTATTATGCAAGGCATATGAAGGATTTGAAGAGATTAATGCTCACATATAGAACAAGTCATTAGGGGACAATTAAATTTTGAATTATGGGATGACTATAATCATAAAAAGAGTTCATTGATGGAAGAGATTATTTGTGAACTGTTATAATCAAAGAGATCAGTGCTGAAACACAAGTAAGAACTTGGAAGATGGGAAGTAAAATATTTGGTCCACAGTCATGAGACACATTTGTTGTTGAGTAAAGCAGGAAGGACATCGAAAAAAAGTATGAAGTGGACCCAAGGTAAAATAAAAAGTATACTCCAAGGGTGAAGAAGAGTTTTTTTTTTTAAGAAGAATTTTAGGAGAACAAATTTTAGGAGACTATGTTCCAGAATGGAGCAAGAATATGATAATAAGAGAAATGGAGTTGCCTAAAAACTTTATGAAGTGAGTAGAAAGAAAGAAAGGCCTGACAAAACCAAAATTAAAGAAATTGCAGTACAAAGTGTAACTGCTTATCAAAATTTAGGAAACATTTTTAAAAAAAAATGGGGGCACCTGGGTGGCTCAGTTTGTTGAGCATCCCACTCTTGGTTTTGGCTCACGTCATGGTTTCGCAGTTCATGGATCCAGCCAGCACTGGGCTCTGTGCTAGAAGTGTAAAGCCTGTTTGGGATTCTCTCTCCCTCCCTCTCTTTCTGCACCTCCCCTGCTTGTGCTCAGTCTCTCTCTCTCTGAAAATAAATAAATAAACATTAAAAAAAAAAGTTAGGGAGTATCCCCTGCCCACTGTAGTAGATAGTGTTTCCTTTACCCCACCCCCTTCCCTACTCACACCCATCCAGAAATTATACCATTATGGCAGGTCAGGAGGGAGAAGCAGGAGCACAGCTTTTTATTTGGGAAAAGGGAGAAGAGAGCAAAGCAAGCAATGGAAATTGGAATGTGCTTCTCCCTCCATTCCTGGTATGAGACAACTGTCTCCTACCCCCACAAGGCCAGCATAAGGATTGTGCATTAGGAATCTGAATGCTAACCTAGGGTTCTGTCTTTAAAAGATTCAGCTCACTGGGGCACCTGGGTGGCTCAGTTCATTAAGTGTCTGACTCTTGATTTTGACTCAGGTCATCATGATCTCACAGTTCGTTGGTTTGAGCCCCCTGTCATGCTGTGCACTGACACTGTGGAGCCTACCTGGGATTCTGTCTCTCTCCCTCTCTCTCTGCCCCTCCCCTGCTCATGCTCTATCTCGCTCTCTCAAAACAAACAAACACACAAAAGATTCAGTTCCTTGACCCACCAGAATAACACTACTGCTAAGTTGTCTGGGTCACTCCTGCCTCACAGCACTTATTTCTACCTTTATTTTCTAACTCTGATTCCTGAATCCTTACCATTCAAGATTAACCTTAGACAAATCAGGACGAAAGCAAATTCTACCATTAACTTTGAGGAAAAGCCACTGCAAATAAGCAATTAGGATTTGATGTACTAGTGCATGTAAATGTCATCCCTCAAGGGCTACAAGGAAACACTGAGGAAAATGTGGCAAGGGCTGGTTGATTATCATTCCAAGGCTGCATTCGCTCCAGAAGTATAACAAAATCGGTAGGAATGCAGTCAGATTTCTTGGGCCAGATCTTGGCTGCTTTATTACTAGTGTGACCTTGCTCAAATCTTTCCACTTCTCTGTGCCTCTGTTTCCTGTACTGCAAAATGGGAATGATAACAATACGTTCCACATGGTGTTGTTTAAGGATAAATGATGCAATGTGCTCATGGTGGAGGGGGCTTTGTAAGCACTACATAAAGATAACCGACATTTATACTGAAACTCATTTTTTACCAAACTCTGTACAAATATAATTTCGTAGTAATCTCAGAGTTGTTTTCGTTATTATCCTCATTTCATGGATGAGACTGAGGCTTAACAACTTATAGCTTTCTCAAGATGATGGAGTGTATACAGGTTCAAAATGATTTCACCTGAAATTTTGCTCTACCCTTACCAAATCGGTCTCTGAAATCTGACACTTAAATCCAAACACATCTTTTTATTTCTTGGGCTGCAAAAACCTAAAGCAAGCATGGAAGGGGGAAGGCAAAGGAGTCAATATTTTACAACTCTCTACATATTTTAGGTTATGCTCTCAAATCCTTTGTGCTATGATACCCTCTGTATTACCAGTCTACCAGTCTGCAGTGCAGTATACTGTCCTCCTCCTCTTTCACTACATTTACCAGTAATTCCTAAACATATTGTACCAAAATAATTAGGCTAGTTATCTTATTGCTGTTTCTCCAAAAAAGATATGCTAAAAGCTAAGACTTCTTTATTACGTCTATGTTAACCTAGTTTTCCTTCCCTTATTATTGTATTCACATTTAAACAACAATGCAGTGATGTTCATAATTCAGAAAGCATGTGAGGTGAAATGAGTTTAATTGGAAAAACGTGCTTATGAAGCCTCAGAGCAAGCACCGTACAGCCAAGTTCAAAATGTACATAGCTCCGTTACAGATATTCCACGGTAGCACAAAAAGCGACACATTGCATTAACACATAAGCATGAAAATACCATATCCTATTCATAAGAGACAGGTGTTAAATTATAGGAGTGTATTTTGTTCATACGGTATTTATGTCTTTCGAGTTTGTTTGACATTCCAGAAACATTTGGACTTGTGAATAAAATTGTAATCATTTTCTTTTCTTTTTTTTTATTGTATTTTTTCTCACCCTACTTTCTACTGGGAAGATAAACAGAGGTAAATTCATCTATGCATCTTATGAACACACACACTGATTATGCATAGGGAAACCAATTAACTAGGTGAAACACTTTTTACTTTTGTACTTCCTGTTATTCTTTCTCAGATTCCTGTGGTTTCAAGTGGCAGAATCCGTTCAAAATATGCAATGACCATATTGCTAACAGTAAGCAAAGAATGATAAATAAAGGCATGCAGGAATCTTGGAAGAGCAGTAATAATAATAAAAAATTTACTTCCTTCAGGAACACCCTAGAAATTCTAATGTGATATTCATAATACAGCTCACTTGCCAGGGTAGGGAGAAAGGTATGGGTTTGATGTACTAAATAGCTCTAAAAGAGACTGTAGTTTTTGATACTGAATAGATAAAATAAATACTTAGACATATAAATCAGGGGAAAAATTAATCAGTCATATTTAGTAAATGGCTCTTTCCCCTCTATGCATCTTGGTTCTATTTTTCATTTAATCTAGTTTTCGTTATAAATTGGATGAGTTATGTCATAGTGTGGGTTGGAAGAATTTTAATTAGTTGTTCCTTAGGAAAGAAATATAGTGTACAGAAGCTGATTAATGCTGTAGTGTATTATGATGTTGTGAGGTTTGAATATATATAGAAACATTATATATATTTATATATTATATTCGTATATAAACATTAACAAAGCGTATATACACTACACTAATTGTATGTTATACACACACACACACACACACACACATGCATAAAAGTCATAGTGATTTCAGCTATCTGACAATGATACTATTAGACCCAAAAGACAGTGTGGCTGTACTATACAGGCATACTTTGTTTTATTGCACTTCAGTTTCCTGTGTTTCACAGATATTGCATTTTTTTCAAATTGAAGGTTTGTGACCACCCTGCCTCGAGCAAGTCTATCAGCACCATTTTTCCAACAGCATTTGCTGACTTTATATTTCTGTGTCACATTTTGGTAATTCAATATTTCTAATTTTTTGTTATTATATTTGTTATGGTGATCTGTGATCAGTAGTCATTGAATGCATTATTGTAATTGTTTTGGGTTCTCCCTTCCCACCAAACTATGCCCTTATAAGACAGCAAACTTAATTGATAACCTTCATGGGTGTTCTGCTTCACTGACTGCCTGTTCCTCCATCTCTCTCCATCTCCTTGGGCCTCCACATTCCCAGAGACACAATAATATTGAAATTGAGCCAATTAATAATGCTGCAGTAGCCTCTAAGTGTTCAAGTGAAAGGAAGACTCACATGTCTCTCAAGTTAAGTCAAAAACTAGAAATGATTAAGCTTAGTAAAGAAGATGTGTTGGAAGCCAAGGCAGTCTGAGAGCTGGGCATCTTATACCAAACAGTAGGCCAAGTTGTGAAAGCAAAGAAGTTCTTGAAGGCAACTTAAGTGCTACTCCAGTGAGCACATGAATGCTAAGAAAGCAAAACAAACTTATTGCTGATAAGAAAGTTTCAGTGGTCTGGACAGGATATCAAACCAGCCACAGCATTCTCTTAAGCCAAAGCTTAATCCAGAGCAAGGCCCTAACTCTTTTCAATTCTATGAAATCTGATTGGTGAGGGAGCTGCAGAAGTAAAGTTGGAAGCTGGCCGAGATTGGTTCATGAGGTTTAAGGAAAGAAGTCATCTCCATAACATAAGAAGTCATCTCTGCTTTCCAGAGAAGCAAAAAGCAGGATCTCTGAGGTATACCTGCACATTCTCAAAGTACTGAGTGCAAAATGGTGTATTGTGTCTATTAGAGGAAGATTGATATTCATATTTTCTATATTTTGACTTTTTCTCTAGTCTTCTTAAAGGATACTAAGAGACATACAAAATCATCTTCAGTGGAGGTGGATATCTCATTGATGGAAATTCCGTCAAATTTTGTTTTATATATTTTTTGAATATACAATTTATGGCGGGTTACTTAATAAACGGTACACCAGTTGATGTATTTTTTCTTTTATTGTTATCTAACTACATTTTTATCCTGAAAAATTTTTTTTGCCTTGAATTCTGTTTCATGTACTATAAATAAACACATTGTTTTTCTTTTATTAGTTTTTAACATAGTATTTCAATTTCCATTTCTTTATTTTCTAAATTTCTGTTTTATTTTTTTTAGGTGTATCTCTTTTAAAATGCATGTACCTGTTTTGCTTTTTAAAAAATCTTTACCTTTTGAGTGTAAGTAAAATGTAGTTCAATTACAATTTGTGCCTATGTGTGCTTGTGTGATTGCTAATATATTTTGATACACATATATAATCCTTTTTGGTGTGATTTTCTAATTTATCTTCCATTTTCTGAGTACATTTTTAATTTACTGTGTTATATTTTTTCTATTTACTTTTCTATTTATTTTTTCTTACCTCTACTGATTTGAAAACATTATATCCCATGTTTTCTCTTCTAGGGGTTACTCTGAAATTGTTAACATGCCTAAAATTTAAAAAAAAAATGTAATTCCAGTGCCTGGCTGACTCAATCTGTAAAGCATATGACTCTTGATCTCAGGATCATGAGTTCAAGACCCATGTTGAGTGTAGAGATTACTTAAAAAAAGATATATAATTCCAATATAATCAACATTTATCTCCCTTTCCTTAATAACAAAAAAAAAACCTTTAGAAGGTTTTAAGTCTGAATCCTCACTCACATCTTACATTATAAATTTTTCTTATCTTTTAGTTATACATTATGTCCTCCTCTAAATTTATAACTATTATGGTTGCTTTGTATACAGCAAAAACTTACTAGATTCTGTTATATTTTTTTATAAATTTCTTTATGCTCTCTGGCTTTTTCCTTACTTATTCATTCCAGGCAAGTTTAATTCTGAAGGACATCATTTTGTAGTACATTCAGTCAAGGTTTGAGTTTCAATTTTCAATGTTTAACTAAAAATATTTTAGTTTGCCCTCTTGAATAATAGTTTCACTACTTACAGAATCCTATGTTGTCAGCTATCTGCCCTGTGAATTTATTTATTCTATTATCTCACTGTTAGCTTTTATTGTTGATATTCTGAATTTTTAATGTGTTCTTTCACATATATTCTATATTTTCTATTTGTTTTCAATATCTGTTTTATTTTGATGTTTTATACTTTACTCTGAAGTGTCTAAAATTTACTGTGCTGGAGACTTTTAATATTTTTAAATCTGGGTTTTGTGTTTTTTCATCTGGAAAACTTTTAGTCATTTTCCCTTGGGCTCTAGCTTCTCACCATTTCTACTGTACTTGGCATTTGGAATTTCTTTTTAAATCCTCCTGGACCTTCTCATTCTAGTCTCCATGTCTCCTAGCCAATATTTAATGTTTCACATATTTTTTTCTTTCTCTGAAATACATTCTTTGTTATTTCACTAAATGTTCCAATTCACATATTCTCTTTTCAGTTGTGTGTACTTCACATATTCATCATGATTTCTTTCTTTTAATTTTTTAACATTTATTTATTTTTGAGAGACGGAGAGAGACAGGGCATGAACCAGGGAGGGGCAGAGAGAGAAGGAAACAGAATCTGAAGCAGGCTCCAGGCTCTGAGCTGTCAGCACAGAGCCCGATGTGGGGCTTGAACTCACGAACCATGAGATCATGACCTGAGCAGAAATCTGATGCTTAACTGACTGAGCCACCCAGGTGCCCTCTTTGTGATTTCATTTTAAGTCCCCTTATTACATTTTCACAAGTTTTCTTAGAATAGTTTACTGTTAATCTGTATTGCTTTTAACTTGCTATTTTATTATTTTAATTGCTTGTGAAACTTTTGGTTTGTGTTTACTAATGATTCTTATTCATTGTGAATTGTTACTGTCTATGTGTATGAGTGAACACATATGTTTCACCTCATTTCTAGTGGACTTTTTCCGTTTAGTGTGAACTGTGCCCCAGCTAGACATGAGAAGTTTGCTCAGTTCCAGTGTGCTAGATCTCTGGGGATGTCTAAAGTTCATGAATAAATTTTATGTTGCTTTATTGCTTGGAGTCTCTTAAACCAAATGGGGAAAGTAAATTCAATCCTCAAACCTATAAGACACATAGTCAATGTTTTTCTTTCTCAAGGGATTCTATTTTCTGTACTCGGAGTTTCCTTGCCATCTACCTCAACGTGTAGAAGAACACTTTGTAATTACATCTACACTAGCACACTGATCTTGGGAGGTCTGCTTTGATTTTTGCACTGAAACCCAAGATCTTGGGCTTTTGTGGTTCTGTGACTATAAGAACATGCACTCAGTTGCTTAAATGCTGATCAGTCTTGTTTTTAGCTTCTTTTTTGTTTATGGTAGGTGGAGATTACCTTCTTAGTGGTGAGCTAAGTGGTGTATTTTATGGTTGCTTTATTGTTGTTACATTTTAGTCAGTACTGTAGGTTGTTGGCACAAGGGACTTACTTATATCATGTCAGCTAACCATCTTGTCTGTAACTGGAATTACCATTTTGTTGATCTTTTATCCCAAAGCTAAAAAAATGTGGTTGTTTGAGTCTACCTCCTATGCTAGGAATGACTTTAGTCACTTGTGTACTCCCTTCAGGATTTGTGGCATAACCACCTGCAACCACTATTTATTTCACAGTTTTTGTTACATCAGCTTGCTAAAACACAAAGCAAACAAATAAAAAAAAAACAGCATCAAAACAAAGTCTCTAACGGGTTATATATCCCTGGACCTAAACACTAATATCTGGTAAATCATGGTTTTTGAGAAACTATTTATAATTTTCTAGTTAAGCACTAAATTAGATATATAACTGTTTTTATTAATTGTGTCTGTTTTACCACCTAGGTTAATATCTTATGACACTAAAAATTCATAGCATACTCTAGGAAATTGAAACAGTAAAAAATCTTTATAAACTATGATGATAAAAACTAGGTGAATATAGTTACCAATGAATTTATGCTGCATATTTGAATATTTATAGATGAAATGCAAAATGTGTTTGAATTTTAATAGTTTACTGGGTGATGAATATATTATTCTATGTATTTTATATCGTTATATAATATCATATATAACTCACAATACTGTATATAATTATCATTAATATTATTTTAGCCACCTAAACATTTCCACTAATTATAATAATTCTTACCTTCCTTGATTTTTAAAAACACTTTGTTTTGAAATTGTTGTTTTGAATTGTTTTCAAATTTTATTATTCCCCTTGACTGTAAGCATTTGAAGGCTAAAAAATGTGTCTTACTAATCTTTAAGTATGTTCAGGAAAGTATTTTGGATAGAAATAAAACTCAACATTAAATAGAATTAAATTTATCAAAATAATCCAACCTATTTGGTATGTAGATAGCCTTAGCAATTACTCATGGTATAAAATAGATTCTGATTAATAACATTTTCTGAAAAGTAATGTGTCTATAGTCATTTACTCACATGGGAAAAATACTACTAGTGCTTTTAGTTTTACATGTATTCATTGACATTTTCTACTGCTTCTGATATTTACTTTTTTTTAAGTTTATTTCTTTTTTTATTTTGAGAGAGATAGAGAGAGACAGAATGTGCAAGGTGGGGGGGTGGGCAGAGAGAGAGAGAGAGAGAGAGAGAGAGAGAGATAACCCCAAGCAGGTTCTACCCTGTCAGTGCAAAGCCCAACTCTGGGCTCGAACCCGCAAACCCTGAGATCATGACCTGAGCTAAAACCAAGAGTCGGATGCTCAAATGACTGAGCCATCCAGAGGCCCCTGCTTCTGATGTTTTCATTATGTTACTAAATCTTTTATATAAGTTAAAAAGATTTATCATCCAAGTATTCTCTTCCACTAAAATTGCATTTTTGCTTCCAAAATTAATGTAAATGTTGTTAGAAAAATATAGCAATGAGCTATAATAAATCTAATTCAGTTGCATTGTTATAGGTCATTATAAATCTCAATAAAATTGTTATTTTTCCTAATGAAAACATTATTGGAAACTATGATTCGATCTTATTGTTTTGCCCACAGAGGCATGAAAAACAATATTAAAAATAAAATTATTTTTCTGTTTTGCTTGTATTTGTTATTTCCAAAATCCAATTACAAAAAATTGAACTGTGATAAAAATAAAACTGATATTAATTTATCAGTAACAGCTTGCCCATCTCTGTAATGACAAAATTTTCCTAAAGTATAAATGTCCTAAAAGAGGAAGATTACATTATAAAAAAATTATAAGGCTATAGAAATATAATTTTAACTTAATAAATATTTATTGAGTGTCCAGTACAATTCAAGTATTGTATTAGATGGTAGGGATACAAAAGTGGCCAGACATTGCTTCTGTTTGCAAAAAGTATAATAAGGTAATGATGAAGTATGTATAGCTTTTCAAGACAATGCAACAGGGTTAGACTTAATTCTGTTTGTAGGGGTAAGATTTCTTACAGAACCATGACAAGGAATTTGCCTCTTAGAGCTGGGTTGTCAAGATATTTGTGGGAGAAGAAATGTAAAAATGCACAGAGACATAATAGTATGGCATATCAGGTGAAATAGTGTCATATTGCTTGATAGAGAGATGAGTGGGGCGCTCTGAGAGATTGAGTTTGGAAAAAGAGTACATAGGCATGCTTTGTAAATTACAACTCGAGGACCTGAAAAATCATGAGGAGCTTGTGTCTCCAGTTTAAAACACGCTTTTAAAATCTGGCATTTGATAGGAGATATTGATATCTAGTCATGGGCATTTTCATCTTATCAGTATACTGAAACCAGAAACAGAAAGCTAATAAATTATTCTGAGAAGAAATCTTGGCAGTAATTTGGAGCACATTTAACAAAAATTTGGAAACATGCTCTGATAGTTATGTAGATGTCTGCAGTGGCTATTAAGATGTTTTCTAGGACTGATCTAATAATATTTGACCAAAATGCATTTCATAGAACGTCTGTGCTATCAATTGACAAGGTGACAAATGTAGAAGTCTACATTTTTGTTACCTTGATTAGAAATAAGAAACACTAGCAAAATAATGTCAGCTCATTTTATACATACCTATTACAAGAATGTGTCTGCCATTAGAAAATCACATTTTCAATAATTTATTTTCTTCATTCATTCAATAATTTATTGAGTACTTACATTCCTTGAATATGTGTGCATATATATTTGTATGGATGGATTTAGTCTTCACTAAGATTAATTTCATTAAAAAAATTTGAGGGTTTAAAATATGGGCTTTGTAATTAGGATTTCCAGAGTTTAAATTCTGGCTTAGCTATTTTCTAGGTATATAAATGAGAACAGGTTATTTCATTTTCTCTTAATTTCAATTTCTTCATGTTTACAATAGAGATACATGTACAAGAGGGATACATGTAACAAACACTGAGTACCTTGTCCTCCACATAGCAAACACTCACCAAATGCAGATTGTTGTGATTATTATTATAATAGTATTATTATTATCATTAGGGTTATGTACAGAAAGCATATTTACAAGTCCTACTGATGATCTACCAAAAACCACATATCAGTGGAATCCAATATTTTGTCAATCACCCATACAATAGGTAAAAAAAAAAAATAACTTTATGCATATTTTGTTTATCTCTTATCTACACTTTCTATATCTACTTATCCAATTAAATCTCAAAGGACAGTATAGGATATGATATTCCTTAAAGAGACTATGTATAAATTCTGTTTCAATTAGTTGTAATCTTGAAAAGCTACCACTTTATCAGAGTTTATTATATTATTATTTATATTATCTTATATATAAAATTAATGAAAATTTTACCCTTGAAGTAAGAGAAATTTGAACTCTGTTATTTTCTTATTTGTTTACCTTCCCAATGTTAGCACTTTCTTTAACCTTCATTGCTTTGCAGGAATCTTTGTAATTGAGCTCTTGGTACAATTTATTTAAATTAAATAATTAATATATTTAATTTAATAATTAAATTAAATTAATAATTTAATTATTTAATAATTAAATTAAATAATATAATATGTAAATCCAATTAATCAGCACATATGCAAGCTGTAATGCATGAGTATGCTGAAAGTTAAATAATGAATTTCTTTTTCTTGATTCCTCTTTATCACTCAAAAGTATTTCTGTAGTGTTTATAGTTGTCTAAAACACATTTAGATAGCAACACTGAAATAAATAGCAAGAAATCTATTGGTCTGAATCAGATAAGCAAAATAAAAAATATATAACATATATATAGTTAATTATATATAATATTTAAAAAATATATATCTAGGGGCTCCTGGGTGGCTCATTCATTTAAGCATCTGACTTTGGCTCAGGCCATGATCTTACTGCTTGTGAGTTCGAGCGCTGCGTCAGGCTCTGTGCTGACAGCTCAGAGCCTGGAGCCTGTTTTGGATTATTTGTCTCCCTCTCTGTATACGTCTCCCCTGCTCACACTCTCTCTCTCTCTTTCTAAAATAAATAAACATTAAAAAATATTTTTAAAAAACCTTATAAAGAAATATGTATATAAAGGACTTAAGTACAATGAAGAAGAATAAAACCAGGGGAAAGAGGCTGGTAACCAAGATTAACGGAGGAGCCAGAAGTGAGGTCATGCTATCTTTGCATGAGAATAAGGCCCAGGATATTCCCTTTTCCATTTCCATATAATTTGATCCCTTGTGATGTATGGCAACACAACACACTGGTTCTTATCCTGTAGTGTACTGTTATAAATAGAGGTACTGCCCCTATTTATTAATGGAACATAGATTGCATCTTGGACTACTCCCTGACTAAGATGACAAAAGATATGTCTTCATAGTAGTGGTTCTTATCCAGTTTGCAGGCTGTTTTCCTGGAAAATGGAGCCATTGGATTACCTATCATTAGAAGTTTTACTAAGTATGCAAATCATCATAAAGTACATTAAAAATCCAGTTCAGTCCAAAAGAGGGCATATATTTTGAATATAAAACTAGCCTACTACTTTGCCCTTTAACCCCAGTCAGAACGAAGGAAGGCTCCTTAATTTAATTAAGTCCTGGCTCCAGAGTCTCATTAACTCTTAAATTATAATGGTATGTTTCAAGTATCAGAATCATAATGTAACAAGTAGATTCCTAAACCACCAGTAACTACAGCAGTATTCCCCTTGGTCCTTTAGACTGAGTACTGGAATTAAAGATTCAGGCCTGGGCCACCTCGGTGCCTCAGTCAGTTGTTTATCCCTCTGACTTGGCTCAGGTCATAACCTCATGGCTCGTGAATTCAAGCCCCACATAGTGCTCACTGCTGTCAGCAAAGAACCCACTTTGAATCTTCTGTCTCCCTCGCTCTCTGCCCTTCCCCACTTGCACTCTCTCTCTCTTAAAAAATAAATAAATCTTAAAAAAAACCAATCAGGCCTCAGAATATTTTATTTAATATTTGACATTCCTGTACTTACGACCAGGATTATTACTACATAAACCAATATGTTCATGGTTGGAGTAATATAAATATCTTATTTATATTTCAGTGAAAAGAATTAAGGGGCTCTGGAATTTAACTCCTTATGATACTACAGTAGATGGGGAAACAAAAAGTTCTTTCAAAACTAAAGAAAAATAAATTCGAATCTTTTTCTTTACACCTATTATTAAAGTTATGAAAGTCCATCTAAATATCTTTGTGAGGATGTAAAAAGAAAAGCCAAAATGGGAAATGTAATAAAAACAAAGGATAGAAATCACAAAACAGGAAAAAAAAAAAAAAAAAAACAACCCATACAATATGGTCTGAAGTTTTCCAGTAAAATTGGTTTGGAACAGATACATAAACCAGCTTGGTTCATTGACTTCTTGATGGTGTACATTTTGTCCTTTCAGATCTTATATTGAATGTAATAGATCACTATATATGAAATGGATATAGTTTTTATTAGAGAAAGAGAGAGAAAAACCTGTGTTTCATTAGATCTTATCAAGCTGGAACACTATGATCTTTAGAAAAATATGGTGTCTCCATGCGTGAGAAAAGAAATATTCTGTGGATATGATGACTATCAGAGTTTTTAATAGAATACATATTTAATAAATA
>CM053573.1:47318798-47461039 GCA_028646485.1 Cryptoprocta ferox
TTTCTGTCTCTTGTCAGTTTTAAAAGCTAGTTATGCACTGTGCACCTGTTAGTATTGCTCTATTGAAGGAGGCTCATTGACTGTCCAGGGCCTGTCGTTTCAGAAAGTGTTCTTTTAATGGTGTCTCTCGGTTTCTCTTGTTGTGCCTTTGATTATTTTAGTTCCCTCGTCAGTGATATTTGGGACTCTCCGCCATGTGCACTTTGGCTTGTTTCTTGAAGTAGCCCTGAAAAGGAAAACAGACTAACATACAGAGAACAAAAGCATGCAAACGCTCGACAAATCAAACAATCAAGCAAACCAAAAGGGGAAAGGAAGTAAAGAAAAGGAAAGGAAAGGAAAGGAAAGGAAAGGAAAGAAAGAAGAGAAGAAAAGAAAGAAGAGAAAGAAACAAAAACAAAAACAAAAACAAAAACAAGGGGGGACAGAGACAGCAAAAGACTGTGGACAGTTTAAAAGCGTATAAGCAGCCAAGAGGAGTGATAAGAATAAGATAAGGGACATATATATGGATGGCAGGAGAAAAGAGGGAGAAGCAAAGAACAAAAAAAGAAAGAAAAAGAAAAAAGGCAACTCCCCTGTGCGGATGGGCATGGTTTGGCATAGGTAGGTGAGGTCTGGGGGGCTGCTCTCTGAGGCCCCTCCTTGGTGGTTGCAGGGAGAAGAACGGCGGCACTTCAATCTCTGCTTGAACCAAGCATTGCAAGCTGCTCTTCTGAGTCTGATCTCCCTATGCCGTGGGCAAGCCAAACTGTATTTTCCAAGCTCCGCCTCACTTCCAAATCTAGTCCATGCAGTTCAACACTGTCACTGGAGATGAGATGTGCTCCCGCTGGCGGCCGGCCTCCCATCCCGGCTTGCGCTGGCGCCGCTGCCGCTGCCACCTTTCGCGCAGCTGCCACCACCGCCGCCGCCTTTCGAGGGGCTTGTGCTGGAGGCAGGGCCGCCTTTTGCGGTGCTGCTTGGAATGGAGGCTGCTGCCGCTGCGCCCAAGGAAGAATTTGCCAGCTAGATGGGATGGATTTCTCTCCCCGTACCTAGCAGTTATGTATGGGGAGACAATGTGTCTCTCTGTCCTGGGCGAGTTTTTCCTTTTTTAGAGATGGTTCTATGTGTGTTTTCCGTCTCTCTTTCTCTTCCCCTTGTCTCTCCGGGGCACAGCGTGCTCTCCCTGTGTTGGGCTGGGGCTCCTTCCCCCTGCACCACTGGGACCTGCCCATCCTCCAATTTCTCAGTTCACAGTCACTCACTCAGGCATCTTTGAGGTTGTCTTCTTTCTGGCGTCTGTTTCCTCTTTTCCTCCACTTGCAAATCAGCGTATTCTCCCTTCAGTCCTTCTCAGTTCAATTGATGCGGGCAGGCACAGATTACAGAGCTCCCTACTTCTCCGCCATCTTGCCCTCTCCCTCTGCAGTTAACTTTCAACGGGAAGCAGGATTACCCTTGCAAGTTGTAGGAAATTATATAAAAGTGGATAAGACTTTTATCTATTAAACAATTCATAAATTCTGTTATCATTCTCCCTAGCCAAAGCCAAATAGCTAATGTCTTTAATAAGAAGGAATAACACTCCACAATCGTAGACAACTAAATCACTATATAGATAGGGAAATGAGTTTTAAATCTCTTATTAGTTGCATAGATATGGGAATAGGGAACTGGTGGGCATGCAATGTTTAAATACCTTAAGAAAAAGAGCAATTACATCAGTTTGCAATTAACTTAAATTTCTGTGCATTCCAAAAACATAAATAGATGTTCTATATTTTAATCACTGCTCTTTATTTTCTCTCAAAGCTATATTAGAATTTCACTTTGAATAGATATATAGTTGTCACAACTGTCTAACTGTAACATGAACATGAAATTAGATTTACATATGTGTGAAAATGAATGTAATAAAATAAGTTCTGCTTTACTATTGATACTTATGATATCCCTTTCTCTGGAGAGAGTGTCTGGATTTCCTCCACTGTGTGTGTGTGTGTGTGTGTTTGTGTGTGTGTGTGAGTGTGTATGTATATGTATGTATGTATTTAAAGATTTAATAAATTTTGTAATACAATTACTGATTCAAATCAAGACCATTAGAAGAAAACTAAGAAAACAGAAATAGGTCATAAGAGTATTAAAAATTAAAAAATGAGAGAAATAAAGGGAAAATCCAATTTCTCTCAGGTAAGAAATCCTATTTTTTTTAAGTATGGTAACTAAGACAACAGCTTAATATAAGACTAGAGAACTGATTTAAAGAAAAGAATTAGCCCAAAAACCATCCTAATTATATGAACATATTAGAGACATATGAACGTGTTAGCCAGTGAACATATTAGAGACAGGGACACTACACACCAATATGTAAGAGAGTGCATCAAATATAAAAGTATGAAAAGTATATAAATGGGTAAAGAACTCACACAGTATATTTACTAATGAGAAAATCCCAAAGGAAGTATATTAGCTTATTAAGCTGCTATAACAAAGTACCACAAAATGGGTATCTGAGAACAACAGAAAATTATTGTCTCAGGGTTCTGAAGGCCATCAGTCTTGAGCACTATGAGGAAGAAATCTGTTCCAAGCCTCTCTCCTAGTTTCGAGTGATTCGATGGTGATCTTTGGTGTTCCTTGGTTCTATTTCATTACTCTGATCTTTGCCTTCAACTTCACATAGTGCATACCTGTATCTAAATTCCCCCGTTTTATAAGGACACCAGTAGCATTGGATTAGATGCCCACTCTACTACAATATGGCCTCATCCTCTCTTAAATACATCAGTAATGACCTTATTCTCAAATTTTGAGGTAGTCGGTTTTAGAACTTCACCATATGAATTTTGGGGTAACACAAATCAACCTATAACATGTTGTAAGCATAAAATACATATAATCCATTCTGCATGTAATGAAATAACTTCAAAGTAAAATTAATAGCATGATATCACTAAAAATAAGTAAATATTTCTATTATTCAATGATGAGAAGTGACTTTCATAAGCTCCTGGTGACTTTTTATGTCTGTGCTATCTTCTTGGGGGAGAAAATCTATTGATATGTGTCAAATGTCTTCAAATTCTGTTTTTGGCCAAATCATTTAACATGTACAGATATCCTCAAGGAAAACTATCTTAAAAGTAGCTCTATGTTTTATAGAAAGACCATCAAAACATTTTTTATTTATAAATACTTGAAAAATAATTTTGAACTTTAGGGACTAATGGAAAAAAATGATATGTATAAAATATAATCATATCCAGACATTAAATAATTATAACTATTTTTTTATATTCACTACTGCATGAGGTATTAATCTAGGCATTTTCATGAGTATTAACACAGAGAATTCTCACAAGGACCGTTTGAGAAATATGTTCTACTAACTCTCTTCCTCTTGGTAAACTTTAGGTGTAAAAAAATTAAGTAACTTGTCTAGGGTGACCCAGGTTTTTTAAAATTTTATTTTATTAAAATTTTTTTTAATGTTTATTTATTTTTGAGAGAGATACAGAGACACAGAATTGAAGCATGCTTCAGGCTCCAAGCTGGCAGCACAGAGCCAAATGCAGGGCTCGAACTAACAGACTGTGAGATCCTGACCTGAGCCGAAGATGGATGCTCAACCGACTGAGCTACCAGGCACCCCAGGGTGACCCAGTTTTGTAAGCAGTGGAGCTAGGGTAAAAATACAGACATCTGTTTCCAAATTTCATTTTCTTAACCACTTTGTTACATTGACCTCATATATTGATATTGAATTATTTATGATATCAGGTTGTTTAAATGAAACACAGTATAATATTGTACACATAATTTTCAAATATCTTCAATTAAAAAATAGGTCAGAACATAACATGTCAAGATAATAACTGTTGCCATAGAATTGTGTAATTATCATTGGTTTTACTGTTACTTATACTTTGGTGTTATTTTCTAATATATTTAAAATTTTAAGATGAAACAATAAAAATACTTCATAGGTGTTCATACGCATTTTTTACCTACATTTACTGGATCAAATATGATGGTAAGATAGTTGGTAATTTGAATTTTTGTTTCTCTCTAGGTAAGCTCTTATTTAATTCAAGCTTCAGGCAGATAGATTCACTAACAAAATATAAATAGATTACTTGTTTTATTTAATTAACCCAGGGTCACTATCTATTAGAGTTTAGTTTGCATATCTACCTTAAGGGACTATGGAATGGTCAGGGTGGTTCCGGTGACCTAATTTGCATATATGGCCATGGCATATGAAAAAGAATTTTAGCCTGTTGCCAGGTTCTCTGGATACTTGACTTTGGTTACTACCATGCAGAATTATATTCACAAAACATTCTTGGAGGGGTGGAGTTGTAGGAACTTTGAAAATATAATAATGTACCATAGACCAGTAAGCAGTCAAGAGATATCTAGCCCAGTAAGAATAAAAACAATCCAAGGAAAGGTAGACTAATATGAAATGCAGCAGGGGACAGAAAGATGAATTTCCCCAGCATCATAGTATATATTACATTTATTGCCTGAAATATTAAAAGTGTTGGTGGAGGGAGGAATGGCAAAACTAAACCATGAATTAGTCGCACTAGTAAATAAGCAGCTAAACAGATGATTAAAGAAAATCATCTTTGTTTTTGGCCTTATCACAACTACAAGGACAAAATATGACAATAGCAGGTTTTAATATCCTACTGCTACATAACCAATCATATCTTTCAAACCCAGACATTAAAAAATATTATTTTATTCAACATTTCTTGCCAGGAATCTGATATGTTATAGTATAACTGAGGATTATACCCCTAAAATAATTTAGAAGGACATCAGACAAGTCTCTTAAACCTTGGAAAAAAATTCCAGGTGTGCCTGGGTGGCTTAGTCAGTTAAGGGCCTGATTCTTGATTTCAGCTCAGGTCATGATCACGGGGCTGTGATGTCAGGCTCTGTGTTGGGTTGGGCATGGAGCCTGCTTGTAATTCTCTCTCTCTTTCTCTCTCTCTAATAACAGAAAAATTCCAAGAAAAAGCTGGAAAGTAACACTTCTGAGAATAAGGAAGGAATTCAGATTTTAGAGCTGAGACCACAAAGTCAAAGTTAGATCACTCACAAGGGTAATAATTTGAGTGCCAAGATTTTGCTGAGATAAAACTTTCTGGGTCACTCATGCCATAGAAAATTGTGCAGAAAATGCTGAAAATAACTATTCATTATTATGAACAATGTTGTTGTTAATATTTATTAAAATCCATTGTATAGCCCAGAAAGCTCCATGTACTAGAGATGCAAAGATAAGACATCATCACTCCTCTCAAGAAATTCTGTCTGAAAGTTACACTGTCTGTAGGTCTATCCCTGCAGGAAGAAACCTAGGAACCATGAGGAGCACATAAAGGACATCCACATAATATTGGCTATGGATGGAGGTGGCATTAGAAGTAAAGCACTGTTAAGGAAGGGTTCCTAGAAAAGGTTATACTTGAGCTGATTATATAAGAATTTCTCTCTTTCCCAGTGTGATGACTTGACTTTGTTAAATTAACATTTGTTTTATAGAGCACAGGGTGTCAGACAATGAGCCAGTGATCAGAAAAAGACCACAAGAGACATTGAAATAGAGAAGTTTATTATTCACAGGTCCTGGAGGAAGTATATGGCATAATACCTCAAAAAGCCACACAGGGAGATCAAGGCAGAGTATAGGCAGAAAGAGAGACAGGGCATGGGTACGTGCCTTTATTGTGGTCCATGGATGGGGCACTTTGGAGTTCCTGGCTACAGCTGGATTGGTTGATTCAAACTAAAGAAAGCAGAATTTTGATAAGCTCCACAGAGGTCTTATTTAAGAGGTACACAAAGAGAAGGCCTTGGGAGATGCGGGGGGACTACTGATCACAAGGATCTTTGGGGATTCATATCAGGAACTTATATTTGTTGTGGCTCTGCAGACTGTTATCTGGTACATGCGCTTGCATTGAGGGAATTGTGTTAGTTTAAAGTCCCCACAAGCCACTGTGCCAAAGACAACAGATGCCGAGGCAGCAATACTGTGGAGTAGCTTAGATAAACTCTTAATGCTCTGGTTTGCTTTTCTCATCACTACTTTGGAGAAGCTACAGCTCTATTTTTTTTTATTTAAAGTCAGTAATAAATGTACAAGAAAAGCTAAGGACTCTTATGGGTACCATATAGGTAATGGAAGAGATTTGTGTATTCTCTGAAATCTCATATTTCATGAGCTACCTCTCAGAGGTCTTATAGGAAAGATGATAACCCTTTTGTTAGTAGCATTAACAGAGAAATCTCGCGAATAAGCTTTGGGTCTTTGTGCCACAAACTGATTTTCCCTGTAGCCTAACAAGAAAAGATAAATATAACATCTACAGTCAGCCTTTTCAATGTTCTTCACTGATAAGGAACAAATTGACCTGGGATCTTTTTCAGTACAAATAGGGCTTTACAGGGGAATATGTCAGGTTAGTTAAAAAAAGAAGAACAAAACTGTATTTATGTGAAAAGGAGAACCACACGGTTATTTTAAACTTTAACTGTCATTCATTTTGAGAAACTTGTTCCACATGGATATTACTGTGTGTTGCTATTTTAACACAGAATTATAGAGAATATAATAGAAATAACAACTTGAGCTATTCCAAATCAAAAGCCAAGAGCAGATATGAAACCATGGAATCTGTAGATTTGACATTGAAAATTGTAATCCCATCAGTGTGATCACAGAAAGATATAAGCTCTAATAGCACAATTTTGGAAGTGTTTTGGAATCCCTAATATGAGCTGCTTAACAGAAATAGTAAGGCCACTTCACGTATAGGCTTTCAAATATTTGGAAACTTAAGAGTCAACTATAAAGTTATTGTGCATTAAGAAGTTTCAGTGTCAGTGTTGCATTTTAGGTCATGATATGTGCCCAAAATTAGTTGACTTAGCAGGATGCAACACCCAATATTCTTATTTTAGGTAATGCTTACACACTTAGCTAATTTTGTACTACAAGGAGTGTTCAGAAGCCGAGATATTCAGAGAGGTTTGTCATGAGTGGGGATTTCCAGTAGATTTAATGTTTGTAAGTGTCATTTCTACTTTCAATCAATGCACTGGGGCATGATATGAATTCATTATGAGAAAACAAAAATTGACAAAAAGTGAATAAATGAGTGCAGAACTATATGCTCAGGTAACTGTAAAAATCAACTTCTTTTCAAAACTCAGAAGTTCCAAAGGTTGGAAAATTGGATTCAGTTACTTACATAAGAATGTAGGCTTAGGGATTGCTGCATTAAGAAGCGGGAAGGATCTGAGATTTTACCTATTGGGCACTAACAATTTAGTCTGGCACACTATTATGGATGATGATTGAAGATAGAAGAATCCTGGATCAGAGGAAGGACTTTATTATCTTGGGACAGTAAGCAACATAAACTTATCTTGTGTTTCCTGAATATCACTGGGACAACATAGAATATCCCAGGTAGATGCTGTTCACACAGTAGGTTTGCATCATGGTTGAGGGACTCTGAGTTTAGTTAACTCAAATATTTTACTTTTGGCTGTAAGGAAACATGCTCAATCCTTGTTCCCTTGAGGGAGACACTATCTCTATTTTCTAAGGCCATTTGCAATACAAGCTTCCTTGAAAAGATAGTTCAAAACAAAAGCAGGTGCCCCTGCTCATAATATTGCTGAAAGGCAGGAGAGCCATTAAGGATTATATCCCAAAGTGATTATGCCTGGGAAAATTTTAGTGCAGCCGATGTTCTGTTGGTTAGTTTATCAAGTTGTGGGCATATTTCAAAATATTGAAATTTCATGCTTCAGTTTTCTTAACTACCCTTTCCCATTAGCCTGGTCTTTGGCATTTCTTATGATTATCTTGCACACGTGGCCATTACCCTGCTAGCAAGCGTTTTAGTGATTATGTTCTTCATAATCTGAGTAATATTTTTAGTTATTTGTATGCTCAGTAACATCTCTAATTGTTATTAAGATTGCTATTTTCTGAATATCTTAATATTACTCATAGTATCTTAATAGTTATAGTTTTTTAGGTTGGGATTTGTTTATGCCATTATAGAGTTAAGATGTGTGTTTACCTAAGAAAAAGTAATGCAAATGAATATGAAATCTGTATTCAACTTTTCTAGAGAAAATAGTTTATAAATTTTTCCTCTTTATAGTAAGAGGCTATTAATGGGGAGAAGAAGTGAGAGTAATTGTTAGAGAAGTCCACTCAAATATGTCTCAGATATACAATGGCTAGAATAGGACCCAAAAGATTTTCGCTGAAAAGCTTGCATACAGCACAACACAGCAAAGTCACAGTCATACTATTTCTGCTTCAATGGCAAGATAAAGATTTGTGACAAAAATGTTCTGTCTCTAACATCCTCATAAGCACCACATGATACAAACCACCTCTTTTAGCAAATAATACCTATATATTATATGTTTGCATGTAAAATGACCACAACCACAATTTACAGATTTACTTCATGACTTCATTTATCCAAGTGGGGATGGTTGTTTATTTCCCACATTGGGTAGATTGAAATGACTTGCATAACTGGGTTTCAGAACTGGCCTATATTTAATTTATGGATGTTGATAGAGCCTTTTGTCATACCTGAACATCCTGTGTAAGTCCTCAGCTATGAACTCTCATCCCACACTCGCTCTAGTGAGGTCAAAGCTTAATTCAAATCGTCAAACAGCTATTTTCATGAAAAAATGTTTAGAGCATCTTAATTTGGATTAGGGATTGACAATCAAGATACTTACAGGAATTAGACAATTATGATATGTCAATGAAATGGGTCAGCAGAAAAGGAATTTCAGATTAGAATTCGGTGTCAGAGGAATAGTAAGAAATGAGAGGACATGGAAAATGTATACCCTCTCTAAAGAAGAGCATCTGTTACCCAGACTCAATCAATTGTGAGGAGGTGGCATGTTGACAGATTTTCCGATATTTCCAAGCAAAAATTCAAAACTCTATGTAAACACCCCCCTCCCCACTTAGATCAGCCTATGAGCTGTCAATTTTTGGTTCTTGCTTTAATAGGAATTGGTACTAGAAACAGGTGTTGTGAAATCCTTTTATTTACTAATGAACTACTAAATTAACTGTCCTAGTCTGAAAAGATTTCAGGCTATTTCTGAGAATGTAGAATGTGTATCATGCTCCCATGGCTGGCATCTCATGGACAGCTTTGATTTTATGAATAAGGCCTCAATCATGGTAGTCTCATGTATGTTCTCTTGAAAGTTCTCCAATTGACAGTAGAGAAAACGGTAAAGGCTATTTAAAAGTTAAAATCAATTAGTTCACTGAACTAATATCCTCAATATTGTTGAACACCATTTGGTCCCCAAAATATAAAACAAGTACCCTCTTGCATAGATCCTTGCAAATGTGATGAAAAGAAAATCTGGTCCATTCATTACACGTGGCTTTGAACTAATTCAACTGAATGTCTCACCTCTTAAAAGAACTCATTCTCATTTGGAATGTTAGAATACAAAGCCCAACCAATGATATACAAAAGATTATATGGTTCGTTCCTTCAAAAGGATAACTACATTCAGATGTTAGAGTCAAACTTCACTTTGGATTCAGAAAGTTTATTTTCTTTTGCTATTAAACAGGTAACCACCCTTCTTTTATTTTCCTAACTATTATATACTGTCTTAGAAGTACTTGTAATGATTTTTACAATCAACCTTAAATCTTAATAGTGGAGAAATTAATCCTTCTAGGTATTAATTATGTAAAAAGCACTCTGGGGTTTGAGAAGTGTTTGTTATAGTATTGAATTAATGATTAAATAATAATTACAGAATATAGTGAGAAAGGTGAATATTGCAATCAAAGGTACTTGTAAAAAATTCTAATGTAAAAAATTCTCACAGGCTTCCTGTGATTGGCTCTAAGCCAATAAGCAACTCATAGCAAAAAGGGAGGAAGTAAGTCTATGAAAGAGAACTTTAGAAAAATCAATTGTATCTATGTCCAGGTCTTCAAAATACTAAATTCAGGGTCAGTCATATGCTGGAAAGCACAGAGCAGAATACATGACGGTAAAGTTTCAGGGATACAACCCAAATGTCTTCTACCATTATACCTTTTTTACTTGGATGCCATTTTTCTTCAATGTTTATTTATTTTTGAAAGACAGAGACAGAGCACTAATGGGGGGAGGGGCAGAGAGAGAGAGGAAGACACAGAATCTGAAGCAGGCTCGACGCTCTGAGCTGTCAGCACACAGCCCAATGCAGGGCTCAAACCCACAAACTGTGAGAGCATGACCTGAGCCGAAGTCAGCACGCAACGAACTGAGCCATGTGGGCACCACATTGCATGTCATTCTTTTGGGCATTAGGGGTGTACTGACTTGAATGCCTTAGGAGGTCGAACAATATTACTCCAATAGAGTGACATTGTTTACACAGCCCAGCTGGCAGTCAGAAGACAATAAATATCCTAAAGATACAGTATGATGTGATTAAGTGGAGATCAATATAGAATACAAAACAACTTGCCAAGGAAGCTGATGCCTACACTATACTTTGAAAATCAAAAAACTGCTCCTCTGGAAACTCACCCTTACACAGTTATCCCTTTTTAATATTTATATTCATATTCAAATTCTCTCTCATGGCTCATATTAAATATGATGGTCTTGAGAGTTCTGGTACAAGGTAGCAACATAGAGAGACCCTGAACTCATCTCCTCCACAGAACACACCAATTTACACCTATTTATACAACATTCCTCCTAAAGAACTGAGGGTTGACTAAATAGCTACTGAACAACCAAAAATAAAACACCAAGAGAACAGCAAGAGAGGCAGACACACAGTAACCAAAAGAACTCTCACCACAATGCTGCAAATGGCTGTGGGGAGCGATTGTACTGAGGGACCCTGAACAGATCCCTCCATCCTTGGGCACAGAAAAAAAAGCTGCAGTTTAAAAGAGCAACTCACATATAAAATAGACAATACTAGAACTCTGGCAAAAGGCAGAGGAGCTATAGGCAAGCTCTCCAGGTGAGAGGGATTGGAGAAAACAGTTTCTGTTCCTACACCTTAAAAGCCTAGACCAGAGCAAGGTCCAGATACTGTAATGGGTAAGTCCAATCACCATAGTAAGCTTGAGACCTCAGTGGGCCCAGGGTCTCCTAGCCCACATCAGCCACCCTGTGGTGCCAGGGCACAAAAAACAAGCCTTGGTTTTGTGCTTTGTTGTGTTATTGTTGTTGTTTTATTTTATTTTTTTACTTTTTAATATTTGTCTTGTTTTTTCTTCCTTTTTTTTTCTTTTTGGTTCTGTTCTTTTCTTTCTTGTTTTATTTTTTTCTTCTTTTCTTGTTTTCCTTTTATTAGTAGTAATTATTTCTTTATTCTCTGTGTAAAAAGCCATGATATAAAAGAGCAACTAACATATACAGCCACAGCTCCAGCCAACCAGCAAGTTACAAAGCACACAGTCTGCATAGGGGACATTATTCACAAGACCACTCCTTCAACTTTAGGAAAAGTAGCTCTTTTACCTAATCCATAGAAACAAACACAGAAAGTCAGTCAAAATGGGGAGACAGAGGAGTATGTTCCAAAAGAAAGAATAAGAAAAAAACCTCAGAAAAAGAAGTACATGAAATAGATATGAGCAATATGTCTGATAAAGAATTTAAAGTAATCATAAAGATACTCACCAGCCCGGAGGGAAAAAAAATGGAATAACTCATGAGACCTTCAATAAAGAGATAGAAAATATTGAACCAATCAGAGTTAAAAAATACAATAACTGAAATAAAAACACATGAGAGGGAATCAACAGTAAATCAGGGGATGCAGAAGAATATAGCAGTGATTAGGAAGATAGGATAATGAAAAGAACACAAGTTGAACAGATAAAAGAGAAAAGAATTTTAAAAACTAGGGTAGATTAAAGCAACTTCAAGCAAAGAAACTTTCACATTATAGGGGTCCCAGGAAAAGGATAGAGAGAGAAAGGTATAGAAAACTTATTTGAAAATATAATAACTGAAAACTTCCCTAACCTAGGAATGGAATATATATCCAAGTTCAAGAAGCACTGACAGTTCCAAACAAGATGAACTCAGGAGGTCCATACCATGGCACATAATAATTAAAATGTCCAAAGTTAAAGATCAAAAGAGAATCTTAAAGCAGCAAAAGAGAAATAAAAGTTACTTACAAGGAAAACCTACAAAGGTATCAGCTGATTTTTCAGCAGAAATTTGCAAGCCAGAAGGAGTGGTTTGATATATTCAAAGTACTGAAAGGAAAAAGCCTACAACCAGGAATACTCTACCAGGCAAGGTTATCATTCAGATTTCAAGAAGAGATGAAGAGGTAAGAAGTTTCCAAGACAAAAGATAAAGGAATTTATCACCACTGAACCAGCCTTACAAGAAATGTGAAAAGCACTTCTTTAAGTAGAAAAGAAATGGTTATAATTAGATATAAGAAAAATATGAATTAAAAGATGTAAAATAGGTCAACATATATATATATAAAGTGTCGAGAAGGGACTAAAAAGAGAGGAGAAGGAGTGAAAGAAAAAGAAATATTTTTTCTTTTTCTTTCTTTTTCTCTTCTTCTTTCTTCTTCTTCTTCTTCTTCTTCTTCTTCTTCTTCTTCTTCTTCTTCTTCTTCTTCTTCAAGAATGTGTTTAAACTTAAATGTACATCAAAGAAATATGGATTGCTATTTACTTAAAATGTTATATATGAACCTCCTGGTAACCATAAACCCAAAATCTATGATACACACACACACACACACACACACACACACAGAGAGAGAGAGAGAGAGAGAGAGAGAGAAACAAAACATCACAAAGAAAAAGAGCAAAAGGAGAAGAAAGAAACAAAGAACTACAAAAACAACCAAAACCAAATTTTAAAAATGTCAGTAAGTACAACCATTTGATAATTATTTTAAATGTAAATAGCCTAAGTGCTCCAATCAAAAGACATAGAATTATGGAATGGGTTAAATAAAAAACAAGACTCATCTACATGCTGCTTACAAGAGACTCACCTCAGACAAAAAGATGCATACAGACTGAAAATAATGGGATGCAAAAATATTCACCATGCAAATGAAAGTGAAAAAAAAAAAAAAGAAAAAAGCTGGGGTAGCAATACTTATATCAGACAAAACAGACTTTAAAACAAAGTTTGTAACAAGAGACAACATAGAACATTACATAATGATAAATAATAATGAAGAGATCCATCCAACAAGAACATATAACATGTAAATATCTATAAACTCAACACTGGAATACCTAAACAATAAAGCAAACATTAATGGACATAAAGAGAGTAACTGATGGTAATATAATAGTAGTAGAGGACTTTAACCCTCCACTTACATCAATGGATATATCCTCCAGACAGATAATCAATAAGAAAACTTTGTCTTTGAATGACACATTGGACCAGATGGACATAACACATATACACAGAACATTCCATCCAAAAACAACAGAAAACACATTCCTTTCAAGTGCACATGGAACATTCTCCAGAATAGATTATATATTAGGCCATAAAACAAGCCTCAATAAATATAAGAATATTGAAATCATACTATACATCTTTTCCAACCACAATGATATAAAACTAGAAATAAATCACATAAAAAACTGAAAAAAACCCCCACAAACACATGGAGACTAAACAACCAATGGGTCAATGAAGTCATCAAAAAAGAAATTTAAAAAATACATGGAGACAAATGAAAATGAAAACACAAGAGTCCAAAATCTCTGGGACACACTGAAAGCAGTTCTGAGAGGGAAGTATATAGCAATACAGGCCTATCTCAAGAAACAAGAAAAAAAATGCAAGTAAACGGTCTTACCTTAAACCTTAAGGAACTAGACCTAGAAAAGGAAGAACAAACAAAGCACTAGGTGAGCAGAAGAAAGGAAATAATAAAGATCAGACGACAAATAAATGAAATAGATACTAAAAAAATTAATGAAACCAAGAGCTGGCTCTTTGAAAAGAGAAAGAAAATTGACAAAATTGACAAAGAAAAAGGACAAGAATTAATAAAATCAGAAATGAGAGATGAGAAATAACAACTGATACCACAGAAATACAAAGGATTATAAGAAAACACTATGAAAAATCATATGCTAACAAACTGGACAACCTAGAAATAGAAATTCCTAGAAATACACAATCTTTCAAAACTAAACCAAGAGGAAATAGAAAATATGAACAGACTGATTACAAGTAACAAAATTGAAACAATAATAAAAAAAACTACCAAAAAATAAAAGTCCAGGACCAGATTCACTTCACAAGTGAATTCTATCAGATATTTATTATTTTTATAATTTTTTAATGTTTTATTTTATTTTTGAGAGAGAGAGACAGCATGAGCAGGGGAGGAACAGAGAGAGGGAGACACAGAATTTGAAGATGGGCTCCAGGCTCTGAGCTGGCAGCACAGAGCCTGACGCGGGTCTGGAACCCACGAACCATGAGATCATGACCTGAGGCAAAGTCGGACGCTTAACCGACTGAGCCACCCAGGCACCCCACTATCAGACATTTAAATAAGGGTTAACACCTACAAGAAGGGGAAAAAATAGAAGAGGAATGAACCTCCCAAATATATTCTATGAGGCTAGCATTATCCTGATACCAAAACCAGGCAAAGATAATAAAAAAATCACACACACACACACAAAAAAAACGACAGGCCCATATCCCTGATGAACATATATTCAAAATCCTCAACAAAATGTTAGCAAACTGCATACGACAATACTTTAAAAAGATTACTTATCACCATCAGGTGATATTTATTCCTAGGATGCAAATCAATCAACTTCATACACCACATCAACAAACGAAGGATAAAAAGCATATTGTCATCTCAGTAGGTACAGAAAAAGTACATGACAAGGTTCAACATCCATTCATGATAAACAAACTGGGATTAGAGGGAACATACCTCAACATAATAAAGGGCATTGATCAAAAACATACAGCTAACATTCTCCTCAATGGTGAAAAACTGAGAGTTTTCCCTCTAGTCAGTAACAAGACAAGGATGTCCAGTCTCACCACTTCTATTCAACATAGTACTGGAATTCATTGCCACAGCAATCAGGGAAGAAAGAGTAAGAGACATCCATATTGGAAAAGAAGAAATTAAACTGTTACTATTTGCAGATGGGGTGATACCACATATGGAAAATCTTAAAGACTCCACCAAAAAACAATTAGAAGTAATAAACGAATTCGGTGAAATGGCAGGATAATTAATACTCAGAAATTGGTAGTGTTTCTATATGCTAACAATGAAGTTGCAGAAAGAGAAAAACAACAACAACAACAACCCATGATTTACACTTACACCAAAAAGAATAAAATACCTAGGAGGTGAAAGATTTGTACTCTGAAAATTTTAAAACACTGATCAAATTAATTGAAGACAGCACAAACAAATGGCAAGATATTCCATGCTCATGGATTGGAAGAATTAATATTGTCAAAATGTCAATATTATCCAAATCAATGTACAGATTCAGTGCAATTCCTATCAAAATACTAACAGCATTTTTCATAAAACTAGAACAAATAATCCTAAAATTTTTGTGGAACCACAGAAGACCCAAAATAGCCAAAGCAATCTTGAGAACAAAGAACAAAGTTGGCGGTATCACAATTCTGGATTTCAAGATGTACTACAAAGCTGTAGTAATCAAAACAGTGTGTCACTGGCATAAAAATAGACACATGGATCAATGGAACAGAATAGGGACCCCAGAAATAAACCCATATTTATATGGTCAGTTAATCTATGACAAAGGAGGCAAGAATATACAATGGGGAAAAGACATTCTTTGAATAAATGATGCTGGGGAAACTGGACAGCTATATTTAAAAGAATGAAACTGGATTACTTTCTAATAGCATACACAAAAATAACTCAAAATGGATTAAATACCTAACTCTGAGACCCGAAACTATAATATTCAAACTATATAAAGAACTTATACAACTCAACACCAAAAATACAATCTGATTAAAAAATGAACAGAGGGCCTGAAGAGATATTTCCCAAGGAAGACACACAGATGGCCAACAGACACATGAAAAGAAGTTCAACATCACTAATTATCAGGGAAATGTAAATCAAAACCACAATGAGATATCACCTCACACCTTTTAGAATGGGTAAAACCAAGAAGATAATAAACAGTTGCTGGTGAGAATGTGGAGAAAAAGGAACCCTTGTGCCACTGTTGGTAGGAATGTAAATTGGTACAGCCACTGTGGAAAACAGTATGGACATTCCTCAAAAAGTTAAAAACAGAAGTAGCCCCGATCCAATAATTCCACTATTTACCCAGAAAAAACAAAAACACAAAGTCAAAGAGATATATGTACCCCTATGTTTATTACAGCTTATTTATAATAGCCGAGACATGAAAGCAATCTAAGTGTCCATCAATACACAAATGAACAAGGAAAAAAATCACATATATAAGATGGAGTATTACACAGCTATAAAAAGGATGAAATCTTGTCATTTGGGGACTACATGGATGGACCTAGAAGGTATTATATTAAGTGAAATAAGTTAGCTGAGAAAGACAATATCATATGATTCCACTCATTAATCATATCTTAGAAAATGAATAAACAGGGGCCCCTTGGTGGCTCAGTTGGTTGAGCATGACTCTTGATTTTGGCTCAGATCATGATCCCAGGACTATGGGATTGAGCCCTGCATCAGGCTCTGCACTGCATGTGGATCCTACTTAATATTCTTTTCCTCTTTCTCTCCCTCTGCCTCTTTTTTGCTCTTACATGTGCTCTCTCTAAAATAAAAATTAATAAAATTTTAAAAATGAATAATCAAACAAAAAACAGAATCAGGACTATAAATACAGAGAACAAACTGAGGGTTACCAGAGAGGAGGGAGGTGGGGCATTGGGAAAAATGGGTAAAGGGAAGAGGGAGATACAGGCCTCCAGCTATGGAATGAATAAGTCATAGGAATAAAAAGCAGAGGGTAAAGAATATAGTCAATGATACTATAATAGCAATGAAGTGGGACAGATGATAGCTATGCTTGTGGTGAACATGGCATAAGGTATAAACTTGTCAAATCATTAAGTTGTACACCTGAAACTATGGTAACATTGTGTGTCAACTATACTCAAATAAAAAATATGTATTTAAAAGAAGTAATTATGTTACAAAAAATATACTTGCCAAACAAGGGAGATGTTAAAATAAAGGATCAGCATCCGTAGAATAAATATAAATCTCTAAATATTCTTCTCATAATGATTTTTCATAATGTGTATAAAATGCCAAGTTTGAGTATGCTTTTTTTAAAAAAAAATTTTAATGTTTATTTATTTTTGAAAGAGAGACACAGAGCATAAGCAGGGGAGGTGGAGAGAGAGGGAGACACAAAATCCCAAGCAGGTTCCAGGCTCTAGGCTGTCAGCACAGAGCCCGACACGGGTCTTGAACATACAAACTGTGAGATAATGACCTGAGCAAAAGTCAGACACCCAAACCGACTGAGTCACCCAGCCAGCCTTTTAAAAAAAAATTTTTTAATGTTTATGAGTATGCTTTCTTAAAGTAACTATTGCTATGTATAATACTTAAATATTTCATTTATTCTTAGAAGTATATTGTTTTTTTCAGAATTCATTGGCATGATTGTCTTACGACATGAAATAAAATTTTGTACTAGTTTCTTTAAAAAAGTAAATAAAAATAAAATAAATTTAAAAAATAAATGATTGTTTTACTTAAAAACAAACAAACATACAAAATGGCCTCCTTTAAGTCTTCCAGCTCTTCTTCAAGGATCTCTCTTTTCTATCCCTTAAACTGCTTAAAAGTTGTTTACACTTTCCACCTATCTTTTTTTTTTTGCCTTTTTGTTTACTATTCAAACTCTTCCAATGTGATTCAAATTCCCTTTGATTCACATAAACGTGTCCACTGTATCCCAAATAACTTCCTTGTTTATGGTTCTTAATCATATCTCTTCTTTAAAAAGTGAGCATAAAATCAGTACTCAAGGTTTCTAGGAAAACATTTTTAAAAAGCTTTCCTCTTTTCCATGGAGAAAGCAGTGGAAGTTGTTGACTGTGACTGCTCATCTTAGAAGGGTCGCCTCACTTGACATTCTCCTGCATAATTTACATTCTCCTTTTCGTACTCAGTCTGAAATCCAGAGTGTATTTTACACTGACTGTGTATCTCAATTTGTTCTAGGATTTCTAGTACTCAATAGGTACATGTGGCTGGTGGCTAGTGTACTGAAGAGCACAGTCCTATACCCCGGACTAGTTAATTCATAACAGTATCTGTCATCTCATCTAATGTACTATTTTTCTAAAAATTGCCTTCAGTGATAGTCTAGTCAGTGTATCTTTGATACTCGATGTCACACCATCATTTCCTCTCATCAATAATGCTTATTTTGTTTTAAAATTATACATTTATATGTCATGATAATTGTTTGACATCTCATCAGAGCCGGAAGTGTCTGTTGGGCTTTTTCCTCATCATTGCTTTCCCAGTCCTTAGTTTGATACTTGAGCCCTAATAGGCATCTAAAATATATATTATATTATGAATGCAAGAATGACTAAATAATTGAATGTGTAGGAAGGAAAGGGAAATACTGGCATAGAAATGGAGTGACAATGAAGACAAACTATGATATAAAACAAATGGTATGGGTTTGTACTGAGATGGACTTAGACTTATAAACTGATTCTCCTCCTTAGTTGGGTGATTTGGGCATGTTTCTTAGCATTGTATTATTCATTGATGTTCATTCAAATTAGGTATGAAAAAAGCATAGCAATAGATTAAAACAATTTCATAAAAATGATAAAAATACTTTCATATGCCAGGATTTATATGGGGATTATTGATGGTTGAAAATTCATCAAGAGGATAACTTGGGACTCTGTTAAAACTCATTATGCACAAATATGCATTGGTAAGAATTGATTATATTCTAAGTCTTTCTTTATCCTCATCTAAGGATATTTGTCTACTAAAGTATGAAGCAGAAATTTTTGGAAAAACACAGTGATTAATCAGCCTTAAAAAATAAGAAATCCTACCATTTGCAGCAACATGGATAAACCTGGAAGAGATTATGCTAAGTGAAATAAGTCAGTCACTTAAGGGCAAATACTGCATGATTCCTCCTAACATAGTCAAACTCACAGAAGCAGAGAATTGAGTAGTGGTTGCCAAAGGGATATGGGGAAGAGGAAAAAGGGTAAATGTTCAATGGGTAAAAAGGCATAGTTAAACAAAATTAATAGGTTCTAGAGATCCACTGTACACCATAGTGAAATAGTTAACAATACAATGTGTACACTTAAATTTTTTTTAAAAGGACAGAACTCATGCTAAGTGCTATTACCATTAGAAAAAACAACAAGGGGACACAAAAAATCTTTCAAAGATGATAGATTAATCACCTTGTTTGTGGTGAAGGTATCGAAGGTGTATGTATCAACGTGTATATGTTAACTAAGTGCAACTTTTTGTATATTAAATATACCTTAACAACAACCTGTTTGATCTTCTGGGAAAAAAAATGTTTTACTTTATGTCAATGATAATAAAATGTGCTTACTACCTGAATCCACATGGTATAGGATTAGGAAAACATAAATTTCCTGAGGGGGAAAAATTATAAAACTATTATTTGTCATAGCATTGGTTTTTATTCTAAAGCTGATTTACCCAGTGGCCTCAAATATCCTATCTGTTCCAGGGATCTCTAAGACTACCCTTATGCTCAATGATTCATTAGGATTCACAGAACTCAAAAGCTGGTATCTTCATGGTTATGGTTTAAAATATAAGTATTTATAACTTTTCCCCCCTTCCCCTCCCCCAGGCAAACCATTGGAGATTCTTGAATACTGGAACAAACTGAGGGCTGATGGGGGTTGGGGGAGAGGGGAAAGTGGGTGATGGGCATTGAGAAGGGCACTTGTTGGCATGAGCACTGGGTGTTGTATGGAAACCAATTTGACAATAAACTATATATATATATATATATATATATATATATATATATATATAACATATATATATGTGTGTGTGTGTGTGTGTGTATTTATTTATAGTTAAAATCAGCAAAGAGAAACAGGCATGTGGGAAAATCTTACAGATACCAGGTACAAACTTCCAGGTGTCCCTTCTCAGGGAGGAGGTTGCTGTTGCACAAATGTATTTGATTCCCCCAGGAAGGATATTTAACACCATACTCTAAGTGTTTCTAATGGGAGAAGCTCACCTGAGGCTTTGTGTCTAGATTTTTACTAAGGATCGTCATATAGGCCATGCAGCATCTGCACGACAGACATCAGCTACACAGACTCCAGACTCTTCACAGCAAAACCCACAAACACATTGCTAGCATCTACTATCTGGTCACACTGGTACAGCATGGCCCACTGCCTCAGGCTTACAAAGAAATTTTTCTCAGGCAGAACATTCCAAGGGCTCAGAGCTCAGCAACTAGAAGCCGGCTACAGGCCAGTTCTGGGAACAGACCTTGGAAATGTTTGGGATTTCACTAACACAGGCCTGCTGAATAAACAGTTTCCTGTACAATATCTAAAGACAACAGTATCTAAAACAACAAAATCCATGAATTTCCACCTCTAGTGTCTCTTCCACCAGAGCCTAGAACCCATTCTCAGAAAATTTCACATCCGTATCTCTAAAACAATCCCAATCAGGAGAAATAGGATTTCATGATTGGCTTTAATTTTGAATTAATATCATCTTACCTAAGGGGAATGTTAAGCACAAATGGGGTTCCTTTAGGAAAGGGAAAGTAAAACTGATTAGGAAATCATACATGTTTCCTCCAACATAATTTTTAGTATTGTCAATTCTGGTAGAATGAAATATAAAACCAGAAGCAATGAGACTATTTTTGGATTGTTTTTACAGACACATATACATACATACATATGTATATATGTCTATATCTGTATCTATATATCTCTATATATATCAATTATACTCTATCTTAGAAGAAGATATTAGAAATGAACTGAAATCCTATAATAGGTTACTTTTATTTAAATGTTGTTACTGTTAAACTTTGAGCTCCTTTGCAATAGCATTTTTTTCTGAATAAACTATTTTCTCATTTTTTTTCTATCCTTGCCTCCATACCTCTTTTCAATTCCCCAGAAAGTGATTTTTAAAAACTCATGAAATATTAATGCTCCTCTGGATCCAGTCTTATTCATTCCCAGAAGCTTATGTTCTCTTATCCAAGCTTTTAGTGGAAATTGATGTACATAAAATTGTCTCCTATCCTGAATACCTTTTATTTATCTTTTAATGCTTCCTACTACCCTTTTTCCTGGTGACTAATGTTATCATCCAATCTAGAGAGATTAATTCACTTTATATATTTCTAATCTAACTTCACAGATACTTGAAATTTAAAGTTTGACTTCAAAAAATGATCAGTGTTTCACCCAAAGAAATAATAAACTATTTTAAATACTAGACAGAAAATTTTGAAGTGGATCCTCAAATCATACAGGTTTATAATAACTCTACAAAAAAAAAATCCTTCATAGATTCCTTGCCAAACTGGTTATCCCTTCTATTGTTTTCTTTCTGTTATTTCTTCCCAACACTCTTGCCCCTTTAGGAATAACTCATTATAAGCTTTAAAAACCTGAAGAAATTAGAAGATATAAAAATACAATCTTGTTGAGGACATAATATACTTGATTAAAAAATGAGAATGTGGCAAGAGTACTTGGGGATTTTCACGGTTGGCCTCAACCTGCTTTCGAACTTCTGTGACTGACCCTTTCTCTATTCTGCTCCCCTCCCCATTGTATACAGGCCAATATTACCAAATTCCCTAATGGTCTATGGAGTTTTTTGATTCCTTTATTTGTTTTCAATTCCCATTTTCTCCGACTGACCTGTTCCTACCTATATTATCTCATCTGCTTGAGTGCCTCCTATTCTTTATTTATTTAGCTCAAACATCACATTTTGCTGGGGACCTTTTTGATTTCCCTAAACAAAATCAGTGACTCCCTCTTCTAAGGTTTCACAACACTAAGTAGAAATCTCTTCTAGTTTGTATCCACATTATATACATATTTGTACCCCTTCAAATCCTGGCTCTATATCTGGCTCATAGTAAATGATTGATAAATCTGCGGACAGGGGAAATTTTAGAGAAACACAGCAATGGTGAATGTAGAAGCCTGTTATAAATGAGATTAGAGAGTGATTCATATACGTGTGGGGAGAGCAGTGCTGTGACTTAGAGAAGTCTTTACAAGAAGTAACATGCAAAGGTCCCCATAAATAGAATTCTACCATCTGGAGAATTATAGGAAGAACATTACAAACAGAAAGAATTAATAGAAAAATAACCTATTTCATTAATTACATATTTTCTACCAGTATTATAAACTCATATAGACAGCTTAAATTAAAAAAAAACAATTAAGAAGATATATTTCTCACAGAACCAAAAATAGGTCTCAGAAATGGCTTACACCAGGGAATAAAATCCAGCTAAGGATTCCTCTTTCTCTTCAAGATCAACTTTATCTCTTTTTATAGTCTACATGTGGGTGGGTAATTATAGGGGAAAGGAAGAACAGGATTTGAAGTCAGATGCAGCTTCAACCCTGAAGTGGATCAATAGGAAGCCTCAAAAAACCCATAGTTACCAACACCAGGCTTTTCCAGTAAATATAAGAGTCCTTCTTCTCTATACTTGTCCCCAGAAATAATTCACCAACTGACTAAGGCCTGTTTTCATTTCCCAACACACCCACCTTCTTTAAAATATACATTTTTCTTCTAACACTTATCTTATATTTAGCCACATTTTACAAACTTACTGTGTTCCTTTCAATTCCTCCAAACCTCTCTCAACCTATTCCTAATAGTTTATTCAGGAACCTTCTGAGAGCCTGTCAACTAAACCTCACTAGCCAGACCATTAGCCTGGTCAACACTAAATGTTGGTCAAGGAAGTCTTTCAGAACTCTCCTCTTTTTAGCCTCTGGTCATTTATCTCAATCATATGTTTTCCTTATCATATGTGTTGATATATTTTGGCTAAGAATTTCTGTCTGGAGCCTTACAATTCCATTGTCCAATATGGTAGCCACTATTCACATATAGTGCTTTTGGTTTAAATTTAAAATAATTAAAAGTAAATAATATTAAAATTTAATTCCCTTAATTACATTAGCCATGTTTTAAATTCTCAAGCAAGAAAACTGTATTGGTATTGTTTTCCTCAAGAATATAGGTAAGTCTGAATGGGGAAAGTACAGTTTCTTCAATAAATAGTGGTGGGGAACCTGGATAGCTACATGTAAAGGAATGAAACTGGGCTGCTATTTTATATGATACACAAAAATTAACTCAAAATGGATTGAAGACTTCAATGTAAGAACTAAAATCATAAAACCCCTGAAGAAAACAGGTGGTACTCCTTGACATAGGTCTTGGTGATGATTTTTTGGATCTGACACCAAAAGCAAAGAAAACAAAGTCAAACAAAAGAAAACAAAACAAAACAAAAAACAAAACAAAACAAAACATAAAACTCGTCTATACCAAATAAAAAGCTTTTGGTTTCAGTTCCAGCAAAGGCAATCATCAGTAGAATGAAAAGGGAATCTACTGATTAGGAGAAGCTATTTTCCAATCATATATCTGATAGCAGTTAATATTCAAAATATATAAAGGACTCACAAAACTCAAGAGTAAAAAAATAAACAAATTGATCAAAAAACAAGCAGAGGATCTGAATAGATATTTTCCAAAGAAGACATACAAATGGCTAATAGCTACATGAAAAGATGTTCAACATACTAATCATCAGGGAAATGTAAATCAAAACTACAATGAGATGTCACCTCATACCTGTTAAAATGGCTGCTGTCAAAACAAAACAAAACAAGAAATAACATGTGTTGGCGAAGATGTGGAGAAAAGAGAATGTTTGTGCCCTTGTTGGTGAGAATGTAAATTGGTGCAGCCACTATTGAAAATGGTACAGAGGTTCCTCAAAAAATTAAAAATAGAAATACCAAGATATATCAAAAAACAAACAAAAAGAAAGCTATCTAGTAATTCTAGTTCTAGGTATTTATTTCTAGGTATTTATCTGAAAAAAATGAAAGCACTAACTTGAAAAGATATATGCATCTCCATGTTCATTGCAGCATTATTTACAATAGCCAAGATATGGAAACAATTTAAGTAGTCATTGATGTCTGAATGGATATCTCACACACACACACACACACACACACACACACACACACTGGAGTACTATTCAGCCATAGAAAAGAATGAAGTCTTGACATTTACCACAGTATAGATAGATTTCGAGGGCATTGTGCTAAGTGAAATAAATCAGACAGAGAAAGACAAATATTGCAGTATTTCATTCATATGAAGAATCTTTAAAAAAAATCCAGCTCTTAGATAAAAAGAACAGATTGGTGATTGTCATTGGGGGTGGGGAGTAGGCAAAATGAATGAAGGGGATCAAAAGGTACATATTTCCATTTATAAAGTAAGTAAGTCATGGAAATGTATAGCATTACAACTATAGTTAATAATACTCTTTCATATTTGAAAGTTGCTAAGAGAGTAGATCTTAAAAGTTCTCATCAACAGAAAGAAAATTGTAACTAGGTATGGTGAGGGATGTTGACTAGACTTTCTATGGCAATCATTTCACAATATATATAAATATCAAATAATTATGTAGTACACCTAAAACTAATATAATGTTGTATGCCAATTATACCTCAATAACAAGGAATAGAGGGTCCCCTCACTCAGCCTTTCAGTCTAAAACATTTCTGTCTGGTTTTCTTACAAATTCATGTTGCTGCTTTGTAGGCTCACCAGCACCAAGGTCACACTTCTCATATTACATATTAAACCTTTTTAGAGCTAGTGAGAAAGACATAGGGTTTGTAAAGGTGAGGTGGTTTCTTCAGAGAGCAGGGTGTTCACATGGAGATACCTAAGAAGTACCAGTTTATATTAAAAATAAAACAATCTACAAATGTAGTTACTTGTGTCTTGTTTCCAGTTTAAATATCTGAAGCCTTCCAAGCATATATGAATGTTCTGAAATTATGCAAATGACTTCTGGATATATTCCCCCCCCCCATTTTATTTATTTCCTGGAAGGGGTCATAGGCAAGATGACCTAAAAATCAGAGCCCAGAGGACTTCTAAGAGCTCCTCTAGTCAGGAAATTTTGTAAGTACTAGAATGTTCTTTAGGCAGTGAAAGATTGAGGGTGCTACTTCTTCTGAAACAATTAAAATCTGTCTGCTTCCTCTGATAAGTTTTTCTGCCAGGGGATGCTTGTTACTGATGATCAAGGCCAGTGTTTGTAGCTGTGAAGTCCAAATCTTGTCACTCTGTTGGGCTAGACAGGTATACCTGAAATTCTGCTTATAAAAAATGAATTTGTTGAAGCTTTTTATTAAGGAAAGAATACGTTGGTAATGTGCATAATTTCATTCTACATGAGTTTATTGTTTTGTTTTGACTTGGTTTTTCGGAATTCTTGATTTTATACTAAATTTAAAAGTTAAATTGGTGGCATATCAATATGAAAGAAATTAAACAAATATTTTTCAAAACACTGTTTTATTTTATGTGCTATAAACAAAATATGTCACTGACACTTTTATGCTTATGGTACCTGAGGACAATTCATTTAGAAAAGGAAAGAGGAATTACATGAGAATAAAATGCATGTTATTAAATATTCAATAACAATTGGCTTGGGCACAATTAGACAAAGAAGCATTCAGTGAAAAAGAAAGTTATATGTCTCTTTAGAAAACAACAAACATTTCAATAGATGAAATTAGTGGTCAAATTATACAGGTTACAATTATAGCAAGACTAATATGATACTCTGTAAAAGTTCATAAAGTCACCCTTGAGATGATTAAATCAAAGAGAAGATGACCAAGCAAGATTTAATTGGTATATATTTAGCTTTGTAATTACAACTGTAGAATTTCTTACTGGATGTCAAATTTTTATTTTTAAACCTGTATTACCTGGCTTTGGAAAGACAGCTAAGATTCATGAAAACTTCAGAAGTACCCAAGATTTAAAATTTTCATTATTTTACTTTCCAGAGGGGCCAGGAGATAGGGGAACACCACTTCAGAAGGAACACATCAAAACATTGCTGGGCCAGAATACTTCCCATGAAAAATAGGATACACTAAACTACATAAAAGTGTTGTCGTTGTGTTAATTCAGCCCATTTTCCCCCTAATTTATATGTGGTATAGTTGTGCCTCTATAAATTGAACCCAAGCTAGGATAAATATTAAATGCATGTGGAATGGCTGAAGAGAAAGAATTGCTCAGGTTAAATGGATACCTGGATAACAATGGAAACAGTGGTTGTGATTAACTGTTATATGTTATATGTGTGTGTATATATATGTGTGCGTGTGTGTGTGTGTATATTTCAAATCATAACATATACAGAAGTAGGTGAATGTATCATTTTGAGGCTTCTTAGCATATGGATACCTTTTCCTTAGGTAATTCCCTATCTTGAGAATTTTGGTGGAAGGCAAAAACTATCTGTACAAACTGAAGCTGAAAATGCCCTATTATCTTGTCTTTCCTGCAACTAGGCTGTGGTCATGGGCTACCTAATCCTCTTATTTAGAAGTCAGTACTGTTGAGAATCAGCGTAATAACAACATGGTGTTTCCAGGGACAGCTGTGAGACTACTGTAAGTTCTGAGAGGAAGAAATCATACCAAGGAAACCAAGAAATAAAGCAGATTTAAGAAGTATGCCACAGAAATAATTTGTGTGTGTTTATGGCTCAGAACCTTGCCTGCAAGGAAGTAAATATTCTGAAGGAATGAAATTGCCTAAGATATTGGATAACAGTCCTAATAGTTATTTGAATAATTGAGCCTTAAAACAGTACTCTGGCCTACAAACTTTATTTTTTATTTATTTAATTTTTAAAGTTTATCTATTTATTTTGAGAGAGAGAGAGAGAGAGAGAGAGAGAGAGAGCACAAGCAGGGGAGGAACAGTGAGAGAGGGAGAGAGAGAGAGAATCCCAAGCAGGTAGTAAGTACACGGATAGTGCAGAGCCCTCTGTGGGGCTTAAACTCATGAACCATAGATCATGACCTGGGCTGAAATCAAGTCGGATGCTTAACCGACTGAGCCACCCCATCACCCCTGGCCTACAGGCTCCAAAAACTACACGTTTTAAAAACATCCAGTTTATATGTAGCCATTGAGGAGACACACAAACCAGGTGATACTCCCAGGTGTCTAGGAGTAGAGAACAGAATCGAGGACTTTTCAAGGAACTTCTCCCTTCTAAGAATTTCTTTGTAGAATTCCTTTATCACTATAAATCAAGGACAACTTTTGTCTCTTATACATCATTTTTTAAAGTGGAAATTTTTATTGTGTTTATCTTGTCCTTATTAAACCACTGTATATGAATGAGATGTACTTGAAACTTGTTTTCATTTATTACAAGAACAAAAGCAATCTCTTCCAGATGTGATGCAGAACACTCACACAGAGAATATGAACACTGAACAGACAACAGTAGGTAGGTAGAACTTTGAGTTATCCCCCTCGGTGTGTGGGTGGAATTATGTTCTAGAGGGAAGAAGGACTGTCCATGGGTATTGGTAGCCATATTCAACACAGATGTCTAGCTGTAACCAATTATTTATATCCTCTCTCATAGACTACAGTTCCTTCTGGGAACATGCTGCATTTAAGAACTGTATTTCCAAGCTCTGACCATTGAAAGTATGTGCAGATATAGTTGTTTCCAATGACATGGGAGTCAAAGTGTTGAGTATCATTTCTAGGCTAATCCAGTTAAGAAGTTTGCCTGCTATCTTTATCCTTTACCATCTTTATTATTTTTTTTTGTTCATTTATTTTTGAGAGACAGGGGCAGAGAGAGGAAGACACAGAATCCAAAACAGGCTCCAGGCTCCGAGTTGTAAGCACAGAACCCAACACAGGGCTTAAACTCACGAATTGTGAGATCATGATCTAAGCCAAAGTTGGATGCTTAACCAACTGAGCCACCCAGATGCCCAATATCTTTTACCTTCTTTAATATTCAAGCGTTATGTCAATGTTAAGGGAAAACTGGGATTCATGAAGTGAAGGTGTAAAAGCCTATGCAAACTTGTAGCTCTGAATGACTTCCAGGAGTATAGACCATCTCCAATCCCACCATTAATCACAAACACCAACACTGATATTTATCTGAATATAAAAATAAACATCTACTGTCACAATTCACAAGCACGTTGAGCTAACATTAACCTACCTAAAATGCTCTGTAACACCTTAGAACAGAGACATATTAAGTGACTCATTTTCTTTATTATTAGCATATGCTTATATTTTAGTACCCATCTGGCTAATAATATTGATAGCATATAGTATATTTTTTCATAAAACATAGTATATTTTTAATATTATGCTACTCACTTAACTTCATGTATCAGAGTTTAGTTACGAAAACAAGTCACTCTAAGTATTATAGAAGAAAAATATTTCAAACAAGAATTAGAGTTTACTTGAATGAGGGACAAGATGGAGCAATGAATATTTAAAAGTGGGGATGACTGAATCAGAAAAATAATCATTAATGAAGTTATGCAAAGTACTGATATTGGTAAATAAAATATAGCTTGAAGGAAAACCGTATAAACCATTCAGAACTAAACACTGAAGTGGTATGCCAAAAGGGAGGCTTACACTGGCATGGAAACTACCACCTAATGGAATCTATTGACTGGAAACTGCTGTCTCTGAGGCAACCACTGTTACTATGGGAATGACGACTTCTTCAGGCCCTTAGACAAACACCTGGTGGTAAATTTGCTGCTGCTGTTGGTCAGCAAGGCCAGTAACCAGAAAGTTAAGTGAGGCATGCAACAAGAAGAGAATGAGAACAAGCTGGGGCTCATTAGGAAGCATTTCATTGTGTCATCATTTATGACCTTCACAGAGAACCTTGTAAGAAAAAATGGACTCCGCTTACCTTATTCCTTCCAAAACATGCATAGATTCCTCCAATCAGCTTACTTTGATCTGGAAAAGAGGGTTTTGGAAAACTATAAGTTCCCAACTTTAGACAGGAGATATCATGCTAAGTTGATAAAACAAAATCCAGCAAGAGGCGCCTGGATGACTCAGTCTGTTAAGCATCCAACTCTTGACTTGATTTCCGCTCAGGTCATGATCTCACAGAGAGATGGAGCCCCGTGTGAGGCTCTGTGCTGACAGCTCAGAGCCTGCTTGGAATTTTCTGTCTCTCTCTTTCTCAAAATAAGTACATAAACACTTAAGAAAAAAAAAAAACAGCAAATCTGATTATGCCAGGTACCAAGATTTAACTTTGTTAACACACATCTGCTATGATATCTTCTATTTTGTATTATTGGAATTTTGACAAGCCTATGATGGAGAATAAGAGAAAATTATGGAAGCTGAAATTTTATTTATTAAATTTTTTTGGTTCACAAAATACCCCATTGCCTTTTATTGCTGTTCTTTTATTTAGGCATAATTAAATGCAATCAAGTGAGATTTATCCCAGGTAAGCAAGACTGCTTAAACACTCAAAATCAATTACTGTAATTCACCACATCAACAGAGTAAAAAAGAAAAATCACACAATCACATTAATAAATATATAAAAAGCATTTAATAAACTCCAACATCAAATCAAGATTAAAAACTCTCAGAAAACTAGGTCAACTTGATACAAAATACCTACTGCTAACATCACACTTAATGGTGAAACTTAAAGCTTTTTCATTATGATCAGGTAAAGAAAAAATTTCCCCTTTTACCACTCCTTCTCAACATAGTACCAGAAGTACTTTTTAATCTAACAAAGCAAGAAAAGGAAATAAAAGATATACAGATTGGGAAAAAAGGCACGAATAATATGATAATATGATTGTCTATCTAGTAAATCCAAAGGAATCAACAAATACTCCAGAAACAAGTGATTATGGCAAAGTATAGGATACAAGGTTAAATACAAAGTTTATTGCTCTACTAAATACCAGCAATGAACAAGGGGAGTTTGAAATTTAAAACATAATACAATTTACATTAGTATCCCACAAAATGTAACACTTTTGTATAAATCTAACAAAAACTAGACAAGATCTGTATGAAGAGAGCTACAAAGCTTTGATAAATGAAACCAAAGAACTAAATAAATGAAGAGATATTCCATGTTCATGGAAAGACTCAATATTGTCAAAATGTCAGTTCTACCCACTTTGATCTATAGATTCCATGCAATCTCAATCAAAATCCCAGCTAGCTATTGTATAGATATTGATGAACAGATCCTAAAGTTTCTAAGAAGTGGCAAAAGATCCAGAACAGTCAGCACAATACTGAAGGTGGAGAACAGAGTCTTGGAGGACTGATGCTACCCAGCTTAAGACTTACTTCAAGCCACAGTAATCAGGTGGTGTGGTATTGGGGAAAAAAGATAAATGGAACAGAATAGAGCCCAGAAACAGACCCCCATAAATATAGTCAATTTTTTACAGAGCTGCAAAGCACTAAAATGGAACAAAGTTAGTCTTTTCAACAGATGTAAAATAAGAATCTAGGCAAAATACTTACGCCCTTAACAAAAATTAACTCAAAATGGACCAGAGATCTCAATGCAAAATACAAAAAAAAAAAAAAAAAAAAACTACTAGAAGATAATAAAAGAAAACCTAGATGACCTTGGGTGTGGCAATGACTTTTTACACCAAAGATACAACACCAAAGACAAATCCATGAAAGAAGTAATTGATAAACTGAACTTTATTAATACTGAAGAAACTCCTACTCTCCAAAAGATAACATCAATAGAATTAGAAGAGAAGCCATAGAGTAAGATAAAATATTTCATATGTGAGAAAGGACTGTTACCTAAAACATACAAGCAATTCTTAAAACGCAACAAAAAGAAAGCAAACAGTCTGATTTTAAAAAGTGACAAAAATCTTTGATACCTCACTAAAGAAGATATAGAGATGGGAGGTAACCATGTGAGAAGATGCTCTACATCTTAAGTGATCAAGAAAATACAAATTAAAACAACAATGAGCTACCACCACACACCTATAAGAATGACCAAAATCTGAAAGACTGACAATACCAAATGCTGTCAAAGATGTAGAGCAACAGGAACTCTCACACATGGATGGTGGGAATACAAAATGGCATAGCCACTTTGAAAGACAGTTAGGTGGTTCTTTACAAAGTAAATATTTACCCAAAGGAGCTAAAAATGTATGTCCACTCAAAAATTTGCACACAGATGTTTGCGATAGCTTTATTCATAATTGCCACAACTTGGAAATAACTAAGATGTTCTTCAGCAGCGAATGGATAAACTATGGTACACCCAGATAATAGAGCATTATTTAGTGCTAAAAGAAATGAGCCATCAAGGCATGAAAAGACATGGAGGAACTTAAAGTGCATAATACCAAGTAAAAGAAGCCACTGTGAGAAGGCTGCATACTGTGATTCCCACTATATGACATTCTGGAAAAGGTAAAACTAAGGAGGCAATAAAAAGATGAATGATTGCCATGCGTGGTGGAAGGAACAAGCGGTATGACTAGGTAGAACACAAAAGATTTTTAGGGCAGTAGAAATACTCTGTATGATATATTAATGATGAATATGTCATTATACATTTATTCAGACAGATAGAATATACGACACCAAGAGTGAAAACTAAGTTAAACTATGGCCTTTAGGTGATTATGATTTGTCAGTGTGGGTTAATCCTTGATAATAAAATACACTATTCTGATGAATGATATTGATAATGGGGCTGAGTATGCATGTGTGGGTTCAGGGGGTATATGAAATTCTCTGCACCTTCCTCTCAATTTTATTGTAAACCTGTTATTTACTTCTTTCAAAACAATTAATATAAGAAAATAGCAAGAATAGCAGAATGATCTTGTAAAACAAATGTCCATCAAAGATCTTGTAGCCAGAATAAAGGACTTTTGTAATAAGAAGACATTAACTCATTAAAAATATTAGCAAGATATTTAAACAGATATCTCAAAAAAGAACTTATATGAATATTGAATAAGCCGAAAAGAAATTCTCATCACCACTGGTCATCATGGAAATACAAATGGAAACTACGAGACCTCTACATACACACGCACACACACACACACACACACACGTGAAAGTAAAAAGATTGACAGAATGTGGAGCCACCACATATCTTACACTTTGCTGATGAGGATTCGAAATGGTACAACTACTTTGAAAATGGGATACTATTATCTTATGACACAACCATTTCACTTCTACATTTTTAAGAAAAATGAAAGCTTATGTCCACTCAAAAAATGTACGCACTAATATTCATATTAGAATATTCATAGACCCGGGGTAAGTCTAGGTGGCTCTGTCGGTTAAGTATCCAACTTTGGCTTAGGTCATGATCTCACAGTTCATGAGTTCGAGCCCTGCATCAGGCTCTGTGCTGACAGCTAAGAGCCTGGAACCTGCTTCAGATTCTGTGTTTCCTTCTCTCTCTGCCCCTCCCCAACTCGTGCTCTGTCTCTTTCTCTCTCAGTAAAACAAAATAAAACATTAAAAAATAAATTAAAAAAGAATTCATATACTCAATAAAAGCAACCACAAGTCTCCATTAAATGGTGAGTGGATAACTATACTGTTGTATATCTACACCATGGAGTTCTACTCAGCAATAAAAAGGAGTAAAATATTAATACAATCAACAATATGGATGCATCTTGAAAATATTATGCAAAATAAAGGAAGTTAAACAAAAAATATTATGTATAGTAAGTGAAAATCCAAGAAAGGTAAAACTAGGGACGCCTGGGTGGCTCAGTCGGTTAAGTGTATGACTTTGGCTCAGGTCATGATCTTATGGTTCATGGACTCAAGCCCCGCATCAGCCTCTGTGCTGACAGTTCAGAGCCTGGAGCCTGCTTCAGATTCTGTGTCTCCCTCTCTCTCTGCCCCTTCCCCACTCGTGCTCTCTCTCCCTCTCAAAACTAAATAAGTAAATTTTTTTTAAAAAAGGTAAAACTATCCTAAAAGAGAGAAAATCAGTTTTTCCTTAAGGCTGGGTCTTTGGAAAGATTTATTTCAAAGGTAGAAAAGAAAACTTTTATGGTCTAGGAACTGTTTTTTTTATTGTAGTGGTGGTAATCAAGCCACCAAATTTCAACACTCTTTACACACATTGGTAAATTTTATTGTATATAATAATACTTTAATGAACAAAAGAGGGATAAAAGCCCAAAAGATCAATATATTTTACCACATTAGCACAGAAAGGATATGAAAAATCGCAATACTTGATAGAAAGACTAACCAATTTGTAACGGAAAAGAATTGCAGCTACCACAAAATGAGACTGAACAAAAATTACAGCACACATCATATTTACTGGTGAAATATTGTCATATATCCTCAAATTGAGAACAAACAAGGACAGTCATTATTACCACTTTTCATCATTTTTATTATACTGGAGACCAAAAAGTTAAGAGAAAGAAATGAAAGAATATGGATTAGAAGGAAGAAATAAAACTCATTACTTACAGATTTAATAGTGGAATACATAGGAAATCCAAAACAATGTATAAACTATTAGAATAAATAAGTGAATTTGCCAAGGCCATTGTATACAAGGCCAATATACAAAAAGCAATTGCAGATATTCCTTCCCGCCAAATTGAAACAAACTTATTCCCTTGACTCCTCCACATCACTTATAAACAAACAAACAAACAAACCTGAACATAACACAACAACCTTAGAAATGCTCTAAAGAGGTCCAAAGAAGAAGGCAAACAGACTAAGGATCTTGAGACTCTAGGGACGACACAGATGTGAGTTCTCTGTTCCCTTTTTGCCTGGAATCAGACAGGCCATTGTAGAAGTCTCTAATCTGGAACAGCCAACACAGAGTAGTGTGGGGGGAAACCCCAAGAAAACTTGTTCCTTGGTAGCCAAAATACCGGTAAAGGGACGACCTAACAATAGAAAACCTTTTTGGCAATACCCACCCTTCTCCAGCCTAACACTGAAGGAAAATACAAAACAAAACATGTCTTCCTCCAGTGATTCCAGTGGGACTGGGCAGAGTTGATCTTTCACCACACCCACCTTCAGGTGAAAGCATGCAATGATGTTCCTATTCCTGCCCTTAATGGAGTTTGCAAGATGGAGTAAGGAGCTAATCTTATATTGCTAAGCAGGTAGTGCTCTGATTCTTCCACCTGGTTGAGTGCTCAAGATAACTAATCTTGCATCTTCTGGACAGTGGAAATCAACTGGTGGGTTAGTGTTGGCAGCTCTAAGCATGAAGGCATCTTGCATCCACTACCCAGTTCCCCTGCTGGGATAGTATTAGCAGGGTTGAGCTAGAAGCTGGCTACCTATTTTTCATTCAGTAGAAGTAGCACATTCTTCCTCTTAAGTCCTCTCCCCAAGTAGACTCAGAAGGGCTCAGCAGGGAGCTGATCTTCCATTCCCTGCCTGACAAAAGCAGAAATGCTCCAATTTGCCCATAGGGGTAGTGTTAGTGGGGGAGGTTCCAGTGGTGGACAGAACATCCCCCTCCCCCTCAGTGGGGTAGAAGCTTAGGAATTCCCTGAGCTTGCAAGATGGGTAAACAAGCCATAAAGAATTAGAAAGCCACAGGATAAACACACCCAAGTTTTGGTAAACAAGATTAGTAACAGGGCAAAGGCTCCCAGTACAGGACAAAGATATAGGAATAGAAAAGCCCCAGGATGGAAGCATCAAACATGAGGAAAGCAAGACTAGGTATTCAAGGGGGAAATGTCCACCAATTTAGTACAATAGCAGAAAGCTGCTTTCACAGGAAGGAAGGACCAGAATAGGTAAACAGGTAAACTGGGCTATTTTGCCCAGAGCTGAGCTAATTAGCAAAAGAAAGATGCCTGTTGACCCTGAGGTAGCATGCTTTGTCTTTCTTGTCTCCTAGGCCAATTTAGGTAAACAGAGGTGGCACCTCATGTCTGCTGTAAACAACCTTCGCCCAGCTGCCTAGATTTTGTTTTGTCTTGACTCAAACCCCTAAAACTGCATATCTTCAAAACTCCCTTTCCCTCACACCCATGAGTTAATGTTCATGGTTTCATTGTCTCTTTGTGCACGCCTATCACACTTGTAAGCCTTCTGACCCTAATAAAAATGGAGCAAGGACCTTTACTGAAGGCTCTTGTCTCCTCCTGGATGTTAGCCTCTCTTGCATTTTAATCTTGCATCCACTCTTTAGCTGGACAAGAGAGAACTTCAGACCCAAAGTCCATGAAACCCCTCCACTCAGCAAAAGTGAGGCAGAGGATGTGGTGGAAGGTGGAATAGTAAGCAATCTTTTTTCACCCTTTGGTCCCTTGGTGTTAGTAGAGCATAGTGGGGAGCTGAGCTTATGCCCCCAGTTGCAGCAGGAGGCAGGGGTAAGCCTTCCTCTTCTCCCCTCACTGGTGCTGGTGGAGTCCAGTGGGAAAGTGAACATACACATTCATCCAGCACTAATAATAGACAGAGCAGGAAAATCCCTGCCTAAAATAGAGAATTAAATAAGATTCAGAGTCTATAGTATTATACAAAAATTCCAGGATACAAGTGAAAATCACTTCTCATATTAAGAACTAGAGAAATCGCACCATGAATGAGAAGAGATAATGAGCAAATGCCAATAGCAAATTGAATCAGATATTGCAATTATCAGGAAAAACTATCCATCATAAAACAGCTCTAACAAGTAATTACAAATTATCTCGAAACATTTTTTCCATTAAAGAAAGGGAAAATCTCAGCAAAGAAATAGAAGTTATAAAAAAAAGAAACAAATGAGAATTATAAAACTGAAAAACACAATAACCAAATTAAGGTAAGTTACTTAAAAGGAAATGAGATTTTTACACTTCATTTTAAGTGGTAATACTTCAATAACAGTAGACTATAGTAAGTTATGCATATATACTGTAGTACTTAGAGAACCAATAGGAAATTAGCAGGGCAATATAAAATAGCATAAAATTAAAATGCTAAAAATTGTTCAACTAACCCAAAGGAAATTAAGAAAAGCTAAGCAGAAAATTGAGAAAGAGAATGATAAATAATTAACAGAAAACAAAAAATGCAGACTTTTTAAAAACATATTTATTTAATCGAGAGAGAGAGAGAGAGAGAGAAAACAGGAGTGGGGGAGGGGCAGAGAGAGAGAGAGAGAGAGACAGAATCGGAAGCAGGCTCCAGGCTCTGAGCAGTCAGCACAGAGTCTGATGCGGGGCTGGAACTCACAAACTGTGAGATCATGACCTGAGCCTAAGTCGGCCGCTTAACCAACTGAGCCTCCCAGGCACCCCAAAAAATGCAGACTTAAGCACCAACATAGCAATGAATATATCTAAGTGTCCTAAATACACAATTTTTAAAAGTTTATTTCTTTTTGAGAGAGAGAGAGCACGCTCATGCAAGTGGGGTGGGGGTGGGGGGGGGAGAGAGAGAGAACCCAAAGCAGGGACCACACTGTGAGCACAGAGCCTGATGAGGGACTCAAACCCCCGAACTGTGAGATCATTACCTGAGCAGGAGTCGGATGTTTAACCGACTAAGCCACTCAGGCACCCCTCTAAATACACTAATTTGAAGAGATTAGCAGAAAAGATAAGAAAATATCATTCAACAATATTCTGTCTACCAGAAACTCACTTCAAATTACTTCAAACTAAACTAGTTACTTTGAAGGTTAAATATTAAAACAATATATAACATGTAAACCTTAATTTTAAAAAAGCAGAAAAAATTTTTCTATTTCTTTATTAATAGAAAGGGTAGACATTAAAGGACAGAAAATTAAGAGAGATAAAGAGGACCATTATATAAGATAAAAGGATGGGTCTATCAGGAAGATATAGCAATTTTAGATGCATAAGTACAAAATAGCAAACCCTAAAAATACATGAAGCAAAAACTGATAGAGCATAAAGGAAAAATGCAAAATTATAGTTGGAGATTTCAATGTCCACCTATCAGCACCTGATAGAGGTTACAGACTGCAAATTAGCAGAGATATAGAACTCAGCACCATCAACCAATAGATCTCAATCAACACATATCGAATATTCCACCTGATAGCAGAATATTTCTTTTCAAGCATCTGTGGAACATATACAATGACATACCATGTTCTGGGACATAAAACCAATCTCAATAAATTTTTAAAACCTGATGTACTGCAGAATATGTAATTTGAGTGGAATGGAGTCAAACTAGAAACCAATAATAAAAGGTAACAAATCTCAAAACACTTGAAAATTATACAATACACCTCTAAATAATACATGCATCAATGACGTGATCTCAAAAGGAAATTTAAAAACTACAGAGAACTCAATGATAATGAAAATACAACATATCAAACATAATTGGATGCAGCTAAAACATTGCAGAGAGGAATATTTATAGCAATACACACTTACACTGAAAAATTCCTAAATCAATCACTTCCTACCATAAGAAACCAGACAAATAAGAGAATAAACCTGGAATGGGAGAATAAAAGAAATAACAAAGAACAGAAATCAATGATATTGAAAATGAGAAAATAACTTGAAAAATCCAATAAAACAAAGAGCTGATTCTACCAAAAAAAGTAAGAAAATTGATAAAAGCTCTAGTAATTCTGTCAAATATAATCTGAAAGAAGACACAAATACCTACATCAGGAAAACAGTAAAACAGGTAATATCACTATAGACCCTGAAGTTTTTAAAAATAAAAAATACAATAAAAACAACTTTATTCTCATACATTTGACAACTTAGATTTGGACCAATTCTTAGAAAATTACAAACTACCAAAACTCAACCAAAATGAATTAGATCTACTGAATAGTTCTCCTATAACAGTAAGAAATTAAACATTAAAATTGAATACTTAAAAAGCTCTTCGAAAGAAATCTCCAGATACAAGATTTCAGCGGAAAATTCTCCCAGACATCTAAAGATGAGTTAATGTCAATTTTACGAATTCTCTTTCAGAAAAGAGGAGGAGGGAATACTTTCCAACTGTTTTATGAGACTAGGATTTCTCTGATTCTGAAGGAAACACAGACAGCACCAGAAAAAAAAAAAATCAAAAAATGAAGAGAGAAAAAGAAAAGAAAACCACTGACATAGATGGGGAAAAAAATGAAATACATGTTAACAAATCAAGTCCCACTCTTTATAGAAAGAATTGTACAACATAGCCAAATGAGATTTAATCCAAGTATGTGAGGCTTGGTCGGCATTCAAAATGAATCAATCTATTTCAGCATATCAACAGGCGTACAAGGAAAAATCATATAAATATAATAACTGATACATAACAAGTATTTGTCAGAATCCAAGACCCGCTTACAATAAAGTCTCAGGAAAGCAGGAATACATTGAACTTCCTCAGCTTGATATCAATAATGATCATGTACAAAAACATATCGCTGGCATGAAACTTAATGAGTAAGACTAATGTTTTCTAAGATCAGGAAAAAGGCCAAACTGTCCCCTGTCACCACTCTTTTTCAGAATAATGCTGGAGATTCTAGCCATTGAATAATAGAAGTAAAAGAAATAAAAGGCATTCATATTGTAAAGGAATACATAAAAGTCTCCCTATTTGGAGATGACATTATTTTTACATAGAAAATCTCAAGGAATATTTAAAATGAACAATCAAAAAAAAAATCTTCTAGAACTAGTAAGTTAGTCTAGCAACTTCACAGGAGATAAGATCATACGTTTGTATACTGAAAATGTACCTGGGGAAAGAAATTTAAATTATAATGTGATTTGCAATCACTGAAAATAAAATCAAGTAAAGTAAAATAAATAGTAAACTATAATAAAATAAAATATAAAATACTTAGGTGTACACTTAGCATGTACAGGACTTGTATGTCAAAAAATTGAAAATGCTGATGAAATCAGAGAAGCCCTAAAAGAAGTGGTGAGGCATAATGTATTCATATCTATCTCCTGAAATCGGTCTATAGGTGTTATACTATTCCTATGAAAATTGCAAAAATGTTTTTTAGTACACCTAGAGCTAACTGTAAAATTTTATGGAAAGGAATAAGCTCTAGGCTCTAGAATAAATACAAATTTTGAAAAAAATTGAGGATAAATTACTCTATCTGAGATTTAGTGCTATAATATAACTATATTAATCAAGACAATGTAGTAGTAGTGGAACAATAGACATATAGATGAATTGAACTCTAGACACCCCAGAAGTGCCCAACCAATTTTTACAAACGTGCAAAAGCAAATCAATGGAGAAAAAAAATAGGCTTTTTTAATGAATGGTGCTGGAACAACCAGTATCAGCAGGCAGAAATATAGAATGAATGAATGCATGAACAAGCAAATAAATTTGATCTAAAATTTACATATTATGTTTTAACTGAAAGGGGAATATTGACTCTATTATAGAAATATAAAATATTCACGAAAAAAAAGTAAGAGTAAGTCTTTGGAATATGGGGCTAAGGCAAAGAATGTTTATATCTGACACTAAAACCTTGTGTGTTAAAAAAATAATAAACTGAACCTCATAAAAAATTTAAAAAATAAAATTTATGCTAAGTAAAACACTCTGTTTATAGAATAATAATAAAAAAGATACAGACTGGGTGATAATATATGTAAAAACCATATCTGATGAAGGGCTAGTAACTTGATTACATAGAGAACTCTCAGAACTCCAACGTGATAAAACAAACACTCCTATTACAAAATAGGCAAAAGACATAAATGGAACTTACACTGAAGAGGATCTACAGATAGCAAATAAGCACACAAAAAGCTGTTAAACATGATTATCTACTTGGGAAATGCAAAACAAATCACAACAACATATTACTAGACAACTATTAGACTGGTTAAAATAGGGGCACTTGGTTGGCTCAGTCAGTTAAGACTCTTTCCGACTTCAGCTCAGGTCATGATCTCACGGTTCATGAGTTCAAGCCCTGCATCCAGCTCTGTGCTTGTCAGCTCAGAGCCTGGAGACTGCTTCAGATTTTGTGTCTCCCTCTCTCTCTCTGCCCCTCCCCCCACTTGTGCTCTGTCTGTCTCTCTCTCAAAAATAAACATTAAAAATATTAACAATAAACTAAAATAAAAATAGTGACAAACCAAATGCTTGCCAGGATGCAGAGAAACTGGATTACTCACACATTGCTGGTGGAAATGTAAAATGAAACAGCCATCCTGCATAGGAGATTGGCAAGTTTTGTAAAATTAAATATACAAATATCATATGACCCAGCAATTGCACTTTTGGAAATTTATCTCTGAGAAATGAAAATATATAATCACATGAAAAGCTGTATATCAATGTTCAATAGCAGTTTTTTTGTTTTTTTGTAATAACCCTAAATGGGAAATAACTCAGATGTCTTTCAGTGGAAAGGCTAAACAATTACAGAACATCCATACCATGTAATGCTAGTCAAGCAACAATAATAACAAAAAATAATAATAACAAGAAATTATTGATAGATGCAATGACTTGGATGAACCTGCAAGAAATTATGCTAAATGAAATGTCAAATAACAAAAGATAACACACTGTACAATTCCATTAATATGACATTTTTAAAATAAAAATGATATTAATGTAGAACAAATTATTTGTTGCCAGGAGTAAAAGATGGGAAGAAGAAGGGAAGTAGATTTGGCTGTAAAAGGGTAACACAAGGAGGGATCTTTGTGTGCCATAACTCTTATGTGTCTTGACTGTAAAAACGTCAGTATTTTGGTTGTGATATTGTACTATAGTTTTGCAAGGTTTCCCTTGGGGAAACTGGGTAAAGAGCACATTAGATATCTCTGTATTATTTCTTACAAATGGAGTTGATCTAAAGTTATCTCTGAATAAAATGTTTACCTAATAACTGGTTGTATTCACCGTATTCAAGCAACAAATAGAAACTTACATTCTAAAATTATGTTAGTGATAATATCAATTATATTTAAAGCTTAAAATATCATATAAAATGTGTAAATCATCTACAGTGAAAATTATAAAACACCATTCAGAAAATGTACAAAAACTTAAGTAAATGAAGATATATACCACATTTGTGGATTGGAGACTAAATTTTTTTTTAATGTTGACTTGTTTTTGAGACAGAGAGATAGAGTGCAAGCAGGGGAGGGGCAGAGAGAAAGGGAGACAGAATCTGAAGAAGACTCCAGGCTCTGAGCTGTCAACACAGAGCCTGACGCGGGGCTCATACCCACAAACTGTGAGATCATGACCTGAGCTGAAGTTGGATGCTTAACCGACTAAGCCACCTAGGTGCCCCTAGAGACTCAATATTTTAAATAAATCATTTTTTTTTCAAATTTATCTATTGATTCAATGCAGTAGCGAATATATTTTTCAGAGATTTAGATCAGTGGATTCTTTCAGACAACTATATATCAGCACTCACTAAAGATGATCTAAAGCCAGGCCAATGATCAAGACCTTTCTTTCTTAGGGTTAAATTCAACAGAAATGCGTCATGTTGTTCATCAAAAGCCTTATATGAAAAGTTTTTTACCAGCATTATTGACAATTACCAACATTAGAAACAACCCAAATATTTATCAGTAGTCAAATGGATTTAAATAATTGTGGTTTAATCACATATCATTTCATGACACTAAATGAATTAATTTCATAAACACAATGTTGAACAAAAAATTGAGAGCCCAAAAGCGCATACTGTATATTTCATATATATAAAGTTCAAAAAGAGGTGAAATTCACTATATTACTAGAATTCAAAATAGGGGGTGCTTAGTGATATCAAAGGAACAGGAGGGCATTTTTGGAGTTATGATAATGGTTTGACTTTTATTCCTAATGTAGTTATATTTACTCAGTGTGATCTGTTGGGGAAGTTGTACTCATGTGATGAGTGCATTTTTGTCAATATATTATTACTTTACAAAAATAGTTTCAGTATAAAAGCTTCATGATTATGTAATTCAACAATTAAAATCATTATCAAATAGGCATCGCTGGGTAAATAAATCACTGAGTTTCTTAATATTATATAACTCATCAAGTTATACACACACACACACACACACACACACACACTTCATTTTACAATTTACATTGCACTGCACATTGGATAAGCTGTATTCCCAAAAACTTATGACTATGGATAAGTTAAACTAAAATTTTCATATTTTTTAAAAGTTTACTTATTTATTTTGAGAGAGAGAGAGGGAGGAGCATTTGTACGAGTGGGGCAGGGGAGAGAGAGAGGAGTGAGAGCGAGAGCGAGAGCGAGAGCGGGAGAGAGAGAGAGAGAGAGAGAGAAGAGAGAGAAAATCCTAATCAGGCTCCATACTTTCAGTGCAGAACCAGATGCTGGGCTCAATCCCATGAACTGTGAGATCATGACCTGAGCTCAAATCAAGAGTTGGATGCTTAACTAACCAAGCCACCCAGGTGCCCCATTGTTTCTTATTTTTCAAAGAACATAATTATGCTGACATCTCTACAGCTCTTCTCATCACTCAACAGCTATGCTTGCAAAGCATATAATGTTTATATAAGCTGTTTGTAAAATATTTAAAATGCAACACTTATTCAGTTTATAAGTTAAAATTTTGAATACATCAGAGAAACCCAAAATGATCTTGTATTTAAATATATATATTTTTTGAATAACATGTTGCTTTCCTTGCAGATTTAATTTAAAGGAAATGGTTATGTTCCTCATCATGAAAGGAGCCATGAACTATATATTAGCCAACTTGATATGATAGTTTTAATTCTACTTCTGACATAAAGCAGCTTTGTAACCTTGAATAAGTCACAAAATTTTTTTTGACTCAGATCCCTAATTCCTTGAATGAATAATATATCCCCTCATTCAATGGCTCATGCGAGGATTAAACAAGATAACATAAGTTAAAATATATAAAGCAGTTTACAAATGCAAACGTAGTTACTATTATTACCATCATTATTATAGATTTTCATATAAATCTTTATTTTTCTTGATTTTAAAGGAGAGAATGTAGAATGGTCATACTTACAGATATACACAAACATGCACCTTAATTAGGCAGTGGGATAGAAAATGTAGTACAATTTGTTTTTACTTTTTCTACTACTGAAGCTCTGCTTTGCTCATTACCCTTCCATTACTTTCCCTTCATTTTCCTCCCATGGGCAAATGAAGATAAGCTCCTGTTGATAGTTCATGAATTTCAATTTATATACCCAGGGGCAGGACATTTTCGATGGAATGTTCCCAGTGTCGGAACTTCCTGCCACTTGTGCTTCCAGAGAGCCCATGTTTAAACCTTCAGGCCAATATGTAAATCTGTTTTTGTTCCTTTAAACAGAAGACTTGTGGGTATTTCAAAACAGATATGCATTAAATAAGTATTTATTCAACGTTACAGATGTTAGAAGTAAGAGACTTTCCCAGGGACAAATAAAGTGAATGAGATAGCAGGGATGGAGGCTGCATTTCCGAGTGCCTGGCCATGAACAAGTGTCCACCAGGCAAAGCATAATGGAAAGTATTATCTCATTGTAAAAAGAACATGTGCATGTGCAAAGAGAGAGGCATTGCAGACCAGTCCCAAAATACTTATGGCTGTTTTCTCAAAGTATTGGGATTTTAATTGGCTTTTACATTCTTCTTTATATCTTATAATGATTTCACAATTAGTATTTAATTTTTATTTAAATTTTACATAAACACTATATAAAGAAACTATTTTACAGTAAAAATAGTGCTATTTCAATAAAATTCAATATACTCACAATAAATAGTTTTACTGATTTATAAAAGCTATTATATACACTGTTTAAAGAATAGTTAAAAGTGGGAAATTATTATATGGGCTCTACATTGTCTCTAGCTTATAAAATATTCTCCAGGCATACCTCATAGATATTGCAGGTTCCAGATGATCATAATAAAGTTAATATCACAATAAAGTAAATACCGCAATAAACCAAAACATTATTTTTGGTTCCCCAATGCACATAAAAGTTATGTTTACACTATACTGAAATGCATTAAATATACAATACTGCTATGTCTAAACAGATTTAGATATATATCATCTGAGCTTTTAGTGAGTCACAATCCTTTTTCTGATGGAGAATCTTGTCTTGATGTTGTGGGCTGCTGACTGATCAGGGTGATGCTTGCTGAAGGCTATGGCTGTGGCTGTTTCTGAAAATAAGACAACAGTAAAGTTTGCAGCATCGATTAACTCTCTGTCTCTTTTTTTAAGGGGGTACATTTTATTAGAAACTTTAAATACTCTTCAGACAGAACACAATGTCCCCAGTCAAGGCTCTCGTGTGGTCTCCAGTACAAACTGAGATTTTTGGATTAAAGGCAAGGAGAAGGATAACATAGAAAATGAGTGCTTAGTTTGCTAAAAGAATCCCTGTTGGGAGCCATCCTGAACTCACCTGGTTGAATGAAAATTCCTGGTGAGGGTATGGCAAGTTTGCAAGGTCTCTTGCCGCCAGGCAGCAACCAATATCTACCCTCTTGTAACTATCATTTCTGCTTGAGACCTTGGAGTGCCTTGCCAATTAAAATCAAGAGCAAGCTGTCCGCTTGTTCTGGCCTTGGGGCGGTGATTGCACCTGGTCAGGGACAACCCAGTAATTCAAGACTAGCGTATAAGCTTGTCACTAGGTCTACTCCTACATTCCATTCTGCCCTGAAAAACCTTATAATTAACTACTAAACTTAATACCTCCTGGGCTATGGTAAATCTTGCAAAAGTCAGCCCTGCAACTTATGCAAAGTATACATTATCTGTCCTTGTGGCTGTGAGGGTAGACATTGTGTCTCCTAGGGATCCTGTTTTTCTGGGAACTTTCTCTTAGAGCTATAGACAGCCTAATGACCCTTACTCATAAAAGACTGACCTTTACTAAACAATGCTGTTTGCCTCATGGTTAAAGGTCGCCTTCTTAGGACTATACCAGAAGTTTTGTATATCTTGGTCTCATGCATACTATGGAAAAAATGCACGCTTAAAAAATACCTGCCCTTCCCATATAATAAGCATGAGTGTCTATAGCTATGTTGTTTATGACAATCATTACTACTAAGATTAGAATTGTAACTTCTGCAGAATCCATGTTCTGGAAAATTGTGTTGATAAAATTATGAGAAATCATTTACTAAACACATGCTGCTCTTTCTGCTCCTTGTACCTTTTACTATAAATAAAACAAGAGAATCAGACAGAGCAGAGGTGCCTGCCTGGTGATCAGAAAGAAACTTGAGGCTCTCTCATCTCTCTCGTGCCAATACCGTCCATCCTTCAGGGAACCCTGGACCTGCTGGAGCTGGACTCTGGCAAATCCCCTCATGAATGCTCTTCAGCCAGCTTGTCAGGTTTTCCATAGCTTCTTCAATGGGTCCCACCATATAGAAGGGCTGTTCTGGGAGGGGGTCATAGCCACCTGCCAAAATCTGTTAGAATCCTTTGATGATCTCCTTCAGAGGTATCACCCTCCCCATGTGATCTATGAAAACCTCAGCAATCTGAGAATGACTGACACAAAAAACGGTGTATTTTCTGTGCATTGGATATAGTCAACTTGTCTTCTTCGGAAAGTTCATCCATTCCCAGGATGGCAAAGATGTCCTAGAGGAATTTGTAGTCCTATAGGATATTTTGGGCAACATCATAATACTCATTTCCAACAACGTTGGAATCAATGATTCCAGAGGTGGAATCCAGAGTATCCACAGCTCTATAGACACCCAACTCAGCAATAGCATGGGACAACACAGTGGTGGCATTCAAATGGGCAAGGGACAGGGTCAGTCAAATCATCAGTAGGTACAGAGGTAATAGATCCCTTCTCGGTGGTGGTGATTCTTTTCTCCATGGTACCCATGTCAGTAACAAGGGTAAGCTGACAGCCCACAGCAGGACGAATTCTGCCTAATAAAGCAGATACCTCAGAGCCAGCCTGAGTGAAGTGAAAGATGTTACAAATAAAGAGCAGTACATCTTGACCCTCTTGGCCTCTGAAGTATTCAACAACAGTCAGTCCATCCAGAGTTACCTTGTCATGAGCACCAGGGGGTTCATTCGTTTGACCAATACCAGCACTACTTTGGGGGTAGCATCTTTTAAGTTGATAACACCAGACTCAATCATTTCATAGAGTAGGTCATTGCCTTCATAGATCCTCTCACAAACACCAGCAAACACAGAGTAACTACCATGGGCTTTGACAACATTGTCAATTAACTCCATGATCAGTATTGTCTGGCAAACTCCAGCACCACCAAAGAGCCAAGTTTTGCCTCCCTTGGTATAGAGATACAGCAGGTCCACAACCTTGTTAGAAGTAACCAGAATTTCTTGCTCAAAACTCATCTCCATTAACTCAGGAGTCTCAGCATGAATAGGTGCAAATTGTTTGGTTTTGATGGGGCCTCCCTCATCAACAGTTCTCCAATGACATTCATGATTCTGCCCAAGGTTTCAGAGCCAGAAAGAATTTTGACTGGTGCACCAGAATATAAAACTTTCTGGCCTCTAACTAAGCCTTCTGAACCATCCATGGCAATAGTCCTTACTGTGTTCTCACCCAAATGCTGAACCACCTCCAAAACCAAACTTGTCTCCCTGCCTTGCACTTCCAGTACATTTAGGACACGTGGTAGTCTCTCATCAAACTGGACATCCACCAGTGCATTGATGACCATCAGCATATCCCTAGTGGCAGTGCCTGGCTTCAGGGAAAGAGATATTTAGGCGGCTTAGTCTCTGGCAAGCTGGAGTGCTGTCAGGGTGGCCTGCAGTAAGACCTAGGCTTGGTGTAGCAGCGCTGACGGGCTGAGTCTCCACAGGGCCCTGGAAGCCAATGAAGCAGTCACACAACCTACAAAACCCAACATGGCAGATCCTTGGAGTAGACTCTAACTTTTGTTTTCACAGACAGTTTCTCTGTAGCAGGAAATGCTGTTGATAGCATTTTACCCACAGTAGAACTTCTTTCAAAATTAGAGTCAATCTTCTCAAACCCTGCCACTGCATTATCAACCAATAAGATTTAGAAATCTTTTGTTGTCATTTCAATAATATTCACAGCATCTTTACCAAGAATAGTTTCCATCTCAAGAAACCACTTTCTTTGTTTATCCATTAGAGGTAACTTCTCATATGTGAAAATTTTATCATGAAATTAAAGAAATTCAGTCACAATCTTCAGGCTCCAATTCTAATTCTAGTTCTTTTGCTATTTCCAACACAGTGGAGTAATTTCCTCCATGGAAGTCTTGAGCCCCTCAGAGTCTTCCATGAGTATTAGAATCAACTTCTTCCAGACTCCTGTTAATGTTGATATTTGGCCTCTTTCCATGAATCACAAGTGCTTTTAATGCCATCTAGAATGGTGGATGCTTTCGAAAAGATTTTCAATTTAATTTGCCCAGATCCATCAGAGGATTCACTACCTATTGAAGCCACAGCCTTATAAAATGTGTTTCTTAAATAATAAGACTTGAAAGTTACTCCTTGATCCATGAGCTACAGAATGGATGTTGTGTTAGTAGGCATGAAAACAACATGAATGTCTCATTGTGCATGTCTATCAGAGCTCTTGTCCAGGTACATTGTCAATGAGTAGTAATATTTTGAAATAAATTATTTTTGTTTTGAGCAGTAGGTATCAATTGTGGGCTTAAAATATTCAGTAACTCATGTTGTAAAGGGATGCGTTTTTATCCAGGCTTTATTATTCTATTTCTAGAGTACAGGCATAGATTTAGCATAATTCTTAGGCCCGAGAATTTTCAGAATAGTAAGTGAGCATTGGCTTCAACTTAAAGTCACCAGCTGCATTAGTCCCTCATAAGCAAATCTTTGAAGCCACATACTGACTTCTCCTCTCCAGCTATGAAAGTCCTAGATGGCCTTTTTCCCCCATATAAAGCTCTCTTGTCTGCATTGAAAATTTGTTGTTTAGTGTAGCCACCTTCATTTATTATCTTTAGCTAGATCTTCTCAATAACTTGCTGCAGCTTCTACATCAGCACTTGCTGTTTTACCTTACACTTTTGTGTTATGAAGATGGTGTCTTTTCTTAAACCTCATGAACCAACCTCTGCTAACTTCAAGCTTTTCTTTTGTAGCTTTTTCACTTCCCTAAACTTCATAGAGTTGAAGAGTGTTAGGGTTTTGCTCTGGATTAGGCTTTGACTTAAGAGGAAGTTGTGGCTGGTTTGATCCTTTATCCAGACCACTCAAAATTTCTCCATATCAGCAATAAGATTATTTTGCTTTCTTGTCATTCATGTGTTCACTGAAGTAACACCTTGGATTTCCTTCAATAAGTTCTCCTAGGCTGTCACAATGTGGCTGTTTGTTGTAAGACACCTAGATTTTGGTCTATCTCAGCTTTTAAGATGCCTTCCTTACTGAAATTAATTAATTATAATTTTTAATTTAAAGCAAGGGATGTACAACTCCTTCCTTTTATTTAAACACTCAGAGGCCATTTGGCCTAACTTCAATATTATTGTGTCTCAGGGAAGACACAATAGAGAGGCCTGAGGACAGGGAGAGAGATAGGGGAACAGCCAGTCAGTGGAGCAGTCAGACACACAGAAATTTTAGTGATTAAGTTTGCAGTCTTAGTTGGGTATAGTTTATGGCACCTGAAAACAATTATAATAGAAACATCAGAGAGAGGAGATCCAACATGGTGAAGAAGTAAGGGAACTTGAAGTTCCCTTATCCGTCAAACACAGAAGTCTAGAGGCCAGAGGATTTTGAATTCCAAGAGTCCAGGTTGCAGAGTGACAGAGACATCTCCAGGGGCCCACAGGGGACAACCTGGCTGACCCTAGGTGGGTGATTGTGACCCGGGAGAGAGATAACTATTATCGTAGGTACAGAAGGGAGGGATCCTCTCTGCGGAGAGACAAAGGGAAGAGAAAGAGAGGCTGTGGAAATGTAGGACTGTATTTGGAAAAGAGAAAAACATGGACACGGGGGAAAACAATGGAGAAAGATCCAATCTCTAACTGGGGGGCTTCCTCCAGATGGGGGCCAGCTGCCCAGTTCTCAGGCCTATGGAGGAGGAGAGCCAGCGCCAGGCTTGGTAACTAGTTCAGAGGAGCAGTCTGCAGTGGGAGAAAGCAATCCCCTCCTTCGAGTGCTGTGGGAAGAAGGTACATAGTGTTCAAAGGACAAAGGACCCAGCCTGTGCCCACCAGCCAGAGGCCATTTATCTGCAGGGTGGAGCAGCACTTCCCTGGTACAGGGGTGCATGGAGCAGGACCCTTAAGACACCAGGGTTTAAATCCCAGCCAGGTGCCAGGGAGGTGTGGGATTCAGCTGAGCAGGACAAACCTCCTCGTTCATGCCCACGTGGCACTGAGAGGAGGACCTTCAGTGGGGCAGAGTGGTACTTCCCCGGAATCGGGGCATGTGGAGCAGAACCCTTTAGGACATCTAGGTTTAAATCCCAGATGAGCCCCAGGGAGGTGTGGGACACTGTGGAGCAAAAAACAAAACAAACCCAAAACAACAACAACAACAATATGGCCTGCCTCTTTAACAAATGGTGCTGGGAGAACTGGACTGAAACATGCAGAAGAATGAAACTAGACCACTCTCTTACACCATGAACAAAAATAAACTCAAAATGGATGAGACCTAAATGTGAGACAGGAAACATCAAAACCCTAGAGGAGAAAAGAAGTAACAACCTCCTTGACCTAAGCTGCAGCAATTTCTTGCTCGACACATCTCCAAAGGCAAGGGAATTAAAAGCAAAAATGAACTATTGGGACCTCATCAAGATAAAAAGCTTTTGCATTGCAAAGGAATCAGTCAACAAAACTAAAAGGCAACCGATGGGATGGGAAAAGATATTTGCAAATGACATATCGGATAAAGGGTTAGTATCCAAAATCTATAACGAACGTACCAAACTCAACACCTGAAAAACCAATAACCTAGTGAAGAAATAGTCAGAAGACATGAATAGATACTTCTCCAAAGAGGAAATCCAGATGGCCAACAAACACATGAAACGATGCTCAGCGTCATCATCAGGAAAACACAAATCAAAACCACACTGAGATACCACCTCACACTGGTCAGAGTGGCTAAAATGAACAAATCAGGAGACTATAGATGCTGGCGAGGATGTGGAGAAACAGGAACCCTCTTGCACTGTTGGTGGGAATGCAAACTTGTATAACTGCTCTGGAAAGTAGTGTGGAGTTTTCTCAAAACATTAAAAATAGAACCACCCTATGACCCAGCAATAGAACTACTAGGAATTTATCCAAAGGATACAGAGTGCCAATTCCTAGGGGCACATGTACCCCAATGTTCATAGCAGCACTTTCAACAATAGCCAAATTATGGAAAGAGCCTAAATGTCCATCAACTGATGAATGGATAAAGATGTGGTTTATATACACAATGGAATACTACTTGGCAAAGAGAAGGAATGAAATCCTTCCATTTGCATCGATGTGGATGGAACTGGAGGGTATTATACTAAGTGAAATAAGTCAGAGAGAGACAGGTATAATATGTTTCACTCATATGTGGAACTTGAGAAACTTAACAGAAGACCATGGGGGAAGGGAAGGGAGAAAAGTAGTTACAAATAGAGAGGGAGGCAAACCATAAGAGACTCTTAAATACAGAGAGCAAACTGAGGGTTGATGGGGGAGGGGCAGAGTAGAGCAGAAAATGTGTGATGGGCATTGAGAAGGGCGCTTGTTGGGATGAGCAGTAGGGATTGTATGAAAACTAATTTGACAATAAATTATATTAAAAAAAAGAAACAGCAGAGATCACTGATCACAGATTACCATAACAAATATAATAATAATTTAAAAGTTTGAAATACTGTGAGAATTACCAAACGTGGCACAGAGTCATAAAGTGAACAAATACTGTTGGAAAATGTGCCAATAAACTTGCTTGACACAGGGTTGCCACAAATCTTCTATTTATAAAAAATACTGATATTAATATCAGTGAAACCCAGTAAAGCAAAGGACAATAAAATGAGGTATACCTGTATATTTTTTTCAAGCACACATAGAACATTTACAAAAATTGCTAATCTACTAGGACACAATGGGAGATTAAAAATGACAACATCACATTCTGATCCCAATGTGACAGAAGAAATTATACCTAAACTCTTTTCATTTGGAAATATCAAAACATATTTCTAAATAACTAGCTGGTAATGGAAATTGTAATTAAAATAAAGTAAGCAATTAAAGGAAAGTGAAAGCTTTACACATTATCACAGAGAAGACCAAACAAAGCTCATCTTTGAGGTAAAGTTATACCATCACTATACATTTACATATTGAAAAATATAAAGTATGACATAAGCATTTTGCTCACATAATCAAAAAACAGTTAAATCACAAATTAAAAAAAAAAGATCGATTTAAGGAAAATAAAAGTCAGAGCTTAGAAAGCAAAATAATCAAAGACAGGTGCCTGGATGCCTTAGTGGGTTAAGTGTCCAACTTCGGCTCAGGTCATGATCTCGTGGTTTGTGAGTTCAAGCCCCATGTCAGGCTCTGTGCTGACAGCTCAGAGCCTGGAGTCTGCTTCAGATTCTGTGTCTCCCTCCTTCTCTGCCTCTCCACACTTGTGCTCTGTCTCTCTCTCAAAAATGAATAAACATTAAAAAATGTTACAATCCAAAGAAAACTGTTCTAACATAAATAAATAATGGCAAAATAGTCAGTGGAATACCGTGACCATATAAGAAAAGGATGAATTAGGGGCGCCTTGGTGGCTCAGTTGGTTAATCGTCTGACTTTGGCTCAGGTCATGATCTGTGGTTTATGAGTCTGAGCCCTCGTAGGGCTCTGTGCTGACAGCTCAGAGCCTGGAGTCTTCTTCAGATTCTGTGTCTCCCTCTCTCCCTGCCTCTCCCCTGCTCATGCTCATGTCTCTCTCTCAAAAATAAATAAACATTAAAAAATTAAAAAATAATAATCAAAGAATTGTCAAGACTATAATCCACCAAAAAATATAGTCCATAATTTTGACTAAAAAAGGAAGAAAGTATAGGTAACTTGGAATTGAAAGGACGAATATAGGTATATATAAAATGGAAAAAAGAAAATCATATTAGAAAATCTTTATGTCTATATTAGTAAAAAGTTAAGCAAATATTTATTAGACAAATGAATCTTAAAATATTTTTTGAAATTTTAAATAAAATCAACTTCTAAATATTAAAAATATCAAATTGGCATTTAAAAGTGTAGCTACACAAATGTAGTTGGTTTTCAGATGAGTTTTATCCAACTTAATGATAATACCAAATAATAGTATATTTTATGAATACAGATATATGTAACAAAGTATAAAGACATGAATGTCATTAATAGTTACCTGTCATTATTCTTGCAAGGAAAAAAGCACAAACAGATGGAGAATAAAACTTCAGCTATATCTTTAATGTTTAATTGACTAAAAAGAGAAAATAGACATTTGAAAAAAATAAGAAAATGTTAATGTATCTTTCTTCTCTGTGTTGCATAAAACGAAGCTCAGAACAAATTTCCCCAAAATGTGCCACTTAGACATGGGAACTATTTTGAGCTGAGAGCAATTAAGACCTGGCAAACTGAAGAAAAATTTTCACCTCTCCCTAGACTACCTAACATAATTTAGATAAGGGCCTGGCCCAAAAAGAGAGCTATTACTAACAGATTTTTTTTTTTTAATCTGAAAGAACCATTTGTATGGCAGAGTGAGCATCTGATTACCATTTTCTCTTCTTTTTTTGTCTTTGAATCACCCTCCTCGTCTTTGAGGCCCTAGGCCTCTATCCCATTCCTCAGGCCAAAATGGCATATAAGCCTCAACTGCCCAGCTTGTTCTTGGGTTTCATATTCTTATGGGGTCCACCATACTATTTTTTTCTCCTGCCAATCTGTTTTATGTTAATGTGATTATTAATAGACTGGCCAAAGAACGTAGAAAGTTAGAAGAGATTTTTTTTCTTCCTCAACAGGTACATAAACATATGTTTTGTTTCTCTGTAATTTGTGTGTTTAAAATTTTATTTAAAAGATAATATGCAAAATAGAGTGTGGATAGGAATATATAAGCATAAACCAATGAAGTGCTTACAAAAAATTATTAAGCAAGGTAGGGGAGTAGTAGTGTCACACATTGAAAGCATTATTTTTCTCCCTTATATGGCTGATGAATACCTTGAACAAAAATACATTTTGCTAACAATTTTGTATCATTAGGCATTCAGGAAGAGGGCAAGGAAAGAGCTTTTGCTGATCTCTCATAATCTTTCAGGCATTCTGTTTTCCATGAATTGAACATACATGACTTATTTAATCTTTACTCCAAATCCATAGTGAAGTAGTATACCCAATACACAGGGAATATGTATTCAGGAAAGGTAAATAATCTGATTAATTTCATAAAGTGGGTAATTGATGGAAAAGGGATTTTAACCCATATCAGTTTAACTCCAAAAAATATATATGTTCTTTTCACTATAGTGTAGTAATAACCTGATGATGATAATGATGATGAAGATGATGATGATAGCTACTATGACACTGTGTTTAGTTACTGAATCAGTTGCTTACATATGTGATATCTCAATTAATTATCAAAAGAACTTTATTCATTGTATCCTCTCATTTACACATAAGGAATTTGAGGTTTAGAGAGATCAAATAAGGCATCCAGTGTGCCATTGTCAGTGTACCCCAGAACCACTAATAAAGCCCAGTTTGAAGCCAAGGCTTGGGACATTAAACACTAGATTGACTCTCATAAAGGAACTTAGAATCTGGTTTTAGGTGAGACAGAGCCAGATTTAATTTCTCTGCCCACACAAGGCAGTATTTAGGAGAAGTACTCTTCAAGACTTCCACTGACAAGATCAAAAAGTCTAATGCTCTTTACTCTAAGAGAAGGCACCATGGTCAAGACCTCCTGTGCATGGAGGTGCAGTGCTGGACCTGCACAATGAATCCGGGTAAGCAGAGTATTTTACAAAATCCATTTAACTTTTCTTTGATGGTCTTTTACCTCGAGCCCTAACACCTGACCCTGATTTATAGTTGGCAGAAACAATAGCATCTTTAAGTGATATTATGTTTTAGGTCTTCACACAGCTCTATCTTAGTGTCAGATTGAATGAACACTACATCATGTTCCATCTGCAGACTTAGGTTCTTTCCTGATCCTGAATTAGGGGATCTCTTACAGAAGGAACTCAGCCTCTCTGCATACCAGTTTCCTCATCATTAACATGGAGGTAAGTAAGGCCCTGAGGCACATGAAAATTCTATTGCAAACTGCACACTATCATTCTAACAATATTTACTACAATTTTAGGAGACAATGTTTTATTTTTATCTACTTTTCTTCCTTCAAGGAGAGCTATGGCTCCTCTTCTGCCCTTCCCTCTACTCTGCTCGGGGAAATTCTTATTTTTAAATAGAAAGAGGAGAGAGAACAGAATTGGTCAGATCTGTTCAGCACCTCAGCTCTTGTTTCCGTATTCTATTTCACTAACCATCAGAAAATCAATTTCAGAATTTCAGCTTTTAGATATATTCAGTGAGAATGGGACTGCAGAACTGGAGAACAAGTTAGAAGCCAAGACTGGTAAATATTTGCTTACAGAAAGTGGATGAAACAGAGAGGGTTGGGAGAAAAGACATTAGAGGAAAGAAGAAGAGGGGAAGAGGAAAAAGGGAAATCAAGGGAAGGGAGAGGGGAGGAGAGGAAAAATCAGGAAAAAGATGTACAACATTGGGAATCCCATATATTTATGTGGTTTTAGAAAGCAGAAAAATTTAAGAAAGTAGCAGAATAGAAGCAATAAAAAATTTAAAAAGATAGTAAAAGAGGATGATTGTATCAATAATATAATATCAGTATAATATAAAATCAATAGCTACCAATTATTGAGGATCTAATATGGACTGCATTACTTACTGCACATATTTAACTAATCATCAAAAGAGCTTCTAATGCCAGTTGATTAGAGATTAGTGAATTGGTACTGATACACTCGGTTATGTGTAGAACAATAGGGTCACATATCATAAACCTGACTGTTCATGTGTTGAAACATCACAGGGAAGAGAGAGAAGACTATGTGCTTCAGGAAAAGAGATAGTAAGGTATCAAAACAAAGAACTGGATCAAATTTTTAAGAATTTAGCTAATTTTTGTGGTAATTATATGGTCGATGTAGGTGAAATATAACCAGATTCTACAGTTGTTTATAAATGTTCATAAATGAACACTGACATAGCTGTCATAGGACTGTGTAGTAGTGATCTATCATTTAAGGTCTTGCTGACCCTTGCAGACATGTAATCAATTCTCAAAGTCTCAACATCCATCTCCTCTCTCTTTCTTTGTCTCCCCACCCCTTGCCTCTGTGTGTGTGTGTGTGTGTGTGCGTGCACGCGTGCGTGTTTATGTGGATGTCCCAATCTTCTCCTCATTGACCCTCATTCAGGAATAACTATAAATAGCTATTGTCACCAGCCCTCTTTTTAAATTTACCAATTCTTAAACCAGATCCAGTAGAAGATAGTTTAATAAGCAGACAAGCACTAAGCATGCTAGTTTTCTTATCCCAATTCTTACTAATTACATGATCATAAGTTCATACTCTTTAACCATTCTCCTTTTCCCCAAGTGTCTTCAGGCTAGTAAACCTTCTCATAGCAGAACTAATTACACACACACACACACACACACACACACATACACACACAGCTAAATCTGTATTTAATATGTATTGAATATGGTAATTCTTAAACATTTTGTTGCTCTGATCATTGGCTGTAGTGGCTAATTCAAACATAGATTCAACATTAGTATATGATGAAACCTTTAAGTGGCTAAAATTCCCTTGAAATAATGCAGAGCAAAGATTTTTAAAACTTGAGGAAAGATAAATGATTGATGGGTTTATTGTTTATGTCCTACAATTCCTAAACTAGGACCCCAATCAAGGAGACTGAGGGCAAGAAGTCAGTTTTTTTTTTTTTGCTTTCTTTTTGTTTATTGATTTTTGAGAGAGAGAGAGAGAGAGAGAGAGAGAGAGAGGGACAGGGAGAGAGAGGAAGAACACAAAAGGGGAAGGGGCAGAGAGAATGAAAGAGGAAGACTCAGAATCCAAAGCAGGCTCTAGGCTCTGAGCTGTCAGCAAATAGCCCGACATGGGGCTCAAACCCACGAACTGTGAGATTATGACCTGAGCTGAAGTCAAACACCTAACTGACTGAGCTACCCAGGCACCATTCTGCTTTCAAGTAAAAGCCACATATGCACATGTGCACAAATACATATTCATATACATGCACTATATTTAATTTTTATGCATATTTTTATGTCACAGATTGACTTCTTCAAAATGGAGGCTGACACAGAGTTTAGGGTTCAAGATGTTTATCAGAGATAAAAACCTTTATTTTTTAATGTTTTTAAGTTTATTTATTTTTGATAGAGACAGAGACAACGTGAGTGGAGGAGGAGCAGATAGAGAGGGAGAGAGAGAATCCCAAGCAGGCTCTACACTGTCAGCGCAGAGCCAATGTGGGGCTTGAACTCATGAAACTGAAATTATCACTTTTGCTGTAACCAAGGGTCGGAGAATTAACCAACTGAGCCACCCAGATACCCCCAAAATAAAAACCTTTAAAAGGATAGAAGAAGACCCAGGAATGGACTGAGGAGAAACATGAACTGTGATGCAGAATTGACAAAACTTCAACCAACATGGAGGTGACTCTAGAGTGACTGTTCCCTGTCAGAGTGCCCCATGTCAGGTAGAAATGTCTGGATTTTTCTGCCCCCACCTTGCTCAATGACTGGTTGTAGACAGCCCAAGGAAGGTGAAGGAGAGCAGAATATACTACCCCAAAATATGTCCCTTTGGCATAAGGATTATTTGTGCTGATTCATTTTTAAGAAACAGAAGATATAGGAAGAACTCTGAAAACAAAGCAGAAGTAAATCTTTTGAAAGAGATGTTTCTATTTATAAAGGAGATCTCCATTTTTAAGGATGTCTCCCTTTCTATACCAAGAAGTGAAGGGTGGCCAAATCTCTAGAAACTCTTACCAATGGAGAAGACAGTGACTTAAATCTGCATAACAACTATACTCTTATTTACTGTGTTTTTCTTAATAATCTTGCATAACTGGCTTCCTTCCCCTCAACATCTTCTTTTGTGTTTAGCTGAGGACAGTGTTTAAAATACAAAATGGCTTGGGCCATTTTGAGGAGTTACTCAGTTTTCCTGGGTATCTCCATGTATATAGGGGTTACCCATGTTATTAAATTTCTGTTAGATTTTCTGTTGTTAATCTGTCCTTATTACAGGGATGGGGGTGTCTCAGCCAAGAACCTAGAAGAATAGAGGGGAAATTATTTTGTCCCCTACAAATGGCATTATCTGGGATGCAGAGGCTCTCTACAGATAGAACATACTTTGAAGGAGCTACACATGGAGGCTTGTTATGGAGTTGGAATGAGTAGAATTGTTTCCTTTAGCTTATATATAGAGTTGGCACCTATGAAAAGGGTTGCAATCCATGTATTCAGAAATATCATGACATACAGGAATTTCTAAATCCTTTCCTTGACTGACAATTTCTCCCTTAAGTATTCCCAAGGAATAAATCAGGGCTAATTAGTACTTTATTATTATGTACAACTCCATCCTTTAATGTAAGATGGAAGCAAATTGAGCAGAAGGAATTGAGATCTTTCTCCCTAAATGATATAGGCATGAAGGTCAAGATGCAAAATAGACCACTTTGCTCGTCCTAAACAAAAAACCAAACCCGGATCCAATTCTTATTACCTATCTGGAGCAAATTTGTGAATGAGAAGATTAAACAGAAAAAGAAAGCAATTCCCAGTGCTTAGAGCAGAGCCGATTTGAGATTTCTTCTCTGGGCATATTGGCTAGTATCATAAACACAAAGAAAGTTCATGAAGAAGAACACACTCACATGCTCTTCTGCTATCAACTCTATAAAGGTCCAATCATTGCAAGCAATGTTTTCAGACCAGAAAAACAAATATTACCCTCAAGCTTGCCTCAATGCCAGCATTTGGGATTTAAAGGAATCAAAAAGGGAAAGAATAAAGAAAGAAAAATTTCTGTCAAGAAATGGAACAGACCCATCCCTCCTCAAGCTTTGATTTATCCTCTTGGGCTGTGATCATTAAGTCCTTTGGGAGCACAGGCCCTATAGTTATGGTGCCTTAAATTATTCTGGCATTTGGCCAATAAAGATTTGTAATTCTAATCTATAACATTGAAAAGTAGTGACGGGATGAGGCTAGAAGAGAGAAAATGCTTCTTCTCTTTTAGATTATTGACTAGATCTCATGCAATTAAAAAGAATATGACTTTCTACGAGACATTTTAATAAATTGCTGTAATCTGCAATTTCCCTGAACACTCCCACTCTTCTAAGAAGCTTACGCTATTATATCACAGTTGCTAAAACTTTCAGCTCTAGGTACATTTCCACTTCTCAGAACACTCTATTTCTCCTTGTCAGCCAGCTAGGTACTCTAAATGAATTATAAAGGTTAAAGATGGTTTTGTCTTTTTTCTCCTTTAGGCTGAGAGAACAAGAAGTGAAATAGGTAGAATTATGACCTCTTTCTCCGTTAATTTCTTTTCTCTTTTTTAACAGTTGCCCATGAAGATCTTCCAGTGCCTCTGACAAACTCTCACAGAAGTGGGATTAGATGTCAAAGTAGAAGCTGCCAGGAGAATCTTTGAGAGATGAAGTATGTCAGGTAAAGATGGTTTATAACTGTTGGGTCTCAAGGGAGTCCTTTTAGTCTTGTGCCCAGAGTGTGATAAAAAGCTATAGGTTCTACCTGAAAGCTTCATGGATGGTGATGTTATAGGCTGATGCAGTCTGAAATTCAAAATTTCCATCTTAGTCTGAGGTCAGTCTCTTCTGAATGATTAATGTATAGCCAAGTAGATTTTTATATTTTTAATATACATGAGAGAATATTTAGAATATGGGATAGTACAGATGTGTGTGTATGTGTGTGTGTGTGTTGTTCAAGCTGTTGGGAGTGAGGTGGGGACAGATAGAAACTGTAACGTGACAAATATAAATTGACACCTTGGAAGATCTGAACAAGTGAATGTGGAAGTAGCTTCAGTTATCTGGTGGTTTTATGAGTTGGAAACCAGGAATGGTTCCTTCGCGGTATTCTGGTAAATTTCCATGAGTGACAGAAAATAGAGGCTTTAGGGCACTGTACTAGATACAGCTCCATGACATCGGTTGTTGACAGTCTAGCAAAACACTAGAAGCATTAAATGCTGTTAATTTGATATTCCAAAATCAAATGAAGAAAATTATTGTTAATGTGACAGCAATGCAGACTCCACCGTCAGTACTAGAGTAACTGCTCTGGACTGTTACAAGCATGGGAGTCTAAGGAGGCATACTCAGGGAAGGAAAGAAACAATTAGAAAAGAATGGTGGCTGTTTGTCTGCAAGAAAATTGCGTACTATTCACAGCCTCGGAAGCTCTTAATGCTGCCTCAGGCCACATGCTGAAGGAAACTTTGAAAATCATGTGGCAGTTGATGTTTGGTTATTCTTTCACATATCAACCCCTAAAACTCTATCAGGCCACAAAGAAGGAAAATAAGAAACTGACCTAAGGTAAATGGAATAAATTTTTTTCTCATTCTCTCTTCCTCTCTCTCTTTCTCAGAATTTTATTGAAATTCAACCGAGACAGCAATGTGGATTTTAATTATTTTTTTTAAGCGTGAGTGGACCTGATTTCTGTAAGCTTTCCCCAAAAGAAAGTTGGGCACAGGTAGTCAAGGTGACATCAAAGAAAACATGCAGGCTGTTGAGGAACTGTAAGACTTTGAAGCTATAGATAAAGATATAGATACGTGGATATATAATTTCAAGAAACTCTACATTGTTTAATCTTATTCTTTCCCATGGTCAAAAATTAGAGGTCCTTTTAGGTAGATATTTGTTTCCCTCTTCCTTTAAACTCATTTTAAAGCAACATACTATAGGTTGAAAATGTCAGGATTATAGACAGAAGACATGGTTATATTGCCATTTCTTGACTTTGTGACCTTGGATAAATCATTTAAATTTTGTTTATTTGATTTTTTTCTTTTCTCTAAATTGAGGATCAAGATACTTATAAGATTTAAACACGTTAATGTGAAGGCAACTGTAATGAGTAATAGTGTAGTCAGCATTTTGTATAGTAAAAATTACTTAACACTGCACTATAAAATAAGAACAATTTATAAGTAATATATATTTAACAAACATTAACATAAGCAGTAACTAAATAATGTATAATATTCATATTTTTAAATTTCATATAAATAAAATATTTACATAAATTTCTTATAGTAATCCATCTGGCAGGAATCTCAGCAGCTAGAAGTCCTTCTGATTTCTTACAATGGAATGAATTTATTGAATGGATACTGGTTGGCTCCCAGAATCATTGAGAGGTCTTATAACCATGATCAGAGGCTCTAGGACCAGAAGTCAAGGCCAAACAAGCCATAGAACCTGTGTAGCAGGAACACCAACAACTATAGGGCACTCTAATGCTCCAACCTGCCCCGCTGTCATCAACCATCACCTTGGCTGTCCCTTCTGCTTCAGGAAGTTAGCTTTTCCATAACTAAAAAATCAAGAAAAAGGATTATCTTAATTCCTGCTGCTATTTTTATTATCTTTCGATTCATTATCAAGGATTGATTGATCTATCTGGTTGGAGGAACCTCTCCGCCTGATTCCTAGCGGCAAGAGGGCTTGAAAAAATATCTGGTATATTCGGCATCTAAAAGGGGTAATGCAATCTGTCATCTATCAAGACCCATACAATCAAGAATAAAAGGGAGTATAAAACAGGGCTTCAGGGGTGATAGGCAAAACAAAGGAGGAAGCAAAATTTATTACATTAACAACTTCCTAATAATACCTGTGAGTGATAGTATCTACTCTAGTCTTTTCGTCTTTACTTAATTTTTAAGATTGATTCTCATTTGTGTGCACTAGTTAAGTTTGTGAAACTGGTCTATATATTACGATATCTTTTTTTGTTGTTATTTTAGTATGAATTAGTAACTACAGAATTTGCCCAGTCCCATATAATTGCTTCAAATTTTAGGTGCAACTTTCAATTATTAACTATTGAGTTTGCTTTCTTTCAATAAGCTCTGTGAAACATGGTTGTGTAATTTGAATTTAACCTAGAAATGACAATGTTTACAACTTCACGGACTCTTAAATGTTGTCAAAATACATATTCATAGGTCCACTCTTAAAATTCAGATATAACAGAATCTCAAACTGATTTTGATGCAGTTGAACATGCTCAGTAATTTGAGAACACTACTCAGTATTAAGAGTTCTCTATCCTGTGTCTGTATGTATCTCTACAACTAAGAAATTTTTGTATCTTGGTTGGATTGAAGCTGCAAATACATTCTTCACTGAGTGAAGAAATGTAAATCCTCTGGTTTCTGGTTATCACTAAGTCCATGTAAGTCATAAGCTTCTGATTTTTGGTGATATTATACAAAACCTAGAAGAATTTACATTTATCAAATTTTTATATAGAATTGTACACATACATTATTTTTAATAAAAACAGATCAGTCCATTTTTATATAAAACATTACATTAATATGGTATACTGTTGTACTCAGGCTATATAACAAAGAAATCTAGCATGTTTTTCCTCACCCTCTCTTACAACAGTGCTATAATATTTGAGCATGAAATAAACTCAGAATAACATCAAGGTGGTGAGATTTCAAGGATCCCAACAAATATTTTCATTTTGAATCTTGACATATATGTTTCTATATTTTAATATCTGCTTTTATTGCCTCTTACAGAAAACCATGAAACTGAAATAATATTATAATATTATATATATAATATTATATATATATAATTTTATTTATATTAATAGCAAAGAATAGCAAGAATCCAGTGATATATTCCTCTATTCTATTTAATTAAATTCTCTAGCTCTTTATTGTCTTTAAAGCATTTTTTTTCAGCATACCTCTTTAAAAAGATGATTTTCAAAGGCTTTTGAAAGTTAAAATTATGAATTCTTATACCCCTCTGAGTCTCTCTGACAGTATGTTAGAAACACCACCAGGAAAGAATTTATCTGAAATGTCTTATACTTCCACTCTAGTGACTAGAGTTAATACAAAATGTTAGTGTAGATGGAAAAATTTGGGAGGCCTGCTTATCAGATGATAAGACTTAGAAAACAGAAGCAAGGTACAAAGATTCATGGGATTGATAGAAATTTTATCTGGAGTTCTTATTTAAAATGTAGCCATTTATTCCCTAATACCTTAATACTTCAACTCTGTGCACTTACTGTGGCTCAGTGCACCCTTAAGTAGTTCATGGTTGTTATCACAATGAAAAGAAAACATCAATAAGAACAATGGAGTAGCCAGGAGAATAGTAACCATTCATTATAACTTGAGATGTTATAGGAATTAGATTATGCTATTTTGTTTCTCAAATGTCTACAATAATATATTCTTTAACAAAAATAGAACTTTCTTAGTCTCCTTAACTTCTTCACCTCCTAGCAAGGGTGCTAGATTACTCAAGTAAAAAAAAAAAAAAGCTTCTATTTTAATCAGTCTTGTTCTGCAGCTCCTCTCTTGCTATAAGGTAAATATTTCATACTTTGAAGCAGTACTCTGTTTCAAACAAATGGATGGTCTTTCTTTGGTACCACAACAGAACACAGTTGTGTCCCTGGAACCAATAGAAAGAGGGACATTACAATTCCGATAATGAACACAGAACTTTTATTAGGAGGAGGGAAAATAAACATTTGTAAAGGCAAAAATATAGCTTCATGACTGTTTTTAAATTTGATAGTGCTAAGGAGTTACATATCCAGCTATTTGTATTTCATTGTATCTTGTTCTGTTATTTCTTTTTCCAGTTCAACCCAGATTCACAGGGCACACAGCCGGAAAGGAAATAGAAATCCGTGACTGTGGAGTTAATGCTCAACAGATGTGGAGGTTACACAGTTGTTCTACTGACCTTCCAGGGAGAGTATGAAAAGAATTTGAAACAACTCCAGCAAATAAGTGCTTAAGCTGAGTCTTTACAGCACCAAGTAGAGAGGTTACATTTGCACGAATCATTGCCAGAATTAAAGCCACCAAACCATGTAGATCTGGCCCTATAGAAAATAGGTTGTATTTTATTTGTGTGATTGTAATATTGTGATTTATAAGAAATATATATTTGGTCATTCAGATGACCAGAATATATATCATATGAATATTTGGTCTGCATTCACAGGTCCTGGCTCACAGCTCCCCAAACTCTTGGAATTTCACAAGTAATAAGAGCAATGGGATCATCTTTTGTCTTAATATTTGATCTCATGTTTTCAGTTTCTGAAAATGCTTCAGAACCATAAAGGTGAAATGGGTGTCTTGTTATTCATAGAAAGCCCTTTTCCACCAAAACTGGGTTTACCTAATAAGTTGACTTTTGGAAAGGATGGGGCTGGTTGCCAGGGAAATCAAATATGAATAGAGAGTTGGCACTTTCAGTCCTATCCCCTGATTTCTGGAGAGGGTAGAGGAGCTTGAAGTTGAATCAATCACCAATGCCCAATTATTTAATCAGTCATGTCCACATTATAAAGTCTCCAGATATACCCCAAACAATAGGGTTTGGAGAACTTCTGGGTTATGAACACATGAAGATTTGCAAAGAGTGACACACTCAGAAAGTACATGGCAACTTCAATCCCTTTCCTCATATCTGTCCTATGCATCTCTTCCATCTGGATATTCCTTAGTTATATCCTTTCATAATGAATTGGTAATCTAGTGAATAAACTGGTTTCCTGAATTCCATGAGCCACTCTAGGAAGTTAATCAAACACAAGGAGGGGGTGGTTGGAAACCGACCTAGAGACAGTTGGTCAGAAGTACAGTGATACCCTAGACTTTAAATGTCATCTGAAGCCAGTGTAATCTTATAGAATTAAGCCCTTAACCTGTGAGATCTGATGCTATCTCCAGGTAGATAGTGTCAGAATTGAGTTGAATTTTAGGATGTTCAGCTTGCTTTAGAGCACTGCTTGGTGGTGTGAAGGTTGAATCCTCACAGTTTGGAAATTGGGACCCAGGACTTTTTAGTTATGTTCTGTGATACTCTATTTGTTTTATCTTTTTAAAAAACTATATTTTATCATCTCTGTCAAGCTTAAGCTAGCCTTGGCTATATGTTTATCCTGGGTGGCTCAGTCAGTTGAGCATCTGACTTCGGGGCTCAGGTCATGATCTTACAGTCTGTGAGTTCGAGCTCCGGGTCAGGCTCTGTGCTGACACCTCAGAGCCTGGAGCCTGCTTCGGATTCTGTGTCTCCCTCTCTTTCTGTCCCTCCCCATCTTGTTCTCTCAAAAATAAATAAACGTTAAAAAAAGAACGAAAAGTTGTCACTACTGATTTCATAAACTTTAAATGGATAGTAAAGGAATAATATGAGCAACTCTGTGCTTGAATAGTTAATGAATTAGATGAAATGGACCAATTTTTTGAAAGATTAAAATTATCAAAACTCACACAAAAAGATGTAGATAATCTAAATAGGTTCATGTCTATTAAAGGAATTGAAAGAAATCACCATGGCTACATGGTTTCACTTGTGGATCGACAGTGATGTCATGTTGACAGTATGTAATATTGACTTAAATGTTAGTTTAAATATGCTTCATATGTGTTTAAAGTAATATATATACCTCACTGGCTGACTGGAAATACTATATATATATTTTTTAATACAGCCATATTATTATTGCAAAGTGTCTCCTTAAATTGTCATATGCTTGACACTGAAATTCTGTTTTTGTAAGAAGCTTATTTATTTATTTATTTTGAGAGAGAGAGTGCGAGTGGGGCAGAAGCAAACAGAGAGAGGGAGAGAAAAATCCTAAGCAGGCTCCATGCTGTCAGCACAGAGCCCTATGCAAGTTTTGAACTCACCAGCCGTGAGATGATGACCTGAGCTGAAACCAAGAGTGGAATACTTAACTGACTGAGCTATCCAGTCCCCTTTAACATTGAAATTCTTAAGTAAATGTTCAGCCATTGTTATAATGTTAGACAAATATGATGACTAGTTGAAGAGGCACCAACCACAGACTTTAAGAGACCTCTGAATTCATGACAAAGTTGCTAACTGGCAGGTTTGTTACTTCTAAAACTCCAGTACTGTCACAAATTCAGGAGCTTTCTTACCTTCTGCCGCTCCTTCCCTATCGTTGCAGACCACCACAGGCCTTCCTGTTGGCCTTCCTGCCAGCATGAGATTCTGGCTGTGACTCTTGTGGAAGATAGGGTAGTATTCCACCTCCTCCTTCCTGAATGCCACTCCATCAGTTTTCTCATCTTTCCCAGCCTCTGGAGATTGCCCACACTTCTTAGCTTCCTTCCTCCATTTTCAAGGTCAAAAATGGGGGGTTGAATCATTCCCATAGCACATTACTCTAACCTTGCTTCCATCATCACATCTCATTCATTCTGTTGTTAGAAGACACCATGCTTTGTTTTTGACCCAGATGCTAATAGCTCCCATAAACTTCCATTAAACTATGGAAGACAATTTATTATCTTTCAAGTAGGATAAAACCTCAGATTCCTCGAAGGTCTTTATACTAAAGGAGCTCTCTAGCTTTCATATTTAGCTTTCAATTGCTGATTAATCATATTAAGTCTTTCATTATCTTTTCTCAGTAAACATATTGTCTTACCTACCAACAGCCACGCTGTTTTTATTTAGCCCTGTATTCTGATGACATAAGGGGATGCCCAGAACATATGAGATGTTCAGAACATTGTTAAATAAATGCCTGAAGAAATGTATTATATAGATTCATTCTGAAGCTAAGAAACTTTTACACACAGAAGAGTGTGAAAAATATATGAACAGAATCTTATCTTTTTCCACATAGATCCTTGAAAAAAAGGACACAGTCCTAGACAGTCAAATCAGAGATTTGGAATGGAAGGAATTTAGCATCCAGCTATAACTACCTCCCTCACTTATGTCAAGGGTCAACTGGCCTAGGCAATGTCTTCAGGTGTGAGTGATAATAAGGATGAAATAAAATTGTTCGGCTACTATATTAGGGCTCTCCACAGAAAATAGGACCAATAGGATATATACATATATAAAGATATTTACTATAAGGAATTAGGTCACATGATTACAAAGCTGCTAAATCCCAAGATCTGCAGAGTGAGTCAGTAAACCGGTGGTCCAGGAGAGCTGACAGTATAGCTCCAGTCTGAGTCTGAAAACCTGACAACCAGGAGAACCAATGTTGTGGTTCCAGTCCAAAGGCTGTAGGCTCATGACCCAGAAATAGCTGGTTTTAGTCTGAGTAGAAAAGCAGTAAAGAGTCCATGTCACAATCTGAAGCCAGACATGCAGGAAAGATCCTCTCTTATTCAGGGTCGGGGCGGGGAAGGAGTCAACATTTTTGTTTTATGCAGGCCTTCAACTGATCAGATGATCCATATTCACATTAGGGAGAGCAATATTTACTCAGTCTGCTGATTTAAATGTTAACCTCATCCCAAAACACCTGCACAGAAACTTCCAGATTAATGTTTGACCAAGTGTGAGGGCACCTGTAGCCAAGTCAAGCTGACACATAACTTGGACCATCATAACTACCTATCTGGCAATTCATGGGAAAACATTTGGGCACAAATAAAGAGAAAAGTATGCCCTGTATACTTACAGCTTTGCTGTTGTACAAACTTTACCAAACAAAGGCCTAGAAACAAAGGATACCACTTTCAGGAATACTTTCCTATCACAACTAAGAGATACCATTTCCTTCTCTTTTCACATGATTTTTATCTCTAAAAATAATATTCTATTTAAACAAAACATGCTTCTTTATGAAAATCCTTTGCTAAATCTTGGCTTTTACAGTAGTCTTTTGGGAAAAGATTATAACACTGATTATTGAAATTTTTTATTCTCTATTTTTTAGTTTCTTGTATGAAGCAGAGTGTCCTGCACATAATAATCCATCAATAAGTGTTTGTTAAGTAGGTGAAAATATGATTATAACAATATTTATGTAAAAAGAATGGAGAAACAGGTAAAACAGCATGATATTAATCCATCTTACAGCAGGAGAGGGTGCTGCCTAAAGATGAGTCTGTTTTTAATAGTAAAACAATAAACTTGAAAAGTTGTATGTCCTTTCAATTCAGCTTTAACCTTTATTCTGGAACAGAACTGAACTGGATACGCCAAAGCTACTGTTTCTGTTCAAACTTACCCTCGGTAACTATGCACTCTCCTTTTGAAAAATGCATCTTTGAAGACACATTATTCACAAGCCTGACACAACAATCTAACCAGAGTAGAAAATATAAGCACTTGGGTTTCAGAACCTTTCACAAACATTCACAGAGGATGGTGCATGGCATCCTTCACACTACTCAGAGAAGCAGGTCACCAAGGGCTACTCTCACATGGTGTGCAACTCTGAATAAACACTGGTATTATGTGACTCAGCCAGTGTGAAAATGTTAGGTACTCACAGGTACAATTGCTGAAAAAAAGAAAACCAAATAAAGCCTGTTAGAAAAGATGACAGCACTTATTTATATTTGATAATCTGTTAGCAACACTGAGCAAAAGTGACAAAAATCCCTCAAAAATACAACTTTTACAAAACACAGTAATTAAAACATCAATAATACAAACTGCTACACAGATGTGTTCCAATTTGTCTTTTCATTCAAAGCATGTTTTTGAAGTGTACATTTTTCTTTCCCCTCTTACATGTAGCTGCCAAGAGAATCTGACTTGATAAATACAACGAATACTATTTATTGGCCAAGCACAACAAAAACTATATGAACTCTCCAGAAAATAGAGATAAAAATAAATTTGTTTAATGCTTATCCTAAACATTCTACAAATTCCTTTAGGTTATTTGATACTTTTATTCTTAATTTTTTTCTTTTTCTCCCATACATAACTAAACATGTGTATGATTTGGGCAATCTGTTTTTTGTTGTTCAATAATAAAAATATTTTTTCTTGAGTTTATGAAATAAAGTTTATCTTTATTTTTGTTTTTTCTATTACTGTACATAACTATTTAAATCAGTACACAACTATTTAAATCAGTACACTAATATAATACTTAAACCTTACTGTAAAATGATAAATCACTTCAAATATTGGATTTATACATTTTTTTCTGAGAGAGTTGAGGAAATTATTGAGTAGATCCAGGTGAATTCAGTAATCTGAACATCTCTTAGTAAATTTGGTTTGGAATCACCAATTCACTGGATATGATGTGGTCAACTATTTAGAAGTTCCAGTTTCCGAATAAAATTTTAATGAATCAGCAAGTACTTTTTATGTGCATACTTTTCAATTAGCAGCTGGCAGAAGTGAGTAGAATATATTTATATATTACACTATGGTTCTGAAAAGGATTGGAAGTCCTTCAGTTGTTTAAATCAACAGAAGCAGTTCCATGTGTTTAAGTAAAGTTTCTTTTTGTTTGTTTGTTTTTGCCAAAGAAAGAGGAATATGGGGAAGTAGGACACCGGGAAAGGAGACAATGCAGGTTTGAAAAGATGACAAATCTGTGGCTTCAGGCTAACTTTGCATCTCTTTCCCCCACAGTGTTGGTCAGCAAGGCTTCATGGCTACAGCATAAACTGCCTCTTCACTCTCAGTGTATGGAGTCAATTTGGATTAAGCTTCTGGAACCCCAGAAATAGAAAAGCATTGTGAACAATACAAAGCAAATTATACACACACACACACACACACACACACACACACACATGTATATATAGTCTTAGCTTCAACGTTTATCTCCATATTAAATGTATATGCATCACATATAGTACACAGCACTTATCATATATATATGATATATATTTCTGTGTGTATAAATATATATTGTATATATATATTGTATTGTATATATACATATACAATGTAAAATATACAGTGTATAGAATGTACACTGTACAATGTATACAATATATGTATACAATGTATGTATGCAATATGTGCATATAATGTGTACATATTGTATACAATATGCATTGTATATATATGTATACTGTATATATAGAATACATATATAGTATATTGTATATATATTGTATATATACACACACAGAAATATATATCATATGTATATATGATATGTACTGCATACTACATAGAATGCATATACATTTAATATGAAGAAGTATTAAGAGATAAATGTTGAAGTTAAGACTAAAATACTCTCCTATATGGTATTGTCTGCTGGCTTCCTAAAATAACAGTTACAAATCAAGTCTGCTTTCAACAGGTGTTTTTAATCCAAATTCTCATATGATTTATCTACTGAGGCCTTTCTGGTAAAAGGAAAGTTGTTTTTTTATCCACCGCTTCTTTAGAGATCCAGGTTTAGGCATTCAGGATTCCATTCTGATTAAAAGTAATATACGGAGGGTGTATACACGTTGTGTACACATTGCTCATGATAACATGAACATGGCAGGTAGCTCCACATTTCTGTTGATACATTAGGCAGAACTCACCACAGGAAACCAAGGAAATTTATGTTTAGTTTCCTTTTAGGTTTGTTTAGACAACAGTATTCTTCCTGTGTATTCAGAAGATTTTTTGCTGGTTATGAGCCCACCAATTGCCAGGAGCATTTAAAAGATTTTTAAATGGCCTTACATTGACTTTAAGGGTATTTGTTAATGCCCTTGTCAACCACAAGCTTTAAATCACTTTAACTGGGCTTCTCTCTCTGGCTTCTCTCCTTCACTGCCTTCACTATTCCTCGGACTCTCAGTGTTTTTTTCATGGGGAGTGCACAGCTCCATGAGGTATGACTTTATATAAGACATTTGTATTTTTGCATTTGATGTAATATTTAGTGGCACAGCGTTTGCCTTGATCATTGAGGGCTGTTTCCCTAGCCTTATTGCTATATAATAGAAAAGAAAAAGTTCATTATCCAGAGATTTATAATTTTACTTTGCATTTGATATTGCATTTCTGCTCTAACCTCTGAACGTTCTATGATGTACTGATTTAAAAAAAAGCACTGTGTATGAACAATGGAATGTGCATTTTAAATTGTATGGTAATTATCTGGTAATATCTTCTTGGGCTCTTTTCCATCAATGTTTCCTTCCAGCATGTGACTATTGTAGGAATCTGCCTATTAAAATTCAAATTAGGTAACAAGGTGCAAATTGCCTCATGAATTTTTTTTCCTCTTTTGCAAATTCTTCTTCATGTTTATAGCTCTCACAGTTGCTATACTTTCCATGATGCTGAGTTTTCATACGAAATTATTGTGCAGATATGAGTGCGGTAGTTCTTAAATGAGAAACATGCACATTTCCGTCATGTTGCCTTTGAAATGGAAACTCAACCGGTTAGCACGTTAACTAGAGCATAAGAAGCTAATTAAGAATCCCCCTAAATCCTGAGGATGAGTTTAGTAGGGAAGTATAAGTCAGTTTTCAAAGTTCTTAATATCACGTAAGCGAAGTTTTCTATGGGGGCAATGTACTAATCTCACTCCTGGGGCTTGTGGATGTAGCCTGACTAAGTTGCTTATGAAAATGTGATTTCTCAGGGCTTTGGGCAAATTTGATTTAAGGAAAGAAGCCAAAGAATTCTTGATACAGCGCTGAAGTGACAGGTTAATATTATTGGGAAAAAAGTGGAAATGTACGCTTTTCCATTTCAGTATTTCGATTTTGTCAATAGGATTGGCACTATAATTATCTCTGGATTAGTCACAGGCCTATATACTTGTTAAAAGCGAATATCAAGTAAACTGTAACTTGACAGGAAATTTGTTTTAAAAGATATGACAGGGGAGGGGGCGAGAAGTTCAAACAGAGAAAGAAGTCAAGCGTTTTAAAACTTAACTGCTGAAACTTAATGTTACTTTTCGAAAGATGTTGTTGATAAAGACGGCTTCAGAGAGTCTCCACTTCCTCAAGAACCAGCCGGTTTCTGACAGTAAAAATATCACCAGTGTCAAGCCCTAGGCAGTTCCCAGACCCTTTTCCCCTGAGATTTTGCCCCCCTTCCATGGAGCACATGGCCTTAACTCCTAACACAGCAGACAGACAACAGAAAGTATCTGTTGAATGGAAGGATATGAAAAGCTTTCTTCCTGATTCTTTCTTCCATTCACTGCTCTATTGCTCTACTTACTGATCATAACCATAACCATCTACTATGGTTATTCAACTCTTCAGGTAGGTGAAAAGTGTTTGCTGTGTTTTGTTCTTCTCTTTGTTTTTTTTTTCTTAAACTGAACTTTGTTCCTCAACAGCAAAGATCACATTTAAAGATTTCAGTGAAACAAAATAAAACAAAACAAAAAAACAAGAAAAACAGAACAAAGCTATGAACAGACTCTGACAAAAACAAGTATATTCTTAATACAGTTTTTGGAATAAATCATAGATCCTTAATTTTCCCCTACCCGTACATTTTCCTCTGTATTCAGGATAAAAGATGTTAAAGACAAATGTAATCATTGTAAAGGCAAAGTACAACACATACTCAAATATAAGAAAAATAGAAAGTGTCATTCCTTGAGGAATATTAGATATAATCTCTAGTAGCCACAGATATATAATGTAGAAATATGAAAACTTTAGAGCACACACAAAATGACAATTCTTCTTTTAGGAATGTAGTCCAAAGAAATTCTGAGTTGCACAAGATGAATACAAAGAATGATTAGAGTGGCTATAGCAATGTTTTTATTGGTGAATTCTGGACAAAAATTAAATGTTCAGCAGTAGGGGTACACTGAATGAATGATGATGGGATTTTAAAATTCATAATGATGGCATTTTTCCTTTTTAAAAAATACATATTCTAAGTTAAACTTGTGCCAAACTCTACGCATTTTTGTTTACAAAATTGTGACATGAACACAACAGGGATGAGAGAAGACAAATAAGTGACAGATTAGACAAAATTCCAAAGTGACTCTGAACCAAAATATCTAATTCCAGTTTCTACCTTTATAAATTAAGCCCCATTCCTTGTCTTTGGCAAGATTACAGTGAAAATTAAATTGTCACCATGTCAGCTATGTCATACTATGTTTGGAATATGGTAAGTACCATAATCACAGTAGGCTCAACAAATGGTCATCTTCCATTTTTTCTTTTAAAATTTTTTTAAAGTTTATTTATTTTTTGAGAGACAGAGAGAGACAGAGCGTGAGTTGGGGAGGGGCAGAGAGATTGGGAGTCACAGAATCCAAAGCTGAGCTCTCAGCACAGAGCCTGATGCAGGGCTCAAATTCACAAATCACCAGATCATGACCTGAGCCGAAAGTCAGATGTTTAACCAGCTGAGCCACCCAAGTGCTATCCCACCATTTTTTCTTTTCTATATAATGCTTGTTTAATAATAATAAAAAAAAAAGTGCTTCTGTATTAGCTTCCTTCAGATTAATGTATTATATGGTAAAAAATAACAACAAATCAAAAATTATCATTGACCTCTATGAGGGAATTTTTTTCAATTTTGCCTGCCTATACCCCAGCAGGTGCTAAGATATTTAATTAAATTCAATCAAATTATTGACTCCCTGTAATTTATTCTGCATTTTGCTAGGTGTTGGAGATAACAGATACAAGTACTACAAAGATTCTTCCCATGAGGCAGTGTAAGAGAGGCAAATAATTATAATGCCCTGGAAAGTATAATATAGAAATAGATACAAGTCACAATGACACCACAGAGGAGGGCCTGCTTAACTGTCTGGAAGAATGACAGAGCAGTCTTCCCAGAAGATACGACTTTTGATGTGGGTTTAGAAGTCTGACTAGATGGATAAGGAGGCAGCAATTGCTAGCCCAAAATTAAAACACAGAGAAAACCATGTAAAATGCTTTTACATCTGGAGGAATAGTGAGCATATTTCGCACAGGAGCATAATATAAAGAGGGAATGGAGAAATGTGCAATAGGGACTGAGAAGAAGGCTGGAGTCAGTGTTTTGGAAGACCCTCAGGAAAACCCCAAAGCCCTCTTATACAGCTACATTTGCTTCCTTTTGAGAAGCAGATAAGTTTAAAAATGTCTTTTTTTCTCAGGATGTTCCATTAAGAATTCTGCGACCCTTTTCCAAAAGATAAACTACTGAGAAAACAGAACATGTACAGTCTATAGAATCTGTGTGCAAAATCTCCTTGTTTGGAGATCAGGCTGACTTGCCTTCTAACATTCTGTTAGAGAAGATAAACTTGCCCTTAGTTGAAAAGATTAATGAAGAGATGGCACTGCTGTCTCGTAAGTCTGCGCTAGGGGGAATAATAAAAGGGGTCAAACACTTTTCTCCCCACCTGAGTAGCCACCTGGAAGTACCCATACAATCTAAACTCCTCCAATACTGACCCAGTGGGCCTTATCACCTCAGTATTTTCTGTACATTTAAAGAAACCTTAGTTTGGGCAGAGGGTTGGAATCTGTGTGACTAATATCAGGAGGCTCCCTGGCACTGTCATGGATAGTGAATAAAAAAAAACAATAAAAACTGTTCCCTGGTATTCTGAAACTTTTTTTTCTCACTAAAATTTAAGAATTAATATTAGTCCTGACCCAAAGGGGAGAAACATTTCTAAGTTTAGCTCTTCCTAAAATGGCTACATTATGAAAGAATAATGCATAAACACTTACATACTTTACTAGAGAAATGCCAAATGCTTTGGACTTGGGCTGCTTTTAAATCCACTGTAAAACCATCTGGGCCTGGTTCTTTTAGAAGTAATTTCCTCTCTTCCTTCTTCCCTCCCTTTCTCCCTCCCTCCTTCCTTCTTTCCTTTTTCCCTCCCTCCTTCCTTCCCTCCCCCTCCTTCCTTCCTTCCTCTCTTCTTCCCTTCCTCCTTCTTTCCTTCTTCTCTTCTTCCCTCCCTCCCTCTTTCCTTCTTCCCTCCCTCCCTCCTTCTTTCCCTTTCCCTCCCTCCTTCCCTCCCTCCCCCTCCTTCCTTCCTTTCTTCTTCCCTCCCTCCCTCCCTCCTACCTTCTTTCTTTTTCCCTCCTTCCTTCCCTCCTTCCTTCCTTCCTTCCTTCCTTTCTTCCTTCCTTCCTTCTTTCCTATTAATAACTTCCCAATCCCTTCCATTGTTATTGGTCTGTTTAGGTTTTCCTTTCTGGAGTCAATTTTGATAACTGCATGCCAGGAATGAATTAAAAATATGTATCACTACTACTTACCAATCTTACGGTCCTTGAGGTTTATGTTTTATGTCTGCACTGCTCTCTCCATGTGTTGCTTTTCCTATCTATGGAAAAAATCCTACTTTACAGGCTTCTTGGCTCCATATCCATTTGTCATCTACTCATAAGTTGGAGAGTGAGTAAGCTAGAATCAGCATCCATAGATTATAGTGGAAAATTTATTGATTCCATAAGATAGGATACAGGTTTGGTTTTCTTTAACAAGATTTTACATAGATGACTTGGAGTTAATTTTTTATTGTTTCTATATAGTTATGCTTCTATTTAATTGGATAGTCTCATATTGAAAATAGGAAAAGACAACTATATTTCCATCCATTGAGCCAGTCATACATCATTCAATGTACATGCAGGGGACAATATTTTGTCACATATAATTAAAAAATGACAGTTGTAATTAACTACCTTAAAAAACTGATAATAGGATATCATCAAATAAAAGAAAATCTCCCCTATGACCATGAAAAGTTATGACTAAGCCAATTCAGATCAAAATAATTGACACTGTGCAGATGACAGAATTATTGCCAGTATATATATTGAATAATCCATGATCAAAAGAGTTATTGAACAAATAGCTATGGATCATACTTAAGGTAAACAGCATTAGCACTTTCATTGCTTCAGTCTGCTATGACTTGTAGAGGTCAGGGACATGTTAAAATTTCAGCCTGAAAAGGCAAAGCTTCCAGGCCTTAAATCTAGTTAAGAAGATTTATTCCTGTGGCACTTGGTTAGTACTAAAGATGTGTAAGCAAGGAACCCTCTACTGGACCGGGACACCTGTTCCACCTCGATTTTTACTAAGAACTGATAAGGCTGGTCTCCTAAAAATGGACTTCTTTACTCTTCTCTGACTCCCAGTGCCATTAATACACCTTGACTCATTTGTAACATTATTTTATCATAAATACATCTATTGCAAAACCCAGCCTTTTGACATTGCTTTACAATGTTGCATTTTTGTGATTAATGCTAATTGTTTTTAATGGATTGCATTCCAAATTTAATTAATCCTTATTTATAAAGTTGGTGTCAGGTTGCAGCCTTGTGTGTCTATATATCTCAGTATGGGAAACCAAATGCAAAGCCAACAAATTATGAAACCTTTCAAACTCAAACTCCCATTAGAAGTTGACATACCCTAAAGCAATGAATAAACATAAATCTAAAGGATAGCTCCTCTCTACAGCTGAGAAATACAATCAATTTTAGCAAAGATGTCTTATAATACAGGGATTTTAACACAGGGGGAAAAAGTACATAAAGAGACAAATTTTCCTATCTGTTACTACCCCCTAAACCTAGTCCTTTAATGCTTACTGCAAACAACTGAATGGCTGAACAGGTCTTGAGAAATCATTGGCATTCAAGTACTCCTTTAAGGTACAAAGAAGACTTGTATCACGTCCAGGTAAGCAGAAAGGGGAACCATGAAGAATCTATTAAACGATAATTTTGGTGAAAATTACAAATGTTAACAGGAGAAATATATACATATATATGTATATATATGATTATGCAAATATTTATAATATGCAAATGATAGAAAATACAATTTTGAAGGAGACACCCTAGGAAAAGAAGACGTATTTGTATAATTCTGAATCCTCAAGGAAATTTTTAATGACTTCTATAAAATAGATAAAAGCGGAATTGGAAGAGTTTCAGAATTCACTTAAAAGACAAATACATCAACACTCCTAGCAGCAAAACTTATGATAAATAATGTAGAAAACCAAGAGGAAAACTACTGGAATTGAAGGCACTGTAGAAGAGACAAATTAATGAAAAATAAGATGATGTGTATGGAGAATAGATGAGGCTGATCCATCAGATTAGTAGCAGATGTAATTGCAGAAATGAACTAACAAGTAAATCAGAGAATGTATTTGGAGATATGAAAGAATTCTTCATTAAAATGAAGGACAATCAAAATAAAATTATTATTAATGAAACATTATTAAATAATCTCATACCAGACATGGTGGTAAAAATATTCAATTTCAGGAATAAGGAAAAAATTGGACACTAATACAAGTTAAAAAAATAGAGATTACCTGTAAATACTATAGCAAAGCATCAGGCTCACCTCAGACATCTCTAGGCAAACACCATTTTGATGAGGTGATTTTGACATAGCCCTGTCCACATTCCTCTTTTGACAGAGGGCCATTCTGAATTAATGCAGAAAAAAATAGCTTAATGTTATTTATTTTTTAAATTACCTAATAGGAAGAACAAACACCTATTCTATCTTAAATAAGCATCCCATCCCTGACTCTGCTTTATGTGTGTGTATATCATTAAGATTGTCTAATTTTCTCTTTCATGTTAAAAATGTCAGTGGTTTTCTAACATTTCATATAATGTTGTTTTCAGTTTGTCCTGACATTTTCATCAGGTTTTCTTTATATCTTTTATTGCTTCTTTGTTGCATAAAGTTCATTGTATTTATATATTTTAATTGTATATATTTAATTGTCCCATTGACAAATAAAAAGTTACTTTGTCTAATTTGATGCTTTTTATAATGAATTCAAATTTGTATGATTTAATATCTTGACCCAGGATTTTATTTTACCTTTTGTATTTATTGTATCATTGAATAGTATTTACATTCAGCCTCTTTAAGACAATTTGTTTTTGGCAAGTCTCTTACAATCTCATATATTTTATTATTTTTTTAAATATGGAAATATTATGGACTTTATTCCAATAATTGGAACAATTCAGAAAATATGGACAAAAACAAAGACAGAAGTGACCAAAGATCAGTCAAGAAGAAACAGATCACTTGAATAGCTTTATATCTATTTCTAAAATGGAATTTATAATTAAGAACCTTCCCACAAAGACTCACAGACCAGATGGCACCACAGGTGAATTCTAAACATTTGAAGAAGTAATATCAATTCTACACAGACTTTTAGAAAATTGAAAGAGAGGGAATATTCCTCATCTATTTAGTAAAGCCAGCATTATCCTGACACCAAAACCCAACAGAGATAATACAATAATAGAAAATTATATACCAATATCCTCCATGAACATGAATGCAACAATTCTTATCAGAATTTTAGCAACTTAAAGAATAATGTAAAGGATATAAAAAGGACAATATATCATGACCAGATGGAGATTATCTGAACAAGGCAATGATGGATGGTTTCCTGTCTCACATTCAGTTCCTTCATCCATTTTGAGTTTATTTTTGTGTATGGTGCAAGAAAGTGGTCTAGTTTCATTCTTCTGCATGTTGCTGTCCAGTTCTCCCAGCACCATTTGCTAAAGAGGCTATCTTTTTTCCATTGGATACTCTTTCCTCCTTTGTCAAAGATTAATTGACCATACATTTGTGGGTCCAGTTCGGGCTCTCTAATCTATTCCATTGGTCTATGTGTCTGTTTTTGTGCCAATACCATACTCTCTTGATGATTACGGCTTTGTAGTAGAGTCTAAAGTGATTGTGATACCTCCCTTCTTTTTTTTTTTTTTTTCTACAATATTGCTTTGGCTATTCAGGGCCTTTTGTGGTTCCATACAAATTTTAGGATTGTTTGTTCTAGCTTTGAGAAGAATGCTGGTGCAATTTTAATTGGGATTGCATTGAATGTGTAGATTGCTTTGGGTAGTATTGACATTTTAATAATATTTATTCTTCCAATCCATGACAATCTCGTATATTTTAAAAACACATTTCAAATGTTGTCCTTTTAACAGATATACTTTTTATTAAACCTTTTATCTCCGGCCTTTCTGTAAGCTTTCTATTTTTGACATTTTTCGTTTAAAGCTTGTTTCCTGTTTTCTTTCTTTTCTAACTTTCCCTACAGGTCAACTTTTTTAAATCACATCTTCCCCACTCAACCCTGCAGCTGGAGAAGAATAATTGCTTTTAGTTCTTCTTCTTTCTTCCTTCTTTCTTCTTCTTCTTCTTCTTCTTCTTCTTCTTCTTCTTCTTCTTCTCCTTCTCCTTCTCCTCCTCCTCCTCCTCCCCTTCCCCTTCCCCTCCCCTACTCCTCCTCCTTCTTCTTTATATTTTTGTTTAGCCATCTAAACTCTGAATGTCTTATAGCCACTGAATTTCTGAACTTTATAAACAAAACAACATATACTGTACTTAAATTTCTTATCTCTTTATTTTCCAATTCTCAGGTTTGTATGCTCAAGTTTTTACTCAGTCTTTTAGATCTAAAGTATTGTTGTTATTGGCATTCAAGTACTCCTTTGTAGTTCAAAGACCCATATCATGACCAGGTAAGCAGAGATGGAACCCATGAAGAATCTAAGCAATAATTTTTGAAACATTATTCAAAAATTAAAAACTTGAATAAAGTTTTAAATTTTTTCAAATTATATTTCTATTTATCTCGATTTTAAAATGTAGTCATTGCACAACAGGATTTTATTCACACAATTTCCTCTCCAGTTAAGAGTTCCTTTATTTAGACAAAGTACTGTTACATTTTACATATGGTTAAATTCTACTGACAGCAAGTAGGATGTAAATGGATTTCAATCAAATGGCTATTGAAAATCCCTTAAATTACAGAATTATGAGTAATATATATTCCATTATCTCCTATAGGTAGTCCAAAGTTCTTATTAGGACTACACACACTATGTAAGACCTGCATATCTGAAAGAGAATCAGTGTAATCCAAGTGTAATATTATACTATTTATTGAGATATGTTTTTTTAATCTTTAAAAAAATTATTTTAGTGTTTATTTATTTTTGAGATCGAGGGAGGGACAGACAGAGTGGGGGAGAGACAGGTAGAGAGATAAACACAGAATCTGAAGCGGGTTCCAGGCTCCAGGCTCCAGGCTGTCAGCACAGAGCCTGATTCAGGGCTCCAACTCATGAACCATGAGACGATGACCTGAGCCAAAATCAGAAGCTTAACTGACTGAGCCAACCAGGTGCCCCTCTGAGACATGTTTTAAGCAGGTCTCATTATCTTAGTTTGAAAAACTATTGTGAAAAAAAAAGCCTCTAAGTAACTAATTTCTGTATTTTACATGACTGAGGATATTATTCACCGCATACATACTACATTATGAGCATGCATGGGGATCAGTCCTCTGGTTGCAATAATAGTGATACTCAGCAGCATTTCAGTTATTACATTCATAGACTAGGAATCATATAACTAATCATGAAACTCTCTCTTGGCTGCTTAGATGTCACAGACAAACTTATGGCATTTGATTGACACACTCTTGTCCAAATACACATTTTTATCTTTATCTCCTTTATTCAACATGTATTTACATGAATGACAAATTTCTTATCTAATAATTTTTATTAATTTTGATTATCATCTGATGTATATTCTTTGTCAATCAATCTCATTTAGGAATAAGGTACAGTATAAATTAATAGTAATCTAGAGAGCATCTGTTAGGTGTGCATCACACTGGGAGGCAAGCTTACAGATCGAAATCTGAAACAGTGTTAAGATTAAGTATAAAACTAAAGGTTCTAAGTGATATTGAAATGTAATAGAAAGGAAATTCAGACTATTGAAATGGTTAGGAAAGATTTCAAAGAAGATGTAGAGTTTAAGCTTGGTTTTAAGAGAAGTAGGAAAAGTATTTTTACATTAGAAAAAAATGCAAAGGAAGAAACTAGAAAGGCACATGTGAGGACTGGTTAAGGAGGTCATCCTACTGGAATAAAGGTTCTTGGAAGTAAAGAAGATTAAAAAAAAAAAGGTAAAACAGAAATTGGGACAAGAAAATGTCAAGATGTTGCTATCATTAAACAACTATGAACTTTATCCTGCTGGCACATGGGTGTTACTGATAACTGATACAAATAAAATTGACCTTGATGAAACTAGTATTAAAAGAAAAAACTTATCTTGTTATAATGTGTCCAATAGACTAGATAAGGTTGCAGAGATAAGGAACTTCATTAGGAAACTATTGGGATAGTTCAGGCATGATATCTAACACAGAATAACAATTTTAAATCATGTTCATCCAATAAATTAATGACGGACATAACAAAGGAATGGATAAGAGGAAAAGGAACACCATTTACTACAATAGATGTGAAAATAATTACAAATGATGAATTGACAAAATTGGAAACTAATTGAAAAAGAAGGTATAAAAAAGATTAGAGATTCAGTTCAGAAGCTTATAGTATTTGCAAAATTATGAAAAGCAAGAACAGGAACACCTTTACTGAAGATGACTAATTTGATTTTAATTACATTGAGTTTGAGGTGAAAGAAATCTAGATGAAAATATATTTAGAAAGCAAGATTATAAGGCAGATACTTTTTTATTTGTTTCATCCAGATTTACCTCAAGCACTTAGAAAAGTACATGGCACATAGTAGGCAGTCAATATATATGTCTTATATTAAATGAAATGTTTAGGCAAATGTGACTTGACTGAAGTTCACAATAGACATTATGTGTGGTGGTAATTATGTACATTATCTACATAAAAATAATATTGAAAGCATTCCTTTGAAGTGAACTTAAAATAATAGAGCAATACCATTTTAATAGTGTATATTTATTAAAAATATGATTTATTTTCAGAATTTACTATGATCTATTTGATTATCTTATTAAATATTCTTGAAAATATTTGAGCAGAGATTGAGATCACCATAAACTCATGTTGAAAAACGCTCCATTAATTTAAATGAAAGAGAAGAAATTTCTGATTCACAGTTTACTGGGAGGCTATGACCTGTTGTGTATGTAACTATTCGATTCATTCTGGTTTAAAAATATTTTGGTATCTGTTAGGTGTTCCCTTTGTCTTGTGTCTTTTTATTAGAAACATAATATAAGCTAAGAATTGATATCAATTAAACACAAAGAACCTGAGGAATCACATGGAGAACTTCTCTTTTCACTATTATTAAACAGAAAATAGTTCACTGAATATATTAGATCCTTCTAGCTTTCAGCATATTACTGAAAAAAGTTGGCCTGAGAGTGTCTACTCATAGTAAGTACTTATGTGCAGATCTGTGGAACTAAAGTAGGAAGAAAAAGGGAAAATTTCACTTCATCAAAAAATAAATATGAGCAAACGATATTTTCTTGCTCTTTCTCATAAGAATCCACATCTGATTTGGGAAATATTTATTAGGTCTACAAATTGTAATTACTTCATTTTTATATTTGCTGAAAAGAGAAAGAAATAAAAAGGAGATCTGATACTGCTACTGTTGTGTTAACAATTTAAACTTAAAATTATATACTAACTACTTTTCCATGATGTTTTATTGATTTTCTTTTGGTTCAACTGCATTGATTAAATGAGACAAAACATATAGTATTGAGGTGTCTCACTGATGTTTTCTTCAAGATAGCATAAAGTCCAAATGGTACAGTAGCTTCTAGCCTGAAATACAAGCCCTGATTTTATAGGATGGTTGTCTATTTTTCTTTTTTTCTTTCTTTCTTTCTTTCTTTCTTTCTTTCTTTCTTTCTTTCTTTCTTTCATTCTTTCTTTTTTTCTTTCTTTCTAGGGCTGGTTTTTTTCACTTGTTGCTTAATATTTAAGTACAAAAATTGATGTATTTACAGTCTCCTCATAAATAATAAATAATCAAAATAAAAATTTTAAAAAAAATTGCCAAAGTCGTTATAGGTCCTAGAAATAGTAGCCAAATGGTATTTGAGCAAAAGAGAACAAGAAAGAGAAAGAGAAGGAGAGGTGAAAAAAATAATTAAAAAGAAAAAAATTGATCATTTATCAATTGGCCTTAGTATCAAATAAATACTTAACAATATCTTTTATCAATGGGATTTTCTGAAGATTCAAACTATGTATATGTAACATAAGAATTTGCTCCACCACCATAAGAATCCTATATAAGGGTGTGAATCTGAATTTTTTATGGTCCCAAACAACAACAAAATTGTACAGATGAAGGCAAATGGGTATCTGTCAGAGATTCTGAGAATTAATCAAGGAATATCTAAATTTAAATTTTCATGAAATATGCCCAATTCAGATATGAATTGCCAGCTCTCTGTTACTATTTTTTATCTCTCAAGTTGTTCCTTTACTTAATATGTTGTTCTCATTAAAAACAAAACAATAACAAAAAGCAACAAGTCTAGATTTTCCTTTATTATCTAGTTTATGATACTGATTTGGTTCTTTTTACTTTTGCTTTTTTTGTTCTAGATTTTTTTTTTCATTTTTAGATTTTATGTGAGGTGCTTAAATATTTTTTAAATTCTTTTAAAATTTTTTAACATAAAAAAATTTTAATGTTTATTTATTTTCAGAGAGAGAGAGAGAGAGAGAGAGAGAGAGGGAGAGAGAATGAGCATGTCTGGGGGAGGGACAGAGAGAGAGGGAGACACAGAATCTGAAGCAGTCTCCAGACTCTGATCTGTCAGCACAGAGCCCATCATGGGCTGTGAGATCATGACTGTGCTGTGAGATCATGACCTGAGCCGAAGTTGGATGTTTAACCCACTGAGGCACCCAGGCGCCCCAACCACTTTTAATTCTTAATCCACTTCTCATAAAGCCAAACAGGAAATAACAGTTGATCAAAAGTTGCATATGAGCAAGGGTTTATTTCATATTAAATAATTAAGGTGTTGAATATAGCATACCGATCTCTCCTCCTCCAGCTTCTGTTTCCCCTCCCTATTCCTGAAATCCTCATCTGGTTCACTCCTACTCATGCATACCATATTTTTCTACAGACCACTTGTTTAAATAGGGATCTCCATTCCCTAAGATCCCTTTTCCTGTTGGGTTCCTAGTTAGAGCTTGCCCAAGAGCAACATGTAAGAGATTAGAGAAGTGAAAGTGAGCTAACAGCATTGCCATCCACCTGTCTTTCTGAGTTCATATAGATGGCAGAGAGACTCAGAGGTGCCTGGTGGATTCCAGTTTGTTCTTGCTCTCCTTTACTCTGTGACCAGCTTTTCTATCCAACTATTAACAACCTGATAACAGTGACCACAGGTAAAAACAGTCAGAGGTTACACAGAAACAAGACATTCCTCTCAAATTCTTTAGAAATGTCCCTTATGGCCCTCTTAGCTGGTTACATTTGTGTATCTATACTAATATTTGCAAATTACAAAGCTGTAGTTCTATTTCTTCAAGAAAATCACAAGTTTTTATAGTAGATGTACCAGTTAGTTAAATCATGAATATAGAAAATATACAGGTATTTCAAATAGGAATGGATTTAACCCTGGAAATTAGAGGTTTGGCTAATTGTTGAAAGAGCCAAGACAGTGAAGATCAGAAAGCTCCTGGTAGATTTCACAAAACTGGGGAGTGTAGAAATGTAGAAAATTGCCATTTAGGTTCTCAGTGGCCTACAACAATGAAGTGGATGACTCTCAGAAGGGCACATGGAAGTGGCTGGCAAACACTCACAAGTGACATCTGCCGAAGCCATATGCCAGCTCATAGCTATTGGCTGAAGAATAGTTACTTCTACTTTTCTTCCATTTCCCAAATATTTTAAGAGAACCTCTCATTGGTAGAAATAACCATACTGGCAAGAGTCAATGGGAAATCCAGTTTCCAAATTCTAGTTCCTATCATGCATGGAAAGCCTGACGGAAAGGGTGTTACATGTGATATCATGATTATTTTGATATAAGAATCTATTTAGAGTCATTTATCTCCTCTATCCACAATTTAGTTTTTCCTCCTAATGTTGTTTTTTGGCCTATTGGTAAAATTTAAGGCTATTCTAAAAGTGATAAGATTATATACATTTACTGTGTTACACATATGCTATTTTATTTTTAAATAATAACCAACTTTTCTAATTATTCTCTTGAAGGAAAGTTACAATACACACATAGAGATTTGAAGCAGCATGTGTGAAAAACATCTGAAAAAAATTAAAGTTTCTGGACAGATGTTATAAGAGTCTTGTAGAAAAAGCTATCAGCATTACAATCCCAATTCTAATTTACTTTACATCAGGCATTTAAATTTATTATCTTTAGGCCATATGTTCCAAATGAAGCTTGGTTCTATATTCATGAATCAGTTGACAATGAATAGTTAAGTTCTGCTAATTCAGAAAGGTGAAGTTGAGTGAGCTTATTTAAATGGTAGAATATTTGTAACTACAAATTCTACATACCATCAGAAAACTTCCAAAAAAGACCTGCCATATGTTTTAAGCCGTGATGGAAATGGTTTAAAAAAACCTGCAGCTTTTATGCAACTATAGTTGAGAATATCTTAGCATTTCCATTAAAATTCTATTTTGAGAGTTTTCAACTTGGCTCTAAAATTCATTGTAGACTAAAACTTAACATGTGAAATCTAAGGGAATATTAAGTAACAGAATATGTTACAATAATTAAAGGGCTTCAACATTTTATAAGTCTTTAATACCTTAGCAGTACAGTTAGATTTAACTTATTAAAAACTTTTGTGCCCCATGGACTACTGTTTGTGGCTAACTTCAGTGTGATAATGAACTGCCCGTATAAGAGCATACAGATCACACTCATCATAAACATGGCACTCTACTTGCTAGAAAGAGCAAAAATGACTACAAGTGGAAAAACTGGGAGTGTGAGGCAGCATTCCCTGAACTTCCAAAGACCTCAATTCTAAAAGTCAAGGGTAGGTTCCAGGTTCTCTGAAAAGTACCCCAAATGGGAAGTGCTGTCTGATCAGTGAAAATTTAGAGACTGGGTGCCAAAACGCTTAAGTAGAACCTGAACAGAGGTTAAATAGAACTGAAGATATGAACTAGAGACTCCTTCCAGTTGAAGGAGTCAGTGAAGATCATATAAAGAATATCTTTCCATTTGTGATATAAAGCATGATTCTCTTCCCCAACACCCACATCAATCAGTCAGTTGGATTATCAGCTTAGAAAGCCTGTAGAAGAGACCCAACTCCTGTCTACAGCATGGTTCCAGGAATACATTCCTAGAGGAACTTTGTTGATCCTCCTAGGGCTTACTCTGGATTTAAGGGGTAATGCCAAAGAGTGGAGAGCTTCTATATTCTGTCAAAGTCACATCTGAATCAGAGAAAGCTGTGTTTGAGCGTTGGGTTCTGCCATTTTCAGCCTATATGATCTTGGGCAACATGATAACCTCTCTAAATTTCAAACTATTAACCCATAAAATGGGGTGGTAATGATATGAACCTCAGAAGTATTTAAAATTAGGATTCACTAGATAACTATAAAGTACCAACAATGTGCTTATCACATATCAACACTCAGTAAAACCCAATTGTTGTTATTTTATATGTATGGAAACAAAACACTGTTTCATTCACTAGAACCACCTAGTACCACTATTCCAGCTATGATCAAGAGGAGGGTCCACCTTTACTTTTGAATCTTCCTCTGACAGTGATTATCACACCCATAGATAGCAGGAAGGTGACGAGAAGTACAGATGAAAGTATAATACTTCAGGATTAGGACCAATTTGAATTCTTTTGAAATATTATTACTTGATTTAAGTATTGATCTTTCAGATCCATCCAGTTCTAACAAATTTTTGCATTACCTTAGTTCATTCAGTAAACATTCATTAAGGCCTTGATGTAGGCCAAGTTTTGTGTTAAAAACTGGTGAGAGGGGCGCCTGGGTGGCTCAGTCGGTTAAGCACCCAACTTCAGCTCAGGTCATGATCTCACGGTTGGTGGGTTGGAGCCCCGCATTGGGCTCTGTGCTGGCAGCTCAGAGCCTGGAGCCTGCTTCCAATTCTGTGCCTCCCTCTCCTTCTGTTCCTCCCCTGCTCACGCTCTGTCTATCTCTCTCTCAAAACTAAATAAACTTTAAAAAAACTGGTGAGAAAAAAAGAAATAAAATATGTTTCTTGTCCTCAAAAGCTTGGAGCACGAAAGGTAAGGCTGATAGGAATGATATAATCCTAGTAGTATGGGATAAGGACTGATAAAGTCAGATGTAGGATGCATTAATGTTAGATTGAGATGTCTGGGAAGGCTTCTTTGAGAATGTGATGAAACAGGTTTTAAAAAAAGAATAGAAGTTGAGCGTATGAATAAAAGGAAGAAGAATGTTTTAGTAACAGGAAGAGGATATTTAAACAAGTTATGAGAGCAAGAAATAATTTAGTTTGGAAAAAGTCTAAAATTCTGGTAGTAACCCATATAGAAAGAAAGGTATGCAAGGAAAAGTCAGAAAGGGTTTCTCCTAAATCATATTTAGAACCTATCACGGGATTTTTAAGTAGATAACTAGTAGAAGTAGATTTGCATATGGAGTTTTCATTTTGGTAGCACTACGAAGGATAAGATTGTACTCAGTGAGATCAATTAGGAAGCTATTCAATAATCTTAATAAAATAGTCCAGTGCTTACTAGTTATATAATACTGGGAAAGTTATTTGGTCTTAATTGACTTTTTAAAACTTCTGTTTCCTTAGGATTATGTAAAGTTAAATACTAACTGCAACAACAATGACAATAACAATCCTAATAACAATAGGGTAGGCCATATTACTTTTCAAAGACTGAAAGTAAAGATTAGATGAGAAAATGTAAGTGAAGGCATTAGGCGCTGTGCCCATATAGGAGTTCAATGTACTTGTTCACATTTTTCATTCCAAATCATATTGGCTTATGTGGAATAAACACATGGAGGTGAATTTTTGAGCTGTTGGGTGTTTTGTTTGTGATCATTTCGGGGATCTAAACAGAAAAGGGTGACAAGTGATAAATATCTACATCTCCTCTAGGGCAATGATGTGCACACTTTAATGCATGTAAAAATCCCATAAGTACTTTGGTAAAATGCAGATTTGTTAAAGTGCAGATTTAGAATGTGCAAGTCTGGAATAGGGCCTAAGATTATGCATTTCTGAAAAGCTCCCAGGTAATGTTGATGCTTCCGGTCCACGAACCACCTTTTGAATTACAAAGCTGTAAGGAATGCTTGTAATTTTTTCCATGTTCCTAGATTCCTAGCAGGTGAACAGTCAGATTTGAAAAAGCAGATGTGGGAGACACAGAATTAATATGCTGAAATGCTACTGTGACTCATTGTGTAGATTGGGTTCTATTCCCCACAACAGTTTTCATCTTTTCCCCTTATATATAAAACATACTAATTTTGTGATTTCATTACAGCCTATTTAATTTCAAGATATGGGTGAAAAGACATTCACTGATTATTTTGTTTATTTTTTAATCACATTCTCAAATTAAACATTCAAAATCCTCTTTCCCCCACACTCAGGGGCTTTTGGCATAGACTGGGCACTAGCTTCCCTGGAAGGAAGGGGCATCAGGTGAAATTTGAAGATGAGAACATTTAAGGGTCAGAACTGGGAAAAGAGATAATAATATATTCTCCTACCTTACCAGAGACTTGTTCAGTGGAGTGGAATTTTACATAGAAAGACCCACTAGATATTTTCTGAAGAGCAAAACTGTCCCTTTCAGCAATTGGACAGAAGGTTAGGAAAATGCTTTTCAAATGCCTTTAACTCAGGATCCATTTAAAAAGGAAGTATTTTGTCATTGATTCCTATGGGATGTTTTGCTATGGAGTATCCAGAGAACTCTTAATTTCCAGGGAATTAAGAAAAAGATGTCAAATTATGATCGAGAATAAATAAAATTGCATTTGCATAAAAATATTTCACATGCACTTGTACAACGAAGAGATTACACATAATTCAACACTTGTTTTTACTTGGATTAGAAATATTTTATAGGAATAAAAAGTACATATTCTGAAGCAAAGTGAAGTCAAATCTGAGGCTTGGCTTTTGAAGCAAAAGTCAATATTTCTGTAGAACTGACCTCATAATCTGATTATAATTTTTCTGCATTTAAACATATTTTAATACTTTATATTTAATATTATTCTGAAGGCATAGGGGACTGTAACAAGAGAGATAGAAGTACAAGGCTTCCTGATGATTAGAGCATGCTGGTGGCAGTTTATTAAAGACAACTAAACAAGACAATATTTTAGGCAATATGGGTAAAGTCAAAATATATCTCTCATTTCAGGATGCCCATGCATTTTCTAAACTCTAGATGTGAGAAGCATTTTGTAAATCATCAGTGCCTAAAATGAAACCTGATAATGCAGGGAATGACCTTCTGACATCTGCCCAGGTCATTTAGTACCTCATCCAGACTTAGATTTTTATTTAAAAATATATTGCAATATGAAGTTTAAAATCTCTTTTTATGCTTTATTTGTAATAAAGATTCAAAAGTTATCAGTTGCAAAGATGAGAAATTCAATGTTTGGATTAAACAAATGTGCCATTTCTGGAAAAATTGCCTTTTCTTGTCTATTTTTTCTTGTTTCATACATCTGTGCTTTTGTAAAATAAAAACTAGTTAGCATAGCAACTGGAGAATCATGTGTATTATCTCAGAGCTAAAATACTTGTTTGAGAAATATTATGTTCACTATTTATTTGAATATGTGTAATACTACATTCAAGGCGAAAATATTTTATAGATACCATATCATAAAACTATTCAGTGTATTTTAACTGTTTTTCTAATAAATAATTTATTGCTATTTGAGCAACATATTTAATAGTACCACTGAAGAAAACCCAGACATAAGAGGAAATAAATTGAAGGAAATAAAATTTAATATTCTAGATGAATCAAATGACAACAAAAGTACTCTTCCTTTAAATAAGGGAAATAAGTTGTTTTCCTAAATATGTTGATATTATAGTAAATAAAGATATACTTATATATTTTAAGTATGATTATAAACTAAAAAAAAAAAGCTCTAGAAGTTCCAGTATATACCATAAAATTGCTACCCATTTTAGCATCATTCTTTTATTCAAGATATTTTATGTGATAATTTAAACTAACTTAAACATAAAGGGGACAGTTATGGGTTCAACTTAACCAAACTTCTAGGAGTCCTAGGGATGACTAAACCACGGTCCTATACATCAAGAGACTCGTCTATTAATTTTTGTCTTTTAAAATTATTTTTATTCTGTACTATGTCCATCCTTCACAAAGAAGGGTGCATATCTGATGGATTTTACTTTTTCAACTTTCAAACTAGAGAGAAAGAGTAATTTTTTCTGAGGGAGGAAACTGCTTCTAGAAACATCCTTGGTATGGTACTCTATTCTTAAATTATTTATCTAGGGTAAAAAAGACTTAGGAATAGAAACAAAGGATTGAATGACCATGAAAGCTAGGAGACTTGTAATGTGAAGGACAGATATGAACCCCAGCCCAATATGTGTATGCTCTAATTATCCAGAAAATCAACACCGAGTTCATGTTTATCTTCTCTGAATTAAGCAAAAATATTGCTTACATATCTCCTATTCATGAAAGGTTTATTTTGTGCAGATTTTCTTCCTTTGCCAGGAAATACATATTCCCCTGCTTTGTAGCAGTAGTGTGCCTGCCTCCATCATCATTTCTATAGGTTTTCTTTACCATGCTCTAAGAGTAACTTATCATGTCAACATTTCAAAATAAATGGATAATGGAAGGCTTTGCCAAATAATTGGGTGTGTCTTGTAAGAAGAACATTGCAAGAAGGATATTGGCAGCCAGGAAATACATCTCAAAGCTAAGGGCTTTTTCTTTGTCCCTGACCTAAATCTTTATAAATCATCAAGGACTGTAAAGATGTGAATTAGAAGAAAAGAAAATCAACTTCTCTTGCTCATGAATGTAGAGGCATTTGTTTGTCCTTGACAATTTCTCATCTTCATCTTCATCTTGTCTTCGTTTCTGTCTTATGTTTTCCTCTAACTTTTCTGAATGATATATGTCTAAGAAAATCCAAGGAATATGTACCCATAATACAAGGATTTTGACTCAAGATATACTTAGGAGCTATAACCCAGAAAGGTTAAATGACACCAAATAATGCTACTAAATAAGTAACATTTATAATTAAGAGAATTATGTTTAAAATGCTTTCTCACATTTCTAATATGTATACTTGCCACAGATTAAAATTAAGTGCATTAACCAGACCAAGTGCCTTTCCTGTGAGAGCTTTATTTACCCACCTTATATATTCACAAATCAAACAATTAGGAATATAAATATTTACAAATGCTTTTCATTTGATAGGTCTTTAGTAACATCATCAACGTCATGATTGTGATCAGCACCATAATTTATATATATTGAGTGATTAAATTACCAAGGCCATGCCAGGCACTTTCCATATATTATTTACTCCACACCAAACTCCATAGGAGTAGTTATAATTACCCATGTATCCCAGCTAAAGAACTGTTAGTGGTGTTAGATAAGTTATAGTAGAACATAGATTATATCTACATGTGTAAATCAAGTAAAATTTTCCAAAGTGGTATCTGTCTCTGGTAATGGAAAGGAATTTAGGATAATAAAAAAAAATTATTTGATGGTAACTAAGTGGTCAAAAGGGTCCTTTCAACCAGTGTGAAAGCAGGATGATGTACCATTACTTAATTCTGACCTCTCTGTACAAAATGACACCCAACTGAGCAATTGAAACAATGCAGTCATGAACTACTTTCTGCTATCTGCAATAAAGATGCTGATAATTCTCTTTTTAATTTAAAATTTACTAACAGAGTTAATGTATAATGTCAGTTAATGTCAGTTGTGGTAAGCAATAATACCTCCTGCCTCTGACTATGTCCTTTTCCAGACCCATCTCCTTTTATGCTGGAAAAGAAAATGTCATAGTTTGTAATTCATGTTGTAAAATTTCATCTACAAAAATTAAAATAACAGTCAATAGAAAGTCTATGTCCTTAATATAGAACAGTCTAGAACAGTCTATATCAGGCTACAGTATATAAACACTCTTCCCAAGTGTTTTAGACTGTATAAAAGTTGTCTTTGTTATTTAGAATCACTTTCATGATATTGAGATAGTTTTCTTAGTGTAAGAACCTCAGGAATTATTTGTTTGTCTGGGCCAATTTCCCAAGGCAGTTTTTACATAACATTAATTAAAAGCAACATTAAAAGTGGTCTTGTTTATAAAGGGGAGGGATGATTCCATGGTAAAATATCTGTAAAACTCTGGATAAATTTTAAGGAAAATTAAAGACCCCCCAGAGCTTTTCATATGTTAACTCACTATTAGTTTCAAAAAACAGACAGACAAACATAAGGTGCTAAATTTCAGACTAAATTAGCCGTGGAGCTCATCAGCCGCCCATTTTCTCTCATGGGATCTCTTGCAGGACTGATATTCCCTGAAACATATTTTGAAAAAACACTTCATGAACACCACTGTAAATATTGTTCTCCAAACACCTACTATACTTTGTGTTTTTTTTTAATTTTTTTAAATGTTTTATTTATTTTTGATACAGAGAGAGACAGAGCATGAGAGGGGGAGGGGCAGAGAGAGAAGGAGACACAGAATCCTAAGTAGGCTCCAGGCTCTGAGCTTATCAGCACAGAGCCCAACGCGAGGCTTGAACCCATGAACGTGAGATCATGACCTGAGCCGAAGTCAGAGGCTTAACTGACTGAGCCACCCAGGCGCCCCATCACCTACTATACTTTGAAATAATTTAGCCTTTGTTCATAGTATTTCTCCATGTCTGGAATATTCTTCTGCTCTTCTTATTTTCCAATTTCACTTGCTCAACTCCTATTCATTCATTAAGGCCAAGATCAAATATCACCTTTTCTATCAAACAGTGTCCTTTAACTTCCCTGGCAAAAAATAATAGCACGTTTCAAATATGTTTATTATGACTCTTATTTTTATAAAACTGTCTCATGTTAGTTCCATGGGGTGGGGGAAAATTTTTATCTGCTTTGTATTTTTATTTGTTAGGCAATAAGAAAAATTTTTGAGCAAGGAATAACATAACATAGCATCACAGCAGTACTTTGGAGAGAGAGCTCTGGCAGCTAAGTATAGGAAAGTCATGCTTGAGTAACTGGTTAGGAAGCAATGGCAGTCATCTAAGTGAGAAATAATGTCAGGCCAATGGAGCATGGTAACATTAGGAATGGGAAGCAGAAATAACAAATACTTTGGAAGATACCTGATACACTTCACAGTGTAGATTACAGTGTGGGGATAATGATCTGGGGACACAGGGATGGGAGAAGTTTAAGATGATGTTGATGTTTCCCAGCTGGGTTTCTTGAAATTTAGTAGCCCCATGAGGTAAAATTAGTGATCTACTTTATCATCACATGTAGGAGAATAAGGACTTCAGAAAAGATTCAAGGAAAAGGGAAGAGTTGTGAGTTGTAAAAGTATAGAGTCCTACCTGTACTCTGAGCAATAGTGGATATCATTTCAAGAAAGGATGCCTTTCACAATTTTTCGAGGATCACCCCTGGGGTATCCTGAAACAATCTGGAAACCAATCCAAAACAGTGATTATAACTGATATAGTTCTGTTCAAGATTTTGTTTTTAGTCAGTACATGTTGTTGTTGTTGTTTTAAATATAATTTATTGTCAAGTTAATGTACAGTGCATACAGTGTGCTCTTGGCTTTGGGAGTAGATTACCATGATTCATCACTTACATACAACACCCAGTGGTCATCCCAACAAGTGCCCTCCTCAGTGCCCATCACCCATTTTCCCCTCCCCCTTGGCCAATGTTTTGTAGTTTTTCATATACATAACCATAAAATAATTAAACTAACAATAATGAAAATGTACTAATGCTTTTAGCATAAATGATTAGAAATCCAGGGACACCTGAGTAGCTCAGTTGGTTAAGCGGCTGACTTTGGCTCAGGTCATGATCTCATGGTTCATGGGTTCAAGCCCCACATTGGGCTCTGTGATGACAGCTCAGAGCCTGGAGCCTGCTTCAGATTCTATGTTTCCCTCTTTCTCTGCCCATTCCCTGATCATGCTCTGCCTATGTCTCTCTCTCAAAAATAAATAAACATTAAAAAATAGAAAAAAATAAATCTAGTCATACTATTTAAATTTGAAACATTTGCATTTAACTCAGTTTAATTTTAAAATTAAAAAATTTATCCCATTTCCCTAACTTTAGCTATGGAGATAGTATGCATGTGTATCCTTTGGCTCACAGAAGAGAGGAATGCATCCTGCAACCCACTCTGTCCAAACCCAATTCTTCACTGAAAATAGGCTGAAACCCAGATGTAGTTGGGATCTGTTGGCTACTGCCTGAAGCAAGTACCTTTGGAAGGCAGCTGTCAAAATGCCCTTGGCCTATTTACTTGTGTGTATGGTGTGTGCAACAAGCCAGGAGCACATATATTTAGAACAGCATGATTCTAAACATGCTGAGTATCTCCTTCCCTGCTTGGCCATGTCTAATGTCAGATCACAGGATATAGGAATTTGCAGTTAGCCTCATGGGAAAGCACCCTCCCTTGTCACCTGCAGAACAACTGAGACGGTCCTGACAGAAAATTCTCTTTAATGAATAGAAAAATCTCTTTTATTGCTATCTTATTTGATACATGAAATGACTTCTGCTAGAGAAGAAACACAGGCTCATAGGCCAATTTAATTTGCCTAATCAAAAGAAAAACTTTAAGGGTACCCAAATAAATTACTAATTAATGTTGCAACAGTTTTCCTATACTGTCTCTATTATTTTTATTTAAAAAACTGCCAATTCCATTGTTGTTGTTATTATTATTATTTTGCATATATCTTCCCATGACATGGCTAAGTGCCCATTGATTTCTAGGACTGTTGTATTTTTGATGTGGATGATAATTTTTAGTAATAAAAAATGGAAGAACATCTATTCATATTTCTAAAGATTCTAAGATTCTGTTGGTTAACAAAAGAAAATAATGGCTAGATTGTATAGGTAAGTGATTACTGGCTAGCATTATTTATTATATTTCCATCAATATATGATTATAAAACAAGATGAAACTAAAGGCCCAGGTCATTCTCCCAATTAATACAATTTGTAATTATTTTTAAAAAGTATTAACCTCAAGAAGTTGCTTTCTACCAAAGAGATTTAATAGTGTAAAATACTAAAACCTCTGTAAGTTCAGTTTTTCCCTCAGAAAACCATCTTTATAGGATTCTATAAATGAACCTAAAGGCAAAGTCATACATTTTTAAGGTGCAGACTGGACTGTAATAACCTCTTCATTTAGTTTTCAAATTAAAAAAAAAAGATTGTATTCAAAGCCATGTGTTTCTAAACTGAAAACAAAACATGATCTTGTCATTATGAAGTTTCCAGCTTTAGATACATTGAGTGCTATCAAATTGCATCAGAAAATGAATTTTATGCATCATTATATATGGAATTAAATAATGAGACTAAAATGTTTCTTTATATTTCTTTATGATTTGTGAGCATGGAAGCGAATTTGATCAAGGATTCCATCATTTTTCCATTTTTTAAAACTCTATCTCCTTGCTGCTGTCAGTATATCTCATCTCTGTGTATTCTACCTAGAGTTTAACACCCCTTTACTGCATTATTTTTCTTTAAGTGTTTGCAAATTGTATATTCTATATACACATTCATATTTGCTTAGTTGTTATTATCCTTGGCTTAAAAATATAAATATGATGGTTATGTTGTTAAATGATCTTGTATTTGTTAATATCATTATTTTATATTCACATTTATTCAAGAATTTGAATAACAGAAATAAATTTCAAAAATAAAATTGACACATTTTTTGATATGTGTTTTCATAAAAGATCATAAGATGCAAAACAATACAAAATTTCTGAGTCCATGTCCCTAGTAAGTGAAGTGTCTCCAATGATTTATTTTGCTTTCTTGATCTCTCAGTTGCAAAATGTGTTTGGCCTGCATTTGTTACTACACTTCTAGCTACTATGTCTGCACCTGTTACCCCCAGAATCTATGTCTGATATCTTCATTTGTTTTCCATAAGTTTTCCCCCTATGAATAGTGTAATTCCACTAAAAGAACAATACTTATGTCACACATTTATATTTATTCCTCCAAGGGTCCTATGAGTCAGTTGATCTGTCTTTTTGTCTTTTTCCCCCCACACACTCTCTTTTCTAGTCATTTATCAAGTCCCACCAGTTTTCCTCTTTGGGGTTTTATATAACTGTCCTTTACTCTCTCCCAGACCCACCCTCTTCTACACCCTCTTCTACTTTAATCAACGTTACCGTCAGATCATCCTAAGGCGACTGCAATTATCTGCTAATTGAACTCCCTCCCTCAAGACTCTTGATAATGCAATTCATTGTATAAAGCATAGCCTGATTAATCTTCTTAAAATGGTATTGTGTTCATTTCAGATTCTACTTGAAAATTTGCACACATCTCTATAAAATTCTAATTCTTAAGTCCCACATTGAAAACCCACACAAGTTGGCTGCTTCCCCTTTCATTCAAAATCTATTTACTGAGTGCTCAGTACATGCAATTTATAATTCTTGATGCTAGGGATATCTATATCTATCTATCTATGTCTATCTATATCCATCTATAGGTATAGATAGATAGATAGATAGATAGATAGATAGATATGAAATAAGACAGAGAACCTACCATCCCAGAGAAAATATACCAATGAATTCTTGCTGCTTAAGCACAGACTTTATTTCCCCACATCTACACCAATGAATGGGCAGTACATTTCTCCAAATTTTCTTCACAGAGCAACTTCAGTTCTACCCTCTTGTGATGCCTTCTTTTGGCAGAAGAAATGTTCACTCTTCACCCTCACATTTCTCTGGAAGGGAGGAGAAGTCTTCTGCCCCTGGGATAAAATGTTTTGAAGTTGCCCTTCTTTTCTTTTTTTTCACAGCCCTTTACTGAATCTTTACCATGAGAGGAAAAGTGATTTCCTTGATTGATTGGTGTATAGAGAGAAGAAATGAACCCATGTGGCTCAATCCCTTTATACTTTTCTCACTCTAGGAGCAGGGTGCTCTCAAGTTAGTCTCCTTCTGCTTTCCTTTGCAATAACTAGCTTGTACCTGAATAGAAGAAAGATCTGTATTTGTTCAGATCTGCTTGCTCCTGGTCAGGAATGTTGAGTAAAGGGGGTGGGGAGTGTCAGAGAGTGTAAGGGAGTATCAGCCTGCTTGTGTTAGCAGATCTAGTCTCCTCCTAGTATCAACTTTACAACTGTTAATAATTTGATCTCCTTATGTCTGGCTCCTTTGTCCATTCCTCTACTGATTTGGCCATTTACATAATATTGCTTAGGACCATATTTTATCTCTTAGGACTAACATAATGTCCTGGACATAGTATTTATGTGTAATGGGAAGATAATTTTGCTTTTGGAAAAGGGACTCTAATGAGTTCCAAAGTATCTGGGGTGCATCCCAAATGTAAGGAAATTGAATTGGGGGTTAAGTGCATTTCAGATTTCAATAAACCATGAATGGGAGGTGGAAATTCATAGCAAGTGGGAGTAAAATATGAAATAAAGCAAAAAGAAGCATGTTTATGGGAGAAGTAGGAGATAGAAAAGGGAAGAAAACTAATCTTTCTTGGATTTAATGGAAAATTAGTTTGCAGTGTTACTCAAATTATAAATAGATTTAAAATTTAGCAGATTAATTTCAGATAACATGGCTTAAGGACATAGTTTCCATCAGAATTCCATGTGTTCCTGAACATTTCTTACCCCTTATGATGTTACAGCCATCTGATTGGTTATGGCTAATGGACTGTACATCTAAGTGGTATATGGCACCCTGGGCCCAAAGCAGTTTAATGTTGTTATGTCTCTTCCATTTCTATATTTCCCTGCCTTGGTGACCAAGTGTTTAAAAAAATCACAAAAAAATGGAGTTACAGATCTGTTCACTAGATGGAGGAAAACTCTGGCTACCTACAATGAATAATATAATTGAGAAATAAACATTTGCTATGTTAAGCCACTGAGATTGGTTGAGATGATAATGTTGAATCATAACAAATATAACTTGATTGGTAAGGAATTCAGGGTAATTATAAACCAAATTCTATGTTATTCTGATGATCTTCTGGCCATAAATTAGCATTAATGAGTAGCATCAAACTCAAGTAATAATTTAACTACTGTTTGAGCAGCTCCTTTTCAGAGGGCTGAGCAAATGTGTGTTGTGCAAATATGTTCCACAAGAAAATCCTGCAACTGGACCTCCCCAGGAGTAAGGTGTTACTTAATTTATCTTGTGGGAAATAGTTACAGAGCACATGGCTATGTTCTATTGGTAAGAGGGAAGGAGTGGTCTATTAGAATGAATAGATTAAATATTCTCTCAGTACTTTGAGATTATACGTGGCAGTGGGAGCAATGATACAAAAATATACAGTGAGAACTTACCACTAACAAGAAGATACTAAATAAGACTTCCATTTGCATTGAGCAGATACACCTTCTCAGAAAATGTGGGGGTTCAGTTAGTCTTTGAAAGAGACATGTCAGGATTTTTGAGGAAATGTAGGAAGAATGACAAACAAAGATTCAAAAATAGGTGAGAGTAATTTCAAGGAACCGTGACAGAACAGTTTGGCTGGCATGTGTAATTGCTATGGAGGAACAGAGATATCAATTAGCCTAACTGGGATCTTGAGTTCATAATTTGGGAAATATTAGGAGTTTGAACTTTAGAAATACATAGAGATAGGGATGCCTGGGTGGCTCAGTAGGTTAAGTGTCTGACTTTGGCTCAGGTCATGATCTCCTGGTTTGTGAGTTGGAGCCCCACATCAGGCTGTCTGCTATCAGCACATCGCCAGCTTCAGATCCTCTGTCTCCCTCTCCCTCTTTCTCAAGAACAAATAAACATTAAAAAAATAGAGAGAGAGATATAAAAGACTTTGAAGCAAGGAATTACATGTATTATTATTCTCTGGATTTGTACTTAAAGATTGCAAGAAATTCCTGTTTCATTTTTCTGAAAAAGTTATTATAAAAATATATTGTGTAGCTCAGAAAATTGTTTAGGGGCTAAACGATGAACTTCTGGGTTGGCCTCCAAGAACAAACCAGAATCATGGTGTAGATGAGGTCTGCAGGGAAATGGCTACTACCAAAATTTTAGCATAGTTAGCTTTCCTGGACCAAGAAATCAACCTAATTGCTACCACTGCTTTTCATGCCTATGTTCCAGTTCTGTTTCAGAAAAGGTCCCTCATGGTCACTGATGCCTCCAAGGCCAAATGTCTCCACTACTTTCTTAACTGAAATATGCCTGGTGCCTGAGACCTACTTCTTTCACTTATGAGTCAAAATTTCATACCAGTGAGAGTGATTGGTAGATTCTGATTCACAGAGCTGTGCCTAACTGCACAGGATAATGGGAAAGCAATTTTCAAACTTACAGAGACTGCTACTGAGAGGTAGAAAAACCCCCAAACATAAGCAATATTTTCAAAAGGCCCAAGGACAAATTTTATAGGTATTCCCTATATATGTTCACAGCTATACTCTATTAAAATTAATCTTATGGAGCTTAATGAATTGAAGGAAAAAAAGACAAAAAATGCAGCTTTGTTAAGAGACTATGGTAGTATTCTCCTCTGCCCCGCCCCCACCATCTGGCAAAGCAACAGGGTCCTACAAATACAGCCTGAGAGAATAGAGGATGCAATGTAAAGGCACATTTAAAGGTTTAATTAATAAGAACAGACACTAGTTGGGCTATAGAATGAGACCAGATAGAAAACAGTGTCCATATCCCTAAAACATTGATCCTATGTGTACAAAGGATGATAGTACAATACAAGCTAATTGAAAATTCAGTAGTAGGAGGAGCTAATTTGGAAGAAGAGGCATTGATTTCAGTTTCAGACATGCTGAGCTGGAGGTGAAGTAGCGTATGCAAATTATAAAGTGAGTAAATTCAAGAAGATTTTGGAAAACCTAAAGACAGCCATTATTTTGGGGTACGTGGGTGGCACAGTCAGTTAAGCATCCGACTCTTGAACTTGTCTCAGGTTCCAGTTTGTGAGTTCAAGACCCCCATTGGGCTCTGTGCTGATGGCATGGAGCCTGCTTGGGATTCTCTCTATCCTGTTCTCTACACCTCCCTCGCTTGTGTGTGTATGTGTGTGTGTGTGTGTGTGTGTGTGTGTCTGTGTGCACGCGTGCATGCTCTCTTTTTCTCTCTCTAAATAAACTTAAAAATATTAAAGAAAAAGAAAGCCATTATTTGGATTAAGTTTCTAAAAGAAGGTCTGGCTTGAAGAAGCCAAAAAAGAAGGTGCTATTTAGTTTTAGCTGCAAAAATAAAGGTCTAATTTCACTATTTGGGTTGTGGAGATTCATTACAGTGTTATGTTAATATACTGTTCTCTAATTCCATTGTGGGGAAAACAGAGGAAATCAGTTCTTCGGGAAGAATGTGAAGGCTATAGACATCGGAGTGGACTATCTCAGTAGAATCCAGAATATCTGCTGAAGATCTCTGAAACAGGAGATAGAATTTCTACCTATCTGATTTGATCTAGAAGTGATAAAAGTTGAAGCCAGAAGATGAGAGACCATGATCTAAGTGAGCCTTTATTTTTATTTTTAATTTTTAAAAATTTTAAAGTATATTGGATATTTTTTGGAGAGAGACAGACAGAATACGAGTGGGGGAGGGACAGAGAGAGAGGGAAGTCACAAACTCTGAAGCAGTCTCCAGGCTCTGAACTGTCAGCACAGATCCTGATGAGGAACTCAAACCCACAAACTGCACAATCATGACCTTAGCCAGAGTCAAACATTTAAGCAACTGAGCCATTCAGGTGCCCTTGATCTACGTGAGCTTTTAAAATCATCTTCCATATTGTAATTCTTTAATTCTTCTTAAAGACTGACAAATTTTCATAAAGTTGCATGTATAGTCTAACAAATCAACTTCTTTTTATGCAAAAGAAGCTCTCAGGCTTATTTGCAAAACTCTAAACCGAAAACTGCTTCTTAGTGGAAAATGATCTAAGTATTCTCCAAGAGTAAGAGAGAAAACTCTAAGCTTCCTATTATTTTACATGTAAATCCTGGCAAATAAAATTGGTTTCTCCATGATAATGAGCCTGAGACAGCAAAAGCTTTTTCATTGACTGTTAGAGAAGTGAAGTGACCCCTTAAGTCCAATATTGTTCTCAATTTAAATGCACTAGTGACCTGTATAATGATATAAGATAGTTTTTGTAGTCATTATCCTTGGTTAGCCAAGAATCAAGAAACAGAGAAGGAAAAATATATTCTTTAAAGCCGCTGTTTTCTAGTAATTTGGGGATATTTATGTCACTAATTCTAGGGCGCACATAGATGTAAACAGTTAATAGTTGATTTAAAGATCTGTCACTGCAAAAACTAGGGCAGTGATACATTGTATTAAAAATTAAAAAATGACTATATGCTTTGTGTTTCTGAAAAGAAAATAACTAATTATGTATATCAAGGCTTCTGAGATAAAATTCTCCAAGAGACATATGGGTTTAAAGAAGAGCTAGCTGACAGACAACTCTTCTCACAAACTTAAGCTGAATAAATAAGCTCAGTAAAAGACCCATAGGAATAGAAAGTTTAATTTGTGGAGCTAATGTGTAAGTCCTAAATTGGTCAGGTTAGCTTAATTGAAATGGTGACCATGAAAGCTTTCTGCTTGTTTTAACAGACTCCAAGTGTTAATAGAATGGGATTTGCAAAGTGTAAACTTTAAGAAGAGGCTTGTAAAGTCATTGGAAGTTAATAATTAATTGGGCTTTACTCTCTCTGGAATTAGTACCCATAGTCAAAAATAGATTTGGGGGCATGAAAAGTAGGTAGAAAGGGTTGGTTTCCATTAAGGAACACATTGTTTTTAAAATAATAAATTCAGGCACAAAGTAACTTAACATTGGCTTTTGCAAAGTACCTGGGCATTTGACTAAATATTAATAATTTGCCATATATTCCAACCTGGTAGGTCTCTAGTAGTAAAGTGGGTGCTTAGGGAAGCATCATTTCTTCTGCTGATCACTAAGAATCCTTTTCATTGGCATCAACATAATATGGTTATTCTTTCTATTGAGACCATTGTCAAATACTTATTGAGCACAAACTTGATGCAGGGCATGCTGCCAGGAAGGTACACAGCTATAATTCCACTGAGGTGCATAGGAGGAATTGCCCTTTAAATACGACTGCGAGGTTTTCAAAATATTGACTATATGGCTTTCAAAACATAGTGACTATACTGTAGCATAGTATAGCAGTGAAGATTACTATACAGCTTTTCATAGATTGCATGTCATGAGATATTTGCACCCAGGCATACCTGTCTCAGCAGCTTGGGGAGAGTATCATGCAAAGACAGATTTTATTTCTGCTGATAGTTCCTCTTTCAAATATTTGGACCAGTCTGGTTATGGTTCTGATTTATGGACAGCTGTTTTCATTTCCCAGGTGATGTCAGTGACCCTTGGAATCTCTGTTTAATAAGTCTGAACATTTGGCTTCTGTGGGAGACAGAATGATGGCACACATCCCCCCCCCTCCAACTCTACCCTCACCTCAAAAATGTCGCCATCTTAATCACTGGAACTTGTAAATATGTAGCCTTGCATGGCAAAAAGGGATTTTGCAGAATTGATTAAACTAAAGACTTTGAGATGGGGAGATTATTCTGGATTAATAGGGGAGGCCCAATGTATTAATTCTCATGGCCCTTATACAAGGGTGGCAAGAGGAAAATAGTCATAAAAAGGAGATGTGAAGATGAAAACAGACATTGGAGTGATGGCTTTGAAGTTGGGGAAAGGAGCCATGAGCCAAAAATTAAGAGAGCTTCTTGGGGGCTCCTGGGAGGCTCAGTTGGTTAAGTGTCTGACTTTGGTTCAAGTCATGATCTCACAGTTCATGAGATCGAGCCCCACGTAGGGCTCTATGCTGACAGCTCAGAGCCAGGAGCCTGCTTCAGATTGTGTCTTCCTTTCTCTGCCCCTTCCCTTCTCACACTCTGTCTCTATCTCAAAAATAAAATAAACATTTAAAAAATAAATAAATAAATAAATAAATAAATAAGGAGAGCCTCTAGAAGCTGGGAAAAGGCAAATAAATGTGTTCTCCCTTAGAGTCTCCAGAAGGAACACAACCATGTAGAACATTTTAGGTTAAGTACTTTCAGATGAGTAAGAGAAAAAATTTAAGTCACTACATTTGTTGTCATAACAATGGGAAACTAATATAGTCTCTAATAGCAGATGAAGGAATTATATCATTTTTATTTAGATTTTTGAGATACATTTTATGTATAATGAAATAACATATTAAGTTTATAATTTGATGATTTTTGACAATTTCATACTTGTATAATCACCATGCAAATTAAGATATAGATTATTTCCCTTCCTCCAAAAGGTTATAACTTGTCCTTTCTGATTACAATCCAGTCCCCATCCCCCCTACACACACACACCCTACCTCCCAGGCAACTACTGTTTGTGAAGTCTGATATCTGCCAGCTTAGATTAAGTGTGACTATTCTTGGGTTTTATATGGATGGAATCATACAGGATATACTCATTAATGTCTGATTTTTCATTCAACATAGTTTTAAGATTTCTTAAATTCTTTTGCATTGAATATTAGTATTCCATTTTATCCTCTCTATTGACTTTTTACCTCTCCTGTTTTCAGTGGTTCCTCTAGAGATTGTAATATGTATGGTCTATTTTACTATTTATTTATTTATTTATTTATTTATTTTATCTTAATCTATTTTAAATAAATTTTTTTCTTTTATAGTTTACTGTTAAGTTGATTTCCATGTAACACCCAGTGCTTATCCTGGATGAGCTCATCCCAGGGCTGATAAGTGCCCTCCTCCATGCCCATCACTCCCCTTTTCCTCTCCCTCTCCTCCATCAGCCCTCAGTTTATTCTCAGTATTCAAGAGTCTCTCATGGTTTACCTCCCTTAAATAAATTTTATAATACCCCATCAATAACACAGGATATAAAAACACAATTCCATTTGTGTCTCTTAATTTTCATGTTATCATACAGTTTGTCTCTGTAACTTATAAACCTTACAATACTTAATTAGGATTTTAGCTTTAAACCCTTTAAGAGATAGCATCTTCAAGTTCTTTTAATATTTTTTTGTGATTCAAGACAAATTTTCTTGCCTTTTGTCTGCAAGTGTCTTCATTATGTCTTTGATTTTTAATGATAATTTTAATGTGACAGTTTAAAACATTTCTTCCATACTTTACAAAATTTTTCAGTACTTTAAAATTGTAATTTTATTGTCATCTGGCTTCTATTGCTTTTTATAAGCAGTCATCTATCATTCTTATTGTTCTAAATTTAATGCCACTTTTTTCTGGTTGCTTTCAATATTTTTTTTCTTTTTCTCTTTATCATTATATGTGTTTTAGTAGTTTGACTCTGACATTCCTCAGTATTGTTTCCTTCATCTATTATAACAGGAGACTCCTAAACTACCTCAATCTGTGGGTTGATATCTTTCATTAGCTTTGGAAAATTCTCTCCTTTTCACCCCTAGGATTTCAGCTACACTTATGTTACAACATCATATTGTAGCACAAGTCTCAGAACTTCTGTTTACTTTGTTTAATTATTTCTTCTTGTTGATGTGGTTTGATAATTTCCATTAACTTGTATCAAGATTTCACCAGCCTTCTGTTAAACTACTGAATAGATTGCTCATTCCTGATATTACTTTACTGAAATTCTCTATGTGTTTGCACATTTCATTATCTTTTGATGTTTGTGTCTTTGTTTATCTAAGGAGTTTCATGTCTCCTGGCACACACTGTTGTAGCTAATCCTGTTTGCTTGCAACTGTGAGCTCACATTTTTCAAGTCAGTTGGAGAAAGAGAAAAAAAGTGTCTTTCTGGAGAAAGGGCTTTGGATCAAAGAACATCACAATTGTACCTCTGAAATCATTTATGTCTTTCTGACTAGTCTATCTCCAGAACTGCTGAAACCATCAGTGAAATTTTTCTAAGACATGATTAATTGTGTCCTGTTATGCTTTAGTTATAGCTGGAGTTTTAAAATCAAAGTTGTCAGCTTTTTGTATTTTTATAATTCTGTTGTATGTGAACATAATGTCACTTCCTCTCTAAAGAAGTTAAATAGTCTGTTTATAAGTACAGCTCTCTTTCTCTTTCTCTCAATTGTTGAAGATTAATTTGTTATAAAGATCCATCATTTTTGTGAACTACAGGCATATCTACTGAAACAGATCAGCAAAGGGTAGAAAATACAGGAAACACTTCTAGTGACTTACATTGGATATCAACAAATGGATATTAGTATCTGGTGATAGAAAGAGTCTTTTACTGTGGCACATCCTATTAGTGACATTCCAGATGCCCATTTCTCTCTTTTCCTTATTAACAGAACTGCTATTTTAGAATGAGTAGCAATATGTCCAGGTTACAAAATATGTATTTTTTGGAATCTCTTGCAGCTGAAGGTAGCTACCTGATATATTTTGGGTGCATTAGATTTATTTATATCTCTGTAGTTTTTAAATTTATATTTACAAAATTGTTCTGCTCTTCACCTTTTTCTTTTCCCAATTTTGTTACCACCCTTCTTCCTTTAGTTAACCGAAAAAGAAAAGATATTTGCTATAGTTGAAGTAGCCATTTTGAAATCATAGCTGAAGAGATGAGAAAATTACAGTAATCTCTGCCTTTATAATCTTGAACTGATTCCTCTAGGAGATCCTTATTCCTACTTTTCTTGTTTAACAAGAAAAATAAATTCTTAATTTGTTACTAGGAGTTTAATACTAGTCTTAAGTAATGTACTTGCCTAAAGATACCTAAAATCTTATAAACATATTAGAATCAAAGCCACAGGAAAAAAAGTAATAATACCATGAAATAGCTCATGACAAGTTTAAATTTAATGGTACTAATATTAATTGCTACAGAGAATAATAGAGTTCTAGTTATGGAGCAAAAACTCATACAGAAATAAGAATAGAGGCAAGCACTGAAGTTAAAAAAACAAAACAAAACACCTAAGTAGGGAGAAAAAAAATATGGTAGTAAGTACCAGAAAAACAGCATGAAAAAGTGTATAGAAAATGATATTTATCATTGGACATTGTTTTTATGACACATCCCTGTAATGTTTCCTGTTGAATATTTATTTTTTCTTAGTACTTGAGTGGGCAATATGTTATAATCATCTGTGCTTTCTGAGTTCTAGTAATGTGCCTAAAACTAGATGATAATCAATTTTTTGTTGAATAAATGAATGACTATATATACTTAGAGCAGTGGTAAGGAAGGAAAATGGAGCAGTAACTTGGTATATAATTTTGGAGATCTTTAACTTTAGATGATTATTATCTAAAGGAAAGGATTTTTTCTTCTTTTTCTTTTTACCTGGAACTTGAGAAAACTGGACTTGTATTTTGGGAAAACAAAATTATCATTGGTTTAATAATACATCAAATAGAGGAAAATGGATCTTCACTTAGGAAATACATGTAATATACCAAGAATGAGATTAATATGCCCTGAATTAGGGTAATGAAATAAAGAATATAAACAAAAAAGTACATGAAAAAATAATGGAGGACCAATGTACAACATGGTCACTACAGCTAACACAGCTGTATAAAATGTAGAAAAGTTGTCAAGAGAATAAATCATAAGAGTTCTTATCACAAGGAGATTTATTTCCTTTTTTCTTTTCTTCTTTCTTTTTTCTTTTTATTGTAACTATAAGAAAAGATAGTTGTTAGTGGAACCTATTGTAGTAATTATTTCATAATATATATAAATCAAACCTTCATAGTGTACACCTTAACTATTTATAGTAATGTACATCAATTAGACATCAATAAAACTGGAAAAATAAAACTGACCATTAAAACTAAAAAAAAGTATCAGCAAGACAAGTATATATATATGGAGGAATAAAAATTTTTCTTAATATTAAAATTAGGAAATCTAGGTGAATAGCAACATCCTTTGCAGAAATACATAAATTTGGTTCAAGCTGAAAGATGTATATGCTAAATTTGAGGGTTTGGAGACTAGGATGTTCAGATAGAAGTGATCAGAGTTGTGGTGCCTGAATAGTTCAGTCAGTTAAGCGTCCAACTCTTAATTTCAACTCAGGTCATGATCTCATGGTTCATGAATTCAAGCCCTGCGTCATGCTCTGCGTTGTGTCAGTGTGGAGACTGCTTGGAATTCTCTCTCTCTCTCTCTCTCTGCTCCTCTCCCACTCATGTGCGCGTGCACACGCCCTCTTTCAAAATAATTAAATAAACTTAAATTAAAAAACAGAAGTGATCAGAGATGTAAAGTGAGACTTTGGGAGAGGCAAACTTAGAGACAGTTTTTAGATGAAGTTGTTTAAGCTACTAATGAAGCTGTTTTCATCAAAACAGCTTTATGTTCTTGTTCTATAACACATAAAGCACAACTTCTTATGAGATGTTAGTGAAGGAGAGTCTCTGATAGTGACTGAGAAGAAACTGATTGAAGTCTAAAGGGAATCACAGTTGAAGAGTTTCAGGAGGGACTTAAAAGAACAAATGGCTTAGAAAAATAAAAGGAAAGTAGGTGGTATTCAGTACTAATAAAAGAGATCCAATAATAAAAGATAATTCTGTGTGATTGAAGAAAGAAATTTTAGTAATTGTATGAGAGAAGAATTTAGACTTCATTGTGTTAAGGAGTGAGTGGTTCATGAGGAAATGGAGGTGGTGCACTTGGGTTATTCTTTGATGACTGGGGTAGTAAAAAAGAGAATGATATGAGATGATATCTTGAAGGTATGTTTGTGTCAAGAACTGTGAAGGGTTTGAAAATTTGCTCTATTTTCAAACTAAAAACCTAACTTGTCACAGTTTCATGGATGCTGGCAGAAGACACAGACTCCTGGGTCAGAGACAAAAGCATTATTACTCACAGCAGTAGCAGTATCAGCAGAGTATCATGTGCATGACTACCCTGAGCCACGATTCTCACAGACAGCCAGGTGAGGTGCCAGGTGAGATGTTTGCACATGGAGAGGGTTTAAATATATGAAAAGAAGCCAAAGTTTAGGGATTTATAATGGTCCATAAGCTTATTTGACCTTTGCCATGAAAGAGACAATACTGTTATTACACTGCACAGTAAAGAAACTTTCTCTTTGCTCCAGAGGGAAACACTCTTTCTTACAAAAAGCTATTTTCTATACAAACATTCTTGAAAAGATATGAAACAAACAAAAAATTAAACTAGTGGACATCATGTGAACTGAACTGCAAGAAATTCTCTTTGTATTGCTGTGGTTGAATATAAATGTAATAATGCATGCTACTTTCTCCAGAGAGGTTTCTAAGTAAACACAGATTTCATCAGTAGTTCCAATATAACTTGAAATGGAGAGCTAAGTGATTAAATGTGTTCAGCTACTGAGTCACACATACGCACACACACACAGAAGATACTTGTACATGAATAGCACAATTCAAAGTCAGGGAGATCACAAAACAGAATTTTACTGTTAACATCTTTATATTTTGACAATCATTTGTGTTTAGGTTTATTTATGGGAATATAGGTAAAATTAGTTGAAGTGGACCCACCTGGGCACTAGGCCAGTAGTTAGGTGGCTGTGTGGTCCCTGAATTGAAGCATTTTTTATTCACATATTACCTATTTTGTTTAATTTATAAATTTGAGCAAAGGGGAATAATTTGGAAACCACTTAATCATGCCACATGTAAACCTATGGGAAGACTTATCAAGCAGTTAAGTTAAACTTCCCAACTAATTGTTGACACAATTCAATTATGAGGTGAGCTTTAACAATTGTGTTCTCTTCACTAGAGTGTAAGTAAGAAATCATTAATGTTCCATTCCATTTGTTCTTGGCATCTTAACCAGTCAATGTATCCACAGATTATGGTGGAGGAAGCCTATCAAAGCTATTAAAGCTTTCTGCAGATAAGAGCTCCTGTATCTATTATTCTCCATGTACCCTCTGTGTGGTCTCCCAGTTTACCAACCTATACGCAGTATTCTCAGATGTTAGATCCTGTCTCCCTGTCCTAAGCTTCCTATCATATGGCGTCAAGACCATAGGTTTTGTCATCAATAGTTTCTCTGATCTACACCTTTTCCAACCCCATGACTTCTCTCATTTTTCTATGATTCAAGATCAATCAGCATTTCCAGTGAAAGTCTTCCATGATAACTTCTCTACTGCTTGTTCCTCGTACCCCCTATTTTTTTCCTATGTATACATATGTTTAGATGAATATTCTAAACTCTCTAAACTTTTGAAATCCTGGGACAAGTGATTGTGCATGTTGGGCATTTGTAAAGTAATATTGTAGCACAGTTTCAAAAGCTTTTAATTTATTCAATAATTCTTTGAAGGCTCTGTCGATTTTGCTATATATTCTCAAAAATACATTTTATCTTTGCAGCCTATCCGTCATATGCTATGCATTTCAATCTTAATGTTTCTTTGTTTGGTACTATGTGTATTTCTGTATTTCTATAAAGAAGTTTATCTGAATCAATCAATCTCTCTCTCTCTCTCTCCTCCGCCCCATCCCTCTTTGCTGATCTGATGGTCTACTATTTACCTGCCAGCTGCCAGCATAAAAGTCGTCTATCTTGAAGGTTCTACATTCTCTTGCCTACTGTTTCTTCAATTCTTTCCTATTTGTTATTTCTGACTGAATTTACTCAGGATGATAATAATTACTAATTCTCCTTTGAAATATATTCTGAAATTGGAGAAAAATGCCTAGCTCCTAGCAAACAAAAACCTCTTAAATAATGTAAGCACTCTGTCTTTGCACTGCTCATTTGTTTTCTAGCTTGATTTAGACTCTCCAGCAACTATACACAATTTACTTCAAAGATATTAGACAATCTCTCCGTGGAGCCACTAAACACATGCCTTGACCCAGGGCTGATAGTATTTAAAAAATAATAATAAGGTTTAGCAACCAATACAGCATAGGAACTGGCTAACCCAGAAAAACTGCAGCAAAAGCCTAGAGCAGAATCCTGCAGGCTACCTGCCATGACACTCACTGACTCCTCAGTTGTAGTTTTGTTGGGAATGTGGAACAGAAGGACCTCAATGGCCAGATGAGGGACTGGCTGCTGCCAAAAGTGATTATTTGCAAATCTATCAGAACTATTTCAATATTGTAACTGCTAAGGCCAGGCTAATGAATGCTGGCTAAATCTTAATTCTGCCCTTAACCCCTTGGTGCTTATTTCTTTTCAGTGAAAAAAATTCAAATAATCTTGTTACTATTGTCCAAACTGCCCTAATGGGAAAACTCACCCAGACCTCAGGTTAATATTGAAATATGGGAGTCACACCACTCCCCCCTCTAAATGAGAATCACCAGGGGAGGCACCTAGGCGGTAAAAGCTTTCACAGCCCCTGAAACTGACACTTATCCTTATCAAGTTCATGAAACAGTGGCCTACTGGATGTGATCCTCACCAAAACTTCATAACTTGGGCAGTACAACCTTATGAGGTCTTTGTACAGAAGAGAAACTGAACCACATCAGGGTTTCATAACTTGGTCTGTATTAGAAACCAAGTCTTCTGTTTCTAATTATAATAGTCTTAGGATAATTTGATTGGATTATTTCCCTGCACTAAAAAAGTTTTCAAATGGTACAATTTCTCTTCAAATTTTGTGTTTGAATGCTAATTTGTTTCTTCTTTTCTACATCATTTTTAAATTCTATTTTAGATTATCTATTGAAAAATCACTTAGCATTATCTGTATTTGTCTACTTAAAATCAAACATAAAATATTAGCCACATTAGTAAAATATTAGGAGCAAAATTTTATCATCAAATATTCTTCTAACAGCAAAAGTTTCTTATGTAAGTGACAATTAATACAAAATAGGGGAATTTAGTTTCCCTAAAATGCACATGAAATCAAAAGTAAAATTGAAATAGTATTGGAGAATAGTGGCTATTCAACCATCTCTCTGTGAATCACCTGTTTCTAATACTCTAACAGAATATTGGTTTTATTGGTTTGCCTTTTGGAAATAATTGTGAAGAAATTTTTATCCTCTTTGCAAATGATATTTTTCCCCTCTGAGGTTAAAATATACTTTCCTATCAAAAGAAAGCTGGTACATGTGAAATGTATACAAAGAATGAAAAACATTAACTAACAAAGAATGAATGAATGAAACTAGGCAAAATAATATGTAACATGAAAATTATGGCATGTGATTCACTGAAAAACATGATGGTGGCCTGGAGAATCCACTCTAAGTGGCTCTGCCAATTAAAAAAAAAAAAGATTGCCAGTCCATTAATCCATTAATAATCAACCAGAAGACAGGAATTTCACTGGACTGAGGTGAACTTCCTGATGGAAAATGTACTTGTTTTGGTATTGACTAGACCTTCTATGTAGAACTGTATGTATCCTAGAAATTAAGAATCCATCATTAGGGGGTCTCTGAGTCATTTTGTATTGATAAGGGGATTTAGAATTTAAAATTGGGCCAAACAATGTACAGCTGTTGCTGAGGATCTCATTCTTGGCTTTGAAATAAAAGGTGTTTGAGTGACTAAACAGATGGGCAAATCTGCCAAATGTTTTAGAGATTTCTGGGAGATTTACATATATCTAATGTTAGGGTAATTCAGAATTTTTATGTATTTGTTTTCTGTTGTTATTCAATACAGTTTTCCTTAAAATTAGGTCTTTGAAGCACGTGCTAACATCACTGGCATATTCCTGAGCTTCTTTGAAAAAAGTTAACTGACAGGCATCTCTGTATTTATTGATAAGCATTCCAGATGCTTCCTATGCAGAGTGATGTTTTAGCACTACTGCTCTAACCTTATTGAATCAGGGGCTTTTTTACAGAACCATTGTTTTAAAAAATTTATAAACAGAGCTCAGTGATTCCATGAACATGCAACATTATTATGTGATGTGAAGAGTACTGAAATAATTCCCACCCCCTGAAAGACAGGACTGCTGTAAATCTACCACAAAACCTGAAACTTCATTTTGTAAGATTTATTTCTTCAGATTAAATAAAGCCATCTTTATACATCTTCTTCTACTAAATCTTCTCTTAAGGGTAAGTCAATATCAATAAGTTTGGTTAAAACAATGTTAAGCACTTTACTAAAATATTTCATCAAAAACCTTTCCCCATAAGTAGCACAGAGTAAAGCATCAAGAGAACAAATGTTGTGATGCTTAAAAGAGAACACAGTTATACATTTTTACCAATATTATATTTGCAACGTGGTCTCTTATTGTAATCAGCTATGTGTAAATGTATGATCGCACCTAGTGACTAATAAATTCTTGAAGGGAAGGGACCACTTCATTGATCTCCCTAACCCCAGGCTTCAGGGCTTGATCTATCACTTGACACATGGTAATTTATTGTCTGAGTAATAAAACTTTTATAAAAGAATTAAGGCAAAAGCATGGGTTAATTTTGGGGGAAGGCTGAACTACTGGGAGAATAAGGTAGTCTATGTCAAAGAAGAAACCTAAGAAATCCAAGGTAGGATGAAAATAGGAAAGAGGAGAGAATGTATTTAGGTTTCTTTTTAATTCTGTCATAAGTCAGTACTTCATTCAAAAATATGTTTCTGCCTCTGAACCTCATTATCTTAAGTAAATACATAAAATTTGAGTGTGTGTATACATGATATACATGCATATGTATTATGCTATATGCACAATAGCATATGATGTGTGACTATTGATAACTTCATGCTTTTCCTCTGTATTAAATTTTATGCTTGCTTAAACAGTGATAGCTTTTTTTTTTTTTACATTTATTTATTATTGAGAGACAGAGAAAGACAGAGCACGAACAGGGGTGGGGCAGAGAGAGGAGACACAGAATCCAAAACAAGCTCCAGGCTCTGAGTAAGCTATCAGCACAGAGCCCGACGCAGGGCCTGAACTTGCAAACCGCGAGATCATGACCTGAACTGAAGTTGGTCGCTCACTGACTGAGCCACCCAGGCACCCATCAGTGATAGCTTTTTAAACCATGAACATATTTCATTTTATAAATAAAGTATTTATGCATAAGCCATTCATAGTTTATTACTGTTTGCAAAATACCAAGGTAAATCTAAAGAATTTAGAACTAAATTAGAATTTAGAACTAAACTTTTAGAACTAAAAGGTTACTTTTTAGAATGTTACACAGTATCTTTGATTAAGAATTGACTAGAAATTATTAAACAAGTTTATAGTCTAAGATCTACCACTTATTTATAAGAGTTTATATTGGTGAACAATTTTATGGCCATGACCATACTAGTTGCCTAAATGAATCCACAGGCTTATTGTGAAGCTGGAAAGAAGCAATGTGTATGAAAACAATTTGCATAAATTAAAAAAATATATATGTATGTATGTGTGTGTGTGTGTGTTAATCAATGTCAAATATTAACTTTATAGCCATAGGTTTCCTTTAGGGTCTTAAGAAAAAAGTCCTTGAGTAGCATTAACATTTGACATTCAGGCTTTTTTTCACCTAATTTCCAGATTTTGTCTTCTGAGTAGTCATACTAGTGTCTTGAACAAGTGACATAAGATCCAAACAATAGAAGGATCAGACATTAGACTAAAGGTTTGTTAAGCATATCTGTTCACAATTATTTGCAACTGGTTTTGTCCCAATCCTTTTTTAAACCTCTGAAAAAGTGCTTATCACTCTTTTGATTAAGTTCAAATCATTTAATTTGTAAGTAGTAGGGAGAGAACAAGAGTTGAATGCTACAGAATTCAAATATTTTTATAAAATCCTGAAAGTCTAATTCTGATAACATAAGCATAATCCTTTGTCTGCTTTCATTGTAGTAAGACCACGACTACTATTACTAAAATTTTTACACACTTATTGATCATTGTGTTAGGCTGAAAAATGATCTCACTAAAGGACAATAGGATTCCTATTGTCCAGAATCTGTGAATGTTACATTGCAAAAGGAACTTTGTAGAACAGATTAATTTAAAATCTTGAGAGGGAAAGATTGTGCTTGATTATCCAGGTAGGGCCAACATAATCACAAGGTCCTTATAAGAAAGAGGTAGAAAAGTCAGTGTTAAAGAAGGAGATCTGTGCTTTTTTAAGAGTTCAGTTTTTATAGATTCCATATGTAAGTGATATCATACAATATTTATCTTTCTAGTCTAACTTATCTCACTTAGCATAATTTCCCCCAAGGTCCATCCATGTTGTTGCAAATGGCAGGATTTCCTTATTTCTCATTGTTGAATAATATTCCATAGTTGGTGTGTATGTGTGTCTGTGTGTATGGGACGATATACATACACATGTATATGTATCAAATATTGTAAATATATATATGAAATATTGTGAATAACCCTGGAACAAACACAGGTGTGTAGTTATTGAGATCTTGATTTCAATTCTTCTAGATATATACCCAGGATGGGGATTGCTGCTAATGCTATAGTGGTAATCATATTGTAACATGTAAGTGTATCAAACCAACATATTATAACCTTAAACTTACACAGTTATCTCAAAAAGAAAAAGCAGAGATTGGAATGATTCAAATGCTCACTGAAGAGTCACAAACCAAGGAATTTGAGCAACCTCTAAAAGCTAAAAAAATAAAGCAAGGAAATGGATTCTTCCCCGAGAAGCTTCAGAAGGAACTCAGCTTGGTTAACACCTTGATTTTAGAGTGTCTGACTTCCAGAACTGTAAGATAATGGATTTGGGTCACTTTAAGCCACTATATTTGTGGTAGTATGATACAGCAACAATAGAAAACTAAAACAGTCATCAAATATAGCCATAACCTAATTTCTATTGAAGAATAAAAATGTAAATAAAGAATGGTTAAGAGTTTAGTCTATGGAATCAGAATGCCTGTATTTAATTCCCCTTTCTACCACTTACTAGGTATGTTATTTTATTTTTTTAAATGTTTATTTATTTTTGAGAGACGGAGAGAGCGCAGAAGGGCAGAGAGAGGAGGAGATACAGAATCTGAAGCAGGCTCCAGGCTCTGAGCTGTCAGCACAGAGCCCAACGCAGGGCTCGAACTCACGAACAACAAGATCATGACCTGAGCCAAAGTCGGCTGCTTAACTGACTGAGCCACCCAGGCACCCCCTAGGTTTGTTATTTTAGCAAATGTTTGTCTGCTTGCACAGAAGGAATAATAATAGTGCCTGCCTCATAAGATTTTTTTTATTAAATGAGCTAAAATGTAAAGTTTTCCCAAGATCTAAATCATTATTAATCATTTTATTATTATCATATTAAAGTTATGATTATCATTTACTTATTCTGTCAATAAAAATATCTGTTTGTGCTCTAGAGTGGCCATTTGATGGAGAGAGTATCAAAATGTGTTTTACACAAATCTCTGCTTTTGGGAACCTACAATCATGAGGGAGAGGTAGAAATTACTGCAGTGCAGGATGGAAAATTGTGGATGTCATAGATGTTTTTCTTTTTCCCAACATCCTGCTTCTGAGTCTAGCAAGTTTGATAAATGATACATTGTGTATCTGCCCTTGATTATGCAAGTATCTCAATTGTAGTATAATTTTTACCCAATTAGATAGGTAAAATTCCTGTTGATTTGAAAAATAAATAAGTTATTTTGGAAGAAATAAAAGGCATTTGATTCTGCTGTGTGTTGGATTGCTGTCCACTACTCTTTTCACTATATGGTAAATTATAATCTCTAACCATCCATCGTCACACAAAATTGTCAGATATGGAATCATTTCAGTTCTACTTCTTAGTTAAAAGCAAAACAAAGCAACCAACAACAATTATGTTTTATACCTGGTGGCAAGCCACCTCTTCTGGTAATAGCTCTTATATTTTTTTAGAATTATAAAGTGACAGCTCAGGACTGTACATAAAGTGTCAGACAAAAAAACAATAACAATATGATCCATGTAACAATTTTCCTCTAAAATCAACCTTCATAATGCTATGATGGATTAAACAGGTATCATTTTCAGATGTCATCCATAAGAGGAGGAACATTCAGAATTGCATGATTCACAGTCAAAAAAATGAACGAAAAACATCATTACCATCTAAAAAACATATTTAACATGCACATTCTGTTGTTTTGATTTATTTTGCATGCAGTGTTATACTTCTTAGGGACCAAAACAAAAATTGGTTTCAAAATAGGACTTGATTTGTATACATGTGATTGAATTGCTAATTATAGGTACCTTCACTTGGGCAAGATGCTGGACTATGCATGTTGATCTCTATTAGCCAGCAGTCTACAATTTAGGAAAGGCACATAAACATCATAGTCATGCAGATTAGTTTAGTATTTTCTCTATCTTTCTGGAGACACTGCCTGTAAGAATCTTTGTTTAAAAACCATTATTTTGCTTGAAATAAGGGAAAGGCATGCATTCGAAATAACAAAATAAACCAAAATATTAAGATCACCACATAAAAGAGAAAAACTCAGGAATTCTAGATATTTCAACTTGTGTCTTGGGCTATGTAAAGTTCAAAGACGAATGCTCACTTACATTTGTACACTTATTTTTCCAAAAAGTACTCTCAATTTATAAATGCATGTTTGTTGTATCTATTTAAAAGATAAAATTATGTCACTACCATGCATAATCTTTAACAGCTATTTAACAGCTACTTATTAAATAGAATTTGAATATTTCAGACCATAAAACCATTTTAAAATGTCCATATTAGCAACAGAAAGTTACATTCTCCTGAGAGCATAATTTGTGACCAATTTACCATTTTTTTCCAATTTACCTATTTTAAGGAACTTATTACATTATAACCTTCACTGAACTTCTAGATCTTGGTAATGATTTTTCAGACAACATTAAATTCATCCTGATATATTCTACCTTTTTTCCCCAGGTAAGTGCTGGAAGATAAAAGCCCTGGCCAAAAATTAAAACATTTTTCATGAAGAATCATACAGCACAATGCTATATACCAAATTTAGGCTGAATATGATGGATTTCTCAGACACATATGTATTTGGGAAACAGATTTTGACAACTTGGTATCATATATTAACAAACTATGGATAAAACATTGCCTTCTAAAGTTTAGTACTCTTAAGTTAAAACAATACAGACGTGCTAGAATCTTGTAATATTGGTGTTTTTTAGTTGCAAATCACATAAACTGGCTATAACTTACCTAAAACAAAAGAAGTATTTAAAATGGATTTTGGAAGAGTGCAAAATGGGTTTTAAGAATGCAAAATTGGATATTTAAGGTGGGAAATCCTGGATCCTTAAATATCCAATTTCAATTCGACAGGAAATTCTGGATGGCAATGGCCTTAGTCTTACAGTAGGAGACATGAAGTCTGACAGCCTCTTCTAGAATGAAACGGAATTGAGTGTGTTCACATCCTTTTGTGCCATGCTCAAGTTTCTGATTCTAACTGACCTTTGATGAATCAAGAGCTCAAATCTTGCTAATGGCAGAACAGGGCCCATAATTAAGAGCCTCACCATACTGTGTAGAAGAGAAAGAGGAAATTTGCATATGATTAGGAGGGAGGAATGCCTACTAACAAATAATCCCCTCCCTCAAATCCAACTGTGTGCCACGGGTTTATTCTCATATTTGGACAATTTTTAAAATTTCATAGCTAAGAATTAGGAAACTCAAATATTCCTTTCATTATTTATTAAAGTCTCATCAATGCTGTAGGAGGAAATGGACTCGCTGGTGTCGGTGGGGGTGGGGTATGAGTGAAAGCAGCAGTTTTTAAAGAATAAATTTATCTAAAAACATATAATTTTAATGAGTTCTCTTTAGGCTGTATTGATAATTAATTCTGAATCTTTTTTTTATCAAGCAAGAAGCTGGAAATAAATCAAGCCTCCTATATTATGCCCCAGACACCTGCCATCCTCAGTTGTGATAGATGCAGATTAAATTGTTTGAATTTTTACTTAAATGCAGTTTAATACAGAATTTAAATGATATAAAATAGAAAATAGCTCTAATTGCATAATGCATTATCTTGGTGAATAAATAATATATAATTCACAGAATCTATAAATGACACTAACAGAACGTTAATAAATTTAATTGTGTGACTCCCACCCATCAGTAATTCTATAATCACTTGAAGCCTAACTCTTTGTGAGGTGAAATTATTTTAAACTTTTCATATGGTGACAAACACAGACCTTTTTATTCTCCATTTACAAAATGACATCTGTTCTATTTCCATTTTACTTTTTCAGAATGAGGTTACTTTAGTATTTTATTTCTTATTTTGTCAAATAGCTTTGCCAAAGATGGTGAAAATGCAGTCCCTGAAGACCAAAAATTACATAAATGTAGACATAATGCTTTACATATGGTAGTTATGTACTTAACATTTTATATTATTTTAGACATCTATTTCCCTCTATATTTTTTACTCAACCAAACACAAGTTTAAGCAAAAAAAGAATCAAGCCACTTAGCAAGTAGAAAACTATTATTTTAAATGGAAGTAGCAATATAGTATTATTAATATAAATCAGTCTGCTCAACTGATCAGCTAAATACACAGTCTTGTAACTCTTTATTCAATAACAACAAAAACAAAAGTAAAACAAAACAAAACAAAAAATGTCTCTGATCAGAGATATGTTGCTATTGTTGTCTGATTCCATTGTCATCCTCTCCTTCACATTATCTCCCTTCTCTCAACTGACATGCAATGTCCATGCATACATGCAAGTACATGTGTATACACACACATGCATGTACACACACACACACACACACACACACACACACATACACACTGGAGTGTGAGGTTTGATGGTGCAGATTCTCATGTCAGACTCACCTGGGTTTAGAGCTAGCTCTATCCTTTACAAAGTATGCAACCTCAGCTAAGTTACTTCTCTAAATCTTGGTATCTTCATTTGAAAAACAAAGAAAGGCACAATGCATATTCTCAATAAGTGCAAAGTGCTCATATTGCAATTATTGCTATTGTTGGTACAGCGCTTCAGGGAGGAATAGTAGCTGTGATATTCAATGTGTCCATGGATTATCCTCTGTATTCAAAAAGTTTATTCCTAATTATAATCAGATACAAACACCTTGTTGGGAGATCATTCCTGGGACATAGTAAATATAAGAAAAAGTAATTATAAAGACTAAGATGAATCATAACTTTGATAAATCCTGAGACAATTCTGTCATTAGAGCTATGTTTCTTTTTTTACTTTAATCTTTTCTTACTTGCTTAGTTATTACAGAAATCAGACTATGAGAAGAGACTCAGCAGTACTACTCATGACTCCCGAGGAATTTTAACAAATAGGATTAGATGAATCAAAGTCCAAAACACATTTTGCTATATTATTACAATACATTATTTTCATTTATTAGTATATTATTTACCACTGCAATTAATTTAGACTAAAATTGAATTTTATTAATGTTTTAATCAATAGGATCTCAGAAAGATACAATGAAATATCAAAAAATTACATAGCTTTAAACTGTGACCTTGCTTCCAGTTTCCCTCCATTTCTTTACTAAAATGCCTGATGTCTGACTGCATGTTAGACATCACAAGAATCAGCATTTAAATAACAGATGTCAGCCCCTTCTATATCTGACTTGAAAAATATTCCTTGCAGAAGAGGAGACTTCTCTATGCATATCTGACCTAAAGGTACAAAATCTTTCCTCTGTTCTGGTCTCAATCCTTCAAGTCTAGGCTCCAGGCTAGAGCATTTTTAATTCAGAATTCTCACTTTTCTTTATAAAAAATGAAACAAATAATCTTAAGCAAGAGTAGTTTAGGAGAAGAAACACAACTAGAAATCAGAATGTCTGGTCTAGCCCTGAATCACCTTCAATGTATCTTGGTAACTATGAGCAAATAAAACTTAGCCTCTCTGTAAAATGAGAAAGTTTGGTTAAACTATTTCTAAGCATCACTCCAATGTTAATGTTTCTGGAGCAAAAAAAAAAAAAAAAAAATCCATCACCATGTGTTATGTTAATCTAATTAATATTTTTCATAACATACAAATGGATACTATACACACTCTACTTATACGTTTATATGTATACTTAGAGTTACACACCCTTTCTTAATCTCTTGCTCTCTCTTTCCCTCTCTCTTCCTTAGCCAAATATGGAAACCCAATATTCTAATAGTCTTACTCTTATTAAACAAAAGATAAATCTAAAAGGATTTGTCATCAGATCAGAAGGATTCTGTAGCAGATTTATTTCCCTGGGGAAATATATATGCCAATGATAGAATTCTAGGTCTGACTTTGCATGGTGATAAAATGTCTATTTGTTTTTGGCTTGTAATAGAAAAATGGAGTAGAGGCCATTTATCATCCAGCAGAATGAAAAGTGCTCAGCAAATGCTTAAGTAAAATCCCTCCTCCCCATTTAAGATACAAGTCCTCCTAAACCCACATCTACTTTTACTATTGATTTTTATCTTCCTTGCCCTCAAGAAATAGCAAGAAACATGTTCAATTCTAGCCTGGGGGAAAAATAGAAGAAAAAAATGTAACATCAGCAATCTATCCTACTCTGGTGAAAAGATTGACTTGATGACCTAATTGGCCCTTCCTGACACTAATTTGTATGACTGACAGTTGAAAAACCTTGTGCTAGGTGGAAACCAAATTGAGCACCATAGTAGAGAGAGAAACACCAGCCAAATTGAAAGGTAAATTAGATGTGCTTGTCTGAGTCTGAATTTGCCAGGCTGTTTTATTGTATCTCTATGGCAATGTGTAATTCCATCCACAAGAAGGTAAAGGGAAGTTAGAAGAGCCATCAGGAGAGGAAATAAAGTAAATTCTTATTGATCTTCAAAAGAAATAAATATCTCATTAGCCTACCTCTTAGATGCTAAACTGTGAGATGTCTACTACACAGATAATTTCTGGGCTATTTGTGCAAGACAAAGTTTCATGATATTACTTAGAAGTCCAAGACTGTGGTAACCTGATAATGGCTTATAGGTATTTTTCAGTTATGGCTGCTGGGTTCATTTGACTGCCCAAACTCTTCCATCTAACTCTCCAACAGATGCATTAGAAAATCACATGAGGTGGCAATTACGTTGTATTTGTACTGGTACAAAATGACTCCAGGAGAAATTTTTCCTGACCAATAAAATCAAGGCAGTGTCACAGACTTTTATATAAATTCTGTAGAAACAAGGAAGCTGACAAAAGATAAATATAAATATATGATCATCTGAGTAAGTTTGATTCATGCAGCTATAGTAGAGGAGTAGGATTAAAGAACAATCTTGATCCATCTGCCCTTTCTTTTTCAACCACCTCCTATCATTCTACCAAATTCATAGCAGAAATATATTGAACAGTGTAAGCCTGACCTTAAATAGCCAACCTGATCAACATGGCTAAAAGATGCCTACTTGCATGCCCAGTAGCTGAAAACTCAGACATTGAATTGAAAAAGCCAAACTCACAGCCCAAACTATAACAGTAGACTTTTTCTCTACTTGTGGATTATATGGAGAGGATATAAAACTGTGTTCCCTTTTTTTTTTCTTTTATTCTCCTAGGCGCCAAGGAGTAGAAGGAGGTTGAGTGTACTATGTCATTGTTTTAAATGCATAAAAATGAATAATAGATATATCCAATATTATTTATGTGCCTACTGTTCTACATTTACATATATTCCCTCATTTCATTCTCACAAGAATCTTCAGAGGAAGGCACTAGTAATATCCCCCTTTTACAGATGAGAAAGCAGAGTGCTTTAAAATCTGAGTCTACTTGGGGTGCCTGGGTGGCTCAGTCAGTTGAGCATCTGACTTCAGCTCAGGTCATGATCTCATGATTCATAAGTTCAAGCCCCACATCAGGCTTGCTGCTGTCAGCACAGAACACACTTGGGATCCTCTCTCCCCATCTCTCTCTGCCCCTCCCCAGCTCATACTCTCAAATAAAGGTAAATTAAAAAAATAAAATCTGAGTCTACTCAACTAATAAGTAGTATAGACAGTGTTAAAGCCCAGGCATTTTGTATCCAGAATCTGTCATTTTAAGTATTCTGCCATGTTGGCAGAATAGGATTGTAATTTACACCAAGATTATACATTAATACTCTCAGTTACAGAATATTTTAGCCAATTAACTGCTATTATATTAAAGATGACTTTGATATCTTAATTAGAATTCCATTCACCACAATTTTGTTTCTGCATATCAGCACTGTTATACTTTAATATTTCTATTGAGATTAAAAGTCAGATTAATTAATATTATGTTAACAAGAACAGGATCTGTGTTATAAACCACCAGGAGCTGAAAGAGACTATTAAATAAAGCAAACAAACAACAAGAATAAAACAAGCAGATAAAAAAGAGCCTACCATTCCTGTGGTAGGTGAGAATCAATAGGCATATAAAAGGAAGAAGGGCAGGCTTACCCATTTAGATAGATAAAGTCCATTTTCAGCCTTGAGAAGGATATAGGGAAAAAACTGAAGAAACTCAGAAGCTAGACAGGTTTCTATTTTTTTCCTAAGAAGTTTTGCCATTATTTTATTTGCTTTCCACTTAAATATTAATGATATGGAATTGTCTATACTCATTTATTTTCCTAGTAGGATAATGAAGAGATCACTAGATTAAAATTTTTTCTCTTAAAAAAAAAATCTGAGGCATCTCAGAAATGCTCAAATTTGACTTGTTATCAAATCCGTCACAAATATTCTTTAATAGAGTTTATTGAATTTTAGAGATTATATTAAGACCTCCACGAGCTAAAAGCATCAGTGACATGCCCTGCAAATTTTATAACAAAAAGTTATCAGGCACCAGACAAGGGAAAATAACTCAGTCATCTGTGCTTCAGACTGTCAAATGAACTGTTTCAGATGCAAACCTTTGGGTTTGCATCCCTATCTGAACAATACGGGCTGGCTGAATTGCAAATTTGCACAACAACTCTAGATAGAACTGGAAAACAAATGAGTTAAAGTGTATTAATTCAGTTTCTACCCATTAGAAATTCAAAATGTGTACAATGTTCAATGACTGCAATTTAAAAATATAAAATGAAATGAAGAAAACATTGCCACAACTAATATCAATTCATAAGCATTCAACTTTGGCAATCAACCTTACAAATAAACTAATAATATCGGTATATGAAGAACGACACTCATGTTTGTGTAGGGATGGTACCTAGGCACAGGTCTAATGAACCTGTAACATTTAATGAATACACACAGTATGCGTACAGAATGTGAAAGCTGTAAAATTGGAAAAGAATGAAGGAAGACAGTGTCTTCACTTATGGAACTTATAATAAGACATGTCCTCATAATAAAATATTGATGAAAATATAATCCAAGTGTCCTGAAAAACTCTCCTTGTCAACCCTGCAAAGCTAAGGGGAGTTTATCAAAAAACCCAACTCATTCTGTCTAATTTGAGCACTATACTATAAATTGTACTTTCAGCATGTAGGTTCCCCAAGGTCAAGGGTCTTGCTACCTCACTTTGTGCTAAATTCTCTGCCTCTAGAAAAAAAAAAAATTCTGTCTCTGTTTCTAGATGTCAGATTCATATTCTCTCTCATTCTCCCCTCCCCCCCACCCCCACTGCCAAAGATGAAAAAGAAGGCAGGCAAATAAATTTACACAGATTGAGACTTTCTCAAAGGAGGAAGAAGCACATTTTTACCAATTCAGTCTGAGGCAGAGTGAGTCAGAGAAGATTTCTAGTATAATAAACCATTTTGCTCTCACCTTAGACTCAGTCTCTAATGTTAAAAACTGAGCATCTCACTTTAACATTAAACTACTTGTATTGCTTTGTGTTTATCTGAATGAAGACAGTGGTTGCCCAGAATGATATATACAGTTTGCTTTGAGATTAGCTACATAATGGTAAGCATTTTGTAAGAATCAAATACGTCTCAAATACTGAGAACCTTCCAGACAAGGGAAGCTGTTACTTAAAATATCTAATACTGGAAAGATCATTGTTTCCCACCTGTACAACAACAACGTAAAAAGCTAGATGGTGTACAAACCAAAATTTCTTGAACTCAGAGTAACAAACTAACCAAAAGTCTACAGAAAGACAGTGTGTTCCTAAAAGAGATAGGACACAGCACTTACTTACCTGGGGTGGATGCAATAAGCCGACAAGCAAGAAAAAAAGAGTGCAGCTAATATTTAAATAATTTCTTAAATATTGAACATGGGCCAGTGTAAGAGTATATGAACCCCTAAGTGCTAAAATTTATGTTAAGGTAATTTATACCCATTTGTAAAATTTCTCCTCAGACCTTGAGGTGTGATCATGACAAAAACCAGCATCAAAGTAATAGACAGGAGAGCCCTCATGATGTGGGCCGAGGGAGGAGAACCTTCAGGCAGAACAGGTATAAAGTCCCATTCAACACAGGAATACAATTCTAGAGATTCCCAGTCAAAAAGCAAGAAAACAAACAAACAAACAAACAAACAAAGGAGTCACCTGTCCCAAGCAATTTCAAAATCCAGCTGGGAAAACATTAGGGTCAAGGCCTGGGAATAATATTCTGTACTTGAAGGTTATGCCCACTGGGTTTATTGCTTTGTTCTTGAAATCATTCATTCTTTTGATGAAGGATAGCATCCTCTTGAAATTTAGTAATCTTATCATCTTGCTTCATGCCTGTAGAATTTTGGGAGCCTCACAACCTTCTTTGTCCCTTATAGTTCCTCTTAGTCCAAATTGACAGTATCTCTGATGGTACAAAACTTGCAAATACCTTGTGCATCTCCCATCTATGTCATATGGATTCACTGTGTTAGACAAAACGTTCTTTCTTAGATCTTTCCTGATAATACCATACCTATTTCTAGCTTCTACTGAGATGGGTAAGGGGACCTACATGTCACACATCTAATCTCACAAAGTTTTCTGTGTGATGAATACACTGTCTTTTTAATCCTTCTGAAGCATTATAAAATGACTGCCTAGCCACACCTTTGTTCTCTCTCCAGAGAATCCTCCCTTGACAGTAAATTAATTTTGGTAGGCTTTACAATGTAGATAGGCTGAAGATTTCCCAAATCAACATGTCCTAGTTCCTTTTGGCTTAGAAGTTTTTCCCTCGGTATATCTCCTTCCTCTCGTATTTTACAACAGGCAGCGATAGGAAGTCAAACCATACCCTTGATAGATTGTTTGGAAATCAGTGGGGTGGAAGCCTCACTTGCACAAGAAACTTGAACACAACCTCTGACCAAACATGAAATAGGCTTCTCTGACCCAGAGGTGATGCCCAGGAATCCAGGCTTATGAGTACATCATAGTCATCCCTGACAGTCTGGAATGGTATATATATGACCAAGTCTGTGCCTTTTCAGAAGTAGTCAGGGAGAGAAGTTCCAGGATACAACTTCCTGTCTATATGTGGGACAAAAATCAACAATGACAACCACCTACAAAAAAAGAAAAAGCAGTATTTCTCTTCAATGCTTTAGTGTAAGGAAGGCATTCAACTTTTCTATAACCCCTGAATCCAACTGTAATTGGTCTCATAAATATAATAAAAGATCTGGGAAATACAATGCTAAATGCATATATTTGAATTCATTTGTCTTTTTCCAAATCAACAGCTAGCAAATATAACCATGGTTAACAGTTGATGAGAGGTTATTACCACCACAGAGCTTATGTCACTCTTTTAAAGAACATAACTTAAAGTCATTCCAATGAATACTTACCTGGTGCACTAGTTCTGGTATCTGAGTCCTTGATGTCACTTTAGATTGTTGATAAAACAAGTATCATATACTTCAACCTTTGGTTTTCTTTGACTATTAAATGTAATTATCTCACCATATATTATCAAGTTGCCTTTGTTGTTGTGTGTTTTTTCTCAATTAGTTTGTATTCGTGTTTCATATTTTTTTTAAATCTGGTAATATAATGCAAGTTTTCACACTTTGATGCCATTCATCACAGTGCAAAGGGCTTGATTTTCTCATTAGTCATCTTTCATGTTTTTGTATGCTTTTATTGACTTTTGGGATAAAACATTTCTTTCAACATTCTTTAACCAGAATTCCTATTTTGTTGACATGAGTGTTACCTAATAATTGCTTATTTTTTCCTAATAATAAGTTTTTAAAATCATTATGTCATTTCTGATATCACACAGTTTAAATAAAAAAAAATCAGTGGTTTTTTTTTTGCTTTATTTTGAATACAGTATGCTAAGTGAAACAGGGCTCATAGAACCCCATGATTTGAACTACTTTTATGAAAGCTTCTGATCAGATTTAAGGGCAGGCACAATCCTAAATATTGTTGCTAGTAATTAGGTAGAAACGATAAATCTAAAAAATTTCTTTATTGTCTTAAAAAAATTATAATCTAGAAGACTGAAGGATGAGAAAGTGTAGGGCAACAGGGGAGTGCAATGGGACATTCCTAAAAATTCCTGGCAGTAAACGGTGTATTCAGCTTGGCTTCAGACAGCACTCCCACAGGAAGTGCACAAAGCATAGAGAACAAGGCCTTGAGATCCCAAACTCTTCCTTCTCCTTCTCAACAGTCTTTCTGAAAGAAGACCACATGCATAGCCAATGTACCCCTTTTCTTCTCTATATTTCTGCTTGCAAATAACTGGGCTTTCTTAAATATATTCACCATGAGGGTATTAGCAATAGCATAGATAGCAATATGATAGAGCAATGGTATTAGCAACAAGCATGAGTATACAGCATAAAGTGCAAAACCATTTCAATTTGGTCAGGATTTAAGATGTTCCCAAGAGGCAGATCTTTGGTGCTAAAGCTGAGGAAGTCCCAGGCATTTTCCCATGAATTAGGAAGCTTTTGTTATGCTTAACACCATGTTAAAGGTGACCTCAGGCCCAGGTGCTTGCTGTGTCCCAGATCCCAGCACTAAAAGATGATACGTGTCAGATAAGGCCATCAAAAAATTCTCAGAAGCAACATACCTAAGTATCTTTAGGGACAGAGGATTAAATATAAATGGGTTAAACTGCATAAAATATTTAGATTCTGTCAAAACCAAAACAAAGTTCTGCCCTCTTATTTTAATAATTAGTATAAAGTTCTTGATAAATTCCTTGTTCTTCATCACTAGATTAAGGAATCTAGCCCCTGGCATCTTCTAAAAGCCTTCACAGACACTGTGAACCATCATGGCCATGATTAGTGGATGTGGATGAGAGCAACTTGGGAGGCAGACACTGAGAGTTTGGATGCTAGCTGCAAAAACCGGTATCTGGGTGGTTATGGGAAGTTGCATAACCTCTTTGTGCCAATTTCTTAAGTTTTAGTAGTGCCTGCTTCATAGCAATGTTGCAAGGGGTAAGCATTAATATATGCAAAGAATTTAGAACTGTGCTGGTTCATAGTGAGTATGAAAAAAGTAAAGGTGTTATTTACTTCCCTCTCCTGTCATTCATCACTTAACAAATATCTATCAACATACATGGCATGCCTTATTTTATTTTTTCACTTCCAATGCCTAGAAAAACACCTGGAACTTAGAGTTGATAGATATTTACTAAATGAATGAGTAATGGGGTGTTGGTTAAATGATGAAATTTAACCAAGTCTCCTCAGCCTATCATGATATTACAGCCTGAAATGTCACTCTAGAGAATTCTCATCGATGATAAATGGTGTTAATTTAAACAGATCTCTTTTAACTAAGGGGCACTGAAGAAGACCTTGGGATAGCCGGTAGAAAGGATGTGACAAGTAATACTTTGCTAGAATATTAAGCTATTGTGCTGATGGACATGGATGCTGGGAACCCAAGACCTGATGTCCCTGTCAGGACTGAAGATATATTCCTCCAGGTGCCAGTTGTCAAGCTCCTTTCAGAGCTGCCCTTGCTTAAGAGGTCTCCCCATCCCTACAAAACTTATGCCTCTTTCTTGAGAAAACCTTCTTCTAGTGACTGATGTACATGGAGGTATAAACACCTGCCTCATTGCCTCAAGTCAGAATTCTAAAGGGCCATCTCAGCTTCAGAGTCTACGCAGGGCTGGCTCAGGTCTTGTGGTGAAGTACAGATCCCAAAATCTCTTTGCCCACTCTTTATTTCTTCTCTTCTCCTTCAGTACCTTTCAACAACAAGAAGTTGTGAGGCTTAAATGGGACAGCTGAGAAAATATTATTAAATAATATTTCTGCACATCGTAAATACTCAGTAAACATCAGAAATTTGTATCTCTATTATTGGAGCAAACCGCTATAACCACTTATTGGAGCAAACCACTTATTCCATGTAGCTTTCCTCTTTGAAGGCTGATTGTCTAGCATATGAAAATTTCTATCAGAAGACTTACTCTTTACATTGAGCAATCCTTTTAAAAATCTTCAGGCAATACTTTCTGAGTCAAAATCTCTTTCCCTGTAATAACATGTACCCATTTTCTTCTATAATTACCTAACATAAACATAATTCCTTACCAGCTTTTCACATTTTATCTTAGATAAAGAGAAACTTTTCTTATTACCTGCAAATTGCTATATACATCCCTAAAACACATTATAGTTGCTTTGGTGTTTGTTGTTTTCTTTTGTTTGGAGCTCCTCAAGTGATCATGACTAATTCTCTCCTTTGCTTGCTGGTAGTAGACTGGAGAAAGAATCTCCACAGGGGAAAACACAACTCTTTCTCTTATATCCCATGTATTCCTATTATATATAGAGATGAATCTGCAGAGCCGGTATTAGTCACTGTCCCAGCAGAAAGAAAAGACCTTATTAAAGATATTTGTTATAAAGAGTAGATAGCCTAATAGTTTAGTCAAGATCTTTTTTGCTACTACAGATAGAATATATAGGAAGTTTTCATGAATGTCTTCTTTATGGATTTGAGTGGCACCTGAAAATGCAGTGAGCTGAGAAAGTAAGACAGGAAAGTATGCAACAAACAGGGAGGGCCTCTTGTTCTTGTGGCCACACCTTTCTGAAGAGACAATGTCTCAGGACCACAATGATATGGATGAGGCAGAAAGTTCTATTGGACAGGATGCTCTAGTGCTCCAGATAGATGGGCACTCTTCTTTTCTTCTTTTTTTTCCCCATGTAATTCCAATTTGCTCCTACATGCCTTTAATATTATAGTACTCCCACACTGGATAGCACAAGAAATTAAAAGAGAAAAACTGATACCCTGATAATTATAATGTTGCAATTTCCTCACAATACTTTTATTCTTTTAAATATCCACTAGGGCAATATAATATATTAAAGAGTAAAAATTAATGCAGTAGTATATAGGGCATCCTGTGAAAATATTGCCTTTAGGGGTCTTTAACTTGCAATACTAGTTTTTTATGGAAGCTTACAAGGGACAATGGCATATACCAACACCTAAAGCACACAAACTCATACTTTTCACAAACAGAACTGTGGGGAATAAGCTTAGGAATTCCTTTGAGCTTGTACTGATGGGTTAACAAGTCATAAAGAAATAGAAAGAAACAGGATGAATGCATACAACATTAGGTAAACAAGATTAGGTATTCAGAGAGGAAGCAATAGCAGAAAGCTGCTTTCGCAGGAAGGAAGGACCTAAATAAGTAAGCAGGTAAACAGGGCTATAGACTACAGCAGGGTGATGTTGCCCAGAGAGGAGCTAATTAGCAAAAGAAAGGTGCCTTGTTGACCCTGAGGTAGCATGCTTTGTCTTTCTTGTCCCCTAGGCAAGTTTAGATAAACAGGTGGTGCCTCATGCCTGCCATAAACAACCATCTGCCCTGTGCCAGGACTTTGTTTTGTATTGACCCAAACCCCTAACACCGAATATCTTCAAAACCCCCTTTCCCTCACACCCATGAGTTAATGTTCACAGTTTCGTTGTCTCTTTCTGCATGTCCATCAAGCTTGTAAGCCTTCTGATCCTAATAAAAACAGAACAAGGACCCTTACTCGGGGCTCTTAGCCATCTCTTGCATTTTATTTTTTTTAATTTATTTTTAATATAATTTATTGTTAAATTGGTTTCCATACAACACCCAGTGCTCATCCGAACAAGTGCCCTCCTCAATGCCTATTGGCCACTTTCTTTTCTTCCCCCACCCCTATCAACTGTCAGTTTGTCCTCTGTATTTGAGTCTCTTATATTTGCCTCCCTCCCTTTCTGTTTGTAACTTTTTTTCCCTTCCCTTCCCCTTCCCTGGTCTTCTGTTAATCCTGTGTCCCCTCTCTTGTTGGACAAGAGAGAACTACAGACCCAGAGTCTACAACACAGAACTACATATTCACTGCTTCTTTGGCTGAGCAGGTCACAAATACAATAATGAGTTGACACTGTATTTGTCAGAGAAAAGTTGATGTGGTGTATGGATTTTCTCTGTCACAATGATAGCCAGCAGGAGTACCCTACCATTTAATGAGCGAGAATAGAATTATTTCTTAGTACAAACAAACTACCTAAGACCAAAGGGAAATAAAATTTAAAACAAAAGATAATGGAGAAAAGTAAATCACCATGGCTTATTATTTTTCATTTCCTTTTTTCTTTAAATGGCTGCTTTAACTTGGCTCAAAGTGCAGGGCACTTGTTTCTGTACCTTTGTCACAGGGACTGACAGTTTGCCTAGAGCCAGAGTATAAAGGCTGAGTTACAGAAAAGTAATATTTTATGATCAGAAATAACAAATATGATGTTTTAACATATATTCCCAATTTCATGTTAGTATGAATTTTTGGAAATCAGTAAGTGCCTCATATTTCTCCGCTTTGCCATTTTTTTTAAATGCAGCCTACAAACTACTTGTCTTCTGAACATTGTGGGAGCAGAGTCTGGTATAATTAGTGCTCAGTAGTAAAGAGTAAAACAAATTTGAAAACTCTCTGACCACCAACACATGTAAAGCTTATACTATCATAAGTCATAAAGTACTGTTCTAAACTGCTATTAAGTTTTAAGAACACTAGACACTGTTCTTTTATGAGCATCTCTGGTACAGTGTCACCTTGATTTCTGTTTTATTTTGTTTTGTTTTTTTTCATTACTTTGGACCTTCCTCATGTTGCCATCCATAAAAAATCTACTAAAGGACCAATGATAGCAGAAATAGTTTCTACATAAAAGATTGAAAAATTATCTATTTCTCCATATACTTTCACAAATGCTGTTGCTATATATATTTACTAGGGACTTAAAAAAATCCTTCCATATTTTAGGATTATCCACTGTGCCCAGCTGGAGAATTGATTCCAAAAATGGATGTTTCACAGGGCTAAATTTTATGGTATGAATTATCAGCATTATGTTTCTTCAAATCCCTTTTGGAGATAAGAAAGGTTTCATGCAAATCTCTGAGAGAAAAGGAAAACCTACACACACTCCTGGAAATAAGTGATGAGGGCAAGTATTTTATATGACTCCATCAAAAGCAAGTAACATGGTCAAGGGTTCAGAGCACTCTGTTAAGGATTTAGGGAAAAGTACACTCTATTTTGTAAAGAGCACGTACACAAACACAGACATACACAAACACACAAGTCTGTATGAACAAAATAGCTTAAGTATTTCAAATATATTCCTAGGAATGGTATATATTTATCAAGGTGTTCAGTTATAAATAACAAAAAAATCCAAGTCATATTAACTTGAATCTCTGTTTTTTCAATGGCATTATCAGCATACCTAAATGAAAACGTAACTCACAGATGGATTCAGGGGCTCAAATGACAATATCTGGAGCAATAATCTTTCCCAGTAGGCTGATTTATTCTTCTTTGTGCTTTGCTTTCATTTTTAGAAACTGTTACAATATGATGGGCCCTCAGTACTGTAGTCCTACAATATCATGGTCTATGTATGAGAGAGACAGATATTTCTCTCTTCTCTAGTTTCAGCAGAAGTACTTGACTTGAGTCAAGTCATGAATAATCACCTCCTGTGGATATGGGTTGGAATTTAGTAACAAAGCCTGGATTTATTCCTAATTCTGGAGCTAGGGTTCAATCAGTTCAATCAGGTCCAAAGAGCCATGGGAACTGAAAATGGGAAAGGGGATTCTTAAAGATAATTGGGAGTCCTTTTATCAGCGCAGACGGAATGGTTGCATGTTCAGCAAAAACTATTGCTATCTCTTGCTTCTGACAATGTAATAGGATGCAAATGCTTCTGGTTAGTTTACTAATAAATAATTATATGAGTCTCAAAATACCAAATTAATTCAACTAACTTATTTTTCCAGAGAGTTGTAACTGCCTCTTTCATCATCTAAGTCATCTCAGTTTTGCAGGCTTCTATTATTTTATGCCTTCATTCCTTTCTTGTTGTCAGTTGTGTTATCTAGACAGAAAATTTCAAATATCAGTTTTGTGGTGCTGCAGTTTTGAAGTAAGTAATTCTAATGTAAGTCAGCAAACATTCAATGATTTACTTAGAATGTTTTAGGTATTAGGTACTGGGTTATGCATTTTGTTAAATAAAAACATTTTAAGTCTCAGTTCCTGACTCAATAGCTGGAAATATAATGTGGAGAAAAGAACACCTATGAAATCTGAAAGGTAAGAGTAAACATGTCAAAAAGCTGTATGAAATTTATCAAACTTTTCTTTAGAAATTAGACACATAAGTTTTGCATATAACATAAAGAGTAACTGATTTGGTGCAATACTAATGAATAAATATATAGACTGAGGAGTAAACAAGAAAGGACAAAAGACACTAAAATATATTTGAGAATGTAATATATAAGAAATTAATTCAAAATTAAATTTATTTAAAATCAATATGTAAAATAGTTTGGGGAAATGGACCAGATAGTTTTGAAAAAATTAAAGATGATATATTTCATGACATGTAACATTAACATAAATTTGGAATGAATCTAAATTTGAAATATAAAAAAATGAAAACATTAAACTCATACAAAATTATGAAATATACACATATATTCATACACACATAAATACATATATACATATTGTAGTGAAGCGGTTTTTCTAAGTACAGCCTAAATCCAGATATAAATCGGTTATATATGTATATAACTGATAAATTCAATGGTATAAAAAGTAAAAACATAAATAAAGAAAGCCCACCATAATCAAAATCAAATTACAAACATCATAGTGGAAATATTTGTCACTGTGCCTCAAAGGACTAAGTTCTTTAATATATAATAAGCCTCCCTCAAATGAATAACAATAAGGCCATAGGGAAGACAAAGAGAGAAAAGATATAGAATGACATTTCATAGGAAAATTTGTATAATTGCTCCAAATCATAAGAAAATATTTCAATTTCCTCAAAACCACTAATACTAATTAAATTACAATAGTATCTAGTAATTTAAAAAACAGTATTCTACTATAAGGCTAAAGATTAAAATAACTCTACATAAATACTGTATTCTAGTTAGTAAATTTATTTCTCACAGGCTTAAAGATCAGCAATTCTAAAATGCTTTATGCATATATGCTAGGATTTAGCAAATAAAATACATTGCAAATGATGTGAGCCAGATTCCTTCCTATCAGAGATAAAAGTTACAAGTAAAGAAAGAGGGACTGCTAAAATAAACTCTCTAATGGTGCTGAACTGGAATCACAGATGTAATTAAGAACTTGTGACTTTTAAATATATGTATTTAAATATACACATGCATATGTACATATGGATGCAAATATCTGCATGTGTCCCACTGTGTGTGTGTATGTGTGTACATGTTAGTAACATGCATGTATTTTATAGCTCTGTTCACTGAGAGAGCATAGCAGCAATGATATCCCAGTGGCAATGAGCACACCTAGCACTCCAAACAATAATCCTTCAATAAGAATTAGGGCTCCTTAGAGAAATGACTGATCCAGGTCTGGGTCAGAGAAAACATAAAATAAGCCTGGAACGTTTGTGATTTCAGAAAATAAGGAAGAACTAAAACAAAACTATACAATAAGACTGAGGCATGTCCAAAATTATAGGAATCAACATAAAAAATTTCCTGATGGCTAATCATAAAAACAAATGGAATTAGACAATAACTCGTAGAGTAAAATAAATCCTCATGGTTCTATATTGATGCATACAATTAAATAGAGAGACATAAGGACTAAATGCAATGCGGTATCCTGGATTGGGTCCAGGGGCACAAAAAATGCATTAATGAAAAAAGGGGGGGTGTAAAATCTGAACAAACTCTGTAGATTAGTTGACACTACCATACCAATCCAATATCCTAGTTTTGATAATTATGCTGTGAATATTCAAAATTGAACACTAGGAGGAAGTCAGTGAATGATATCTGGGAACTATCTGTTCCATTTTTGCAACTTTACTGAAATTCTAAAATAGTTTCAAAATAAAATGTTTAAAAAAGCATAGTTCAGAAGAGTGTGATAGTATGCCCCTACCCTTTTAAAGTATTAGATATAATTTTAAAAATATAACACTTACACAAAAAGTAGGATTGCTATGTTATAAAGAAATGTACTCCTGAAAAGTTAATGGAGTCCAAAGAGGCATGTATCACAATGAACTGAGATAGTGATTCATGGCATCATGGAAAAAGTGTTAATTCAAAACTGAATATAATTCTACAATGTAGAAACTAGTGGATTAGACTAAGAAAAAGAGGGCAGTAGAGATAGAAGGAGTAAAAATGAGAGGGATTTAGAGTTGGGTAAGAAGAAGACATATTAGTCAACAGGAACTAAAATTTATTAGGCCAGAACATATAAAAGGATAGTGGAAAAAAGATTCAATCTTTAGGAAATGAAAAGTATAGAGGCAAAAGCTACCTTACATTAAAACAAACAAACAAAATGTAACCCTTGGAGAACAATGTGTACTTGCAGATGTGCTTTATAATTTCCCATAGTTAGAAAAAGATAAACATAATAAAATTGAATGTGAGATTTTTAAGATACATTAAAAGTCCTTTATTAAGTAATCAATAGTTTCTAGTTCCAGAAGTCTTTGTCTCATGGAGAGAGAGAGAGAGAGAGAGAGAGAGTGTGTGTGTGTGTGTGTGTGCGCGCGCATGTGTGTGTGTTTCTAAAGCATCTTATTTCAACTCTAGCAACAATGGCCCAAATTGATATTATCTATATTTTATAGATGAAAATGAACATTTTTAGTTACTCATTTGTCATCCCTTGTACAGCTGGGAACAGAGTTGGTCCGAAAATCACACTTGTCAAGTTCCTTATTCAATACTCTGTTCAATATATTATGCTTCTGTCTGCTTTTTATGTACCACCTAGAAACAACCCGCATTTTTAGAGAATAGGAACAAGAAATAACATTTTATAATCTTAGAATTTAAAAGCTGAAACACCCTAGAGATGAGTTAGTCTAGCTCCAAAGTGTTATAGCTCAGAGAGTAAGCACCAGCCTAAAGGCATGCAATTAGTTACCATTATTGTTGACCAGACCCAAGTTTTTTAGCTTCTGGCTCCTTCTTCTCTGCCAAGTGATTTATTTTTCTGAAAGCTGATATAACAGAAAACTAGAGACAAAACTGACATTTCATTAACGAACTTGCTGAAAAAAAAAAACAATTTGTAAGCAAAAGGATACCTATAAAATAGCACTTATTTTTTAAGATAAAACTATTCAAATCAAGTTATGCCATTGTCTAAATCCATAAGTGGGAGTTTGGTTCTTACAGTCACATTGGAGTAATTAATATCTACAACTATAGGCATTGTTAATATGTCATAGCACAAATTCTAACTTGAAAAAGAAGGTTGGAGAAAAGCAAACATATACTGTGGCATTAAGTGGCAGCAGTCATAACAGCAAGAGTCCTTACAGAACTATTCACTCAAGAAGAAAACGTTAACCATTTCCTCTTTGTTAAATTAGAAGACAGGCTTAAACTAAACTAGCACAGGACATTTTTAAACCATCAACAGAATTTAGAATCAGTGAAACATTTGACAGGAAAGAAGCAGATTGGCATAGTAAATTGATCTGTGTTTCAAGGACAGAACTGTACTCATGCTGCACTCAAACAGTACAGACAGACACTGAAGCATGTCCCTGTAAACACAGGGATGTGGGATGTGGGCCAATTTCCCTCCCTTTCTCCTCCTTTTCCTTCATCTCCTTTTCCTTCACACTTCTCCTTCCTCCTCTGTCCTTCTTCCTTCTAGCCACATCCCCATGTCTTGTGTTTTTCTCATAAGCTGCAGTTAAACTAATACTGAGAAAGACATCACAGTAATCATTTCTATAACTTTCACAGTGCCATCACCCAATACCACTATTGAGATGGTCAGAAAGCACGGTGTGAAGCTTGGTAAGTAATCTAGCTCTTGAAAGAAAAAGATAAATTCATGCAGTTTCTGTCTCAAAGAAGCATAATTATACATCGAAGCATGACAGTCACCTGTGGGTAAAACTCAGACTAAACAATATAACTAAAGCAGACTTGGACAGTTGCACATTTTCCCATCATATTTTTTTTTAAATACAGTCTTCAAGATGTGTTGGAGACAAATGTGGAATTTTCAGTTTTTTCCAATTGCTAATTTGATATAGACATTCTCAATGACACTTATAAGTCAAATAACATTTGCCAAAAAAAGTGAAAAAAACAACAACAATAGTGAGGTAAAGCCAAAAAGATAAAACCAAAGAACAATGAAATGAAAATGAGAATGATTTCTTATTAGTGAACTTATTGGAACATACTCTAAAACAGGCATTATGGTGAAGAAGAAACACTAGTTAATGTAATGTGTTTTTCTCAAACTGATTATAATAAGTGGGTACATATCCAGGAATCTTGTCCAATAAGTGGCTGAATAACCTAGATAAATGTCCTTATTCTTTATTTGCTCAGGTTGGGGTATCTAGGACATTGGGAAGATCAAAATAAAACCAGTAGTTTCCAAAGAAAATAATAAGATAATAATATGTTATGCTATTATGCATTATATATATTATATGCATATGTTATACATAATATATATTGTTGTGGCTAGGCTTGGGTGGCTCAGTCGGTTAAGCGACTGACTTCAGCTCAGGTCATGATCTCTCTGCTCGTGAGTTCAAGCCCCTTGTCAGGCTTTGTGCTGACAGCTCAGAGCCTGAAGCCTGCTTCAGACCCTGTGTTTCCCTCTCTCTTTGCCCCTCCCCACTCATACTTTGTGTGTCTCTCTCTCTCTTCCAAAAATAAACATGAAAAATATAAATATAGTGCTGTATATGTTGTATTATATATATATATATTCTATATATCTCAGAAGAAACTACATCTGCATTACTATTTTAAGAAGTATTGTGAAAAACTATACATCATTGATCAAAATACCTCCACAGGCTTTACTTGGGAATTGATAATCTATACAACTAGAGCAATATTAGGTTGTAAACAGTATAGAAGCAGACTGGGTTCGACCATTATAATACTAAAGATAATGGCTGCCATTGGTTGAATACTTACAGTGTGGTTTGCCTTCATTCTAAATGTGCTTCATGGCTTAACTAATTTAATCATCACAATAACACAAAGGAGGAGGGGAAAGGGGAGGGAGGAAGATGACGATGAGGAGGAGAAGAAGAAAAAGAGGAGGGGGAGAAGGGAGGGTTAATTCATATCCCCACTAATTTAACAGTGTGATCTGATCAAGTTACCTAAACTCTAACCATCTGTCTTCTGACAGAGGATTAAAATAACAGTTTTTTGAAGGAGGGAGCAAGATGGCAGAGAAGTAGGGAGTTCTGTAATTTTCACCCGCCTGCATCTATCAAACTAAGAAGGACTGAAGCCACAGTGCTCTGATCTTCAGGAGTAGGAGGTAAAGACACAGAGTCCACAGAGAGGACAGCCTCGTGCGTGAGTGAGTGCGAACTGGGGAAGATTAAAAGGGGCCGGGACCCTGAGGCTTGGAGGGGAGGGAGCCCCACTCTGCGCAGAGCATCGGGGAGTACGCAGAGCCACAGAGAGAGAGGGGAAGAGAAAGAGAGACTGAAAACACTCATAGAGCTCTCTGGAGAAGAAAAAAACCTTGGCCAGTGATGGAGAGGGATCCTATCATCCCATCTATAACCACAGGACATGGGGAGAGAGATCCATCCCCTTTAGCTGGCATGTTTTCCTTGGGCTTGGCGACATGATCCCTGGCGGTACCAGGAGAAACTGCTTCCTGACCCCCCCTACTTGATCCCCAGCTAGGAAGCCGCCCCACCTGTGGAAGTCTATCTCATCTCGGGCAGTATCATTAAAGTGTGTGGACTAGGATTTGGAAACAAGGTGGGGCTTGGAAAATACAATTTGACCCGCCTGAGGTACAGGGAGATCAGACCCAAAACAGTGGGTTACAATGCTTGGTTCTAGAAGGGATTGGGGCACCGCCATTCTTTTTCCCACAACCACCAAGATGGGGCCTCCGAGAGCAGCCCACGAGACCTACCTACCTACACCAAACCATGCCCATCCATGCTGGAGAGCTGCTTTTTTTTTTTCTCTCCTTTTTCCCCCTAGAGCCCAGGAAAGACCAACATTGATGCACTGCCATGATTAGATCAATTCTTGCCATTCAGATATATTTTCCCTTAGCTCATTCTTCTCTCTCCCTTCTGCTGGCTTTACACTTTTAGACTGTCCTTTGTCTCTTGTTGTTTCTGTTCCCCCTTTTTCTTTCTTTTCTTTTGCTTTTTTTTCTCTTTCCCCTCTTGGTTTGATTTTTGCTTGATTTGTCTGTGCATTTGTGTGCTTTTGTTCCCTGTGTGTTTATCTATTTTCCTTTTCAGTGCTACCTCAAGAAACAAGCCAAAGTACACATGGTGGAGAGTCCCAAATATCACTGAGTAGGGAAATAAAATAACCAAAGGCACAATAAGATAAACCGAGAGACACCATTAAAAGAACACTTCCTGAATGGACAGGCCCTAGGCAATCAATGACCCTCCTTTAAAATAGCAATACTAACAGGTGCAGAATGCATAATGAGCTTTTAAAACTGACAAGAGACAGAAAGCTAGCCAAAATGATGAAACGGAAGAACTCTCCTCTAAAGAAATGCCAGGATAAGTCGCAGCCACAGAACTGCTCAAAACAGATATAAACAACATAACAGAGCAAGAATTTAGAAAAATTGTCATAAAATTAATCACTGGGCTTGGAAAAAGCATGGACGTCATCAGAGAAACTACTGATACAAAGACTAGGGACCTTGAAAATAGCTGTCTCGAGTTAAAAAAAATGCTATAAATGAGGTGCATAATAAAATGGAGGTGGCCACTGCACGGATTGAAGAGGCAGAGAGGAGAATAGGTGAATCAGAAAACACAGTGATAGAAAAAGAGGAAGCTGAGAAAAAGAGAAAGAAATTGATCCAGGAGCACAAAAGGAGAATTTGAGACCTGAGTGATACAAACAGAACAATATCCATATCATAGGAATTCCTGAAGAAGAAGAAAGAGTAAAAGGTCCTGAAGGGGTGCTTGATCAAATATAGCTGAGAACATCTCCAATCTGGGCAAGGAAATAGACATTGAAATCCAAGAGGCACAGAAAACTCCCCTTAGACGTAACTTGAATCGACCTTTGGCATGACATATCATAGTGAAACTGGCAAACTATAAAGAAATAATTCTGAAAGCAGCTAGGGATATAAGGGCCCTAACATACAAAGGGAAACCTATCAGAGTGGTTACAGACCTATCTCCTGAAACATAGCAGGCCAGAAAGGAATGGCAGGAAATCTTCAATGTAACGAACAGAAAAAATATGCAGCCAAGAATCCTTTATCCAGCAAGCCTGTCATTCAAAATAGGAGAGATAAAGCTTTTCCCAAATAAACAAAAATTGAGAGAATTCATCATCACCAAACCAGCCCTACAAGAAATCTTAAGAGGGACCCTATGAGGGAAATGTTGCAAGGAATACAAGGTACCAGAGACAACACTAAAAGCATGAACCCTACAGAGAACACAATGAATCTAAACCCATATTTATCAATAATAACACTGAATAAAAATGGACTGAAGGCTACAATCAAACGACACAGGGTAGCAGAATGGATAAAAAAAAAAATCCATCTATTTGCTGTCTACAAGAGACTCATTTTGACCGGAAGACAGCTTCAGATTGAAAGTAAGGGGATGGAGAAATATCTATCATGCGACTGGAAGTCAAAAGAAAGCCGTAGTAGCCATACTTATATTGGACAAACTGGACTTTAAAGTAAAGCCAGTAACAAGAGATGAAGAAGGACATTATATAATAATTACAGGGTCTCTCCATCACAAAGAGCTAACAATTATAAACATCTATGTGCTGAATTTGGTAGTACCCAAATACATAAAAGAACTAATCACAAACAGAAACAATCTTACTGATAAGAATGTGCTAATTTCAGGGGATTTTAATACCACTTACAGCAATGGATAGATCAACCAGACAGAAAATCACTAAAGAAAAAATGGACCTGAATGACACATTGGAATAGAAGAATTTGCCAGATATATTTAGAACTCTACATCCTTAGGCTAGGGAATTCCCTTTCTTCCCAAGTGCACATGGCACATTCTCCAAGATAGATCACATATTGGGGCATAAAGCAGCCCTCCATAAATATAAACGAATTGAGATCATACCATGCACACTTTCAGATCACAATGCTATAAAACTTGAAATAAATCACAGGAAAAAGTCTGGAAATCCTCCAAAAACATGGAGATTAAACACCACCCTACTAAAGAATGATTGGGCCAATCAGGCAATTAGAGAAGAAATTAAAAAAAAAATATGGAAACAAATGAAAATGAAAATTCAACAATTCAAACTCTCTGGGACACAGCAAAGACAGTCCTAAGAGGAGAGTATATTGCAATCCAGGCCTATTTCAAGAAACTAGAAAAAACACAAATTCAAAACCTAACAGAGCACCCAAAGGAACTAGAACGGGAGCAGCAAGAGCACCCCAAACCCAGCAGAAGAGGAGAAATAATAATGGGCAGAAATAAACAATATAGAATCCAAAAAAACAGTTGAACTGATCAACGAAACCAAGAGTTGGTTTTTTGAAAAATAAACAAAATTGATAAACCTTTAGTCAGGCTCCCCAGAAAGAAAAAGAGCACCCAAATAGACAAAATCACCAATGAAAATGGATCTATGACAACCAATCCCTCAGAAATACAAGGAATCATCATGGAATACTGTGAAAAATTATATGCCAACAAACTGGACAACCTAGAAGAAATGGACAAATTCCTAAACATACATGCATTATAAAAATTTAAATGGGAAGAGATAGAAAATCTGAATACACCCACAACCAGTGAAGAAATCAAAACAGTTACCAAAAATCTCCCAATAAATAAGATCCCTGGGCCATATGGCTTCCCTGGGGAATTCTACCAGACATTTAAAGCGCAGTTAATACCCATTCTTCTCAAGCTATTCCAAAAAACAGATATAGAAGGAAAACTTTTGGATTCATTCTACGAAGCCAGCATTATCTTGATTCCCAAACCAGACAGAGACCCAACAGAAAAAGAGAACTACAGGCCAATATCCTTAATGAACACAGATGCAAAAATACTCAACAAGATACTAGCAAATCGAATTCAACAGCATATAAAAGGAATTATCCACCATTTTCAAGTGGGATTCATTCCTGGGTTACAGGGCTGGTTCAATATTCGCAAATCCATCAATGTGATACATCACATCAACAAAAGAAAAGATAAAAACCATATGATCCCGTCGATAGATGCAGAAAAAGCATTTGACAAAATACAGCATCCTTTCTTAATGAAAACCCTCGAGAAAGTCGGGATAGAAGGAACTTACTTAAACATCATAAAAGCCATTTATGAAAAGCCCACAGCTAATATCATCCTCAATGGGGAAAAACTGAGAGCTTTCCCCCTGAGATCAGGGACACGACAGGGATGTCCACTCTCACCACTGTTGTTTAACATAGTGCTAGAAGTCCTAGTATCAGCAATCAGACAACAAAAGGAGATAAAAGGCATCAGGATTGGCAAAGATAAAGTCAAACTTTCACTTGTCACAGATGACATGATACTCTACACGGAAAATCCAACCCACTCTACCAGAAGCCGGCTAGAACTGATCCATGAATTCAGCAAAGTTGTAGGATACAAAATCATCATACAGAAATCGGTTGCATTTTTATATACCAATGATGAAGCAACTGAAAGAGAAATCAAGAAACTGATCCCATTCACAATTGCACAAAAAACCATAAAACACAGGAATAAACCTAACCAAAGATGTAAAAGACCTGTATGATGAAAACTATAGAAAACTTCTGAAAGAAATTGAAGAAGACACAAAGAAATGGAAAAACATTCTATGCTCATGGATCGGAAGAATAAACATTGTTAAAATATTATTATTATCCAAAGCAATCTACACATTCAATGCAAACCCAATGAAAATTGCACTAGCATTCTTCGCAAAGCTAGAACAAACTATCCTAAAATTCGTATGGAATCACAAAAGACCCCAAATAGCCAAAGTAATATTGAAGAAGAAAACCAAAACGGGAGGCATCACAATCCCAGACTTTAGCCTCTACTACAAAGCTGTCATCATCAAGACAGTATGGTATTGGCACAAAAACAGACACATAGACCAATGGAATAGATTAGAGAACCCAGAACTGGACCCACAAATGTATGGTCAATTAATCTTTGACAAAGGAGGAAAGAG
>CM053573.1:47461539-47559938 GCA_028646485.1 Cryptoprocta ferox
TGCAGAAGAATGAAACTAGACCACTCTCTTACACCATACACAAAAAGAAACTCAAAATGGATGAAGGACCTGAATGTGAGACAGGAAACCATCAAAACCCTAGAGGAGAAAGCAGGAAACAGCCTCCTTGACCTCAACCGCAGCAATTTCCTACTCGACACATCCCCAAAGGCAAGGGAATCAAGAGCAAAAATGAACTATTGGGACCTCATCAAGATAAAAAGCTTCTGCACGACAAGGGAAACAATCAAGAAACCTAATAGGCAACCGATGTAATGGGAAAAGATAGTTGCAAATGACATATTGGATAAAGGGCTAGTATCCCAAATCTACAAGGAACTCACCAAACTCCACACCCGAAAAACAAATATTCCAGTGAAGAAATGGGCAGAAGACATGAACAGACATTTCTCCAAAGAGGACATCAAGATGGCCAACAGACACATGAAACCATGCTCAGCATTAGTCATCATCAGGGAAATACAAATCAAAACCACACTGAGATACCATCTCACGCAGGTTAGAGTGGCTAAAATGAACAAATCAGTAGACTATAGATACTGGTGTGGATGTGGAGAAACGGGCACCTTCCTACTCTGTTGGTAGGAATGTAAACTGGTACAGCCGCTCTGGAAAACAGTGTGGAGGTTCCTCAAAAAATTAACAATAGAACTCCCCTATGACCCAGCAATAGCACTGCTAGGGATTTACCCAAGGGATACAGAAGTGCGATGCCTAGATGTACATGTACCCCAATGTTCATAACGACACTTTCAACAATAGCCAAATCATGGAAAGAGCCTAAATGTCCATCAACTGATGAATAAATCAAGAGGATGTGGTTTATATATACAATGGAATATTACATGGCAATAAGAAAGATGAAATCTGGCCATTCGTAGCAATGTGCATGGACCTCGAATGTGTCATGCTAAGTGAAATAAGTCAGGCAGAGAAGGACAGATACCATATTTTTTCACTCGTAAGTCTAACAGGAGAAACTTAACAGAGGACCATGGGGAGGGTGAGTGGGGAAAAAGAGGGAGAGGGAGGGAGGCAAATCATGAGAGACTCTTGAATACTGAAAACAAACTGAGGGCTGAAGGGCGAGGAGGAAAGAGGTAGGTGGGTGATGGACATGGAGGAGGGCACTTGTGGGGAAGAGCACTGGGTATGATATGGAAACCAACTTGACAATAAACTATAAATAAAAATAATAATAGATTTTCAAAGAACATTTACACTTATAGGAAAATACTCATCATATATTACATCTGAAAAACAAGCAGAGTACAAAAACTAAGTATATTTTTGATATAAAAATATGTGTGCACATACATATTTGTTTGTATGGTATTTTCTCCTTGCCCACCATTTGGATCCTTGTTAATCCTTCTAAAATATATCTGAGGTCACTGACCCTGTAATGCCTCTGCCATGGCATTCCACAGTCTGGACTACCCATAGTGACAGATCCAAGTTTTACTGAAAAAGATTATTTATTGTGTTGACTGATATCCAACTCAGAATTTAAAAGAACTGAAATCACTGGATGGAATTGACAAGAAAAATATGGATTTAATGTCTAGATGCAATGTGGCACTATATTTCTTATTTTTGCATTTTTTTCTTTGTATCCTTATTACTCCATAGATCTAGTATCTAGATCTAGTCCATAGATCTAGTCCATAGATCTAGTATCTGTGGACTATTCCTTTAAATTACTTTTCATATAAAGAAAATTGGGATCCATGGGTTTATTAATCCTTCTTTAATTGAAAGTTAAATTTTATATTTGATTTGGGCCAAATGAGAGTCAATGACTGAAGAAAATGTCACTTTTTGCTAAAACTGGCTTTTTAGCAATGATTTACCACTTTTGGGTCAAATGTAAGCCAGAATCATCTCATTTTCCTCTGTCGAAAGATAATAATGCTTACTTTGCCTTTCTCATAGAGCCCCTCTGATATATATGATGAAATATATATTTCAATATATTGAAATATTGACTACTTATTTTAGTCTACGTGCTCTTCTCCATGGACACAAAGACAGAACTAAACATACAAAAGTTTTACTAAGGGAAATGTCTGTGAGAGAAAATGAGGAGAGGGTTGGGGAAGACTGGGACATTCATCAGACAGCAATGTAAAAGTGAGACTGAGGGAGGAAGGCAGATGGAAGTTCCTAGACTGCTATGTAGGTTCAGAAAGGTTTGGAGGGCTGTCAAGAGTCAAAATCCCTCTTCAGAAGACTACCATGTCTCCAGGAAAGCGATCTGCTTTGGTATCTCCACAATGCTCAATCACTGGCTGGGGAAAACTCCATGGAAGGTGGCCTTAGCGCAAATGCAGGGATGGGTCTCAGAGCTCAGCAGCTGTGGTCCATGGCCAGTGAGGCTCTCTGTATATGCAAGTCTGAAAGGTACATTCTTATAACCACTATCATACTCAAGCATTTATATTTACAATTAGGGCCAAAGTTAGCATGTTACATTTGAGTGATTGGTATTGATGGGTTTATGACAGCTTCCCGCGTTTTAGCATAACAGTTTTAGAAGTGTATAGTGTGTTTCCTTTGCTTTTTGCTTAACCCTTAGAAAACAAATATATTTTTTCTGAAGAATTATTGCTAAGTACTAAATTATTAAATAGAGTTGCAATGATACGTGATGAGGAAGAAGAAAGGAAAACTAAATTTAACATCTTATTTTCTTAAACCTCATATCTGCTACCTTTGAAGTCCCATAAATATTCTGTTTGATATGAAATTACAAATGGAGAGAAATGAATATCATTTATTCACTTCAGTATATTAGTTATTCTATGGCTTCAGGGAAAACATCCAGTTATTATCTTCAAGAAATTTTCCCACCTTTTTCATTCTCCCCCTTGATTATTAAAACATAAACACAAGCAGTAATATGATTTGAATTATACCTGTATTTTGCAGGAGATTCTAAATTCTTATGGTGAAGCAAATCTTTGAAAAAAACTAAGAACAAAAACAAAGCATACTAATACAGAATTTGTTTTCTTTGTCCTTTGTTGCTGAGACTTTTATGCATGATACTGTCATTTGTAAACATTTTAAAACTAAAAACAGGGAAAGAGATATACTTTCACAGCATTTAAGTAGAAGCATCAGAATTCTCTCGCAGTAAAAATTATCCAGTCCAATAGAAAATACCTCCATTTTTCTTTTAAAGAGTTTAGTCATCTTTAAACTAGAGTTTAAAAGAGTACATATTAAAATTTACCTTACTCAATAATCAATAATAATAATAATGCCTACTAAATTACAGTTCGAAAGAGATTAGGATAAAATTTGTGGTCTCTCTGAATCTGTAATAATGAACAATTTTCCATGAAACAAATAGTTTTATGAGTTTTCTTGGCAACAGAGGCGGTAATAGATGAAAATTATCACTGTTAAGCAGTCTAAAACACATTACCCTTAAAAATCATAACTTTAAGACCCTTCCCTTCCTGGGAAACTAAATAAATTGGCAGGGAATCACTGTGTGGCTCAGTAGTGTCACATATGGACCTTGAGTTACTGAGTCTACCTGAAGGAGATTAAATGACCAATAGACTCAACTACTTGACAAGAGCATTCCAAGCCATATATATGTTTTACATTCCTGACTTCACCCAAAATTCCTGGCTCTGAGTAAGAGTTTGCTAGAAGTACTGATTGAATTATAACACAGAGTACCTCATTCCTCTGATCAAAAATATTCAATGGTTTCCTTAAGCAATTAGAATGAGCCAAACTCCTCAAAATGCCCAAAGGCCATATATGACATATTCTTTATTTCTACAGCTTAATATCCTAACACTTTCTCTCTTGTTCTCTTTATTTGGACTGAATTAAGCTTCTTATAATGAAATAAAAGAGTTGCACGCATTCTTGTTCAGAGACTCTATATATTTTATTGTCTGCACTTGCTCTGGTCTTCCTTCAATAGGCTGGGGTTTGATCATTCAGGTCTGTGCTCAGATATCATTCAAAATTCATATCTTCAGAGATGTTGTCACTGACCAAGTTATCTCAAAAAGCTTCTCAGCTCCTGCCCCGTATATATTTTCATTTATCCCAGTATCCTGCTTTATTTTCTTTATAGCACTTACCACTAACTGAAATTTATTTATTCTTCCACTATAGGAACATGAGCACCTTGAGAGAGATCCTTCTTATCATTAGAGCCTAAAATAGTGTCTATAAATAGTGCTACAAAAAAATAATCTTGTCAGTATTTAAGAACAAATTATTTGAATATGCAGGATATACACCCTTCTAATTCAGTGTGAATTAAATTCAACTTAAAAAGCTGATAAACAAAAAAAAAAAACATGATGTTATATTAATACCCATCATGTATTACTTACTTCAGATGCTAACAGAGGAACTTCTGGTTTTCAACCTAGATAGAAACTCCCTTTTCAGTTTGTCTTTCTTCAAGTGGATTTATGTATCACATAACTTCTAAGATATTAGAAATAAAAATAAACAATGCACTGATCTATATGATTGCATTTCAGACAAGCTAATTATCTTGCATATCTGTAATATTTATTTGTATATTGATTGCTTCTTGAGAATACGTTTGGCCTTCAACATAGTACCAACCATATTGTCCATTCAGAAAAAAAAATTCTATTCCACACAAATTAGTATAGTTTACCACACATATTTTATGAGAAAAATGCAAAGTACAAATTAAATTTCAAATAGGTCCTTCCTTACATCTAATAAAATTCAGAGCTCTTTTCTCATATTGTGTAGCCATCAGAAACTAAAAAGATGGACATTGCCACAATAACCCATAATGCATGTGGTGCTTAGTTAATTTGTTCACACTGAGTAATCCAGCAAGAAAAAATACATGTTCTCTCTTTCTCTGCCTAGGTAACAGTCATATGATTGGATATGTTCCCTACTGCAGCATTTATTACCATGCATGATTTTCTGCATATGCTTTTTTTTACCCACTAGACTACAAGCACACGTAAACAGTGACTGTGTCTACCTGTCCACATTATTTTAACCCTTGTACCTAAAAGAGATCCTAGCACAGCAGAGGTACTAAATAAATACTAGTTGGAAGACTGAATGAACTAGAAAAATGACAACAAATACTAAACATATTTTGATTTTAACAGTAATATGTTGACCTACACCTTCCTTAAGATATACTCTGAGAATTACATTAAATGTAATCATTTTATAGTAAATGTATCATTTACTATAGTGGTAAGACTGAGATGAAGTTAATAAGAATATTAAAAGAGGGATTTCATTGAAAAGAAAATCCTTTGGATTCCTGGATGATAACATAGATACCTAAATAATAACTGAGGCCATTTGGTAACATCTATTTGTAATATTCTCTGAGAATTTCAAAGTTGAATTTATTTCGTTTCTCTAAATAAATGAGCAATCTTTTAACCATTGTACACTAGATATTGTAGGATAAAACTTGACAGCCAAGAGGTATTGTTTATAAAATTTTTGCCAATTGGAGTTGTATGTAATTACAGAAGGAGCTGGACCAAGTTTTGACTTTGATGTGTTTTTAACTTGTCTTATGAATCATTTCCACTTAATCAATGCTAAGAAAAACACTGAAGCATAACATGGTTACAAAAATCTACTATATATACACTAAAATATCATCTTCAATGGAACATATGTTAACTCTAAAACAATATCTAATTACCTTTAATTTTTGCCAGATATCTCATGTGTCTTAATTTTATTTAACATCAGGGTCTAATTTTTGGTATGTATGATATGGAAAGGTCTTTCTTCTATGCACAAAGTCTGTTATAAATCAATGGAAACAATAGGTAAAATCTAAAAGGAGATTTCTGTTTCCACTTAGGATGTAGAAACCTATAAAAGAATGTCATTCCTAAAATGAAAAATGAGAAGAACCAATCTATAAAATCATAATTTTTCTTGATTCCATCATAGAAAAAATTCAAAACCCTTTATTCCAAGGGATAAAAATCCCCTCCATGGAGAGGAGTATATCCTTTTTAAAGCATGGGAGGGAGAAAGAGGTGACTATCATAAATGTAAGATAAAACTGGCTGATATTTTTATAGAATCTTTAAAGGTCAAGTATAGGCTAGCATATCAATTTTGCATAGCTGGGAGCTCCAGAAACAAAAAAAGTTCACAATCTCAAGATATTTTCAATAAACCTCTATCAAGAAAGACTAGGGATAGAACATAGATCTGAGGAGATATGCTATTTGGTGGCAAAGATACGTAGGGTGTGATTGGATGCCACTGGAAGACTGGCATGAAGCTACCTTCTTCCCTAGACACTTCCTTCAGAGGAAGTAAAGGCTTTAAGCTGATGGTGAAGGGACAGTAAATCGTTTCACCTACAGGGCTCATCAAAAACCCATTTCCTATTGTGGAATGGAAGGATAAAATCTCTTGCCTTTTGGAGATGGGTCAAAAGCACTTCCCAAAACACAAAATAAGCAGTGATTCATTGCTCATGAGATAGAGTAAAAGGAAGAAAAAAATCATATCTTTCCCTAGGCCCAAGACTATATATCAACACCAAGAAGTGATGTGCTCCTGCTGTTGATGTGGAAGAAAAAAATCGCTCCCATGGAAGACCAGTCACAGGTAGAAAACAGAATTTAGCTGCAATGGAGAGGTAGGGAAGGAATGCTGAGTAATCCCTACACCTTAGACCCAGGTATACAGGGCCTGCCTAAGACATAGTCTGATCCAGGAGAATAAAGAACACTTCCTGGTCCGAGTGGAGTAAGCAACAATAAGACCCCCTTCATGGCACATGTGTGCAGTAGCTGATGAAAGTTCAGAGTGGATGGGAACCCTAAGAAAAAGTCTCTAGCCTCACACACCCCATTCCAATCATAAGGAAATAGCAGCCCAGCAGCAACTGACCTTATTAACGCCTAACGGAAAAATTGCACCCAGGTATATAATTTACCCCATTTTATACTATTCTTCCCTACACATCATCTGTTACTAGATCAAAAGTTGAAGATGCACAAAAAAGCAAAAACAAACATATTTTCAAGGTAAAAATTAATCAACAAAACTAGATTCTGGATATATGAGAGGAGTACAAAATAATTATGATTAATATGACAAAAAATCCAGTGGAAAAGGTGAACAGCATGCATAAAAAAGATTGAAGATTTCAGCAAGGAGGTAGAAACAATATAAAAAGTCAAAAGAAAATTCTAGATATAGAAATATAGTATTAGAGATGAAGAATTCCTGTGATGAACTCAAGAGCAGACTGGTTACAACTGATGAAAACAACAATGAACTTGAAGATAAGTTGAGAGAAGTTATCCAAGCTAAAACATAAAAAGAAAAAAATATGTATATTAATTAGTCAAAATTAGAATATCCAAGACAATGAGATACAACACAAATTTGATCAGATAATGGCCAAGGATTTTCCAAATTAATGGAAAATGAATAGTAGACCCAAGAAACTCAGAGAATACTAACAAGGAGAAAAAAATGCTGATACATAGTATCCAAAATGCTGATTAAATTATATATATTAATATATATTAATAATTAATCGTTAATATAAAATTAGTATATGTTAAATTATATATATATTTTATATATATATAGAAAATATTTCTAAAGTTGTATTGATTTCTCCATTGTTTTTGTTTTCTATGCCATTTATTTCTGTGCTGATGTTTTCCATTTCTTTTTATTATCTACTTTGAATTTTATTTGCTCCTGTACTAGTTTCCTTCTTTCTTTCCTTCCTTCTTTCCTTCCTTTCCTTCCATCATCCATCCATCTTTCCTTCCATCCTTTTGCCTTTTTTTCCTCCATGAAGATATTAAAGAGCTGATCTGAGATATGTCTTCTCTCCCAATACAAATGCTTAATACTATAAATTATTCTCTCCTGCTTTGGTAGTAATTTTAATATACTTTGTATTTATTTTCTAGTAATTAGAAATATATTCTGAATCCCATCCTTTGACTCATATATTATTTAGAACTGTGTTATTTCATTTCCATGTATTTGGCTATATTCCAGATCTGTTTCTCTTACTGTAGGCCATTGATTTCTATGTTAATATCAGGTGTCAGAGAATATACTTGGCACAACTTGAATCCTTTTTAATTTGTTAATACAAATATATTTAATTTCCAAGTACTTGGAGATTTTCCTGTTATCTTCTCTTACTAATTTTTAATTTGATTCCATTGTGGTCAGACACCACTTTTGGTATGATTTTGGTTCTTTTAAATTGGGGGGGGTTATGACTGTCTAGTTGTTATATCAATTGTTGAGAAAGTTCTTAAGTCTCTATAATTGTATATTATCTTCCTTCTGTCAGTTCTATCAGCCTTTAACATATTTGGAAGCTTTGTTCTTTGGTGTATAAACGTTTAGGCTTACTATGTCTTCTTGCTGATTAATACTTATCTTTTTGAAATAGTCCTCTTTGTCTCTAATAATTGCTTTGATCTAATGTCTATTTCAAGTGATATTCATGTAGCTATCCTTGCTTTCATTTGGTTAATATTTGCATGATATATAATTTTTCATTCTTTTTTTAAAAATTTTTAAAAATTTATTTTATTTTATTTTTGAGAGAGAGAGACACAGAGCGCGAGCAGGGGACAGTCAGAGGGAGAGGGAGACACAGAATCAGAAGCAGGCTCCAGGCTCTGAGCTGTCAGCACAGAGCCTGATGCAGGGCTCAAACCCACGAACTGTGAGATCATGACCTGAGCTGAAATCGGACGCTTAACCGACTGAGCCACTCAGGCATCCCAATTTTTCATTCTTTAACTTTCAACTTATCAATCTCAGTATATTTGAACTGAGTATCTTGTGGATGACACATAGTTGGATCATGTTTTACTTTTACCCATCTGCCAATCTCTGCTTTAATGTATTTAAAACATTTACATTTAATATAATATTTATATATTAGGGTTCTGCCATCTTTTTATTTTCTATTTCTTTTTTTGTTTTGTTTTGTTTTCTGTTTTCTGATTCTTTTTTCCTGCCTTTCTCCGGGTTATCTGAATACATGGGGGCATTTCACAAGATGTAAAAAAAAAATAAGCAACAAATTTTATTATGTTAACTTATGGTGGTATGAATTTTGGTTCTCATCATTATTTTGTATAGATACATATTTCCATCTGGCATCATTTTCTTTCTATCTGAGGGATATTTCTTAAAATTTCTTTGTGTTATGGGTCTGATGGTAATAAATTCTTTATCGTTTAATGTAGAAAAAAATCTTTATTTCCTCTTTTTACTGAAAAAAAAAAGGTTCTGTTTTGATAGGATTTTGCTTATCTAGAACTTTAAAGATGTTGTTCAACTCTCTTCTCATTTGGTATTATCCTTGTTTGGGGTTCTTCAGTACATAATATGTCCTTTTCCAACTGGCTAGAAGGTTTTCTCTTCACCTCTGGTTTTAAGAAATTTGATTACAATGTGCTTTGGTGTAGTTTTCTTCATGTTTGTTTTGTTTGGAGAATACTGACGTGAACATCTACTATCTGTGCATTTATGATTTTCATCAAATTTGGAAAGAAACTAGTAATTATTTCTTTAAATACTTCTTATCTATCCCTTCCCCTTCTCTACTTAGGAGACTCCAATTATAAATAAATTATGCATGGGGCACCTGGGTGTCTCAGTCGGTTAAGCATCCAACTTCAGCTCAGGTCATGATCTCATGGTTCATGGGTTCCAGCCCTGTGTTGGTCTCTGTATTGACAGGTTAGAGCCTGTAGCCTGCTTCTGAATCTGTGTCTCCCTCTATCTCTGCCTCTCCCCTGCTTGCACCCTATCATTCTCTCAAAAATAAATGAACATTTTAAAAATTAAAAAAAATAAATCATGCATTTAAACTTTTCCCATTGGTAACTGATATTCTGTTCATTATTACTTTTTTCTTACTCAATATTTTTTAGTATTTCATTCATATGTCTTCACATTCACTAATTCTTCTGTAATTTTGAATCTGTCATTAATCCCACCTTGTATATTTTTAGATAATATTTAATTTCATCTCTAGAAATTTAATTTTTTTTATCTTTCATGTCTTTACTTACCTTTGAACATAAGGGATGCAGTGATATTAGCTTTTAATTTCTTTTACTGTTAAATCTAACAGCTTTGTCTCCTATGAGTCTGTTTCAATTGATTAATTCTCCACATATCTAGTAATTTTTTTAATTAAATACCATATATTGTAAATTTTACTTTTTATGGTAGTGGATATTTTATATTCTTATAAATATTTTGAGCAGAAGTTCAGTTTCTTGAAAATAGTTTGATTCTTTTATTCCAGTTTTAAGATTTCTTAGAAGGGACTGGATCAGTACTCAGATTAGGACTAATTATTTCTCTCTACTCAAAAATTACCCTTCTGTATTCTTCATTCAATTTCCCTTGAATTATGAAGCTTTCCAGTGCTCCTGGGAGGAAAGCACTATTGCTGTCTCTGTAAGAGTATATCAGGGGATGTACTTTAAATCTCTTCTTGTTTTTTCCCCTCACCCTCAGGTAGTTTCCTCACACAGATGTGCTTTCAGTACTATGTTGAATACTTGAGAAAGGACCTTCTCTACATTTCTGCAGTCATTTATCTATATAGCTCCCTTTTATATTGTACTCTGTTTACTCACAATGGAGTAAAGCTCAGATAATCTTGGTGGTCACCCTTATTTTTTTCACATTACTCAGGGATTACTGTCTTTCATTGACATCTTAAAAACAATTGGTTTATGTATTTTTTTCTGCTTTTGGCTATTTCAGGTGGATGGATGAACCCCATCTCTATTACTCTGTTGGGAACAGAAATTAATGTTAAGGTTTTAAGGCTTGTCTGTTACACTTTTGCTATGTTTTCTGTTGTTTTTGTGAATTACACATTATTTTACAATGTTAAGATAATAAATCAGACTTTAGTTAGGAGATAGACCTCAGATGTTCAAGTCTATGTTTCAACAGTTGGTAGGAATAATAAAACACAATCATCAAAACATCATGTTGTCATTGTTTAATAACTGATAGGACCATGACAGCATCTCAAACACCAAAAAACATGAATATTCATTGTGATTACTTTGGATCACATTGTGACATCAGAATGAAGCTTCAAGGGTATGCTCTTTCCAGTCTTTTGACTTCAGGGCAGACAGCAGTGTCAAAACATTACCATATTGTGATAGAAAGCTCACCTGCTTCTTTCTCCCTTTGAAATTATTATCAAGTTTTGGAATAGGCTGTAGTCATCACACTTAAGCTTTGGATATTGAACTTGTGAACAGAATATTAGCAAACAAACTAAAGAAATCAATAAGCAGTCAGCAAGTTCAGAAGCTGTTACATTGGACGACTTTAAGGTCAACTACTGTTTCATTAACAGAAAATTTGACTAGAATATTAAAAAATGTTCTAAGATTTCTCTTTTTTAAGTGGATTATCAGTTCATCCTCATGAGGGGATGAAAGAAAATACAGTTTCTCTCTGTCTCTCTGTCTCTCTCATTCACTGTATATCTCTGAATGGCCTGGTTCAGTTTTAATAGGATTTTTTGGGGAAAACTGACAAACAAATAATTTAGCTACATTATTTATAAGAATAATAAATTTTCATCATATATCAAACCAAGTGTCTATTTAAAATTATAGGATTTTTACTCTTCACAATTGCAGAGATATATATTTATCTGTTCTAGGTACAATAATTGTCCACCAAATTGATCTACATACCAATCCTCATAACCAGTGAATATATTTTCTGTATGGCAAAAGAGACTTGGCTGTTGTGATTAATGTGAATTATTCTGGATTATCTGTTGAAGCCCAGTGGAATCACAAGGATCCATATAAAGGAATTGATGGAAACAGGAGACCCAGAGACAGAAAAGAAATATTACAGCGGCAGAAGTTAGAGTAATGCAAATGCTAGGAGGGGACACAGGACAAAGAATTGAGGCACCTTCTAGACACCAAAAAAGGCAATTTTCCACTATGACCTCCAGAGAAAAGGCAACTCTGCAGCACCTTCAGTTTAGCTTAGTTAGGCTTATTTTAGATCTTTGACTTCTAGAATCACTAGAGAATAAACATGTGTTGGTTTAAGCCCCTTAAATCACAAATCACATTGCAGTGATTTGTTACAGCAGCAATAGGAACCTAACAACTCTCTAGTGAGACCTCACTTTTTACTCTGCCTTATAGTTATATGTGTAAAATAATTTTACTCCAACAGGCTATAACCTTTTTGAGGTAAAATTCTTGTAAACACCATATTGCTTAACATAGTACTTTTCACAATGTGTGCTCTAAATATAAAATGTAATCTCACCACCAAACACTCAGATGATGGAAGGTCCCCACTTATTAATTCCTAAATACAAACAAAGGAAAGATTCCATGATGAATGATGGATGTAAGAAGTGAGAATATATTTAGTACTAGGTAATAACTTCCAAACATTTTCTGAGATCATTTTTTTCTTTTTTTTAAAATTTTTTAAAATGTTATTTATTTTTGAGACAGAGAGAGACCGAGCATGAGAGGGGGAGGAGCAGAGAGAGAGGGAGACACAGAATCCAAAGCAAGCTCCAGGCTCTGAGCTGTCAGCACGAAGCCCGACGTGGGGTTTGAACCCCCGAATGTGAGATCATGACCTGAGTGAAAGTCGGAGGCTTAACCTTCGGAGTCACCCAGGCCCCCCCCCCCCGAGATCATTTTTCTAATGGGTTTGAATTGGACCTATCATCCTAAGCCAAAACAAACAAATAATAAAAACAAAAATGTTACAATACCTGGGCCAGGATATCACTATTTAGGTGGTTTTAATGGGAAGGTGTAAATATTAAGGTGTTTCTTCCATATCTTTGCAGTTGTAGATGTCAGAAATGAAAATAGATCTGTAGTGGTTGGGAGATTTAGGCCTCCTGGTTTTAGAGAAGTTGAAGATAATATTCTAAGAATCTAACTTGTGTTTAAAAGTCTTCCATTTCTAAAGTAAAAGTATAATGTGTAAGGAAATTCATCTTCTTTTCTTTTTGATGAAGGGATAGAGAAGCTGCGATGGGTATGGAAACTTTGGAGGGGGGTGGTGGAGGGCAGGAAGAGAGGGCTTTACCTAAATAAATACAGCTTCCAAACATATCTTGGGAAGTTATCTGAAAGGAGAGAAGTTGAGATGCATATTGAAGGGCCAGGATTGCATAGAAATTGAATAGCAAGTCACAATTACCCAGCCTGCTGCTGCATAATTGTTGTGTATATTTTCCTTGTGGAGCTACCGTGTGTGGACAGCTCTTGTAATATTCAGGGAACCTAGTGAGGTGATGGTGAGAAATCTTCATATCCAACTTTAGGGGAGAGGCAGAAATGAGCAAGTCACACTGGTAATGGAATGGGGTAGTTGGATCCCTGTGATTATACCTTGTATAATATCCAATTTAAAATGGGGGAGAATCATGGTTAAAAGATTTCTCCATTGGGCCTTTCATGTTTCTGCATATCTTGTAAGCTAAGACAATGAAAACTTATGATCAGACCAACTTCTCAAGGACTTTTGTAGAGTAAATGGCCTTGGAAGATAGGGATAGTGTCTCCCTCCAGAAAAAAGGCAGGTTTATTTGACATTCAGGATAATATCTCCCTACAGGGCAAGATTTGGGCAGGTTCTTGTGCAGCTTTCTTAATAAAAGCTTGGGGTTTCCTATATATGTAGCATCTACCTGTGTGCTCCTTGTCATCCTTGTGAGATCTGAAGGGACAAAAATTGGCATGAAGATGAAGCTCATGCTGTTTGCTAGGTAGTGAGTACAGAAGTTTTCTGTCTGACCCAAAAAATCATGTCTTTTGTTAGCATCCATGAAATTATGGCAAACTGATTTGTTAGCTTGAAGTAGGGAACAATCTCAGAACCTAAACATTTGACTTAGTTTCTAACATTAAACTGTGTTGTTTTTTCATTGTTAAATTGAGGATTTTCATACCCATTGATTTCATTTAGATCTATAATTTCATGCTTCTCTACTATGACACAAATTATTCATGCAGCCTGATTCAGTAGTTCTCAGAACGTGTTCTCTAGCCATTTTTACAAGACTTTCTTTATGTGTGTGTATATATATAAGTGCTCTGTGACCTATATATATATGTACATATATATATGCACATTTATTGTAACAGAATCTTTGAGATTAGGGTGCAGGAATCTATTATTAAAAAAAAATCCCCTCAGGCAATGAGAGAGTTCTCCAATGTTTGTCAGAGGCTGAACTGTGGAATGTAAATGGATAACAAGTAATGTATGGCCACATATTTCTCTTTCTGGTTACCTTATTTTGCTTTTTTAAATTAAATGTTGTGGTTTACTGGGAATCATTTCTTAGAGAAATAGATTTGTTTAGAAAAAAATGGATTAGTGAGAAGGAATTATCAGCTCTCCAGCTCTGTCAAAACAAACACTAGGCTTCACACTTAAAATAATCCTTTCAAGTTTTTAAGCAGTCTATGATAATACTGTCATCACTTTATATTTTTAGGTTTGCAAGTTCAGCTCTTAAAAGGTTGATTGTAGGATTTTGGATGTTTTTTTTTTTTAAACCATTGTTTATTGCATCTGCAGTGGGCACAAGGTTTCTACCAGATCAGTGTTGCTGAATTGTCTATTTGACTTAGAAGCCAACACAATAACTTTTTAGCAGTAGGGATATGTAAGTAAGGGATCTCAGTATTTTCTGTAAATCAATCATTAAATTATCCTTTAAAATTGCTAAAAAATTAAAACTATAAAATTATTTCAACAGAGTAGAAAGAGTGTGGCTATGGATTACATTCTGGTTCTTTCTCTTTTTGATTCTGAGATCTGAAGCAAATAACAAAATATTTGGTTTAGAATTATATAAAATGGTTACAATTAAATTATATGATCTAGGAGCTTCCTGTTATATAGTTCTTAGTAGACATCAGTTTCATATTTTAATTGTCTATATGGCAAAATTCACAAACATTAAAAATGATGAATTAAGCATTCCCAAATTATTAAAAGATCTACATCTCCAATAAGATTTTAAAGAAACATACCCCAAAATACATCTATGCAATTAGATGTTTTCATCATGGGTATTAATTCATATCACTATTTGGTAAATGGAACACATACCTTCAGTCATATACAAAAACACATTCAAAGACTGAGCATATTTTTAGATCTGATTTCTCTCTAAGGGTAATTTAGAAATAAAAAATTTCCAGGGATTTTTAGATGGGTATAAAGCTTCAACCAATTTGGTAATGCTCCTCTGTCTCCCATAGCCTTTTAAAATCATTGCCTTTAAGTTCTGAAATGGGAGTTATTTTACTGCCTTGCATTTTCTACTCTGACTTGGACAAATGGTGCCAGATTTCTTTTGCTATTATTTGCAATGTCTCTGTTTCCATAAATCTGAATTTCAGAAAGTCTTAAAGGAGACAGTACTCTTAAATAACCTATTTCTAAACCTTTTGAAAAGCTTAAAGGAATAGATTAAATATAATAGTTTCAGTGATGGATTTATAATATTTCCTACCTCTGTTGAATATCTTAATTTAGTAAAATGTTTCTGTGGTTATGTAAATGAATTTGCAACACCTTCACAAAAAATAACTATTATAAAGAAAAAAAGAAGATATTATTACAAATTTAAAATCAATCCATGAATTAGAGTTTAAATAATCACACAAGTTCACTTTTAGATGTAAAAAACTGTCTCAGATATCCAGAAGATGTACATTCTGTGCTCTGCAGATATCAGAATATAAGAACTGTATCAATTAGAATTAAGTTTGGCTACATACAAAATATAAACCTCTGGTAAAGGACTTAAACATGATTCATATTTAATCTTTGGCATTAAAGAGATCTAGAGGTCTGTATCTCAAAATTGATGTGGGGCTTCACATATTTCAACCTAATTTTCTTTCATCTCTCTCTCCTGCCTTCTTTGGCCTGTGTCTTCCATCTCTGTTGCTAGGACCTGCCATTATATGAAGCAATAGAAAGGAGAAAGAGCTTTTCTTTTAAGGAAAAAAATTCCTTAATGTCACATTATACTTCTGCTTATGCTTTATTGGAAAAATTTAATCTCATGGCCATACTTAATTACAAAGCAGGAGGAAAACAGAATAGTGACTTTTATTTCATATAGTAATGTGACTAATTAAAAATAGGGAATCTGGGGTGCCTGGGTGGCTCAGTCAGTTGGGCATCTGACTTTTGATTTTGGCTTTGATCATGATCCCAGGATTGTGGGATTGAGCCCCTCATCTGACTCTGTACTAAGCATGGAGGCTGCTTCTCTGACTCCCCCTCTTCCCTCTTCCCCACTTGTGCTCTTTTAAAATAAAATTTTTAAAAAGGAAATCTGTTACTAAAGTAGTACCCTTTATCCATGAAGGATATATTTCAAGACTTCCAGTGGATGCCTTAGGTGCAATAAGAGATTAACACAATAAAACTAGCACAAATTTCTTTTTCCTTCCTTACAGTATCATAGATAAATTTGTTCTTACCATAGAATTTAGCAACCTCAGCATATAATTTTTTTTATGTATTAAGTCAAGATCTATCACTTTTTCACTTAAGGGAAGCACTTCACAGCTTCTCTTAGGCATATCCAAATTGCCAGAATCACTACTTCTGCACTATGGTGCCATAATTCATTTATTTATTTTGCATTGCATTTGATTACTTTGTCTTTTTTAAAAGTTTTTATTTAAATTCCAGTCAGTTAACATACAGTGTAATATTACAATATAATTTCAAGTGTATAATATAGTGATTCAACACTTCCATATATCACCCAGTGCTCATCACAACAGATGCCCTCCTTAATACCCATCACCTATTTAATCCTTTATATAAAATAAGTATTACTTGAACACAAGCACTGTGATACTGAGATTACTGATCTGCTAATCGAGGTGGTTACTACGTGACTAATGGGCAGGTAGCACATACAGCATGGATATGCTGCACAAAGGGTTGATTCTCATCCCAGGCAGGATGGAGCAAGAGGGCGCAAGATTTCATCACACTACTCAGAATGGTGCATAATTTATTAATGACTTCTGGAATTCTCTATTTACTATTTTCAGACTGCAATTGACCATGGGTAACTGAAACCATGGAAAGAGAAACCATGGATAAGAGGGAAATACTATACTGAGAAGAATAATAGCTGATATAGGGCAAATTGAATCCAATCTCCCCTACAAATGTAACATGAAATTACTGGAGGGAATAAAAGAACAAGGTGGTGTATACATGTTTCTTCATTGAGACTTTTTTAATATTTGGATAAATTTCTTGAAAAAGTGTTTTTTATTTTGAAGTTTGGGTGGCTCAGTTGGTTAAGCATTAGGCTCTTGATTTTGGTTCAGGTCATGAAATCATGGTTTGTGAGTTGGAGCCCTGCATCAGGCTATGTGCTGACAGTGTGGAGCCTGTTTGGGATTCTCTCTCTCTCACTATCTCTGCCCCTACCCTGCTCTCACTCTCTCTCTCTAGAAATCAATAAATAAACTTAAAAGTTTTTTTTAACTACTGGAAATTTTTTTCTGAGCACCTTATCTCAGAAACAAAACAAAACAAAAAACAAGTCTTCTGAACAGCCTTAAATCTCTCATTTTTTGGATATGAAAACAGAGGATGTCACCAACAGCTTGATATATTGCTGACATTAACTGAAACAAAATGTTTGTTTTTACTTTAGGTAAATATCCATATGTAAAAACCCAGTAGTGTATTATATAAGAAAATAAATTATAAAACACTACTGTCTCTCTTTATCTAAATTTACTCCGAGATAGTGTACCCCAACTCTTTATAAAACAGGAAAATGAGGAAATGACTTGCTCTAATCCTGTAAAAAATCCGAGTCTCCTCAGACTGATAACTTTTATCTCCCCATGTTGAATTTTCAGCCGATGAGGCTTCATAGCCTCTTTTACTAAATCTCTCTCCTTTCACCTTTGCTTGCTTTCTTTGTCTCTCTAGTGATATATATCTAAAGGTATACATCTAATGATATGTGTGTCTCTCTAATGTATTTCTGGAATATGAAAATGAAGAGATATTTCGTTTCTGATATTTAATGCAAGTATTATTAAATACACAAAATGCAGACTATGAGCTAGGTACTAATAAATTCCTTTCTTTTATTTATTTTTTTATTTATTCAAATTTAAATCCAAGTTAGTTAACATATGGTGTAATAATGATTTCAGACATAAAATTAAGTGATTCATTATTCACATATAATACCCAGTACTCATCCTAACAAGTGTCTTCCATAATACCCCTCACCCATTTAGTCCAACTCCCCCAAACCCCACCAGCAACCCTCGGTTTGTTCTCTGTATGTAAGAGTCTCTTATGGTTTGTCTCCCTCTCTGTTTTTATATTATTTTTGCTTCCCTTCCCTTATGTTCATCTGTTTTGTGCCTTAAATTCCACATAGAGTCAAATCATAGGATATTTGTCTTTCTCTGATTTATTTCACATAGCATAATACCTCCCAGTTCCATCTCCGTTGTTGCAAATGGAAAGATTTCATTTTTTATTGCTGAATAATATTCCATTGTATGCGTATACATACATACATACATACATACATACATACTACATCTTTTTTATCCTTTCATTAGTCAATGGACATTTGGGCTCTTTCCATACTTTGGCTATTGTTAGTGCTGCTATAAACTGGAGTTTATGTGCCCCTATGAACTAGCACTCCTGTATCCTTTGGATAAATACCTAGTAGTGCAATTGCTGGGTCATAGAGTAGTTCTATTTTTAATTTTTTGAGGAACCTACATACTGTTTCCCTGAGTGGCTGTACCAGTTTGCATTCCCACCAGCAGTGAAAAAGAGTTCCTCTTTCTTCACATTCTCCCCAACATCTGTTGTCACCCGAGTTGTTAATTTTAGCCATTCTGACAGGTGTGAGGTGGTATCTCATTATGGTTTTGATTTGTATTTCCATGATGATGAGTGATGTTGAGAATTTTATCATGTGTCTGTTAGCCATCTGGATTTCTTCTTTGGAAAAGTGTCTATTCATATTTTTTGCCCATTTCTTCACTGGATTATTTGATTTTTGGACATTGAGTTTGATAAATTCTTTATAGATTTTGGATATTAACCCTTTATCTGATATGTCATTTGTAAATATCTTCTCTCATTCTGTCTGTTATCTCTGAGTTTTGCTTATTGTTTCCTCTGCCATGCAGAAGTGTTTTATCTTGATGAGGTCCCAATAGTTCATTTTTACTTTTATTTCCCTTGTCTTCAGAGACATGTCAAGTACGAAGTTGCTGTGGCAAAGGTCAAAGAGGTTGTTGCCTGTTTTCTTCTCGAGGATTTTGATGGCTTCCTGTCTTATGTTTGGGTCTTTCATCCATTTTTAGTTTATTTTTGTGTATGGTGTAAGAAAGTGGTCCAGGTTCATTTTTCTGCATGTTGGTGTCCAGTTTTCCCAACACATTTGCTGAAAAGACCATCTTTTTTCCATTGGATATTCTTTCCTGGTTTGTCAAAGATTAGTTGGCCATATATTTATGTATCCATTTCTGGGTTCTCTATTCTGTTCCATTGAGCCATGTGTTTGTTTTTGTGCTAGTACCATACTTTCTTGATGATTACAGCTTTGTAATACAGCTTGAAGTTCAGAATTGTGATTCCTCCAGCTTTGGTTTTCTTTTCAGGTTTGCTTTGTCTATTTGTGGTCTTTTGTGGTTCCATACAAATTTTAGGATTGTTTGTTCTAGCTCTGTGAAGAATGATGGTATTATTTTGATAGGTATTGCATTGAATATGTAGATTGCTTTGGGAAGTATTGACATTTTAACAATATTTGTTCTTCCAATTCATGAGCATGGAATATCGTTCCATTTCTTTCTGTCTTCTTCAATTTCTTTCATAAGCTTTCTACCGTTTTCAGTGTATATATTTTTCACCTCTTTGGTTAGGTATAGTCCTAGGTATTTTATGGGTTTTGGTGCAATTGGAAATGGGATTGATTCCTTGATTTCTTTCTGCTGCTTCATTATTGGTGTATAGAAATGCAACTGATTTCTGTACACTGCTTTTATATCCTGTGACTTTACTGAATTCATGTAACAGTTCTAGCACGTTTTTGGTGGAATCTTTTGAGTTTTCCACATAGAGTATCATGTAGTCTGCAAAGAGATAAAGTTTGACTTGCTTCTTGCTGATTTGGATGACTTTTATTTCTTTGTGTTTTCTGATTACTGAGACTAAGATTTCCAACACTATGTTGAATAACAGTGTGAGAGTGGACATCCTGTCATGTTCCTGACCTTAAGGGGAAGGTCTCAGTTTTTCCCCACTGAGGATGATATTAGCAGTGGGTCTTTCACAGATGGATTTTATGATCTTGAAGTATGATCCTTATATCTGTACTTTATTGAGGGTTTTTATAAAGAAAGGATGCTGCATTTTGCCAAATAGTTTCTCTGCATCTATTGAGAGAATCACTTGGTTCTTATCCTTTCTTTTATTAATGTGATGTATCACATGGATTGGTTTGTGGATATTGAATGAGCCCTGCATCCCAGGAATATATCCCACTAGACTGTGTTGAATAATTCTTTTAATGTATTGTTGGGTTCAGTTGGCTAGTATCTTGTTGAGGAATTTTGCATCCATGTTCATCAGGGAAATTGATCTGTAGTTCTCCTTTTTAGTGGTGTCTTTGGCTGGTTTTGGAATCAAGGTAATGCAGGCTTCATAGAATGAGTTTGGAAGTTTTCCTTCCATTTCTATTTTTTGGAACAGCTTCAAAAGAATACGTGTCAATTTTAAATGTTTGGTAGAATTCCCCTGGGAAGCCATTTAGCCTGAACTCTTGTTTGTTGGTATATTTTTGACTACTAATTCAATTTATTTACTGGTTATGGGTCTGTTCAAGTTTTCTATTTCTTCCTGTTTCAGTTTTGGTAGTGTATATATTTTAGGACTTTGTTCATTTCTTCCAGATTGCCTAATTTATTGGCATATATTTGCTCAAAATATTCTCTTATTATTGTTTGTATTTCTGTGGTGTTGTTTGTGATCTCTCCTTTTTCATTCATGATTTCATTTATTTGGGTCCTTCTTTTAGATCAATCTGTCTAGGGATTTATCAATTTTTCTAATTCTTTCAAAGAACCACCTCCTGGTTTCACTGATCTGTTCTATTGTTGTTGTTTTTTTCCCCTGATGTCATTGATTTCTGCTCTAATCTTTATTTCCCTTCTTGTGCTGGTTTTGTGTTTTACTTCTGGTCTTTTTGAAACTCTTTTAGGTGTAAAGTAGGTTGTGTATTTGAGACCTTTCTTCCTTCTTTAGGAAGACCTCGATTGCTATATACATCCTTCTTATGAAGACCTTTGCTGATACCAGAAATTTTGGGCTGTTGTGTTTTCATTTTCATTGGCTTTCATGTACTTTTTAATTTACTCTTTATTGGTTAACACATTCTTTTTTTAGTAGATGTTCTTATACTCAAAGTATTCATGATCTTTTTAATATTTTTTCTTATGGTTGATTTTGAGTATCATACAGTTGTTGTCTGAAAATATGCAAGGTATGATCTTAATCTTTTTGTACTTGTTGAGGGATGATTTGTGGCCCAGTATGTGATCTATTCTGGAGAATGTTCCAATAAACTAGAATGTGTATTCTACTGCTTTAGGATGAAATGTTCTGAATATATCTGTTAAGTCCATCTGGCCCGTTGTGTCATTCAAAGCCATTGTTCCCTTGTTGATTTAGTTCTTACATGATCTGTCCATTGCTGTAAGTGGGGTTTTAAAGTCCCCTACTATTATGGTATAGTTATCAATGACTTTCTTTATATTTGTGATTAACTGATTTATATATTTGGGTGCTCTCATATTGGGGGCATAAATATTTATAATTGTTAGATTTTTTTTTGGTAGATGGAACCTTTAATTATGATACATGCATTATAACTCTTCTTCATCTCTTGTTACAGTCTTTATTTTAAAATCTAGTTTTTCTAATATGTGTATGGCTACTCCAGCTTTGTTTTGATGACCATTAGCATGATGGTTCTCCATCTCCTTACTTGCAATCTGCCAGTCTCTTTAGTTCTAAAATGAGTCTCTTGTAAGCAGCATATAGATGGGTCTTATTTTCTTAACCATTCTGATACTCTATGTTTTTTGATTGGAGTGTTCAGCCCACTGATATATTTAATGTTTATTTTTGAGAGAGAGAGAGAGAGAGACAGACAGACAGACACAACGTGAGCAGGGGAGGGTCAGAGAGAGAGGGAGACACAGAATCTGAAGACAGGCTCCAGGCTCTGAGCTAGCTGTCAGCACAGAGCCTGAAGCGGGACTTGAACCCACAAACCGTGAGATCATGACCTGACCTGAAGCTGGATGCTCAACCGACTGAGCCACCCAGGCTCCCCTAGCCCACTGACATTTAGAGTACTGAAAAATATGAATCTAGTGCCATTGTGTTCCCTCTAGAGTTTGTGTTTCTGGTGATCTCCTATCCTTTCTAGTCTTTGGGTTTTTTTTTTTTTTTTGGTCTTTTTTTGTTTTGTTTTGTCTTTTCTCCACTCAAGGAGTCCCCTTTAAAATTTCTTGCAGGGCTGGTTTAGTGGTCACGATCTCCTTTAGTTTTTGTCTGGGAAACTCTTTATCTCTCCTTTTATTTTTCATGACAGCCTTCATGGATAAAGAATTCTTGGCTGCATACTTTTCTGATTCAGCATGTTGAATATATCCTGCCACTCCTTTCTGGCCTGACAAGTTTCTGCAAATAGGTCTGCTGTGAATTTGATCTGTATCCCATTATAGGTTAAGGACTTTTTGTCCATTTTTGCTTTCATAATTCTTTCATTGTTTGCATATTTTGTGAATTTGATTATAATATGTCTTGGTGATGCTCAGTTTTTGCTGAATCTAGTGGAAGTTCTCTGTGCTTCTTGGATTTTGATCTCTCTATCCTTCCCTGTATTAGGAAAGTTTTCTGCTATAATTTGCTCACATAAACCTTCTGCCTCTTTTCCTCTCTCTTCATCTGCTGGGACTCCGATAAGTCATTATGTTATTCCTTTTTAATAAGTCATTGAGCTCTTTAAGTCTTTTATCATGTTCTTTTGCTTTTTTCCCCTCTTTTTTTCCTGCTTCATTATCCTCCATAATTTTATCTTTGAGATTACATCTCAGTTAAAGCATTTTTAGTTTTGTCGTGACTAGATTTTACTTCTTTTAGCTCTGCAGTAAGGAAGATACATGATTTTTTCAATCCCATCTAGTATTCTCATTATTGTGATCTAAATTCTAGTTCAGACATCTTGCTTATATCTGTGTTGGTTAAGCCCCTGTAATTATTTCTTCCTGTTCTTTCTTTTGGGGTGAATTCCTTCATTTTGTCATTTTGGAGAAAGAAAAAAAATAAGATAATAAACAAAAATTAAAAAATTAAAAAGAAAACAAAAAATCAAATAAAGAAAGCTAGAGCCTACATGTGTTTTGGTCTGCTTTTTGAAAGAAGCTTGATAGAATAGAGGAAAAAAGGTAAATAAAAGGCAAAAAGGTAAGAACAAATTTAAAAATTAAAAAAATACATAATAAAATAGAATAAAATGAAATAAAGAAAAGAAAAAAGAGAATAAGAAAAACCAGAAGCAAAGAAAATGAATAAATGATCCAGCAAACAGAATGAAACCCAAATAAAGTTATATCCATTTTCCCCTAGAACTGAAATTATGAAGCTCTCTATAGGCTGTACACTAAGCAGGTGGAGTCACTTCTGCTCATCTTCTAGGGGATGTGCTTGAAGGGTGCAGTTGGGCAGGGCTCGGTGTAATGGCTTAGCTTATTAGGGTGGATTAGCATGGTGAGCATGAACATGAGAAGAGGAAACAGCTTCATCCACTTCCTAGTCTCTGGCACAGAAACTTTGCGTTCTCCTTGACTTGCGGCCAAGCACCCCTCATTTGTTTCACACCTCTGTCCACTCTCTTCTTCTACCCTGTCCACGTCCAAGCTGTTCAACTGCCAGGTGGTAACCTCTCTCCAGAGTTTAATCTCAGATGGGGTTGTATTTCAAAACCCCACACTTTAGAGACCCATGTGGCTTATACCCAAGCCTACACTCTGTAGGAATGTCTCACTGAGCAATTTATGGGTGCTGGTTTTTCCCAGAAAACTTTAGTGCAATTGTGCAGAAGCAGAGGTTCAGGGATTATGTCAAATCACAACACACAGCTGGTGCCAGGTTTTACTGCACTCTCACATCTTTGTCCCAATACCAGCAAACTTGGCTACTCTCCATTGTCCTCTGGGACCTCTGCCTATGGGAGGCCCTGTGGACTCTACCAAATGCACTGCAAGCAGGGAAACCACTTCTCCCTGTGGGGCAAAGGACCCCTCAGACCCCACTGTATGATCCTGGGGATTTGCCCTGCTTCTTCACCAGAGCACCACCAGGCACTGAACTCCAGAACTTCAGATTCTGTGTTCTGCTGTTTCTAGCATCCTGGTGGTATTGAATCGCCCTCCTTTCTTCCTGTCAGTGGTTTGAGGGAACAGATATTTTGCTCAGTCCCCTGTGAATGTTTTCACTCTTTCTCTTTTTTTCCCCAGCTACTTTTGGAGGAGTGATTTTTTTGCACCATTCTTATGTGCCACACGTTCTGTCCTTTCTCTTTCTCTGTCCTCTGTCCACAAAAACATCTCCCAACACTTTGAGGCTCTTCTTTACCCCAGCACACTTCTCTGCATCACATGCCAGCTTTCTGTGGCTCAAGATATGCATATTGTTGTGTTAATCTCCATCAGTATCCTATATGTTTAAAATGGTTTGGTGTTGATCTAGCTGCATTTCAGGGACAAGACAAACTCAGGGTCTCCGTGCTGCTTTACCATCTTAACTCCTTAGGTGACAATAAATTCTAAACAAACTTTTTACAAAGCAAAAGTGATATGGAATAAAGTAATGGAATTTATAATCCATATTTTCTTTTATGGAGTAGAAAATAGTGAAAAATTTATTTGCTATTAACAGAGACCTATAGGAGAAATTGATTAAAATTTTGGTGTTTATTTTTCTCTCATGCAAAGTGAAGACAAAAAGTAGTTAGATCAGGGATGGTGCAGTGGTCCTACAAAGACAATGATGTCCCCAAATCCTTCTACCTCTCTGCTTCTCCACCTATAGCATATGTGTTTCTGCACAGCATCCTCATGTTTGCATTAAATGAAACTCAAGTCATGATACTCTCATTACAAGTAGAAGATGAAATGGAAAAGGAAACTGATGGTTGAATCAACCCAAAGTAGGAAACTTTTTTGGAAGCCCCATTAAATAACTTCTAATCATGTAACTTGAGCTGAAATATTAGCCATATGCTTACACCTTTCTCTAAGGAAGCTTAAGAATATTATTTTTCAGCTGGGTATATCACCACTTGTGAAAGCAGTGTCTTTTCTTTAGATAGCTATTTTCACCCCTTGTGAAAGCACTCTGAAGAGGAGACTGAACACTGAGGTTTCAGCCACAGTGTGACATCACAGAAACTTCCAAGAAATATGTAGCATTTACAGAAGCCCAGGATTCATGGCACAATTAATAAGTGCTTTCTATGGTTAAAATAAGGAGGTCAGTAGGAATTGGAGTTATATGGAAAATTAGTGGGTTTAAAATGGCCTCAGTGATGTAAGAGTAGGATGGACAGAGAGAAAGATCATCTTAGTTAGGTGAATAGGCTTTAGCAATATGACTAATCCTCATTTATAAAGCAAAAATGGATTAAAAACGAAATTGAAGGGGTGCCTGGGAGGCTCAGTCAGTTAAGCATCTGATCCTTGTTCACAGCTCAAGTCATCATCTCACAGTTTGTAAGTTCAAGCTCTGCATGGAGCTATGTGCTGACAGTGCAGAGCCTGCTTGGGTCTCACTCTCTCTCTGCCCCTCTTCCCTTCTCTTTCTCTCTCTGTCTCAAAATACATAAATAAACTTAAAAAATAAAATAAAATTTGAGATTGCTATTATGAGAATAGTACTATAAATAGGAATTTTGGACAGAAGAAAATGTATAAAGTGATTTATTTTTAGTCAATATTATTTTTAAGAAGCCATTCAATTCAGATTCCATACCTCGTTTTGGTGTAGAAGAGAGGAGGATTGAATCAGGCTGATTAGATTCAAGCATAAAGAGAGATGACAATTATAAAATTCAGAAAGCTTATATCAGATTAAAATCATAGAGACAAGTGCATGCTTAAAACTGGAAGCAGATCATTGGTAGTGAGTCAGGTGGAAATGGATCTATGTCCAGCAGTGAATATAAGATGGAAATATCTTCCAATTGGGATGGTTGGAATTTCTGCTGTTAGATGTGGGCTTCATTATTTGGGGGTCTTAGCTAAAGTTAACTGCACTGGGGACTAGGGAAGTAAATTTAATTATTACTTTCCTTCTTGAATCCATGATATTCCTAACATAGCTCCCCAATTCCACAAAGCTAAAAAGCATAAATGTTTGTGCATGACTAAGAGCTAAGGAAAATAAGTTTGAAATGTAATATCAATGTAAATATTATCACTAAGTTCTGTATATTGAATAACTAAAAATAGTAATAGGTGCAGTATATCATTTGTTAATAAATATATTTATGTCACTTAGATATTAAACAATCACAGGTATGTTATATGAGAACTCTATACAAATAATTTATTATCTATGCTATAAAAAGGTGATATTTAAACCCATTTGTGGTATGTTGAATAGTATACAGGGACTTGTTGGAGGACACTAAATTGGAAAGAGTCAGAGATAGTTTTTTTTAGACAAGCCAGAGTTTCTGTAAAAGGTATATTTCTGCCTAAGTATATGAATAAGATCTGTTCCTGACCTACATGTGTCATTCTTTTGACAATTACCTAACAAAGAATTTAAAAATAAATGTGTGTATGTGTGTGTGTGTATGTGTTACATAAAATAGAACTATAAGGAAAAAGAAACATTTTGCAGATCATTTTCTGTAATCCAATTTGATTTTAAGGATTTTAAGGATTTAAAGAAAAAATCCTGTCCCACAGAACAAGTGAGCAATTCAGCTCAACTTGATACAAGTGCCTATTTATTAATGGTAATAAGTTTCAACAAAACAATACAAAAACTTAGACTCAATGTAAATAATGGAGAGTCATTAAAGACTCTTGCGAAAGATAGTAACATGATGAAATAAATAGTTTTAAAATAGTTATTTAGGGGGCACCTGGGTGGCTCAGTTGGTTAAGCATCTGACTTCGGCTCAGGTCATAATCTTACAGTTTGTTAGTTTGAGCCCCGCATCAGGCTCTGGGCTGACAGGTTGGAGCCTGGAGCCTGCTTTGGATTCTGTGTCTCCCTCCCTCTCTGCCCCTCTTCTGCTCATGCTTTCTGTGTGTGTGTGTCTGTCTGTCTGTCTCTCTCTCTATCTCTTTCTCTCTCAAACATAAATAAACATTAAAATTAAAAAACCGTTATTTAGGTGGCTGTTGTAGTTATGATGTATGCTTAAATGAGGTAATGCAGACTTGCATAGTTAATGACAACCTGTATTTGGGGGTGATGTGGGATTCCATAGAGAAATGCCATGAATATAATCATGGACTAAAAGCTTACTGAATATCAAGACTAGAATCAGAATTTGGAGGAGTGCCTGATTGGCTCAGTAGCGTAAATGTCCGACTCTTGGTTTTGGCTCAAGTCATGATCTCATGGTTTTGTAAATTTGAGTCCCATATTGGGCTGTGTGCTGACAGTACGGAGGAGTTTGTTTGGGATTCTCGCTACTTCTCTCTCTCTCTGCCCCTTCACCACTTGCTCTGTCTCTCTCTCTCAAAATTGTTGGGAGCCATTTCTGAACCCACTAAGTTGAGAATACTTCTTGTGAGGTTAAGGTGGATTTTGCAAGGCCTCCCACCATCAGATGGTGACCAATATCCACCCCCACTCAATGATTTTTGCTTAAGCACCGACCCCCAAGGCACCTTGCAGATTGGTATCAAAAGTGACTTGTCCCCTTATTCAAAAATCTGCTGATTGCACCTTGTGAAAGAACTTATTATAGGAATTTCTTCTTTTGTGATTATAGGAACAAATATTGCATTTCCTGAGAAACCTGTTTTATTTCCCCTCAAGAAAACAGGCTATTGACCCCTGCTCACAAAGAACTAACTTTTGCCTTTACTATGCTAAAAATATTGTCTTGTATTTGAATGCTGAAGACACCGTCCTTCCCCATATGATAAGCATCTAAGTCAGCTACATCAATCACTATTGATAAAGATTATGCACGAGTCTTCTACCAATCTATGTTCTGGGAAATTTTTACATACCAAAGAAATTTGTCATAGAAATCATTGTCTAAGGCAAATGTCACTTCTGCACTGGCCCCATACATTTTTTACCACAAATAAAGCTGACTTTCAGGTCAGTGCAGAGATGGCTGCCTGGTGATCAGAAAGAAATGAGGCTCTTTCACTGTCGCCAACACCGTCCATCCTTCAGTGAACCCTGGACCTGCTGGAGCTGGACTCCAGCACAAAATAAATAAATAAACTTAAAAAAAAGAATTAGAATTTGGAAAGTTCAGTAAAAGAGCTAACAATAAAGGTAGAGACTCAGACTAGTTCTTAGAAAAATATATAGGTGAAAAATCCCATAGTCAAAGACTCACCATCATAGGTAATAAATGATTACAGACAGTGGAAAAGGAAGAGAAAAAGAAGATAATATGTAGAAAATCCTAAATACTACACACACACACACACACACACACACACACACACACACTGTTAGAGCTAATAAATGATCTTAGCAAAGTTTCAGGATACAAAATTAATATACGTAAGTCAGTTGCATTTTTATATACTAACATTGAAGTAGCTCAAAAGGAAATTAAGAAAACACAGTTAAAATCGCATCACAAAATAAATACTTAAAATACAATAAAATACTTAGGAATAAACTTAACCAAAGAGATGAAAGATGTGTACGTTGAAAACCATAAAGCATTCATGAAAGAATTTAGAGCATACACACATAAGTGAAAAGATATCCTGAGTTTATGGATTTAATACTGTTAAAAGCAATCCATACAACACAAATTGATTTATAGATTTGATGTAATACCTATAAAAATCCAAATGGCATTTTTATAGAAATAATAAAATATTAAAATTATTATGGAATTATGAAAGACCCTAACTAGCCAAAGCATTTTGAACAAAAACAAAACTGGAGGCATCACATTTCCCAATTTCAAACTATACTATAAAGCTATAATAAACAAACTATTATGGTACTGGCATATAAAACACATTTAGATCAATGGAGCAGAATAGAGACACTAGAAATAAATCTAAACATTTATAATCTGTCAATCTTTGACAAGGGTATAAAGAATATAAATTTGGGAAAGAATACTCACGTCAATAAATGATATTGAAAAACTGGATGCCCTCATGCAAAGGAATGAACTTGGACCCTTATCTTATACCATATATGTATGAATGTATGTATATATATATTAATCATATTAAATATATGATTAAAAACTTAAACATAAGACCCTAAACTATAAAACTCCTAGAAGAAAATAAAGGGAAAAATCTTCTGACTTTGGCCTTACAGTGATTTCTTGAACATGACACCAAAAGCACAAATAATAAAAGCAAAACTACGCAAGTGGACTAAATAAAAATAAAAATTTCTGCATAAAGAAAAGAAAGAAAATCAACATAATGAAAAGACAACCTATGGAATAGAAGGAAATATTTGCAAACCATGCATTTCATTAATGGTTATTATCCAATATATGGAAGATTTTTAATAGCAAAAAAAATCCCAAATAACCTTATTTTAAAAAGGATAAAGGGGCGCCTGGGTGGTTCAGTCAGTTGAGCATCCAACTTCAGGTCAGGTCATGATCTTGTTCATGGGTGCAAGTCCTGCATCAGGCTCTGAGCTGTCAGCACAGATTCAGGCTCTGAGCTGTGTCAGCACAGCCTTCTTCAGATTCTGTGTCTCCCTCTCTCTCTGCCCCTCCCCTGCTCACGCTCTGTCTTTCTCTCTCAAAATAAATAAACATTTTTTAAAAAAGGATAAAGAAAATGAACAGACATTTTCCAAAGAAAACATACAGATGGACAAAGTATAAGGAAAGAAAAAACACTCAAAATCACCAACCACCAGAGAAATACAAATCAAAATAAAAAATAGATCTACCATATAATAATCCAGTAATTCCACTTCTGGATATTTATCCAAAAAAATGAAATCACTAACTCAAAAAGATAATATGTGCCCCCACATTTACTCCAGCATTATTCACAATAATCAAGACATGAAATAACCTAAGTGCACACATGGACAGTTGAAGGGATAATTAAAATGCATATATATGCAACAAAATATTACTCAACGATAAAAAATAAATGAAATCTTGTCATTTGTGACATCGATAGAACTTGAGGACATTAAGCTAAATGAAGTCAAGACAGAGAAAGATAAATATTATATAGACTCACATATGTGCAAAATCTAAAAAAAAGTAAAATCTGACCTGCTGTGGATAGATTCAGAGGATGCATTAGTGGTTGCCTGAAGCAGGGGGGAAGGGTGGGGTGAAACAAGTGAAAGAGATCAAAAGGTACAAAATTCCAGTTATAAAATAATTAAGTCATAGGTATATAACATACAGCATTGTGGCTGCAGCTAATAATACTGTACTTATGCATAGGTGGCTGATTTTGCATCCATGACTGAGGTCACTCAGTACTAAAGTTTGACCTGATGCTTGAAGGCCTGTTGATTTATAGCTGAAATATTACATGAAACAAATACAACAGACTTTGTACCAGTTTCTATTGGTTAGATTAACCAGTGATTCACAGAGTGCTTTACTCATGTTGAAAATTTGAGTTCTGCAGAGAACTTACAGGGCAGATGGGTGGATTTCTGGGAGAGCTGAGCCTTGAATGCCCTCCTATGAGCCTTGAATGCCCTCACAAGTTCTTGCTAGGTATGCCAGGAATTCAAGGCCCTGACTGCCCTTTACCTTCGTCATGTCTCAATTTGAAACTTCGAGGAGGAAACATTATCTCCCAAAGAGCAGGCTTGCTTTTCTCACTATAACAGTAGTAAGTTCTCCCATATCAGGGGTTTCTTCAAGTAATGCAGCTGACTAATGTGCAGGCATCTATAATGGGCTGTTTATAGTACCCTGAGGGTCAGAGGGAGTATTGGAGCCAATACAAACCAAAAGAATTCTGGCTACTGTTCTTGCTATGAGTAATAAAGTCCTTTGTCTTCCATCCAGTACTGTTGTGTCTTCTGCCAGGATCCATGAAACAGTAATAGGATAACAACTTAGATTATAAGTAGAATAAAATTTCAGACCTTTATAGTTCTTGCCAAAAAAGTTGTCTGCTCTACTGCATCTTGGGAGAGAAATCCATCATTGGTAGAAAGGTTCAATGATTTCTAGCTGACTATGAGTTTCAGAATATGAATTTTTACACCTGCTTATTGCTGTTTTGGGTTTTCATAATTCAGATAAATCACATAACTTCTTGATCCCTCATCTTTTCTCCTCAAAAACAGATAAATTTATAAGTTAAATTTTCTTAAGTGTTTTGACATGTTTGGATTTAAGACATTGTATATGAAACTAAAGGGCAACATTTTCACCATAATAGAATCCCTATAGTCTTTCATCTCCTTTTATTTCTTTTTATGTTCATCCTCCTCCACACATTCTCTATGGACTTTACAGAAATTAGAATATGTCACTAAGATAGAAAACTTGAAGGTTAATATCTTCACAATAAGCAGAGTAATTTTGGGGGGCGGAAATTTTTATGGAAACCATAATAATCTACCTCAGGGGCACCTGGGTGGCTCAGTCAGTTAAGCATTTGACTCTTGGTTTTGGCTCAGGTCATAACCTCATGGTTCATGAGTTTGAACTCCACATTGGGGAGTGTGCTGACACCACAGAGCCTCCTTGGGATTCTTTCTCTCCCTCTCTCTCTCTGCCCCTCCCCCACATATACACCCTTTCTCTCTCTCAAAATAAATAACAAACATTAAAAAAAACTACCACATACACGTGAAATTTTAGGCCACTAAAGTATATCCCTAATGAAAAATACTTTTATACTTTGCTGACTATAGACATAGTGGCAACAATGCCCATGCTATTCCTTAACAAGAGGACAAGAAGTATGATAGAGATAATTGTCTCAATTTTTTCTTTTTAATGTAACCTACTTTGTTTACTTTTTATGCCACCCTTCAGCAATTATACATACCTGGGGAACCAGTATGCACATATATTTATTTGGAAAATTCCTATGTCTGGGGATGTATCTGAACTTACATTATTTTTAAATTCCATTTAGAAATTGAAGGCATAAGAATCATGTTTTCATTCTCAGGAAGATCACTGAAATTCTTTGGACTGAATAATTTTTGTCTTTTGTATGATGATGATAATTCCTTATGATTTTTTTTTGGTAAGAATCAATTAGATAAATGCAAAATTAAGCAATCACAAAATACAAAGTGTTAATTTCCCCAAAGTATATGTACCAGGTTCCTAGGGATGCCATAACAAACAAAGTACCACAATATGGCTGTCTTAAAAGAATAATCTATTCTCTTACAGTTCTGGAGGCTAGATGTTCAAAGTCAAAGTGTTGGCAGGGCCATGCTCTCTCTCCCTCTGAAGTCTTTAGGGGAGGATATTCCTGACTATTCCAAATTCTGGTAGACTTAGGTGTTCTTTGGCTTGTGGTCTCTGCCTCCATATTCACACAGCATCATCTCCACCTGTGTCTGTCTTCTTATAAGGACATCCATCATACTGGATTAAGGGTCCATACTACTCTAAAATAACTTCCTCATAATTCAACTCATTTCATCTGAAATGATCTTATTTTCAAATTATGCCATAGTCTAAACTATTGGGAATTAGGACATCAACATATATTTTTGGGTACACAGTTTAACCTCTAACAGTCCACCTCTGGATCCCTAAAATTAAGTCCCTTTCCATATGCAGAATACACTCACTCATCCAAATATGCTGCAAAGCCCTAACCATTCAAGCATCAACTCTCAGTGAAAAATCTCATCTAATATCATCAACTCAAAATCCCAAATTTTATCCTCTACATCAATTATGGATGAGACTTGGGGTATGATTCATCCTGGAGCAAAATTCCTCTTTCTCTGTGAATCTGTAGAATGAGATACCAAGTTATCTGCTTCCAAAATATAATAGTAGGACAGGCATAGAATAGATATTCCCATTCCAAAAGGGAGAAATTGGAAGGAAAATGGGGTGATGGATCCCAAACAATCTCAAAACCTAGTGGAGCAATTTCCATTAGATATCAAGACCTGAGAACATTCCTCTGGGCTTGATGCTGTGGCTCTCAGCCCACAGGACATTAGTTGTACCCTCTTGTCCCCCACAGGGAGACTTTCTCTTCACCACTGTCTTTCAGGGATGTCCCAGAAATAGCCGTTAGAGGTACAGCTGCCCACTTTCAAGTGGTGCCTGTACATTATGTAGTATCATATGTAAACCATTTCTAAGACTTCTCTCCTTAGTTAAGTGATTGAAGCTCCCCACAAGACCACAGGTGTGGGCTGAGAGAAAGAAGGGAATGCAGCAGGTATGGGAACCATGGGCATTTGAGCTACTTTTTTTAATGTAATGTATCTGTGTCTACAGGAAATGCTTGAGCCTGATCTCATATATACCACTTCCATTTTATGATAGAGTGCTATTGTACATGCCCAATTTTATGACTTGGTGAATTGGACAGCAGCCAGTTTATGGTTAGCATTTCAGTTTGCAAATGCTTACATGGTTATGCATTCAGCCTACTAAGTTCCAGCACTGAAGTTTAGAATTTCAGCATGTTTTTTTAGAAGCTATAGTCTAACCTATAGCATCATGGTAATTAATGATAACTCATTTTTACTGTGTTATTACTATCTTTACAATGTTGAACTTGTGTCAATGCAACTCTAGCTTTATCTTATTCTAATGACTTGATTTTTATTTTTTTTTATTTTATTATTATTATTATTATTATTAAAGTTTATTTATTTATTTTGAGAGAGACAGAGACAGTGAGATTGGAGGATGGGTTGGGGGTGGTGGTGGAGAGAATCCCAAGCAGGCTTTATGCTGACAGCACAGAGCCTGATATGGGGCTCAAACTCACAAAACCATGAGATCATGACCTAAGTTGAAACCAAGAGTTGGATGCTTAACCCACTGAGCCACCCAGGTGTTCCTAATAACTTGGTTTCAAAATGAGATAATAAATGCTACTTTTAATCCACCAGATGCAAATATTTACTTTTGCTGACAAAGCAGAACAAATAGACAATCATGTGCAGGTGTCATTCCAAATTACAAAGTGTTTAAGTTAAAATAATAGTGCCTATTACTACTACCATTTATCCAGTGACACAACAGATACTATGTTCCTAGTATGTTCCAGACATGACTCAAGTATTTTGTTATGGAAATGAACAAAACAAACAAGTCTCCTCATGTTTCTATAGCTGAGGGGAGAGAGACAGACAATAAACAAATATATTAAAAATATATAATATTAATTCAGGTCATGAGTGATAAGTGTTGCAAAATTAAGAACACAGGGTTTAAAAGAGATAGCAATTCAGTTGAACACATTATGTACATCAGCATTGCATCAGACATTTTACTATTTTGCATATCATGACCCTGAATTTTCATAGCATTTTTAAAAATAAATTTATAAAATATAAGTATCATATTTCATTTTGTCCGGTGAGGAAATTGAGGCAAAGAATTGAGTTACATCTTAGTCATCCTTCAAATAGAAGAGCAAGAAATCAAGCTAAGGCTTGTTTTACCTCAGAAAGACTGTGCTTTCTCAAATCCCACACTACATTTGTATGGTAGTTTATATTGTGTCCACTATGGGGAAGCAGCCAAAGGGTATTCGGCAGGAATATACTTCTTATGATATATTTACACTAATCTTTCCTTTTTCTAATTCTTACTATTTGTGTATACAAGTAGTGCCTTATTGTAATCTATTTGTTTCTATAATTTTACATAAATCCTTTCATGTGCATATGATTTACTTCTATTAAAAATGTATGTTTTCATATAGGTACAACAATTGGAATTAGATGAAAAATATTAAAAATGTCTTATGGGTTATGGTATCAAAAATGCATAAATCCTGCCCTTGACTATCCATGTGTACCAACCCTTGTAAGGTCCCTGATAAAATATATGCATAGAGGAGAAAGGTAGAAGAAAATAAATCTCTCTTGGTTGTTGTGGCTTCATACCAAATGGCATAGGGACAGCCTGTGCCTATATCTAACTGAAGCTTAATTGACTTACAAAAAGCATCCTATAAAATTCAAACTAAATTTCAGCTCTCGTAACACTTGTTTCAAGAAAAATCAGAATATAACCACTATTGAGAAGACTCAGATGGTATAATGGAATTAATGTAATACTTAAGGTAAAACTTGATTCCCCATCACATTTAAAAAAATAACTTTTTGGATGGGGAGCAGAAAAGAGAGGAATAGGGCTATTAGTAAGAAAGTATGTTTGCCTCATGGATGAACTTAAAGATGTACAAAAATAACTATACATTCAAAAAGTGGTTCTGGAGCAATTAGATAATCTCATATGAAAGAAAGACATGTAATAATGTTTGTTATAGTGTATACAGAAATTTATTGAAAAATAGATTATAGACCTAAATGTAAGAGCTAAAACTATGAACACTTTAGGAGAAAATGTAAGAGTAAATCTCATTTATCTTGAGTCACACAACATTAAAAGCTTAAGCAACAAAAGAATAAATAAGTAAGTTGGGCTTCAACAAAATTAAAAATCTTTCATGTTTCACCATCAAAAATTGAAAAGATCCTTCTTAAATTCTTCTAAAAAATAGAAGAGGAAGGGGAACTTCCAAACTCCTTTTGTGAGGCCAGCATTATAAAACCAGATATGGACACCACAAGAAAAACATTACATGTCAATATCTCTGAGAAACATAGATGCAAAATCTTCAACAAAATATTAGCAAACCAGGGGCACTTCGGTGGCTCCCTCAGTTAAGCATCCAACTCTTGATTTTGACTCAGGTCATGATCTGATGGTCATGAGATCAAGCCCCAATGTTGGGCTCCATGCTGGGTGTGGAGCCTGCTCAAGATTCTCCCTCTTCCTCTGCCCCTCCCCACTCTCTCGCCCTCCTTCTCTCCCTCCCTCTCTCTCTCTCTCTCTCTCTTATATATATATAATATATATATTAGCAAACCAAATGCAACAATACATAAAATAGGAACAAACACCATATCAAATAAGATTTATTTCAGGGATACAAGGGTGGTTCAACTACTACAAATCAATCAACATGATACACCACATTAACAAAATGAAGCATAAAAATCATATATTCATCTCAATAGACACCAAAAAAGCATTTGACAAAATTCAACATCCATTTATAATAAAAATTCTTATCAAAGTCACAGCTAAAATAATATTCAAAGGTGAAAAGCTGAAAAACTACTTCTCTAAGATAGAAACAAGACAAAAATGCCCACTGTTATCTCTTCTATTCAACATGGTATTGAAGTCCTAGCCATGAGAATTAGACAAGACAAAGAAATATATGGCATCCAAATCAGAAAGAAAGAAGTCAAACTGTCACTATTTGCAGATGACATATTATGTATAGAATACCCAAAGATTCCATCAAAAAACTGTTGGAATAAATCAGTTCCATAAAGTGGCAGGATACAAAATTAATACAAAAAATCTATTGCACTTCTATATGCTAATAGTGAAACATCAGTAATAAATTACTAAATAATCCCATTTACAATTACATCATAAAGAATAAAATTTATACCTAGGAATACATTTAACCAGGGTGTTGAAAAACTTTTACTATGAAAACTATAAGACGTTGGTGAAATAAAATCAAGATGCCATAAATGGAAAAGTATCACATGCTAATAGATTAGAAGAATTAATATTGTTAAAATGTCCAAACTACCCAAAGCAATATACAGATTCAAGACAATATCTATCAAAACTCCAATGGCATTATTCCCATTACTAGAACAAACAATTCTAAAACTTGCAAAAAAACCACAAAGGATCTTGAGGAACTATAGAAATCTTGAGAAGAAAACAAAGCTGAAGATAACATGTTTTCTGATTTCAAACTATATTACAAAACTATAGTAATCAAAACAGTATGGTGTTGGCATAAAACCAGAAACATCATTGGAATAGAATATAGAACTCAGAAATAAAACCACATGTATATGGCAATTAATTTATGTGAAAGGGGCGAAGAATATACAATGGGGAAAGTACAGTCTCTTAAATAAATGGTTTTGGGAGAACTGGACAGCCACTTGCAAAAAATGAAACTATACTATCTTACACCATACAGAAAAATTAACTCAAGATAAAGACTTAAATGTAAGGCCAGAAACCATAAGACTCCTAGAAGAAAACATAGATGGTAAGCACCTTGACATTTGCCTTGGTGATGATATTTTAGATCTGACTCCAAAAGCAAAGAAAACAAAAGCAAAAATGAAGTATTGTGACCACATCACATAAAAAAGCTTCCTGACAGCAAATAAAATTATCAATAAAAGACAATCTACTGAACAGAAGTATTTGAAAACCATATATCTGATAAAGGGTTAATATCCAAAATATATAAATAATTCATACAATTCAATAGCAAAAAACAATCTGATTTAAAAATGGGCAGAGGAGCTGAATAGACATGTTTTTTTTTTCCCCCTTAGGGAGACATACAATCAATAAGTATATACAAAATAGTCAACACCACTAATCATCAAGGAAACCAGAATGAAATACCGTTTCACACCTTTTAAAATAGCTATCACCAAAAAGAATAGAAAATAACAAATGTTGACAAGGATATGGAGAAAAAAGAACTCTTGTGCATGTTGCTGGGAATATAAATTGGTGCAGTCACTATGGAAATCAGTGGCATTTCCTCCAAAAATTAAAAATGTAACTAATAGATGACCTAGCAATTCCACTTCTGGGTATTTCCCCAAAGAAAATAAAAACACTAACTCCAATAGATATATGCACCACCACCCCCATGTTCGCTGCAGCATTATTTACAATAGCCAAGACATAAGAGCAATTTCCATGCTCACTGATGGATGAATGGATAAAGAAAATACTGTATATAGAATCAATGGAACACTATTCAGCCACACACACAAAAGACTGAAATCTGGCCATTTGCCACACCATGGATGGACCTTAAGGGCATTATGTTAAGTGCAGTAACTCAAACAAAAAAAGACAAACATCAGATTATGTCACTTATAAGTGGGATTTAAAAATTTAAAAAAATCAAAACAAAAAAACCAAAGAAAAAATTAAGCTCATAGACATAGAGAACAGCTTGGTATTTGGGGAGAGGGGATGGGCAAAATTGGGAAAGAGGGTTAAAAGGCACAAACTCCCAATTATAAAATAAATAAGTCAGGGGATGTAATGTACAACATGGTGACTATAGTCAATAATCTTGTGTTGCATATTTTAAAGTTGTTAAGAGTAAATCTTAAAAGTTCTCATCATATGAAAAACAAATTCATAAATATGTATGGGATAAATGTTAACTAGACTTACTGTGGTGATCACTTCACACTATATATGAATACTGAATAATTATGTTGATGCCTGAAATGAATATAATGTTATATGTCAATTATATCTCACAAAAATTGAAAAGACAAACCAGGCAATTATTATTTCCAGTTCCACGTGTAAGGAGTTTAGAAGTTGCCAATATATCCTAAAACTAAGTAAAAGTTGCACAAATAAAAAAAGTCAACAAGTTTTCTTGTATTTATAAGAGAAAGAGGACATTGGTAACCACTGCCCCAAATATCAGAGAGACAGATGAATAAAGGAAGTCACAACTTACCAGAGGGAGCAGAAACATCCATAGAAACTAGTGCCGGAGTAGGAAAAACCTGAAATGTAATGGATGAATTCCTGCAGGTTCAGTGTTAACAAGTCTGAGAGTAAAAATGCCAGGGGAAATTATCATGCAGAATGGGAGTGGAGGCTCACAATACTGTAAATATCAAAGAAAAATCCCTTCCTGCTTCAGGCAGAAAAAGGAGGAAAGAAGCCATTTTGAAATACCCCAGAGTGCCTGTTCTTTTTAACAAGGTATGCCTTTAGGGGAAAGTAATTAACCAACACCTAACCTATTTGGAGAATTATCAGAGTTTAACAGAGCTTCGGAAGGAAAATACTCCATTCAAACCCACTCTAGTCAACCTGTCCCACCTGAGAGAACAGAAAAAACAAATGAGAAACTCCAGTGAAGTCCAGAGCATAAGTCACCAAAAGACTGTAAGCTAATCAGAGGACAATAAAATGCTTTCCCTCCCCTCCCCTCACACCACCACATAGTTAACAACCTATTTACAATAGTTCCTTTCACTTAATACATCATGTCTGGCTTTTAAAAAAAATTACAAGGCATAACAAAAAACACAATTTGTTTGAGAAGACAGAGCAAGTGTTAGAAGCATGTATGATAGGGATGTTGGAATTATAAGAGCAATAATTTAGAACATCTATGATTAATATGCTAAGGGTTCCTGAGGATAAAGTAGATGCCATGTAAGAACAGTAAGATGATGTAAGCGTAACAATGGGAATCCTAAGCAAGAACCAAAAATAAATGCTAGAGAAAAAAATGCCTTTGATGAGCTTATTAGTAGACTGGACAAAGATGAGGAAAGAATCTCCAAGCTAGAAGATGTATCAATAGAATATTTGAAAAGAAAACAGCAAAAAGAGGGATAAAAATAACAAATAGTAGAATATCCAGGGACTGTGGGACAACACCCATGGCATATTATACCCATAATGGGAAGACCAGAAGAAAAAGGAAGAATGGACTAGAAGAGCTATTTGAAACAATAATGACTGAGAATTCCCCAAATTAATATCAGGTACCAAACAACATATCCAGAAAGCTCAGAGCACAAAGCAAGATAAATGCCAAAACAAAAACAAAAATCAACAAAGAAAAATATATAAAACAAAAACTACACCTAGGCATATCATTTTCAAACTTCAGAAAATCAAAGATGAAGTCCTGAAAGAAGCCAGAGGAATAAAACATCTTACCCATGGAGGAACAAAGATAAGACTACTTCTTCCAACAAAAGCAGAATACATATTCTTTTCAGGTGCACATGGAACATTCACTAAGATAGAAAAGATTCTGTGTGAGAAAACACACCTTGACAAATTTTAAAGAAGAGAAATCATACAATGTATGCTCCCAGATCACAATGGAATTAAGCTAGAAATGAATAACAGAAAGAAAACTAAAAAATCCCCAAATACATGAAGATAAAACAACATACTTCTAAATAATATATGGATCAAAGAAGTCAAGAGAAATTAAAAATTATTTTGAACTAAATGAAAACACAACTTATTAAAATCTGTGGGATGCAAAAACAGTACTTAGCAAGAAATTTATAACATTAAATACATGATTAGAAAAGAAGAAAGATCTACATTTCTACCTTAGAAACTGAAAAAAAAGAGCAAATTAAATCCAAGGTAAGCAGAATGAAAGAAATAATAATGGGTGCAACTGCATCTCAGAAGAACTGGGTTGTGAGACTTCCCATGCTTGGTGGCCTAGCTTCCTCCACCATCTATGTCCCATGTATCCCCTCAGATCTCTTGAAGGAATCCTTGCCACCTAGATAGGAGGCAAAGACATGTTTGCCTTAAGGCCACAGTCACTGCCATGCCCAAGAATAAAAGTAAAGGAAGTAAAATTAGACACAGAGGTAAGAATGATAATGAATCTGAAGGAAGAGCGCTGGTATTCAAAAATGATGGATAGGAATATGCTCAAATAATCAAAATGTTGGAAAATAGATAATGCAGGCTTTGATGGCATTAAGAGGTTATGTTACCTCCAAGAGAAAGTGAGAAAAAAAGGTTTGGATAAATATCTCAGACATTATATTGGTTTGTCTAGGAGATTACCAGGATAATGAAGCTGATTCAATTTTAAAATACAGTGCAGATGAAGCTAGAAAACTCAGGGCATAATGAGCTTCCAGAGCATGCTAAATTCAATAAAGTGGATACATTCGGTTCTGGAGATGACAACATGCACTTTGGCAACACTGGAGATGATGAAGGAGATGTGATAATATCTAAATTGAACTCAATATTTTATGTTCCAATTTTTCTGAGAATTGTTCTACACTTTGGAGTCTGGCTATGACCCATTAAAGAAGATAAAAGTTTTATTTGCATCAGAGCAACTTGTTAAAGTAGACTGATTTATTTCTAAAGTATTTATATCTCTTTGAAAACTAGTAATGCTGAATATCTCAAGTCAAAAGTTAAAGCTATTTTGTTCTTTTGATGTAATGGAATTTATGGGTGAAGACTGTATCTTCTATTAAAAGAGGGGGTATACATTGCTGCTTTTCCTCCTTTGACCACTTCTAGTAAGTAAATGATGTTTTGAATAAACCATTTGCCCTACACTCATCATGGATTATGATAAAGCCCCAGTTTTGATAGCCTGTTAACTAGATACCATCATTCTGTATATTCTGGTTCCTATAAGATCCCGCGAGATTCTGACACAATGTAAGGGAGGCAGAAATATGTGTTTTAAGTAAAAACGATGACTATTTTATACATTTAAGTCACAACTGGCTATTTTTATACTAGTTTTGATACTATGCACATTTTTTTCATGATCTCATTTTTAGACAATAAACATATTAACAAAAAAGCATTTCTGACATAGTTTTTAGAACCTGGATTTTAATAGCAATTTTAAATTTGTAAGGCTGCTAGTTGAATATTAGGTGGCATCCATTATCTTGACTTTGGAGATATTAATATATGTGTTGACTTTTTTTCTTACTGTGCATGTGACATTTAACAAACAATAAAAGATGTTTTTTTCATATGCATGTATGCATAAATTTTTTATAGAACAAAAAAGTATGTTACAGTTCCATTTTATTTTCAGAAGTCATACATGTGAGCTGTAATTTTGGGTGCCTTATAAATAAATCACATGTAAATTAAAATATAATTTCATAACAACTTATACACTTTAAACTTTTTCAAACAAGCCATAAGTGGAGCAGAGAGAAGGGAATAAGAACTTAAAAAAAATGGTCTGCAATTTTTAATGGAAGAGCTACAGTTGAGAAGAAATAAATAAAATAAATAAAGGCAGGGGCTCAGTGGCTCAGTCAGTTAAGTGCCAACTTCAGCTCAGGTCATGATCTTTCAAAACCAGAAGTATTGCCCAATAAATCTTGTAATTGTTTACACAACAAAGAAATAGCAGGCCCCATCATAGGCCAACAGGAGACACACTATGAAAGGTGAAACAGCAACATGTGGGTTGTGTTATTCATTGCCACGCTCAGATGATCTCTCATAGAAGGAAGTCTTTTCTGTTTTCCCTGTAAGAAGAGATGAAAACTATGACCAGTAACTGATGTGTGTTTCCTACCATCCATTTTCATTTCATTGCATTTGTTTTGTCCCTATACCAGGTGAGTAGAAATAGAAATTTTCACAGAATTTTAAAAGGCAACCCACAGAATGGGAGAACGTTTTTAAATATAAATAAATAAATAAATAAATAAATAAATAAATAAATAAATAAATAAATTAGAAGCATGATAGGTAGTTTAGGGCTTTTATTTATTTGTTCTTATTTTTAAAAACATTCTCCCATTCTGTGGGTTGCCTTTTCACATTATTTTGTTGTTGTTGCTTATATATTTATTTTGAGAGAGAGAGAGAGACAGAAGAGGGAAGGAACAGAGAGAGAGAGTGAGAGAGAGAGAGAGAGAGAAAGAAGGAGAGAGAGAAAATCCTCAAGCAGGGATTCACACAGTCAACACTGAGCCCAACGTGGGGTCAAACTCATGAACCATGAAATCATGACCTGAAAGGAAATTCTACAGGAATCAAGAAATCAAGAGTCAGACTCTTAACAGACTGAGCCACCAGGCGCCCTCATTCTTCTACTTTTAAACTACTCCGTTTTGTTAATTCATAGACAAATTTAACACTTATCACAAAGAACCATGCTTTCTGAAATCATCACATGCACACATATGCTCGTGTGCGAGCACACACACACCAGGCTCAGAGAAAAGCACCACCTCCATAAAATCAAGTAAGTGTCCTTAATTTGACACAACTTAATAAGTACCTACTTTGCAATTGCTTCTGTCATTATCAGACACTATATGAGAGAGAAAAAAATATAGAGAGAAGTATACAACAATTGTAAGTTATGCAGTGACAGAACAACTAAACATAAAACTACTGAAATCTATTCAGGTATTTATTAAGTCAAAAATATTTATTGAGTACCTCCTATTATGTAACAGGAATAATAGATACTATAAATGTGGATGGAAGTGAAGAAACCACTAAAAAGTCTTTGCCCTCATGAAACTTTCATTCTAGCGAGGGAAGCAGAGATAAACAAGATAAATACTCCATTTCAAGGATTTCCAATCTACATTTTAATATCTCTGGAAATATAATGCATCTTTCACCAGTGATACGACATTGTTTTATTGGCAGCATTTTTTCATAGTATACGTAAAATAGCATTGCAGCTTGTAACTGAGAATGCTTTTGAGTTAATAGGATAAAATACTTAAAATACATAATTACAGAAAAAGGCTAATAAAAAAGGACTAAAAATTTGAACAGAGAATAGGTAATAATCGTGATTTTAGAATAGCTAATAAACGTGATTTTCCTATCTGATATTTAGTATTAAGTTCTAAGGAGAAAATATAAAGCAGAGAGTGTGCATGAAGGTATTGTGAATTTATATAAAATGGGCAAAGATGGCCTCCACGATGACATAATGTTTTTGTATTATTTAATGAAGCGAGAGAGTAAACCATGAAGACGTCCAAGGGAAGATCCTCCAAGGCTGATGGAACACTATAGACAATCGAAGCTGGAACCATGCCTTGTTTTTCAGAAAAAAACTAAACAAAACAAAAACAAAAAACAAGAATACAGTGACCTATATGGCTCAAGCAGAAGAAATAAGGGAAACCTCCTAAGAACAGAGTTAATATTCCAGAGTTAATGGAGGGCCAGCCCTTGTAAGGGTCTTATAAGTCAGAGTAAGGATTCTGTCTTTGTTTCCTCTATTTTCCCAGCTAGTTATTTTATATTTATCTTAAATTATCTATGATCAGATTAACTAATTATTTGAAGAGTGTCACTGTGGAAGGTATCTGAGAACTTAAAATTTTTCTGGTCACGGATAGTTGAATATAGACAGCATTTTCCTCCATGTCATTCCCACTGGCACATACAAAGATTGAATCTTGATATAATTCAGTTGACACATGGTGAATTTGGGGGATTTCAGAAAGCCCAAAGGCCTAAGAATGTTGTTAATGATAAGCCTTGAATTGCCTAAGAGAATATATTCACTGGAATCCATTGTCAGGATGATGAGAAAGGGATACATGGATATACAGACACAAAAGTAAAACAATGGAGTTATCCAAAGATGCAATCTCATACTATTGTCTCTGGTTTAACTTTAATATTCAGCTCCCTATTAGAATATTTAACTATTATGTACCTGTGATTCATTCATTGCCTTTCATACATTGCCTTTCAACTGCCTTTCTAAGACAATAAAGGAAATTCAAGAATTTGTGACTTCAGCATTAGAAAGTCACCAGTTTGAGTATATGAATAAGCAAAAGATTTTCACTAAGAAATTCTAAATTATGTCATCTGATGACCAGGGCTGTGATTAAGGCATTTCTAACTTCATATTGTTATTTTTTCATACTAGGAAAGAATTAATTTAAAAACAATTTTCTGACACTTTGGTTTTTTTACATCAATATATTTTTCAACTATGACAGTTCTACCACACTCATTAAAAATAGTAACATTTAAGTAAGAGAGAGAGAGAAAGAGAGAGAGAGAAAGAAAAGCCATATCATAAGAATCAAACTCTAGTCAGTTTTTTCTTTTCTTTTTTTGCATGTGATATATAAGTTTCACTCTTCATGTAAAGAACTCAGAAAAACTCTGCCATTCTTTAGATTGCATTGAGTAGTTTAGTTTATATAGCTTAAATAACAATAATCATTTATAAAGATCCAGTTGCATAAGCGTAAGATGTCTAAGCCAATCAAAATAAGCAAAATGTGCATTTAGTACTGAGATACCAGTGTCTTCCTCTTTATCATATGTAATCAAGTTTTCAAGTCTTTTTTTTCCCTCTCAGCTTGCCCATTCGTTCATGCATTTGACAGAGTCAGGGAACTGGTGTCATGCTAAAGTCCTTCTGAAACAAGAAAAAGAATGTTTTCATACTCACTTAGAAAAAGAAAAGAAATCTGTCTAAAATGTTTTTGAGCCTCTGATGTTGAATCTTCCTCTTTTACAGATAATTTCATTGTTAGGTTGCTTGCTGTTTTCTAAAAGAAAAAAAAAAAAGAAGAAAAAAAAGAAAAAAAAAGCTTCTTACTCATTCAAACATCAATTCACTTTTGAAGTGAAATGTTGGTCAGAGGAGTGGCCCAGATAAAGACAAACTGCAACAGATCAGCTTTCCTTTGTCTCCTTTCCTTTTGTAGTATAATCCCCTTGCCACCTTCACACTATTCTCTACTTTCTTATTCATGATCCAATAGTTATTAATGTTCCATTTGAAAGGAATTAAAAGAACCATAATTTTATGTGATTAAATATGCCCAATTACACTTTGGATCCACTAGTGGATAATTTCTTATAAGTGCCTTAAGAAATCAATAATCCAAGTTCATAATTATTACTGATTCTATCAGTGAGCTGCTTTTTAAAATGTAATGAAGGGATGTCTTTCTACAACTGGGCAAGAGACAAAGCTTTGAATTACAAGAATAAAAGGGGGAAAAAAAACACCTGAAATTGTAAAAACTGTCATTGACAATGCAGTTTCTTCCTCATATAGAAATCAGTGTACTTTAATATTTTAAAAGAGCAAATATATACAAGATAAAACAATATATAATTGATAAAATGACATGGCCCAAGTATCATAAAATGATGACCATAAGGCTCTACAAAAAGCATGTACAATATACCGTTACAAGTAGCATGTCATAGTTTCAATAATTGGTGGCTTTATTTTGGGATCTTTACTGGATTGAAATATCAGTTGAATTAACTAATGACATTTTGATAGTTCCCCACAAAGTCTAAAGTCATAATTGGATTTTATGGAGCATTCTGAATGCTAACAGAAAAACAGATGCTAATGGTTCTAATGGTTTTGAAGTAGATATTGAAAGAATTGGCACAATGCAACTGCATGCATTTTGTAGTATCATGCTTAATTAGAAGTAGAAATCATACAGGACTTGTGGGAAAACATCACCTGTAACTTGTATTAGTTTCTTACAACTCGAGATGTTGAGTTACCAAAAGTATAACAGCGTACCTTCTTTTATATGCATTTTGGGCTCTGACTAATTTCTTCTTTTTGACAAGTAATGACTTTGATACTCAGAAGTTTAGCTCCTTTCTGATCTTCTTGTGGCTCCTTATCCTTTCCTGGTGTCCATTACACAATAGGCTTTTTCTAAAGAAGTAGGCATCCTCCCATGCACATGTCATAAAAATGTGCCGTGTAGAGGTCTTGTGTGCTTTACAAGGAGATAATCACAGGAAATATACAGCAAACATTTTTTGTATTTATACAAAATTTTCAAATGGCCTAGTCTTCTTAACAATAGATGTTTTGTTCTATGGACTTGAGTTGAAGATGGTATTCCTGGAATTAATTCACATTTTAAACTATAACTTTATCTGAACTGTCACAAATTTGATCTATAAATATCAGTCCTAACAACCAGAAAGGAAACAAACATTAAAATGTACCAGAAAGGAAGCAAACATTAAAATGTACACTTGTTAATATTTCTATAAGATGTGTGAGCCTTGTAAGAATTTAAAGTTATGGTAAACCATAATGTTTTTTTAACAAAATGACCAGGTAAACATTCACTTTATATTTATGCAAGCAATATTAATTGTGCATTTACTCTGTGTAAAGCACTGGGCTGGCAATTAAGAGCAATAAATAGGGAAAGACAAATGAAAATTTTTAATAAACCAAAGTTGTAGCTTATTAAACACATTACAGTAGAGTTGATAAAAAGGACATGTTATACAGTGAACCAGAGAGTGTGGGAAGGATGCTTAATTCGGAGTTTATTATAGCAAGAAATAATTTTTGCTAATATTTATTGAGTAATTACTATGTGCCTGGAATAGTGCTGTATTTGGTTAAATATATGATATTGCCAAAGCAATTGCTTTAGACAAAATAAATATGAATTTACCTAAAGTCGTAGACATGGTAAATCAGAAGAGCTGAAAATATCAGTAGTTATGTCTAAGTATACATTTCTTCCATTCTGGTATTAAGATTTAATAAAGGGTATATTCAAGAATGCTTTTCCATATTCAGTAAAACCTTGGTTTGCAAGCATAATTCATCCCAGAAACATGTTTGTAATCCAAAGCATTGTATATCAAAGTAAATTTCCCCATAAGAAATAATGGAAATTGAGATGATTCATTCAATAACCCAAAACTATTCATATAAAAATGATCACAATACTGTAATATAATACAAAATTATAAAGAAAGTACAAAATTTAAAGAAAAATAAACAAATTAACCTGTGCTTACCTTTAAAAACCTTTGTGGCTGGTGTGAGGGAGACTAAAGAGTGGAGGGTTACTGTGTAGGACGATTTTCACTATCACTAACAGAATCACTACTATTTACTGGCTCAATGGAATCTTTTTCTTTTCAGTGCAACTTTAACAAGAAACCTATCCAATGACACTTGCTTTGCCTTCTCTTGAGGATTTTGGCAAAATGTGACATTGATTGCATTGTCGTTAAACAGATTCACGGCTCACACTGCTACAGCCTTATTTGGGTGTTGCTTTTCTACAAAATTTTGCACAGTTTCCTACATTTTACACATCTCCCTAATTTAATTTGAAGTGAGGGATTCCTATGCCCTTTTCTCCTCCTCCTCTGCAGATGAGATGTAGCTGTAGACTCGGCCACTCACATACCTGATTTGTACTTCTTGATGATTTCCTTCTGAACTTCATTGTAATTATCTCCTTCTTACCATCTTTCTTTTAAACTTTTTTTTTTGTATGGGGGCCGTTGTATATGCTCGCACAGATGTTGACTGCAGTACACTATTAATAAACTCTTGTCATATACTGTATGCAATATAACTGGCAATAAAGCAGCGGAGAAAAGGGTCTGTATCTGCAGGCAGCCTGACCTAGAATGAAGCAAAGCATCCCTAAGCTTACTCTTGTATGGAAAAACAAAGGACTGTCCATAGGTGCTTGGAAGTGACAAAAAATACACTAGTGCCAGTTGTGGGTCACCTTCCAACATTCTGAAAAATCACTGATTTCTGCCAAACACCACAGCCTGAGACCGAGCATCTGAGCATGTAAGATGATCACCCACAATCCCACAGTGAGTGCACAAGAGAGAGAGAGAGAGAAGAACCATTGGCTCAGTTGTGATCATGTGACATACACCGTCAGGTACTACTCTTATTGCAAGACATTGTTCGTTTATCAAGTTAAAATTTATTAGAAATGTTTGCTCATATTATGGAACACTTGCAGAAGAAGTTACTGCAAATCCAATGTTTTACTGTATACACAAGATTTGCCTCTTTATATAAAACACAGTTTTCCCGGCAGGTATTAAATCTATAGTCTTAGACTCCTCCCCCTTCTTTTCCCAGCATATAAAACTCTGGCTTTAAAACATCTCATTTGTTTCCAATTATCTCAAGGGTTGTCACAAAATTCTCTAAACCAAATTAATTTTAATTAATTTCACTATTTAAGAACATGTAAACTGTAGTACTTTCAGAAAATGGGGCACAAGTGTCATGAAATGACGACCATAAAGCAAGGTGAGGAACCAACTGATGAAGAATGCTTCCATCAGAAGGAACAGCATGACCAAACGCCTAGTGGAAAAAAGAGAGAATGACAAGTTTATGAAACAGAAAATAACATCCATCAGATTGCTGTGGAATTCAAAGGTGAGACATAAAGCCAAATAGATAAGCAGGAGCAGATCATGGGAAGCCTTGAACATCTTGATGGAAAATTAACCTGTATATAATAAAGGAAACAAGGAGCTTTTTGAGGAAAAGAGCCCTAACTATGTGATAGACATCATGGAGAGCAAAGGAAAACTGTTCAACTTGACCCATCTCCTTGAAGATTTGCAATCATGTTAGAACAAATGAAAAAATAGTAGAGGATACAAGTATTAACTCTGGCATAGACACCAAATGTGTAGTGTTAAAATATGGCAAGCTTTAAATTCTTAGCAGTTGACATGGTTGTGAATGGCATCCTCCTAGGATTAGATAGAGGAAAATAGCCTAGAGAAAATAGTCTTTGATGACCTGGCTGATTTGCTACACATTCAATATCAATAGCATTTGGTTGAACACATGGGTTTAAAGTAATTGGACTAAAATGTGTTAGCATATATAGAGTGTTGACCAGTGTGTGCTGCATGTCCATGAGGGCTATTTTTAGAGAAAGGAGTTAAAGCAAGAAAACTAGATGTGTATATGTATGTATATATACATGGATATAGAGGAAAATACATAAATAACTCAAGTTTGAAACTCTGAAAATCTTCTGCATTTAATATGATTTTGAAATCTAAGTATATTTGAAAATATTTTGCAAGGCTGCATTAGGTTACATAAATGTGCTCTATTAAATGCATATTAGTTTGAAATAAGCCTCATAAGGAAAACTGGGACAGATTTATTAAAAAAGAAGTCTCTATGCAAAAAGGATTTATCTTGCTTAAGAACGGAGTACAGAAAGCTAAGTGCACCAATGGAAGAGTTAAAATAATTAAAAGAAGACAATGTTTCTTTAAGTTCTTCAGGAATATTTTGAGATACCAAAGAATCATAAATAACAAGGAAAAGACTATACATGTTTATAGAACTTTATCAAATCCCTATGTGGTTAAGGGTAGAGGATAAGGCATCTCTCACCACAAAGTTTCTTAATCTATACCCATCATATTTAGATTACATTTCTTCCTATTATTGGGAAACCAGTCCATAGATTTAAAATATTAATGGGAAATTTTGACTCAGAAATAATGTTACATGTTTTTCTTTTCCCTTCCACCAAAGCTAATTTTCAAAGTCATAATATGTGCAGAACTATTTTAGGCAGTATTTCAGTGGCTGCCTGCCAAGTGCAAATTTAAAAAAATAATAAATAAAATATTTTGTTTCATTTTATTCTTCAAGTATCATGAGTTTAAACATTCAAGAAAATTCTCTCAAACTAAGCACTATTATTCTTTGGCCTTTAGCATGGTAGATACTCAGCAACAAGGCACTGAATGATTAAATACGTTTTATATATGAAACACACAGTTTGTTTTATCCAAGTCTTGTTCACATGTTAAAGGGTAACTAAAGTCATCCAACTTCAATTATGCCTTCCTTAAAGACTTTAACCTAATTGATTTCTTACTACTCTGAACTAATAGGATAATTCTTGGTTCCACAAAATTTAACCCTGAAATATATTCCATAAACTACCTTTTATTATGGTCAACTGCCTTAAAATTAAGAATACTTAGAAGGGTTAAACACATTACAAATCCTGAAAAATGTTTGTTGAAATAAATAAACATTTTAGTTTGCCCAATATACTATAAAAGCTTTGTGATCTAATCATGGACATAATAATGTTAGTCTCTTTAGATCCATTACACTGAATGAATGAATGAATGAATGAGTGAATGAATGCATGAAACTGGTGATTCTTAGTTCAGAGACATGAAGGAGAAAAAGTCAAAGATTACTTCAGAATTTTGACGTGGCAAAGAACCAAAGAGTGAAAAAAGAAAAAAGTGAAGAGGTGATTTTGGGAAAAGATGTTGTATTCTGCATTTTCCATGTTTAGTTTATACACTTATATGTATTCCCAACGGAAGTTTCCAGTAGGCATTTTTAAATTTAATTGTTCTTTCTTTCACCTTCAAATATTAACAGCTATCATTTTATGAAGACTTTAAAACTTCAGGTAGTATACCTGAGCTTTATAAAAGTTTAATAAACATTTTACACTTAATTATAAAGAATGTTGTTCAACAATTATCACAATCCCAATTTTAAAGGTTAATAATCATGCCAAAAGCTTGTCCCAGTTCATATAGCTGAGTGGGAGATTCATGATTCCTGTACACATATATCAGATTACAAAACCTATGATCTCAATAACCTTACTGTATGTTGCTACCTATTTTATTAAGTAAATGAACTTTTCAGACATTAGACAATGAGCTGTAAATGCAAAGACAAATAAAAATGGTCTTTGACATTGGGTAAGAGTAAAGAAACGAAGAAGAGATGTTATGCAATCAAAGACATTCATTTGCAGACTATATACACTGATTCCAGAAAGGAATTATCATAGTATGTTGGGGCACAGGGAAGATCAGGAAAAGCATGGAGTTTAGGCATAGTTCATACTTGGCAACCAAATGAACAGTGATGATGTGAAAGTGACTATTTCTGAAAAAAAGAACCATCAAGATAATAATGGAAGAAAATGGCAGTGGATAGGAATTTGGGGAAGAGGCAGTAGGCCAGAAGACCGAGAAGTGAGGGAAAAGAATGAATATTCTTTGAGTACCTAGATGTAAAACTTACCATATCATTTCATATATATAGTTTTCTCTTTCAATTATTAATAGTAAGGATTAAGTGTTATCATTGATATTTTGCTTCTGAGAAAACCATGGCTTAAAGAGGCTGACTGAATTGGCCAGGACACAACTATTAGGTGATGGAATCAACACTGCTACTTGTCTTTGGTTGAGTAAAGGTCATACATTCCCTTTCCATTGTGGCCACTGTAAACTCTGGAAGCATCTTATATTCTCAGGTATGCCTGAATTTTAAGGGGATAAATGCAAGCAATAGAGGAAAATACCATAGAAGGAGCAAGAAAGTCTGAAGATCTCTGCCTAGAACTGAGACACCACTGATAGGGGAAATAGATTTTAAAAATGCACTCTGAAGAAGATAGTGTAAGTACATGCAGATTTTGACCTTGATCTGAGTGAAGCATTAAAACAAAAACAAAAAAAGCAAATGAAGAACAAAAAACAAAAAAACAAATCAGAAATTCTTTAAACACTACACTGCACATGGGATACAGAATTTCTAATTCCATTCTGACAAAATCAGCTAATTCATTTCTTTTTTAAAAAATGTATTTATTTTGAGAGAGAGAGAGAGAGGCAGAGAGTGAGGAAGAGTGAGAGAATCCTAGCTCAGAGCTCAACTCAGCACTCAACTCACAAACTTTGAGATCATGACCTAAGTCAAAACAAGAGTCAGACACTTAACCAACAGAGTCACCCAGGCACCCCAATTCATTTCTTAGTGATATGAAATATATTCTATTTAATTTTATCTTGTGAGGAATGGATTTTAATGTTCATATATTTCCATATATAAAGAGTTCAAGAGAATATGAGCATAAATTGAAATTACATAACCCACAAAACACAGTGAGCAATGTCAGAAGAAAGAAAGAAGAAAGAAAGAAAGAAAGAAAGAAAGAAAGAAAGAAAGAAAGAAAGAAAGAAAGAAGAAAGTGAAAGAAACGCATAATATTAATTGTGATATTAAAAAAAAAGAAAAAAAAAAGATAAAAATGAGTAGTCTACACAGCAACCCAACTGAAGAAGTAGGGAAAATAACTTGACAATATTAGAAGAAAGATACAATAGAGAAGACTGAGAAAGCCAAAAGTTGGTTCTATGGAAAGTTTAATAAATATGACAGATAATTGGCAATATTAATAAAAAAGGAGGAATCATCAAATAAACATTGGGAGGAAAGAAAAATGAGAACTGCTAGTTATGCAGCATAAATTAAAATCAGGATTTTATGAATATTTTTAAATCTGAAACTTAGTTAAAATGCACAAAAATTAATCAAGTAGCACTAGAAACTATGAATGGTTTTGTAATCATTAAAGTAATGAACTAATGACTCTCTATACAAACCACAAGCTCAGAATGTTTTATAGCGACAACTGGCAAAATGACAAGAAAGAAATAATTCCAGTATTACTTAATTCCTCCAGAATATAGAAGAGGAAGTTTTCTTAATTTATTTCATGAATCTAATAAAACGTTGTTTAACATAGAAAACACACACATGCACACGCACAAGACAGTATAATAAAGGTAAATAGAGGCATAATACTAACAAATGATTTTCATTAAATATTTTAAGTCATTAAGTTTTGGGATGCTTTGTGATACAACAAAAGACAATTGCAATTAAACGGATGAAAGATTTTAGTAACAGATGGATTAAGGATTTAAGTGAGAAAGAAAAACTAAAACTTTTTGAAGAAAATATTACAAAGTCAGATAAAGAAATAACATATTTATAATACAAATAACTAAGAATTTGAATCTAGAATAAATATAAAATAAATAAATATAAAGTAAAATAAAAATAAATTATATAGGGGTGCCTGGTTGGTTCTGTCAGTTAAGCATCCCACTCTTGGTTTTGGCTCAAGTCATGATATCACAGTTTAGTGAGCCCTGCATCGGGCTCTGTGCCTACAGTGCAGAGCCTGCTTGGAATCTCTCCCTCCCCACTCTCTCTGTCCCTATCCTGCTTGCTCTCTCTCTCTCTCTCTCAAAATAAAGAAACTTAAAAAATATATTCTATAAATAATAATAACCCAATAGACAAATGGACAAGAGACTTGAACAAACATTCTACTAAGAGAATATACAAATACAAAGAAATATATGCAAAGGCATTCAACCTCACTAGTAACGAGAGAAGTACAAATTAAAAGCACAATATAATAATATTAGCTAAGAATTAATAAAAATACTAATTGTTAGTGTAAATGTCGAGAAAGGGGAGCTCTCATACACTACTGATAAAAGCACAAATTGGTAAAATCACGTTGGAATACTGGCACCGCCTTGAAAAACTAAATATGTGTATACTCTATGACCCAGCAAGAATATGCATACTAGAAATTTATATCTATTTGGACTAAAAATCTGACTAAATATCATAGATGCATTGTTTATAAGAGTCTCAGACTATAAGCAAATCAGATTTTCATCAATAATATGATGGGTATAAAAATAACAAATTTGTTAATGGAATAGCATGCAGCAATAAATAAGCACATTTTTGAAAAAAAAAAAAAAAAAACTATTGCTATTCACCACAAAAAGAATGAATCTCCCAAACATGATATCGAGTGAAAATAACTATTCAAAAACTATGCAACCTAAATTATAATGTTTAATGTTATACATTTAGGTACAATTAAAAAAGCACAATGTGATGTGATGACCAAAATAATTCAAGATGGTCATTATATTCTGCATGAAGTTTTTAGTGGACAGCCTGCTGCAGTTTCACAGTTACTGGTAATATTCATCCTGCCCTTGGTGGTTATGTTACTACTCAGGAGATGTACATTGTTTTTACTCACTTTTTGTGTGTATTTTATGTATGAATGCAGTTAAAATGATAGATTTTGAACTGAAGAAGGTGTAAATTAAGGAAATATATATCAGGTTTCAATTTTAGTGATGTAGGAGTTTGCTTATAAGAAAAGTTAATCATTATCGGGAGATTGGTAAAAGTTTTTAACGGGTGCTCAGTATGAGTTAAATAGGAATGATGAAAAGAAATGCAGAAGTGAAAAGGGAACTGAATCAAGTTAGGAGACTTGGATTTTTAGTGGATCCAGTTCACATCATTTTTTTAACATTCTCTGCATGACATTTGATATTCTGTTAAAAGCATCTGTAAAGACAGGTTAACAGTAATAGGAAGGCATTTGTCCATAGGCTTTAGTTCTGTTGAGGGTATACAATAAAAAGACCTTAGAAGCTCTTGTTCTGTTAGCATATTTTCAGAGATCTGAAGAGTACAGAGTCTGAATCTGGGACATGGAACCAGAGGACAAGCATTCAGGGACCAAATTGGAAGTTATGACTTCGGGACAAGGTGCTCATTAATTGGCAAAAGAATCCTTGTAAGCAATCTAAGGCATATAAGAAGGCCACCATCCCATAAAGTGCTTCTGAGATATATCAGCAAAGCTGAAATTTATTTTCTACACGTGAATGGAGCTGTTATCTTCAGGGAAAATTTTCATGGAAAAATTACCCTACATTGATTCTAATCAAATATACCATGTGTTGCACTGTAGATTGTTTTCTTGCATATTTCTTAAATTTTTAAAATATTTATTTATTTTTAAGAGAGAGACAGAGCACGAGCAGGGGAGGGGTAGGGAAAAAGAGGGAGACACAGAATCTGAAGCAGGCTCTATGAGCACAGAGACCAACGCAAAGCTTGAACTCATGAAAGCATGAGATCATGCCCTGAGCTGAAGTCAAGACGCTTAACTGACTAAACCTCCCAGGTGCCCCTGTTGCATATTTCTTGATGTAGTTTCCTCAGCTAAGTGTCCTAACTCAAATACTCGCCTCTATTATACAAACAAGGGAATACTGAAATAATTTACAATACTTCAAAACCTATACAAGGCTTGAGAATGAAGGAACATTTGTAGAAACCATTTTCCATGAAATCAAGTTATGGAAAAGGCTTTGGGTTGAGGAGAAAGGGTTGTTATTGTTGCTTACTGAGATTCAGAGGAAAAAAGATAATGTTTCACTCTTGGCAGTAATTGCTGATTTCACCTGTCTCCATTTTTTCAGTAATTTTGTTCTCAAATTATTGCCATATGATGTTAACCCACACTATTTTTAATAAGATTCCTTTTCCTAGATTGGAATTACCAGGACCAGTGAAACTTTTAGGTCTTTATTTTCGTGGACATCTTCTTAGACTTTCACAGTGTTGACAATTCCCCTGTTTTGAAACTCACTCTTCTTTTGGCTTCTGAAGCATCTCTCTCTCTCTCTCTCTCTCTCTCTCTCTCTCTTCTTTTACACTTTCTTTTGCCCTGATTTAACACAGCTTTATCTATTATTTTAATCAACACATATTTACTAAGGTTTCTATATAGCAGGTAAGGTTCTATGTCCTGGGAATATAAGTGGCAATCAAGACAAATGAGAGAAGTGTCCCCAGTAAGAGTATAGTGAAATAAATACTGGGTTATCCAATCCTTGTGAATATAGCTATTCTCAAGCTAAACATAGATCCTGAAAAATCAGGAAGTGTACATTTTTAAATTTCTGTAGTCTATATATCTTTACCCTCCTGATAAAATTTTTACAACTAGATGGCCGGAAAGCACTGTTCAATTAGAGTTACACCCTGTTGATAAGACTGTAGTTTCTAAATTTATAGTTCTCTTACCAGAAATTATTTCCAACTTCTTTAAGGTATTTTTATTCTTCAGTGACACATAAAACATTATTTAAATATCTTGAATTTACCTATGTGGGTTACTTTTAAAATATATTTGTAAATTTCTGAGACCATAAATAATTTTTTAAAATAACAATTAAAAATAATTATTTTAAAATAAAATAATTTAAAAATAACTATTTAAAAATAAAATAATATGAAATGATGAAGTGTTTAAAAGAAAACTAAGTCCAATAGAATTTGTTTTTATAATAATTCATGACATAATAAGGGTGGCAGTAATGATCTTATGGAAACACTTATCTAGGTTTGAAACAAACTGGTTCCCTACACATACATCACAACATAATTCTAAGACTTTGTGAAATATAAAAATTAACTCATCTCCATGATGGATTCAGTGCTCATGAATTAAAGGTTATATTTAATTTCTTCAAACGTGCTGCCTGCAGTAAGTTCACACTTATTTTTTATGCTTATTACTATTATTATTATTATTATTAACGTAGCTCTTGTTTTTTGGGGTAGATTCCCATGGTTCATTGCTTACACACAACACCCAGTGCTCATCCCAACAAGTGCTCTCCTCAATGCCCATCACCCATTTTCCCCTCTCCCCCGCCCTCCCCAGTTTGTTCTCTGTATTTAAGAGTCTCTTACGGTTTGCCTCCACTTATAATTCTTCTAAGCCAAACCTATGTGTCTCTGGCCCCAGTCTGGTGTTTTGGCCTCAGAACAAGCCAATATGTGCCATAATTTGGACTACTTCTGTATTCAAAAAGGAAATTGCTATATAACTTTTTTCTTTTAAGTTTATTTATTTATTTTGGTAGAAGAGAGATAATACCTATTTAGTGGAACAATATATTAATTTCTCTATTTATACTTTATAATAATCTCTCAGTGTTTAGGATATGCATAGATTAGGCACCCAAACTATAAGCATATGATAGGACTTTGAATTACTGACCCTGTTATTATTATTTAACTAATTTGTTTGTATAACATAACTCTGCTAGATCAAGGAGGTGTTGTATACAACACATTAACATAACTGTTCAAGTGTAGGATAATTGTATTCCTTCATATTTGAAAATTTACAATGCTTCCTGTATCTTAAGCAGTACATGAAGTAGTATAATTTCACAGGATGCTGCTTTCATACAACCTATGTTTGCCCACAATGTTGATTTCACATTCCATAGTGCAATATACCAATTACTATCTATTTGTTAACCTAGTTAATGCTTGGCCCTTGAAATTTTATCCTTTAAATAGATATTGGGACAGAAATGCTAGTGAAAATTTAGAATAAATAACCCTGGATTCTCTCTTCATTTACCTTTTGATATTTCTGGTTCAGTGGAGGAAGGTGAAACTTCCCTCGACTTTTATCTTTCATACATTTTTTCCTATTTTGGGACCTCATCCATCTCTGTGTTGACAGAACAATGACTAATATTCCTAAATTCTATGGCTTCTGAGTGGTATAGGGTGCCGTATATTTGGTTTAGTGAACCAGCTCCCATCTTAATATGAAAATCCACATTGGATAAATGCTTGATTTATATAATTTGTAATTTAATCGCAATTTGTGGGGTGATTCATGGGAATTTAAGGTATCAGGGTAATTAAAATGCATTAGCAACATAAAAATCTTCCTTATCCCTACAAGGCCAAGACTCTTGAATCAGTTTTTGTTGTGTTTGTTTGTTTTTGTCAAATCTTTCATCAGAACTGCTGATAGCAAATGTAAGTAACTAAATTTCAGAAATGTATACCTATTTTGTTGAACTTCCATTGAATGTAGTAAAAAGCAAGTTAGCACCAAAAAAGAAGTTTTGTTGTATTTTTGTTACCACTCACAAATTGAATAAACCATAAAGCCAAACTATTTATGATAAACTTAGTCTATCAAATTAAATGTCACTATTTACCCACATTTCTCCAATTGGGCTACGCTGAAGTAAGAGCACACACATTCTTTAAAATATGAAATGCATTTTATGGAGGTATCAAACTTAACATTTTTTGCGTATGTAGTCACTTTAATTTCAAAATCATTGCACTGCCAATAGAGGTACAATGTGATCCCACATGTCAGTCTCAGACCTACTCACAGTAAATTCTTTGCACGGATTGCTCTGCTTTTGTCAGTATCATCCAACTGCCAATTTTGCTCATCCTCCTGTCTTCTAACTTGCCATCAGAAAAAAGAACACTCCAGCTGCTTCAGCACATTTTGTGTTTTGTGGGTTCTGTGAATCTATATGCCTGTGTTTAATGTTATAGCCGTGATGTTCTATCCTCCCCCACATAGCCATATATTTCGAAACAATCTGTGAAGAAGGAGCTCTGAAAATAAAATTAAATCAACAGGAATTAAATAGAAGTGGTTGTGATATAGCACTTACTAGTGTCCACCCCCATGGAGATTTAATAACACCCACATTCCCAGATAAAAAATAAAATCACCACACCTAAGTTTTTTTCCACACCTAACTTTTTTTCCCCTTATTTTCATCTAGTAATAAATCCCTTCACATTATCCTTATGACTCAAAGGGGAAATATAAGGCATAGAAACATTATCTAACAATTTTTAAATCATATGAATATTTTTAACTACATTTGTACTTTTTTTGACCTCATATATTTTTATATTCTGATATGTAAATGGTAAAGTCAGGGGAAATAGCCTCATAATTAAAATACATAATGCTTTTCAAAATTCCTTTTCTGATCTATTTGAAAAGTGTCTTGAATAGTGATTTGTACTAAGCAAATAAAGGCATAGTTTCTGATATTGAGTTTTATTGAGTTGACAAAAAGGCAATAAATAATTTCAATACATGTATTGTTTTTAAATAGAGCAATGTACAAGACAGAATGGTAAAGCAAGAATCTAGTGATTATTTCTTAGAGTTGTGGTCAAAAATCTAAATTTTTCAGATGAGGAAGTAATTGATGGGTCTTGAGGGATGAGCAGGGGTTCACTGGTATGTTTTATAAGTAAGTATTTCTTGTTAAGCTAGGTTTGATTCTTTTGGAACTTAGATCTCTCATGTGAATGTGATTGCCGATCATATTGTGGAACTCTGCTAATAGTAAATTTCTTTTTGATTTATCAATAGCACCAACACACTAGGATATGTTGCCATTAAAGATATTATATATTATTTTATAGGAATTATTCAATTATCATACCATCTATATTTGCATACAAATATGTATTTATATTTATATAGGAACTATACAATCCAACTAAATTCCTGAAAATAAATATAGAGCTTCCAGAACATGGGTTTTTAAGTTATCTGTGTATGTACATTATTTTCTGAAAATATTGAGGGAATTCCAGACATAAATTTCTGGAGATCCCGCAAAGTTAAAAAAAAAAAAGCCAAGAATAAAGTAGAGTCCAATGCTGGGAGCTTCACAGAGGAGACAGAATTTGAGCCCAGATCACAAAGCTTACAGGGAACTTAGATTCGCAGAAGAGAACAGGAATGGAATTTCAGAAATGATAATTCTAGTAAAGGTAAGTTTTGACTACATTAGAAGGAGAAGAGTGGAAAAAAATAGTATCTGAAGACAGGTCTTTATTTTTCTAAACTCACAGTTATGTTCTGGCATCATCAGCCAAAATCCTGAAACAGAAATGAAGTATTTCTGTTACTTAATCTCATTATTCTGATGTGCTCCCACTACATCTACCATTTTAAGGACTCAGAGCAATTTTGTGCTATGATAAAGGATGCTGGGTTCAAGTCTCTGCACAAAAAATCAAAAGGTACTTCCTGGTCTGCCCACTACTCTCAAAGCAATTGTTTGTTACCTAAATTGTTAAATCCCCAAATAAAACCCTTTTATGCCAATTAACTGTTTACTGAATTGGCTTATAAAATATACCAATCTGTCCTGCCCTTCTTAATGTAAGTCTTAAAAAAACTCCTATATCTTAATAGGTAGGGCAAGTGGCCAAATTATTTTAAACTTGTAAGCTTTAATGAACTAAACAGTGTAACACCCCAAAGCTTAGTCAATGTGGTTAAAGGAAATTATGAGTTTTGTTTTCCATCTTCTTCTTTCTTAATATTCAAAGAAAATGCAAATTTGAGTATTATAGGTGAGGAAAAAACAGAGAAGATAACAAAAAAGCTGACTTTTCAGGATTCTAAATATTTAAGAAACATAGAACATTTAAGAACATTTCTGAACATTTAAGAAATATAGAAAATCTGAATTAGAACTGAATGTTCAGAGGAGTACATATTATGCTTTATAATAACTGTGCATTTTATCTCCCAAAATCTTCTTGATAATGAGGATCATATGTAGTGTCAGGTATATCATAGCCTCACTATAAGTATTGTTGAGAGAATGTGAATGGACATTGTTCAACAGGGAAGTTTTATACATACAGAAAGGTTGATAAATATGGATTTGTGACATGCAATGAATAGAATATAGAAAGAGTATCTTCACAGAGTTTCTGAATAAATTTTCCATAAGTAACTTTAGATATTGGCAGGGAAATAGCTGATTCCATTGCATAATTAAAATAATAATCAACCAGCTGGATTCTCTTTGCTATTCAGATCCCTTTTCTCCTGATGACCTTTTCATAAGCCAATGTAAGCAACTGAGAGAATCCTGACAACAAAACATTCTGACCTAATTATATACCGTTTGCAGATGTTTCAAACTGAGATTATGCTAGACCCAGTAAATGAAATTTAAAGAAAATCTAATCTATTTGAGAAATTGGGATATCTAACAATGTCATGTTTACTGTGGATATGTACCCTCTGTACTGTGGATATATACTCTCTGCACTATTTTATGAATATGATCTAAAATCCCAGATTCGTTTGAATTCAGAAACTTTGAACATTTGCAGACAGTGCTAGGTCATCATTATTGCATCAACTTTCATGATGCTCATTAGATCTTACAACCAGAAGCTGTTGACAGTCCTCTCTCAAATCTTTCATCAATTCTTGCTTACATGGCCTGAGTAGAGCTAGTAATTTGCATGCCAAGTTGCCAAAATGCAGCTGTTACCATTTCACAACTGTACATAATTATCTTAAAATATAGGTTCTTCCAGTGAGACTTATGAAACTACAGGGTAGAAAATGGCCACTTGTTCCTTGCTTCTGCCCACATATCAGCTTCACCTACATCCCTTACTCCTTGTTGTACTCTTAATCCATTTTCTGTGCAACATTCTTTGGCAATAAAATATCTAATTTCCTCTTAAATGTATTTACATCATTTGTTTAAATTGCCATATGTTCCTCATTATTTCTTATATTTATTACCCATTGAACAAAACCTAACTAAAATCATTTAGAATGAACTAACGCGTGCACGAGAATAAAAGATTGCAAGTCCTATTTCATTCCACTGAATCACAGTGGAATCACTGATCAATGCTTAATCACATTGAAAATATAACTCTTTCCCTTGCCTGTCCCACTTAACTAATGGAACTATCTGATAAATATGGACATTACAAAATTCTAGGTGGTTTACAAAGCTCCCATGTATATTAATAAGTCGGCCATCTTGAAAAGAAAGAGCAACTCGTTCGACGTTTTGTGATTTAATTTTATTCTTGAATTTCAGTGACACAGTTTTCTCCTTGGACCATGAAAAAATAAAGTAATTATACTGAATTTTTATGTGTGACTTGTAGAAAATGTCCATCAATCACACATTTGCGTTCCAGAAGGACAAATCCTTTGCTTTGTCAGATAGGTAACTATACTGATCTCAAAACAAATACATTAGTGGACTTTTTGCCATCTCTCAATGACAGAAGAATTATTAAATTAGACGGTGCAAAAGGATAATTTTTACTAAAAAATAACCAAAATTTTTATTGTTAAAATTGTTTTATTAAATAGGGAGTAGGACATTTTCCCCCTCAATTTTTAAAGAGTTGATTTAAGTGAACTATAAGGCAACATATCAAAATGACAGAAACTTTTTTTTTGGTAGTCTTATGTACCTTCTCACCAGTTAATAAAATAAGACTTAAAATTCTTCCATTCTAAAATTAGGAAATAGAGCATTTTGTAGTCATAACATTACTGATGACATCTGGCAGAGTAAGTGTTTTGACATGTAGACTGTCAGCACAATTTTTTTTTAAATGGAGGACAAATATGGAGAAGATGATAAAGAATTTTTGTAAACCAAACACAACTCATGGACACCATAGTAACAGTATTAAGCCAATTTGTTGTGCTCAGGAAGAAGTCATTCAAGAGGATAAAAGAATTAAATGTGAACAGGAGGGATTCATCCTCGTACAAAAATGGACACAAAAACTTAAGTGTGCATGCAAAAACTGTCCATATTTAGTTTAATTTCATTAAATCTCATCTCCAAAATTCTTCACACAGTTAGTCTGCATTTTACCCAATCAATGACTATCACAATTTAATTAGCTTAGATTCACACTCAATTTTCTGTCTCAAGAACTGGACAATATTACCTCAGTTGACACTTCCAGGAAGATATTCTGCTTCTAAGAGTGGAGTTGTTGATCAGAGGAATTAAGTTAGGCTTCAATTTAGAATATAGAATTTACCATTCTAATATCAAATCAGAGTTTGAAATTCAATTTCGTTATTTGATTTAGTTAAAAGTTGCCTGTATTCCTTCACTATGTAAACCACGATGGTATAATAATCCAAAAGATAATGACAGAGCATATTTCTTTTGCTTTAGAAATTCAACATTGCAGTCCCTGCTTCTTGCATCGCACATCACTGGAATTGTCTGGTTCATAGTCTTTCAAATATTTTGCCAAATCAGTAATAAAATATGATTTTATAATTAGACTTTTCTTGCCTTGACATGTTCACATAATGGGTGGGTTTTATTTAAGATTCCATCAGAGGCAAGGCATTGTAGAGTACTTTTTGGTTTATCACACAACACCAAATGTACTTAATTAGCTGAGGTCAGTTAAGTGACAAAGAAGACCTAGATCTAAACACAACTCAGGTCATCTTAGTTTTCTCATCTATTTTTATTTTTCCTTGTCAAGAATTTTAAACATCTGACAAAATAAGGAACATAATTTTTTTAAAAAGCTTTTAGGAAAACTAAGTCAATCAAATTTCTGGTATGAAGACAATTCTGGGAAGGACACTGGAGTGCAGCTGTTGAAGCTGTGATATTGGGTGGAACCAGAGAACAAGAAATTACTTACTGTCACTCACATTCCACTAGTCAATGTGTATATTCTCAGGAGTAACATTGACAAGTTGAGTAATAAATTAATTCTGTGAATCTCCTAGGCCCCTTTAATAAAACAACACTAGTTTATAAAAGAGATCTCAATGAACCTAAAATATTTTATTTTACTTCCAAAGACCTGACTTACATCTAAAGATTAATTTATGCACTGGGGAAATTTAGGTAAATATCAAATTGGTCATTTTTGTCTGTAGCCAATGAGTCTATTCTCTTTTGAAAGAGTAGGGTGGTAGGGAGCATTTAAAATGTCCCTAATTATTTCAAATTATCTTGAAATCCCTCTGTTAAAGCCAATAATAGGCATTAAAATATAAAAGAATAGTGAGAAAGGTATTTGTTTTGTTTCTGTGTCTTTTTTTAAGCCATGCTAAAAATATCTTTATAATGCAGAAGATACTTTTTTCCTTTCCTTGTAATAATAGAAGAATGTTTACAATAGAGTCTCAGGTGACTCCAACACTTGTAATATAAAATTATCTGTTCAGCTACAGCCTCTCCAAAACAAACTGGGTTTTAAATTCCCAGTTTAAGGAATCAATTAAGTGGATGATATAATCATAATCAAAATAGTCTTTGGTAATTACATGTGTGATGCACATAAAATTATCAAGTATTATATTAATGTATCTGGTTATAAAACTGTTTTTGGATTAGAACAATTATACCATATCTGTTGCCAGGAATCAGTTTGTTCCCAAGAATATTAATTAGACATGACGGTGAGCATTAAATGCTATTTTTTTTCTACATGTACTTCTAACTGTAGTGTTGATATAGTTCTTTTGATGTATTTTGCTTTTTTTTCTTACTGTTTATCTATTGATGTTAAGTCAAAATCAACATTAGCACCATCTCATAGTAATGCAGTTTAAAGAGGAGTTTCTTTAAGTTTCTTGACACATAGTCTGGACCTGACATTCCCCTTGAGAGGTGATCAAGCTTACTTTGTTGTCCCTTAAACATATTTAACACATTCTAAAAAATTGAAGCTATATTTTTTTGATAATTCTTAAATGTATTTAACTCAACTGTAGGAATTATTCCTTATAGTAAATAATATGGCAACTCTAAGTCCTTGATGTTGTGATTAATTTCAGATCCTTTAATATATATTTAGTCTCAAAAATAAATATTTCATAAAGCTCCTACCATCACCTTTTCTTTTAAGTATGTTTCTAGGAAAAGTATATTTAGTAAAATCAGAAGGATGTAACTTCTTTCTTTTCCCCCTTCCTTTCCTTCCATTTTTTTCCTTCAATTTCCTACTCTGCATATGACAGTGCAGGAAATAATAAAGACCACTAGCAAAAGTGAATAGGTAGATAAACATGAATAAATGGTAACCATACAAAATAATATCTGGAATATCTTCAAACGTTTAAAGCATATGCTAAATAAAATAATGCAAAAGTCAAGAGCAGGTAAGTGGACATAAAGTTTGAATATATATATTTTATATTTATGTTTATATTGTATTTATTTACATATATAATATATCATTATATACATTATATTTATTTACATATATCTAAAGAGAAGAAAGTCAAAGAACATTTTCCTAGGATATTTTCATAGGATACCCAGAAAGCCAACCACAGGTGTAAAGGGAACAATTTCAAGAATGAAAATACTACTTTAACCTAAATAAAATAATTTAATATAGAAAATAAAACTGAATTGTAAAAGCTAACAAACATAACAAAAAATAAACAAAACTATAGCCAGACATGAAGAAGTAATGGTTACCAGATATGTCCTCTTGACCTTAAAAACAAACAAACCAAAACTAGAAAACTGCACAAAATAAAACAAAACAATGATTTTCAGACCTAAGACAACAGGCAGGGATAAGCCTTGAGAGATGAGAAACAAGAATCAACCCTACAATCACTGCTGCTTCTTTCCTCAGGTATTTTCTGGACCACAATGCAGAATAAGGAAAAAACAAGTAGAGAATGGTGGCCTCACTGAGGTGAGGAGACAGGAACTAGTGTCCAGGGAGGATGAAACAGTTTGAAATTGAGGGGAAGATTATTGGTGAGAAGGAAGCTATACAGGGATATTTAATAAACTGAGAAAGGCTTGAGATTTTACTCCAGTTGCCAATTCGTTTACCACAATTTCATGGATATAGTAGAAGAAGATGCCTTGGTCAGAGACAAAGAACTGTTCATTACTCAGAAAACTGTCATTCTGAGGTCTGAGGATCAAGAGAAATTGAGCTAAATAAAGTTCAAATAAAATTCATTAATTCTAAATTATTAGTTGTTCTACCAAATAACTGATACAAAAATAGTAGAAATGTATTTTTGTTTTTTTGTTTATAGTACCTTGTTATAATATTATGTCAAACTAGATTCTGATTACCTGATTCTGATTCAGGGAAGTGGATAGGGAGGAAGTGGTCTTAGCCCTGTAGGACCCTATGTTGATAAGCAAAAATTCATCAGTCAAAAATAATAATAAAACAAACACCCCCAAGAAATAAATAAATAAAATTTAAACCCTAAGGCATCCACTAAAGCCATTTTTAAAAAGGGGTTTAAGTAAATCAATAGTAGAAGCAAAATGAAATAATAAAAAGTGCTTGGTTAAACTATGATGTGGCAGAACAAGAAGAAAAAATAAAGAACAAATAAATAAATAGAAAAGAATTAGTAAATTGATATATTTTAATCCAGTCACTTTAGTAATCACTTAAATCTGAACAAGCTACACACACTGATTAAAAGACAAATAGATTAAAAATTTAGATTCAAGTATATGCTGTTTATATGTTGTTATGCTCATATGTTTATATGTTGTTATTTTAAATGTAAATATATAATTTATATAAATATAACAACACATAAAAAATAAAAAGGATGGAAAAAGATATGTAAGAACTATCTTAAAATAATCTAAAGTAGCTACTTAATATCTGAAATGTAGATTTCATAAAAAGAAATGTTGCCAGGGGTAAATATCTTTAAAATACGTGAAACAAAACTGATCTGAATTTAAAAAAAAATTTGTAGTAAGAGACATTGACACTTATCTCTGTAGTGACAGAACAAGTGAGCAGAAGATCATTAATGATATAGATGACCACACCACACCATCAAACAACATAACCTACTTGATATTTATAAAATATTCCATCTAACAACAACAGAATATACATTAATTATAAGTACATATGGAATAGCCACTGTTATAGACTATATTCTGGGCCATAACTACAGTTTATCAAATTTAAATGATTAGAAATCATACAGAGGTAATGGAATTAAATGTGTGTGTGTGTGTGTGTGTGTGTGTGTGTGTGTGTGTGTGTGTGTAAAGAGAGAAGGAGAGAGGAGTCAATCAAAAATAATTGGAAATTAAACAACTTCTAAATAACTGTTGTCTGGGCTACCAAAATACCCACCCTCAGTCCCACCAGGTTTGGTGATTTGCTAGAAGACTTTCTGTGGAGAGACTGAAAGTAAATGGCATTTAGAAATGCAGTACATTGGTCAATCTTTGGCTCTGTTATTCAAAAGCAGGTTTTAGCCCAGTCAGAATAAGTAAATGGCTTGGGAATTAGATAATTACAGGTCAAAGAAGACGGAAATCTTTGGGAACAGATTAGAATAAGGGAATAGATTTTGAGGCAAGAAAATCCTTAGAAGTCAAGAGCAGAAATGATGGTCTTTAAGTCAGAAAATACTTCAGGATAATGCTATCAAGTCCTAGTAAAGCCTCTGAGGAGGAAAGTTGAGAAGGTTCTTCTACTTGCTCCAGGCTTATTTAGCTATTACTACTACTCTGTTAAGACACTTTGATTACAAATGAACAGAATCTTATTCCTTTAGATATTAGGGAGTCAAGAAATAGTTTCCAGACCTCAGATTCTTCAGAAAATGGGGGAAAAAAAAAAAGAAAGAGGAGAGGGGAAGGGAAGGGAAGAAAAGAAAAGAAAAGAAAAGAAAAGACAAGACAAGAAGAAAAGAAAAGAAAAGAAAAGAAAAGAAAAGACAAAAGAAAGAAAAGAAAGGAAAGAAAAGGAAAAGAAAAGGAAGACTATATTGCTGTGACTCATTCTGGTTTTCCCCAGGATGTAGACACTTCCCTAGGACTATCAGATGGGATCTTGGTAGGTTCTTGAACTGTTTCCCATGCATTTTAGTTTCTGCGTACCCCCATCTCCTTTGAACAAAGACTATGTGAATTAAAGAGGCTTGTAATGAAAATCAAGCAATTCCTAAGCTTTTCATTTCCTTTAACCTTGTTTGCTATGCTGCCTGTCTAGAGCAGATGGCTGGCTGACTGCTACCTTCTCACAATGTTAATAGTCATTATCACTGTGTCATTTGAAGTGTTGCTTCCATCTTGTTTATTTCTCTTTCCTGCTCCCTTTATGCACATTTTCCTTTCACGTGTGCCACAAATCCCTGATATTCTTTCATGCCTTTTTTCACTTGCTATGGAAATCCTTCTTGATCTGGAAAGAAAAAGTAATAATGAGCCTGTGATGTATGAGGTGACTAATGAAGTGTTAAATTCAGCAACTGCTTTCCTAAAAATTCTGGAGGCATGAAATGTGTATTTTTCTCATCAGCACTCATACCGGTGGGATTACCGCCTTTAAAAATTAAGACACTCAGGGCAACCTTCCATTTCATGACACTTAAAGAAACCGCCCTTAAGATGTGTATTCAGTGACAAGTATTGCACACACAATGTAAAGGTGACTTATTTAATTACATGATACTGAATCAACGCTAATTCATAAATATAATTGCTAATTTATGGATGCTTCTGAGTCTTCCCCTAACCTGTCAGATCAGCTCTTGAAAGTGCAGTATTTGGTACTAAATCTTACATTCTCATATATTTTTCCTTCTTTTCAGTTCCTCTGTTAGAAAATCTGTCAAATAATGAAAGTATAAGATCCACTGCTAGCAAAATTTACATGTTCTTTTATGGCAGAATATTCTAAAAAATGGCAGGTCTAACATGCAATGTAATTTTAAAAGGAAAATGAAGTCAATTTGGGAAGAAATGCTCAACGTAAAGGACTAGAGCATGTATGCTAGAAAAGAAAGTGGATAATAGAGAGCATGCCCCATAGTCAAATGGAGTAAGATAAATGAGAACACAGTGTGAATACAAGCAGTGTTCCTTCTGAGCAAATCCAAAATTCACAAATTGTATTGCTTAATTTCCCTCCTGATGTTTAGCATAAAGGTGACATGTCAAGGTTGTTTTAGATATAAATTCTTATAATAATATCCACTATTACTCACCCATGATTATGCTATTTTTAATTCTTTATACAGGATTGTAAAACAGTTTCTATGTTTCCTTCCCAATATAAAGCTTTCGGTATGAAAATTATTATCCATGAATCTTCATACTTAATTTGCAAACACTCTGTGGTTTACTTGTAAATAATCATAAAATAAGGTAAATATCTTTAAGTATTGTTATAAAATGTAAACTCAGAAATCACAGCAAATGCTACAGCTTGGCAAGGCCAAATTCATATCTTCCTTGCCATTAGCATCCATAGCAGCTTTACAAGCTAGCATGCTGTGAACAGGATACAGTGAGATACATAATGGATTTTTACCAAAAAATCCGTAAAAATATTAAAAATGCCAAGCTTGAATTACAAGCTTGAATTACACTTTGAAGAAAATTCTATTTACACAGGTAGGATGACTACTTAACAAAGTAAATTTAAGTGTGAATAATTTATTCCTTAAAAATGGTTTAGAATATACTTGTTACCATGTTTACAGCATTTGATTGATTTCTGTCTTTGAAGGATTCTTTAACAGAAAATAAACTTGTAATGAACTGAATTTAAATAAGTACATTAGAAATGAATAATGGCTGTGGGGAAAAAACATGGATTTTTACTGTCTTCAAAATCAAGCACATTAAGGCAAATTAGGGATTGTCTACTTATTTAAATGCTATGAATTACTTAACCTGAAAATTTAACCTAAGCTCAGAAACATAAATCATATTCTAACATATCTCTTATACTCAACCTGAAATACTTTGGTAAACCAGTTTAGTTTAGACAATTCATATAGCTTTCTTAGTTCTCTAATTTAATAAATACATGTATCATTTTCATGGAAAGATATAGCAGACTCCTTTCCTCCTTTGGATTACTTTTGTTTTTAATTACTCACTTACACTCCTAATTCTTTTATCAAAAAATTATAGCAGAGTTTTTGCAGTTGTAATTTTGTTTTTGCTAATGAGTAAAAACCTTCATTCTAGGGAAGCCTGGATGACTCAGTCAGTTGAGCATCTGATTTCAGCTCATGGTTGGTGACATTGAGCCCCACATCTGGGTCTCTGCTGTCAGGCAGAGCCTGCTTTGGATTCTCTGTTCCCCTCACTCTCTACACCTCTCCTGCTCATTCTCTCTCTCTCAAAAATAAACATTAAAAAATAATTTAAAAAAACCCTTCACTGTAGAATGATTCATAATTTTATTAAATGTTTCTTGTCAACAATGAAGTCATCATACATTAATGTACGAGGTGAAGATAAGTCAATGTGTTGGGGGAAATATGTGAACTATGGAAGAAGAAATAAAGTCAAGGGAGAAAATTATGAATCATAAATGCACACCAACATAAGTAGAAAGACTATGACAGTGGTAAAGATGAATGAAAAATTGGAAAGAAATGGTTCAAAAGAAGAGCAATTTATAGAGGACTTTATCTAGGCATAAAACGGTATCACAGAAAAAAGAAAAAATTAAAAAATGCAGGGAGGGTGGGCAGTCTATCTTGGACCTGAAAGAGGTCTCAGATCCTCTTTGAACTGATTTTCCTTTTTTTTTTTTAATGTTAATGCAATATCAATAAATGCTTCCTGAGTGAAAATCACATTTTTTCCTCTTCCAATTTTTATCTGAATTTTTGCCCTTTATACTTTCTGTTCTTTGTTGGACAAATTTTAACACAAATATCCCAATGTGAAGTAAGTGAGTTCTTGTAGCTTCCAGTATTTTTTTTCTTCCAGTATTTTTTTAAAGAGATGCATGGAAAGTTAGTAGTGAATATTCTCCTTTACACAGGGAAACTAACCCTTGAGAACTTTTATTCAACTATGGCTCTCTGTCAATTCTCCTAAAAGTATTGAAAATGGACCCTCAGGCTTTTGAGAACACATCATATGAGCATGAGAGGGCAAATAGAATATTCCCTTTATTGTATCTCTTCCTGAGTATGGTATTTTTGAAAAGATAAAACTCCCTATCTAACATCCTCCATATAACTCCACTTCTTTTATATATTATTGTTTGGGTTGCTATAGAGAATTTGTTTTGTTTTTCTATATCAAAAACAACAAGAATTAGTAAATGTGTGTGATTGTATCTAAAAAAAATTTCTCAAATGAGATATCACTCAATTTTTAAATAATAAGTTGCTTCAAATTTAGCTTAAATTTTACCAATATAGTTTCCAAGGTTACTTCTTCACAAACTCCCATTGGTTTGGTTTTTTATCTTTCCATCAGTTTGTATATTATCTAATACAAAAAGTCAATTTAATCTAAGTCAGTTTTCAATATCAGGACGAAAACAACTAAATATAATTCAACTAAAAGAGTTCATTTCTGACTTCCATTGTGAATTAACTTCATAACTTTTCTCAAAGAGTATCCTAAGAGAATGAAACACTACATAAATATAATAGAAATTTTGTTATCATTAATACACCAAAAACGTACATAACTCACAATACAGCAACCTAATTGTCAAAATTTGGGTATGCTTATGGGAGTTACTTATCTGATTAAGTGGAGAAAAATCTACTATTTTGGAAGCTTTAGGGAAGAATCTGTTTCCTTCCCTTTCCAGCTTAGAAGCTGCCTACATTTCTCAGCTATTTGCCACTTTCTTCTCTCTTCAAAGATAGCAGCATCACAGTCTCTGACTATACTGTGTCACATCTGTCTCTGCAACTGAGAAAGATTTTTAAGGACTTATAAGTAGATGGGACCATCCTTGATAATCCAAGATTTATCCCTATTTCAAGGTTCTTAGCCTATATCACATCTACAAAGTCCCTTTTATCATGTAAGGTAACATATTCACAAATTCTGGGGGAGTAAGACATAAATATTTTTAGATGGCTATTATTCTCTCTATAGCAGTAAAACAAATCAAATCCCAGTATGCTTATTTGTCAGTATTTGAAGGTGATTGACACACAATTTTATTTCTAAAACAAAGATTTTTTGAAAATAGCATAACTTCCACTTTTCAACAAAGAAATATATACTATTTCATCTACATTGTATACATGTTACTTTGGTGCTAAAAGGCCATGGACCATGTGGCTATATGGTGTAACCTTATAATGTTGTCCAGTTTTTAGAATATGAAAAATGTGGCCAGGTAAAATTTCCTTGGTGAGAATGAAAAGATTAGTGGTTGGTAGGTGTTAAGGGGTAGAGAGATAAATTGGCAGAGCATAGAAGATTTTAGGATAGTTAAACTATTCTGCTATGATACTATAATGGTAGATACATGTCATTATACATTTGTTGAAACCCATAGTATGTACAACACCAAAAGTGAATTCTAATGTCAACTATGTATATTCATCAATTATAACAAATTGAAAATGGGGGAGACTGTGCATATGTGGGAGCAAGAGGCATATGAGAACTTCATATTCTTTCCACTCAATTTTGCTATGGATCTAAAATTGCTCTAGAAAGTAAAATCTATTGAAAAAGAAACAAAAAATCATTGCTTACATCCACATTTTATCATTTATTAAAGAAAATCCAATTCAATATTCCTCACTAGCTGATAATCTCTTCTATTCTTTCTATTCTGTTTAATTTGCATTCATTCTATGCTCTGTGTCTCTCACTCACCAACTCACCCCTGAAATAAATGAAACTCCTCATCTGCCCCAGCCTGTTAGATTTTACTCTCTGCTTCTTATCTTTATTATACAGATTAGGCATCTTTTCTTATGAGATCATTTGTTCTTTCTCCCAAATCCTATGCTTTCTGTCTACTATATATCATCATAAAAGTTTTGACAGTTCTTACAGTGGGTTGAAATGGGAATAGAAATGGTTGAGTTGGTCGGGCAGACTGGCAATTAAACTGTGTTCTTTGGACCAGGGAGGAGATTGGTAGAGAGAAAAATATTGTGGCTATTTTTATGTTAATGTATTTATATATTTTTATCTCATTATACAATTAATTGGATTCAATTGTTAACCAAGAAAATGGTGACAGTCCTTTCCTGAAGTGGCTAAAATAATATTTCTGATTAGCCAATTCTGTCTTCTCTGGGTCTCGTATTGAAATTTGTTCCATCTTTCTGTACCAGGGAAAGGCTTTTGGCTAGAATATAGGTGGATTCATGTAAAGTCTTCTGAGTCTTTTTGCCAACATGCTCTTATTTTTTCTCTTTCCTTTTTTTCCTTTCTTTGTACAGGGAAGCTATAATGCTGTACCTCTTATTCTAAACCGAACATTCATAATAATTTCTGTCCTTTCTGGTCACTACCCTTTTTTTCTACTGGAACAGCAGCCTCTTTTAGCTGTTTTCTGCACTCTGTGGCTTGAGAAACTGCTTTAAAGTAGTTATTTTGAAGGAAAAGCCCTTACTGCTCAGAGTCTAATGGAGAAAAATGGTCCTTCCAATGCAAAGAAACAGACACTTTGGTATTTTGTTAATGAACATCATTAAATATGGCCCAGGCAGCAGTTCTTAAAGAGAAGCTCAAATTCCTTCATCTTCCATATGCTATTCAATTTTGTAAAATAGGAGACTGTAAGATTGCAGCAAGGTTTTTGGAAGATTAATGCAAAAGGTTAGAGTATACTGAAGATCTTTAAAATGGAAGAACACGGTGACTGTTTGCAATAAGGAAGAGAAACAGAATATAGGAAAACACCCTAGAATACAGATGTGATAAAAGGTTTTACATCAAATACATAAATGGCTCAACTCTAGTTTCCTAACGCACTCTGATTAGCCAAATAACTAACTGACTACATTATGTATTCATTTAGGAGAAAATCAGTGAGGTGCTCTTGAGCAACTACTTGAGCCAGTCATTCTGTCAGGATATCTAGGTGGGAGATAAATTAAATGCAGACCCTGTTTTAAGGTATGCTATATCTATGTATCTATCTATCTAGTATACATGGTACTAGATATCTATACACTACATACTAGAAGAGGATGAGTACACATAATAGTTTTGGTCCTGTGTATGGTATAGGAATCTAGTGAAGGAAGGGATTCTACCTGGAAGATCAAGAAAAACATAGCTTTGAATAAATAGAACCAAGACATCCTGAAATAGACAGAGGGAAATCTAAAGTGATAGAAAAACCTGGAGAAAAGGCAGGAATACATGAAGCAGGGAATTTACCTGCAAACATGGATAAGGGTTGTGTATGAGAATGCGTTAGGCTGCAGTAACAGAAAACTATATTCAAGCTGGCTAAACCATAATTTACATATAACAAAGAATCAAGAAGTAAGCAGGCTTCAGCCAGAGGAATTTAGTGTTATATTTCTCACTTTTCCTCTTTTCAGGATGCTGGTCTTTTCCTCAAGTGAATCTCCTTCATGGCTACAGAATGGTAGCATCAGCCCTTAGGGCATCATGATTGTTTGTTATTTATCTCAGTAAGTGGGGTGGGAATCTCCACAATTAATCATGAAATACAAACTCTTCCCTGTAGTCCTCCTTGCTCATTTTATATCACTTGACTTCCCAGGGCTAGTTAACTGTGGTTCATGTATTCCCACACTGATTTGCTTAGAGACTAAAGTGAATGGTGCTCTGGAGACAGGAAAAAGTTAGGCATTCAATCAAAAAATAAAGTTTTGCAAGTAAGGAAGTTTCCATATGTATAGGGCATAACCAGTGTCCTCACCGGAGATAGCTTGAAGCCATGCTGTGGCTACTTTGAAACACCAAGATAAGGAGTTTGTTGTATGCATTCTTCAGTATTATGTTGCAGAATTTTGGGAATGGAATGATACTTTGAAAATACTAACAAAGCCACAGAGTATGAAATGAATTACAGTTTGTAGGAGGAGGAGAGTTTGGGGCAAACAAAGTGAAAGAGTGAAGCAAGAAGGAAGGAAACAGCTTTAGTCAAGTTGCTATGAAAATGGGGAAGATAAGGCAGATGTAAGACATTTTATTCCTTATTTCCAGGAATTCCTCTCATAGTTCTGCTCATGACGGAGTGACAATCCTGTTTCATGTAAATAAGGTTGTTCACTTGCAGTGTTTTTAGCCACAATGCTACAAATATTACAAAAATATTTTATTTTTATTTTTTTCAGAAGTGATCATTTCCCAACATATTTATCACTTTCTTTGGGAACGGTATTAATGCAAATAGTGTGACTATGTGGAAGTACCAAGACATATGGAGGAAATAAGCAAAGACCAAAAAACAACTGGAAAGGAAACTACTGGAAAGGAAAAATACAGTGATGTTATTATCCGAAAGGTTAATCAACATATATAAAATAATAGTAACAGTATAAATAAACATAGCACATTTATATATGTATAAATATTTATTACTTTTATAAAATATGTCAATTATATAATTATAAACTATAAAACTATAAATAAAAATAAATTTGTGTGCAGATAGATAGATAGATAGAGAACAGACCTTTACTTCTTAGGCCAATACAAGCAGCAATTCCTGAATTTAACAATGTTTCTCATTTCTTGTATTTAATAATGCTACTAACTTCACTAACCTAAATCTTAGCTATTTTTCACAATTACAAAGCCTATGTCTCAATATCTAAAACTTTCCCTACACTCATCCTCCTCACCCCATGTTTTCTCCTCTCCTGAGCCCTTACATCACTACTTCTGGATAAGCATTCAGAACCTGGGTCACTGAGACAGTCTGTCTATGTTGCTTTCTCTCAGTCCCTATGTTTCAAAGTGTGAGGATCACTAAGTGTTATATGTAAGCTATGAATCACTAAATTCTATTCCTGAAACTAGTATTAATTATACTAATTAACTGGAATTTAAATAAAAACTTGAAACAAAAAATATTAATAAAAATAAAACTTTCCTTTAGTGTTTCCTTTCAAAAAATACATTCCTTTCAAATATATCTTTTCAAATATCTAACACATATAATGAATATGTATTATCTATATACAATAGGTATATAAAATATATCTATTGTATGATTATGAAGTATTGTATAGTTATGAACTATACAAAACTGTTAATAAAATGTGTGTGTGTGTGTGTGTGTGTGTGTGTGTATAGAATGGCTTTTACTTCTTAGGCTAACACAAGGAGTGACTCCTGTTTTTAACAATGTTTCTAACGTCTTGTATTAAATAATGTTTCTAACTACCCTAAATCATCTATTGTTCATATTACAATCGTATGTCTTAATATTTAAAACTTTTCCTTAGGGTTTCCTTTCAAAACCATTAGTTATTTTAATGTATATATGGAAGCTTAGAGGCCTTCTAAGAAACTGGGTTCAGGAGTCAAGCCCAGTGCAGAGCCTGATGCAGGGCTCCATCTCATCACTTTGGCTGATCATGACCTGAGCTGAAATCAAGAGTCTGCAGCTCAACCGACAGGGCCACCCAGGTGTCCCATTTTTTTTAAGTGCATAGAACTCTATCATAGTATGACCCGGAAGATCAAGATGTATTAAGACAATCTAGTTTGCTTCCCACTGTCTCCATAATCCATAATTGAAATAGTGAAAGCACCGGAGAATATAAAAATGTATTTTAAGGTGAAAGAAATAATAATAAAATAAAATAAAATGTCAATATAAAAATGTCTGTCATCCTCTATTCTTTTGAATCAAAATAGAAAATTTAGGTGGGAAATTGAGACACTAAGGCAATTGCTATCATGATCAATTGTTAACTATTCATTATAATTCCTTCTCTTTATCAGAAGTGAAGCCCTAAAAATGGGAAACTGAAACAATCATCCCTTTTGGGCTGCTACCGTTGTCAATCTAACTCTTTCTCTGCTCCAGTGAACCTAAATTACTAAAAGTAATATAATGAGATGGATAATTCAACTGTGAACAAATGTATCCCAATGCAAATAGCCTCACATTGTGGGGTGGCTTTTTCTTGCCCCTGAAAATGCCCTTTGATTAATACTTGGCCTCTATTTGATTGCCCCCATGGCAATCTTCTACTTGTTGCAATCTGAAATTACGTTTCTAACCTGACAACAATACAAAATTTAACGCCTTCAACTTAGGAAATCTACTCAAATTGTTTGACTCACCAGTAATGTTTAATTGAAGAGATAAGAAGAAGAAGAGATAGATATTTGTTTTATGGAAACTGTACCTGTTTTAGTCATCACTAGACTGCATTCTTGACCATACCATATGAAGTTCAAAAATCTTTTCTTATATGATAGTTTTGTTGATGATGAATCTGTATCGTGGTTGAGGTGAAAAGAAATTGCCTTTCAACAGCTGGAGACTGTCTCAGTCTCCTATAATCATCTCCCTCTCTCTCTCTTTTAACTTTTCTCTTCTTCTACACTTCTTTTTCTTCTCCCTTCTCCCCTCATTCTTTCTTTTTCATCTTCTTTTCTCTTCCTTTTTATCCCTTTTTTTTGCATGTTTATCTTCAAATGCCTCTGGTAATTCATTTTGAAATAGAGTGGAGGCTGGTATGACTTAAAGTTCTCTGAGGAATAAGGGTCAACAGTAACAAGGAAGTTTGGTGAATGAAAGAGAAGGAAAGGGGAGAAGTACAAGCCTCTTGCAGAGGTTAGGGGCTGGGACATAAGCAAAGGAGAAATTAAATGATGAAAACTGTGCAAGGGGTTTCTCAGGAACTTTAAGATGAGTTTGGCTTAAATCAGTGAACATTTAATGGATTTGGAGTATATTATACATTTCTATGTTAAAACAAAAATTTCCTCTGTTACTTTATTAAAGAAAGGGTAACATTTATTTTTTTTAAAAGTTTATTTCTTTTGAGAGAGAGTGCAGGCAGGGGAGGGGCAGAGAGAAAGGGAGACAGAATCCCAAGCAGGTTCTGTGCTGTCAGAGCTGAGCCCCATCCTGGGCTCGAACTCACAAACCTTGAGTTTCAGCTCACAACCTGAGCTGAAATCAAGAGTCAAAGGCTTAACCGTCTGACCCACTCAGGTGCCCTGGCAACGTTTGTTTTATACCAATAGGGTGTCAGTGCTTCTGTTGATAGTGTACTGATCCTCAAATTAACTTGCTCTTTTACAGATCAATTGTTGGTACTTGCTGTATTCTTATAATAAAGTGACACAAAGAATCACTAAGGAGAGATCAGTACTGTTAATATAAACAAAGAAATGGATGAAAATATGAACCTGAAAATTCTTTTTTAATAATAAGAACGTTCATAAGTTTGCAAATGGCAAAAAGTAAGACAAGAGCAGCTTGATGTGACTATGGGTAGTTAGGAGGGACTGGGTTTAAATGACTTAAAATGAGGTTATTATAAATTAACTTCTCATAACTTTGGCCACTGAGTTAAATGAATATCTCAAGCAGGTTATATGTATCTATGTATATACACACTTACATATATTATAAATGCTTTATGCTTTTTACTCCTTATGTATTAAACTACTTTACCTCAGGTATTATGAACCAGAATATGATAACTTATGTATTATAGGTTTAGGTATTTTATAAAATGTGAAATCAATATTTGGAGAATTTCAAGACTTAAGTAGTTGATAAAAATGTTAAACTATTAAGGATTTCAAGGGGATGGAGAATGAATAGAGTAGAAATTAAATACTAAGAGAAAAATATTTTTAAAATTAAAGATTGTTCATGATAGGAAGCTGATCATCATATTTTTCCAGCAAAAAAAATAAGCACTATAGAGAACAAACTGATGGTTACCAGAGGGGAGGTGGGTGGGCAGATGGGTGAAATAGGTGATGGGGATTAAGAGTACACTTATAGTGATGAGCACTGGGTGATGTATAGAATTGTTAAATCACTAAATTGTACACCTGAAACTAATATAACAGTGCATGATAACTACACTGGATTTAAAATAAAACAAACAAATAAATAAACACTATAATAAAATGCTCAGTTATGCTGGGAAACATTTGCCACTTTTCCTTATATTTTCCTAGAAAATAGTCAATGTAAGCCAAGTTTTTAAGTGTACCTATGCCAACCAAAATACTATTTTATGTATTTTCTTTATTTTGTTTTTCCATTAAACATCATATTTCCTTTTCTTTTTGGAACTTTTGATTCATTTATAAGACAACTAAATCTATGTCTATTAAAGTCTAATGCACTTTAAATCCAAAATGATGGATGATAGAATTAAAAGTATTAATATATGGGGGCGCCTGGGTGGCTCAGTTGGTTAAGCGGCCGACTACAGCTCAGGTCATGATCTCACGGTTTGTGGGTTCAAGTCCCACGTCGGGCTCTGTGCTGACAGCTCAGAGCCTGGAGCCTGCTTCTGATTCTGTGTCTCCCTCTCTCTCAGACCCTCCCCTGCTCACACTTTGTATCTCTCTCTCTCAAAAATAAATAAACATTAAAAAAAATTTTTTTAAAGTATTAATATATGCCCAGAGTAAACTGTACCCATATATTATATAATAATGAAATGCTAACAATAGTGAGTACTGTTTGGTATATTTATCAGAGTTACACAGTAATGTATCAGAATGTTTAGAAGTGTTTTTTATATAAATAAATATCCTATCCTATGTTTTCATATCCTCAATCTTACTCCAGCTAGTCTGTCATTTTAAATTTTTTGTTTTTGTTTTTTCAAAAGGGTATCTCAAACTCCACATAAAATACTATATTTTATTTATTATTCATTAACCATAGAAATTATCCATTTATTCTCAATATGAAAACAATGTTTAAACTTATCCTGTCTCTCTTTTATTCAACATCTGCTAATATATATTTTGTTTTCTATTACTTTTGAATTATTGATTATCATCATTATTTTCATCATTTTTGTAATATCTTGTGATTTCCTATTTTAACAGTATAATTCTATTCATGGAAACACAAAAATATCTTCTAAGCTTTGACCAAAAAATGATTTAAAATATTAAAACTGTTAATTTGCATTAATGTGCGAGGATTACATTTTATTTACCAAATAGTCTGTTCTGGATTGAATTTTATTCCTCCTAAGATACATATGTCAAAGCCTTAACCCCCAGTACCTCATAATGTGACAGTATTTGAAGATAGTCATTGAAAGAGGTAATTATTTTAAAAACAAAGTCATGAAGATGGGCCCTAATCCAGTCTGAATGTGCCTATAAGAAGAAGAAATTTGGACCCAAAAGAGACACAAGGGACGTACATACACACACGAAAGACCATGTAACGACACGGCAAAGAGATCTAGCCAGGGAGATAGACCTCAGAAGAAAGTAACCCTGCCAACATCTTAGTCTTGGACTTCAGCATCCAGAACTGTGAGAATATAACTGTGTTGGATTATATTATATTTAGTGCCCTCTCAGTGTTTTTAGTGTTCTCCTCTCTAAATATATAACATTTTTTAAATTTTCTTGAAGATAGCGCACAATTTCTTAACAACTCTTAGTTGTTTAAGCTACCCAGACTGTGATAATGTGTTATGACAATCGCAGCAAAATAATACATGTTCTAAATTCATGAAAATGGCCACTAAATCAAACATTTTACTAAGATCACAGAAAATCACTGAGTCATGATCTCTGTTATATTATTTATTTTTCATAGAGTTTTTAAATTTTGTTTTTTGGCATTACTTGCCATTGCCACGTCCTCAAATTTTAAAGCTCTTAAACATACTATAGATTCTATTTTTCTTGTCTTTCAAGCTGCTTTTCCTCTATCGATCACACCTTCCTGTACTGTGTAAGTTGCTCTCTATGTCTCTTCCAGAGCTTCCATTTTGGACACAACATTTTGGCCACCCTCCATTATATACATCATTCCTAAAATCCATGTCTCCCTCTTTCTTGATTTCCAAATTTATCTCACTGAAGTACATCTTCAAAGAATTTCCAAATAAAAGTCATGGTAAGTAAGTTTTCCACATCTTTGTACAATTGCAAACTTTTTTTTCTGGACATTTCTGTATGCTTTGGGAAGATAAAGAATTATAGGTTAAAATATATGTCTTTGGCTTCTGAAGCCATTTATTGTTTTCTAGCATCCTGTTAAATTGCCATGCTACAAATATCATTTGAATAAAAAGGGGTCTTAATTATTTCAAGAAAATGTCAACACAAGAGGCATTGGATGTGGATGTGTACAAATCTTATTTAATTTCTTTAGAGAAAAAGGCTAGCGTTTTTTGGGTGTAGACTCCAGGAAATCCATATGTTCTAGGTATTGACTGGGAATAGAGTGGAGAGGTGTAACTAAGGATGGTTATAGAGGCAGTGTGAGGGTAACATAATGGAGGTGTCATACAAGACTCAGCCCTCCCACATATATATAAACCTTCAATTGATCCCGTTTTCCTTTCCACTTCTCACCTCTACCAACCATGGCTCCTGGAGCTTAGAGATCAGAGCGTTTCCAGTGTTCTGTTGGGCAGATTAGCTCCCCATATTTCTACAACCATACATTCCCCCTTCTCCCTAAATCAGTTTTATGATAAAACATGAAATCTCATTTACAGAAAGTTCCCAGAACTTCTTGAGTGGATCATTTGGAATACATATATGAATGTATATATTACATATATGTGAGATGTGTATAGCAACATACACAGAGTAGATTTAAATATATATAATGCATATTATAAATTTATCTATGATAAATACTATAAATTTATATGTATATTGCATATATATGCAAATAGTTATTTATTATCATTATGCAAATAGTTACTTATTATCATTATTGTTGGCATAAGTCTATCCTTCAACTAGTTCCATTAAATTATAATTCCAAATTCTTTCTATGCATAGTGTCACTGTGATCTCATGGAATTTTAGAGCTGAAAAGAACCTAGAACAGGATGTTTGAAAGAAGAGTAATCTCAAGTTTGAAACCATAGCTCACCCAAAGTCTCACATGTTAGACAAATAATGTCATTGTAAAATATATCAGTTTCAACTAAAGAATCATAACTTGAGTAAGTGAAAAATGTGAGTTGTCGAAGGAATTATAAGAGAACCAGAAGTATGATGATGTACACAAGTTGTAGAGGTGACAACATGCTTTATTCCCCTATTTTTACGTTTTTTTTTTTAATTTTATTTATGACAACACAAAGATAACCTTTTCTTCTTTTCCGTATTTCTCTGCCTTTAGAATGGCAATTAATTGTTTCGGTGACAAATGAAACCTATATAGGTTAAAGTTTAACACAACTAAGCATAAGAGACAGTCTATATTATGAAATAATACCTGTTTTTTAAGTCTATTTATTTATTTATTTTGAGAAAGAGAGAGAGAGAGTGAGAAAGAGAGAGAGAGAGAAAGCAGGGGAGGGGGCAGACCGACAGGGAGAGAGAATATCCCAAGCAGGTTCTGTTCTGTCAGCATGGCTCAAATTCATGAACTATGAGATCATGACCTGAGCCCAAATCAACAATCAGATGCTTAACCAAACGAGCCACCCAGGCACCCCCTTAAATAATATCTTGATCATATTTACTTTATTTACAATCTTAATGATTAAAACAAGAATACCCAAAATAAATTCTTTAACACATTGCATAATTTTCCTAATAAAACCTTAGCTAGTATGAATTGATAGATAGAAAATCATCCCAGCTGCTTATACACCCAGAATCAAGTATTTGGTTTATATTCATCTATTCTCATTCCTTAAGATTTCAACACTGTTTACATAAAATATTTTTTTCAGATTATTAAAATCCTTTATAATGAGAAGTACCTTGAATCATTAACAATATTACTGTTCTGGCAGATTTGCAGTCTTGACTGAACTATAGTAGTTTAGCAAGCTAAGTCCTATACATTATAGGTAGTATGCATAAATATTATTATTACCATTAAGTATCTTTTTGTTGGACTAGATAGTGTTCTCCTTTCTAAATCTACAACATTTTATAATTTTCTTGAAGATAGGACACAATTTCTTACTGTCTAAGCTAAGTCTAAGCTAGAACAAACATAATATAAAATTTATTATGAGAAGTTTTCAGTCTCTGTGAGTTCAGGAAACAATAAATACTAACTTATTAAATCCTATTAAAATGGGCTCTTAGCCCATATTCTTACTCTTCAACTGAAAATATGTATTGTTGCTTAATGATCAGGGTGTTGGAGTTTTTTTTTTGACTGTAAAAAATAATGATCCTTCATTATAATAAAATATTCCACTATTGCATAGTCTATGTTTTATGAATTACTCTACACACACTTTGTGTCAATTATAGGCCATAGAATAAAAGGTAACACTTCAGCCTTCAGGCTAAATCATTTATTTGGAGCTCACTGATGTGTACTTAATTCACTTTGAAGTCTCTCCCCACCCACAGTTTGTGGAGATAGAGATGCAAACATTTTTCTTCATTGGTAGAGACTGGAGAATGCATCAACATGACAAATATTTTCCAGGAGGAAAAAAAAAAAAGTATACTCTGTGAATAACAAGCTCTCTTCCAAAGGAAAAAAAGATAATCATAACAATATTTATAACATTTCTTTTATCTCAAAGGAGCCTAAAGCACTTTAGAGATGTTAACGATGATCTGGTTCTGTGAGATTCACATCTCCTGTCACCGAGACGGATTCACGTTTAACAGGTGTGTGCGGATGACAGACCCTGCAGAAAGCTCAGTAAGATTTATTATCATATCTGTAAGGCTGAAGGGGGAGGACTGCTTATTCCAAACTGCCCATGCTAGAATGTGTATCTCTCACAGGAACAAAGGCATGGGCTCCCTGCATATGCAAAACACGATGGATTGCATAAAATTTACCTGCTCTCGGATAAAAGTATTGATGAGGCATCCCAGGATACTCTGCCCCACATCATCTGGTAATGTAGACAACATTATGCTTGTTAATAAGACATTAGTAATCATTTAAAAACATTTAATGTGTTCATGTGAATTAATGTTATTTTTGCTTCTTCTCACTATTTAAGAAAATTCAGTGTTCAGAATCCTATGTTAATGCACCTATAGAATAGTACAAGCATAACTATTTTTTCAATACAGAAATATTTATACATCGCTGCTAAATTCCCTCATGTAGATTTATATGGTTCACTTGAACAATGGTGATAGGTTGCAAATTCCACAATGGCGAGTGACATTGTTCACACAATAACAGGTATTGAAATTTTCTAAACACACAAACATATGCACACGTATAGTGATTTACATGTGTATGTTTAACATACATCAGATAGTTTCGTCATGCTTTGATTTATATCATATACTATTATTCACCCTTGTAACTACTAATATTTAAAAACAGGAAGGAAAGAGTAACTGGAAATATATTACATGTCTTTTTACTCCATCATTATCTATGCTATATTGTGGCAAAGTTTCATTCATTTATGTCTTTATTAATTCAGTAAACATTTATTCAGTAATTATTAGACCCTATTCTAGGCACTAGGCATTTAAAGAGACACTTGATACATATCTTCAAGAAGATAATACTCTTGTGGGAGAGATAAATATTAAAAAAGTAAATAGGGTGTCATAAGAACAGCAAACAGGCAGCCCAGAACTCTAAAAGAAGAGGCAGGGGCAATTTTACAAAGAAGGCAGCATTTGAATTGGATCTTGAAAATTGAGTAGGAGGTATCAACCAAAGCAAGTAATTTTGTCAAGGTTCTTTTTTTTAAGTTTATTTATTTATTTATTTTAAGAGAGAAAGAGCATGAGCAGGGGTGCGAGAGAGAGAGAAAGAGAGAGAGAGAGAGAGAGAATCCCAAGCAAGCTCTGCACTGTCAGTGCAGAGACGGATGCAGGGCTTGAACCCACAAACTGTGAGATCATGACCTGAGTCAAGATCAAGTGCTGGACACTCAACAAACTGAGCCACTCAGGCACCCCATCAAGGTCCTAATTATAAAATTAAAACACATTGCTAGCACTGACTGCAAAAAATACATAGACCTAGCAATATCAAGTTTGAGCGAGTGAAATAGTCTGAGTTTCAACAAAATGTAAGCAAAACAATCTACTGATATACAGGTATACTTCATTGTATTAAACTTCTTTTTTCATTTTATTGCACTTTACAGGTATTGCTTTTTCTTTTCTTTTCTTTTCTTTTTTTTTTTTTAAGAAATTGAAGGTTTGAAGCAACACTGCATCAAGCAAGGCCATTGGTACCAATTTCCCAACAAATTTGTTTTGTCCATATATCAGTCACATTTTGGTAATTCTCGCTATATTTCAAATTTTTCATTATTACTATATTTGTTCTAGTGCTCTGTGATCAGTGATCCCTGATGTTACCGTGGTAATTGTTTTGAGGCATCACAAACTGTGCCCATATAAGATGGTGAACTTAATCAATAAATGATACATAAATTTGCTCCACCAGCTGACTGTTCCTCTCTCTCTCTCTTTCTCTTTCTCTCTCTTTCTATCTCCTTGGGCCCCCCTATTCTCTAAGATACAATGTGGAAAATGGGTCAGTTAATAACTGTACAATGGCTTCTTAGTGTTCAAGTGAAAGGAAGTGTAGATGTCTCTCAGTTTAAATCAAGAGCTAGAAAAGATAAAGCTTAGTAAGGAAGGCATGTCAAAAGCTAATAGGCCAAACACTAGGTCTTTTGTGTCAAACAGCCAGGTTATGAATACAGAATAAAAGTTCTTGAAGAAAATTAAAAATGCTACCCCAGTGAGCACACAACTGATAAGAAAGTCAAACAGCCTTATTGCTGATATGGAGAAAGTTTTAGTGGTCTGACAGAAGATCAAACCAGCCACAACATTCCCTTAAACCAGAGCCTAATCCAGAATAAGGCCTGAACTCTTTTCAATTTTATGAAGGCTGAAAGAGGTGAGGAAGCTGCAGAATAAAAGTTGGAAGCTGGCAGAGGTTGGTTCATGAGGTTTAAATAAAGAAACAGACTCTTGACTATAGAGAACAAACTGATAGTAACCACAGGAGAGGCCGGTGGAAGGATGGGTGAAATAGGTGATGGGGATTAAGGATTGCGCTTTTTGTGATGAACACAGGGTGTTGTATGGCAGCTATAAATCACTGTATTGTACACCCAAAACTAATATTACTTACACTGTAAGTTAACTAACTGGAATTTAAATAAAAACTTAAAATAAAGAAAGAAAGACGCTTACTACACAGCATAAAAGTGCAAGGTGAAACAGGAAGTGGTGATGCAGAAACTGTACCAAGTAATCCAAAAGATCTAGCTAGGAAATAAATGAAGGTGGCTACACTAAGGAAAACATTTTCAATGGATTTAAACAGTTTTCTATTGGAAGAAGATGCTGCCAGTGCCTGGCTTCAAAGTTTCAAAAGACAAGCTGACTCTCTGGTTAGCGGCTTATGCAGCTGGTGATTTTAGATGGTAGCGAATGCTCATTTACCACCTAAAAATTCTGGGACTCCTGAGAATTATGCTAAATCTACTCTGCTTGTGCTCTAGAAAAGGAACAACAAAGCCTGGATGACAGCACACCTGTTGACAACATGGTTTACTGACTATTTTAACCCCGCTGTTGACACCTCCTCCTCAGGAATAAAAAAGGATTCTTTTCAAAATATCACTGCTCACTGATAATGCACCTGGTCACCCAAGAACTCTGATGGAGATGTACAATGAGATAAATGTTGTTTTCATTCCTGCCAATACAACATCCATTCTGCAGCCCGTGGATCAAGGAGTAATTTTGACTTTCAAGTCTTATTATTTGAGAAACACATTTTATAAGGCTATAGGTGACATAGATGTGATTCATCTGATGCATCTGGGCAAAGTAAATTGGAAACCTGGAAAGGATTTACCATTCTAGATGCCATTAAGAAGAGGTCAAAATATCAACATGAGAGGAATTTGGAAGAAGTTGATTCCAAGCCTTAAGGATGACTCTGTAGGGTGCAAAACTTCAGTGGAGGAAGTAACTGTAGATGTGGTCGAAATAGCAAGAGAACTAGAATTAGAAATGGAGTCTAAACATGGGACTGGATTTCTGCAATATCATGATACAACTTTAATGGATGAGGAGATACCTCTTATGGATGAAAGGAAAGTGATTTCTTGAGATGGAATTTACTTCTGGTAAAGATGCTGTGAGGCTGTTCAAATGACAACAAAGGATTTAGCATATTATGTAAACTTAGCTGATAAAACAACAGCAGGGTTTGAGGGGATGGACTCCAATTTTGAAAGAGGTTCTACTGTGGGTACAATGCTCTCAAATAGTATCACATGCTACAGAGAAATCACTCATGAGAAGTGGAGTCAATTGATGTGGCAAAATTAATTGTTGCTTTACTTTCAGAAATTGCTACAGCCACCCCAGCCTTCAGCAACCACCACTGTGGTCAGTCAGCTGCCATGGACATCAATGCAAGACCTCCATCAACAAAAAGATTACAACTCGCTGATAGTTCACATAATGCTTGACATTTTTTTAAACAATGAATTATTTTTAAATTAAGCCATATACATTTTTTACCAATAGTGTTTATGCACACTTAATAGACTACAGTATACTACAAACATAACTTTTATATGCATCAGGAAAGAAAAAAATTTAATTTGATTCCCTTTATTGTGATATACACTTCATTGTGGTAGCCTGGACCAACCAGCAATAACTCCAGCATATGCCTATACACTGTCCTCTTTCTTATACTCACATATACCTGGCTAGAATTAGACTTAAAATTGGCTTTTCAAATCAGAGTACTATACTCCCAGATCTATGAGACTTCCCCATGCCGTATACCCATTTCCCTCTAAATACCACTTATAATCACATCCATGATCCATTTTAACTTTTGTATGTAACCCTCTTTTTTTCCTGCCTCTTGGCCTCATCTGCTAGTGCAAAATTCCATTTATGTATATCCCCATGGGTGTCTTTCATGATCTCAGATTGAATAGGTTCCATTATACATTCTTCTTTTCTTTTCTCCTTTCCTCTGGAGGCTGATATGTGCCTTTGACACCTCTGCTGTTTCTTTTAGGCAAGAGTATAATTTAGATGGACCTCATAACTCTCCCTGCCTAAAAAGGAAATAACCATCAGATCTCCCAGATTTCCACATGGAACCTTTATTTCATGCTAACACTAACACACAAGAAACCTTTTGCTTCCAAGGCTGCTTGGCAATTATTGGGAAGTCAAAGAGAAAAACTAAGATCAGTATGTCTACTTTGTTTTCCTTGGTATTCAGCTTACTTCCAGAAGGCTTTTTCATCCCTCATGCCAATAGATTATTGTCCGGCTACAAAATGACAGGGTATAACCAGGCAGGACTGAAATCCCAAAGGAAACAGGAATAAAATATAGATAGATGTTATATTTGAATTCTGTCCCCTCAAAAAAGATATGTTGAAATCTGAGCCCCTAGTACTTCAGAATGTGACCTGATTTGGAATTAGAATGTTCATAGAGGTAATCAAGTTAAAATGAGGTCCTTAAGATGAATCCTAATCCAATATGACTGCTGCTTTTATAAAAAGGGGAAATTCATATACAGGGACAGACATGCATAGAGGGGGGATGATCTGAAGACATACAGGGAGAACACCATGGAAATAAAAGGCAGAGATCAGAGTGACATATCTACAGCCAAAGATTGCCAGCCAACCATTCCAAATTAGGAGCGGGACATGATAGAGTTTCCTTTTTAGCCTGCAGAAGAAACTGACCCTGTCAATGGCTTGATTTCAGACTTTAACCTCCAGAACAGGGAGGCAGTGCATTTCTGCTGTTTAAGCAACACAGTTTGTGGCAGCCTAGTCACCAGCAAACTAGTTCAATAGATGGTCCCCAGTTCCACTTTTCCTTCTTCAATATAGTTTACTATCCCACATTATTGAAATAGGTCTCTGCCTTCCTTCCCCCTAGATGTAAGATTTAGAAGCGGCAGGTGCTGCATCTTATACATTTATGTTTCTTTGCAGCTCTAACTGCTTGTTTTGCACACTACAGCAATGGAATTAATTTTTTCTAAATATATTTTAAAACAGAAAAATGCACTGAAGCTATTGAATAAAATATTTTTTTTACTTTCATAAGGAAAGAAAAACAAAGAAAAATAGATGTAAACAGTCTTGGAAAAACAAAATTATTTACTTCATTTTAATATAAAATATATCTCCATATACATATTTTCTCAAAATCATTAGTATTTATGACTACGAACTTTCAGTGAAGGCAGATATATTTTACAGAAATACCCTAATGCCTATATATTTATAAATTTATAAGAGCTTGTTTATTACATAAATATTAATTATGGTTTTAATCTCTATATTAATGTGACTGAAAATACAATGTTGATTATTACATTGTTTGGTATTGCATCATAATACTTTTTTAGCAACAATGAATCTAGCCCGATTTAGAATACATTAATACATGCAGAACAACAAATTAATTTAAAGGTTAGTAGTTACATATATCAAAACCACAGACTAATAGGCCCTTCTATACTATGAATTGTCTGTATTATTATTACTGAAACTTCCATTAGCCCTCTTCTAAGCATACTCATTTGACTGGAAAATTGGTTCAATACTAATGCATCACCTATTATGTTGTACTTTAAAGAAAGGAATGTTGTACTGATACAGGGCAATTGTGAATAATAAAGATATATATATATATATATATATATATATATAGTTTCTTATGGAAAGTCTGAGGTGATTTGTCAATTTTTTTTCACACAATAAGTAAATATCTCACTGATGGTGTCTATGTGAAAAACTGCTTTAGCCAAATTCTGTTTAAAAACTAAAAACAAGAACTGTTGAAATATATAATTATGCATCTTGAATGAGATTTAGAGGTCAATTTAAAAACAAAGCTTAAACCATTCAATTAATCTATAATAAGGCTTTTTTTTACTATACTTTTAGCTTTAGGTATCTCTTTTTGACACTACATAGGCATAACTAAAGAAATGGAAATGTTATAATGCGTGGTGGTGGGAAGCAGGATGAGTGCTATGTGGAGGTAACTTTTTGCTCTATGATCCTGGTTTCTTTTTTTAGTACAAGGTCAAATATTCAGTTATTTTTCTTGAGTTTTAAGTTCAAAGTGAACATTTGCTGAAACCATGACCTGAATTCATATCAGAAAATTTTGTGACCACAAACCAAATCAACACATAATTAAGTACAAGGCATGTAGGTCAATTAAATTTTTAATAAGTCTGGTATTTAAACTTCTAAGAACTAAAAATTATTTAAACCCTGCTTTTTATATAAAAAGTTTTTGGAGGAAAATGATTATATTTCTGATTGGCGATGATGAAGGGAAGAAATTGAACTAAGAAGGACTGTGGGTTACTTTTGGAAATTAACATGATTTTCCTGAAAACTCAACGTAACTCCATTTTGATGAAAGCCTGCTCTGAGCTGTTATGATAGATGATTAGACATATTGATAGACAATTGAGACAAGTTCTATACAAATGTGATTATTAGAAAACAGGGCAAATTGATGCATAAATGAGAGCTGACTTAGGTAGTTCAGACAATAAAAGTTTGGAGAGAGTATTCATCAACTAAATTGTCATAGGACTTTCACCTTTGTAGGAGAAACTGAGTTCAATCTTGTACAGTACCTACAGTCCTATACACAATCACTTGTGCTGGGATTTCCTTGGGTCCTGGTGACACGACGAGCGGGACGCAGCGACAGGGACGTTGCCAACCACCGATAATTGGAACGTGAGGGACGTTTCTCAATGGAAACGCGAACGGTCCTAGAAAGCAAGGGCACCATGAACGTCCCCGAAAGCCATGGAGATGGACCAAGAGCTGAGGGCTAATGGCAAACTTTATTAGGAACAGCATCTTATTTTATACCCTCCTTGCAAGCTTGGAGAGCACAGTAAATGTTACAGTGAATGTTTTACTCAGAACAGTAGCTACAGATAAAGGAAAGGCAGATCAGGAACATTCTGCAACTGTGCGTGGGTATATCTCCGGTGCCATGGCTTCTTGTCGCACTTGGCTGATGACCAGGAAGGCTCTGTCCTGCACGTCCTCCTGGGACTTCGTCAAGTCCTATGATCCCAGCGCTCTGGGAACAGAAGTCCGATAAAGACAATACGTACACAAGGACGGTGCTGGGAACACAGGTCCGATAAGGACAGTTTGTCCCATTTCCCAACAATCACTGTTTTCAAGGACTTACAAACTAAGAGGGAGATACTTTATATGTATACATAATTAGACTAGGAAGTGGCATATTGTACATTTCAGAAGAAATGTAGAAGAAAAGAGTGAAAAGGGAATTCAAATGAGTGAGAGGTCACTGCTGGCTGGGATGATGATATAAAGTGCCTTAAAAGATACAGTAATCTGGAACTTGTCAAACTGGTAAGGGGTGAGGTGCATAATATCATGAAAATCTTTCCCTTTAAAGGAATTCAAAGGATCTGAAGTATTTTTTTGAGGTAATGTTCTATCATAATCCCTCTTTCTGTATTATTTTATAATAAGATGGAGACTATTGATCATTACACATTATGATAGCATTATATTCCCTTTAACTTCATTTAAATGTTGGAGTCATGGGATTAAGTCTATACATGCCAATATAACCTAGACAGGTGAAAAAATCAGTGAAGTTCATGTCTTTGAGGTGGACCCCATGGCAGGAAATCACTGCAAGTGAAGCTTATGTTCACTTTTACATTTCTTGCATTTACATATTATTACATAATAATGTATGAAATTTATTGAGTAATTATTTAGTGCCAAGCTTTTAACATTATCTTTACATTATTTCATTTAATATTCTTAGAATTTTGTGTAGTAGGACATCTTTAAATCCCCATCTTAAAAATAAGGAAATAAGTAATCTGGACACATATGCAGTGAATAATGGAGAGAAATTTGAATCAGGGAGTTTAATCAGAGCCTATGTGCTTAACTTATGATGTTTTTCAGACATCTTAAGCCCCTAATTACCCTTCGACATTGCATTACATTTGTCTTTGATTTCAGAGTAGAAACATTCATAATACAAACTATAAGTTCATATGACAAATCAAGAGCGTACCTTTATAATATCTTCATGTTCTGAGAACTTCAGTGTATAGCATTGTGAGCTGGCATGTTGCAACACAAAAACGTACCATATAATATTCCATTTCAGTCAGGGTTTAACGAAAATACTCTATCCAGACCTATAAGCAGTAATTTCCTTTAAAAGTAGATGTAAGCTTCAAAACCTCCAAAACACAAAATCCTTCTATATTTTTCTCATAACCTTTTGCTCTATTACTAAACTCTTTGTAGTTTATATTACTTTATTATTTCCTGGGCTTTGATTTTAGTTAGTATATGAATTACAAGCTTGATCACTATGTTTGAATTATTTGCTTCTTAGTTTTTAAGATACTAATTATACATACTGTATATTTTTATATCTCTTCCAAGTTAATGTTATATGACTTTGAGGAAGCCCCTTCAAGTCTGTGGCTTATAGATTCCACAAATGATTAATGGTCTGAATTATTTCTACAATTCCATTTAGCTCTGAATGTTATATTCTCAATCACCTCCTTCCCAAAGAGGTAAGATCTCAACGGTTTTAACCATGAGGGAGTTGATGGACCCTCTACACTGGGCTCTATCCTCTAGGTGTGGAGCCAGAAATAGAGGGGGAGCTCAGAGTGCTGGCTCCTATAGACAAGCCAACATTGTCATCATGTGTAGAATCAAAGGAATAAACCTTCTCTTTTATAGGTTAGTAAACAGAATTTTAGTGAAATTTTATCTAATTCATAAGTCTGTTCCTTGTTTACTTTATCCCATGAACTTTTACCAACCAGGTAATGTTAAATAAACTGATGGTCAAATAAAAAAAACAATTGCTATAAGCATTGGCAAAATATAATTCAAATTACTCCTGTATTTGTGCTATTTATTCTCTGTGTTTTATCTCACTTAATCTTACTAAGTTTGTATCTATTACTATTATCTATCATAAATACTTTGCATTATCCACTTTGTACATGTTTTACAGTGAAATACTCTACCTGTCAGCACCCCAAAGTTGTATGCTAAAATGTTAAATTAAAAAAGGAAATCAAAGAGGGGCACCTGGGTGACTCGGTTGACTGTTCCACTTTGGCTCAGGTCATGATCTTGAGGTTCGTGAGTTCAAGTTCCGTTTTGGGCTCTGTGCTGACAGCTCAGATTCTGTTTCAGATTCTGCGTCTTCCTCTCCCTCTGCCCTTCTCCTGCTTGCATTCTCTCTCTCTCTCTCTCAAGAATATATAAACATTACAAAATTTTTTTAAAATGAAATAAAGGGTAATAGGGTAGACAAAGATAAATTTCAGTAAAGTTTTTATAAATTCCACTTTTTAAAAGCTAATATGTAGATTATGGTTTGACACTGGAAGAATTATAGCTGTAGTTATAAAATATCAGAGTTTATTCAGCTGACTTTGAACTATAAGTTAGTAAATTAGTTAGTATGATGTATAACAGTAGGATAAATTAAAGAGCCAAGTAAAAGCTCACATTATTTCAATTTTTTAAACTTGCTTTTTACAATATATATTTTGCATATTTATAAGAATTTCTCATTATTAAATTATTGCTTTGTAAGAACAATCTGGAAAATTTAAAAAAAAATTTAATATTTATTTCTTTTTGAGAGAGAGACACACACAAAGTGTGAGCGGGGGAGGGTCAGAGAGAGAGGGAGACACAGAATCCAAAGCAGGCTCCGGGCTCTGAGCAGTCAGCACAGAGCCTGACATGGGGCTCAAACTCATGAACTGTGAGATCGTGACCTGAGCCAAATTTTGATGCTTAACCCACTGAGCCACCCAGGCGCCCCTGGAAAAACTTTAAAACAGTGAAAGCCTTGTTATCTAAAGTCCCCATCTATAACCTTTTTAAATGTTTATTTATTTTGAGAGAGAGAATGTAAATGTGCATGCAAGTGGGAAAGGGGAAAAGAGAGAGAGGGAGCGAGAGGATCCAAGCAGGCTCCTCACTGTTGGTGCAGAGTCTGATGTGGGGCTCGACCCTAGGAACCGTGAGATCACTACCTGAGCCAAAATGAAGATTTAGAGGCTTAGCTGACTGAGCCATCCAGGCACCCCAGGAAGTTTGTTTTCTTTCAACAGTTATTTATTGGTTGAAATATTTACATTCGTTTACATCTGATTGGGCTAATAAACATTTTAATCTTTATGAGTCAAACCGAAAAGTCAAGAGATTAAGGTTTTGAGTTCATTTGTGTTCTCTGAGGCAGGACAAGTTATATTTTATACCAAAATATAAAAAGCCTATCAATAACTTAGAGTGGACAGATTCATTAATAAAAAAGGAAGTGGGGCAAAAAAGAAGCAAAGTGGAAAGAAAAAAGGAAAGGGAAGGAGAAGACAAATATAAATGACAATGAAGAGGTGAGGTCAGGTAAGTTCATCCTTGCTCTTTGGTACCCTTGATCACATTTCTCCAACTTAAAACTGGTTCTCTATTACTGTTTGAGTCAAAGCACCTCTTCATCCTTCTTCATCAGTACCATCTATTTTACTCTTGGATATCTTTTTTCATTCAATAAACAGTATGCCTTTTTTCACCATCTTTACCTCAAAGTCTGTAAATCTCCTAGGTGACTCTGACATCCAAGGGAGTGAAACACCACATATGGCCTCATATCCTGGTCTACCAACCTGGCATTTCTGTATCTTCACTGCCCACCTCCTTAGTTTGTTTGACAAGAAAATTACTGTTGGAATATGTTCTATAATTATTACATATTACTGTCCAACATTTTTTTTCTGTATCCATATAGAATGGCATCGTCCATTCCACTTATCTCTTCACAGGTGGATTGGAAACTTGTGTTTGGACCCATTAGATAAAGGTACAATGACAGACTTGTTTTAGCTGTGCTTCTAAAACACTAAAAAATACATTTCTTGATATTCAAAATAGTAACTTTATAACTACATTTCAATTATGTTAATTGTTATGTTTGTCATTTCCTGTACCAGCATCACATTCATATAATTATTGAGAAGAAAATTCCAAATTCCAATTCTCCCAAATTATTTCTTAATTTATTTTCATTAAGATTATTTTATACACATTCATCTTGATTAATTTTATAATTTTTTGGTCATGTTCCAAAATAATCATAATAAAATTTCAAGTAAAACTGCATTTCATATTAGACTATTTGTGGGCAATTGGCATCCTTTCGATAATGAGTGTTTCAATTTAGTAATGTTTCTCTGTGTATTTAACACTTTATTTATGACATACATTTTGTTTTTATTTTTTTAAGTTTTTATTTTAATTCTAGTTAGTTAACATGCAGTGTTATATTAGTTTCGGGAGTACAATATAGTGATTCAACACTTCCATACATCACCCCATGCTCATTAGGACAAGTGCACTTCTTAATCCTCATCACCTACATAGCCCACATCCTCACTCCCCTCCCTTCTGGTAACCATTAGTTTGTTCTCTATAGTTGAGTCTGTTTCTTGGTTTGTGTCAGTCTCTCTCTTTTCCCTTTGCCACTTGGTTTCTTAAACTCCACATATGAGTAAAATTATATGGTATTTGTCTTTCTCTAACTGACTTATTTTGCTTATTAGCATTACACTCTCTTAGCTCCATCCATGTTGTTGAAAATGGCAAGATTTCATTCTCTTTGATGGCTGAGTAATAAATATAGTTATAGATATAGATATCTATATATTGATACATACACACATATATCACATACATATACATATATCAACATCTTATTTATCCATTCATCAGTAGATGGACACTTGGGTTGCCTCCCTGTCTTGGCTATTGCAAATATTGCTGCTATAAACAAGGAGTGCATGTATCCCTTTAAATGAGTGTTTTGTATTCTTTGGGTAAATACCCAAGAGTGCAATTGACGGATCCTAGGGTAGTTCTATTTTTCACTTTTTGAGGAACCTCCATACTGTTTTCCAGAGTGGCTACACCAGTTTATATTCCCACCAACAGTGAAACACTTTGGTGCATCTGAAAGTTTTTAGACTGGTGTGTTTTCATTTTCATTTGTTTCCATGTACTTTTTAATTTCTTCTTTTATTTCCTGGTTCACCCATTCATTGTTTAGGAGGATGTAGTTGTGGTCTTTCCAGATTTTTTCTAGGGGTTGACTTCTAGTTTCATAGTGGTCAGAAAAGATGCATGGGATAATTTTGACGTTCTTGAATTTGTTGAGGCTTGTTTTATGGGCTAATGTGTGATCTATTCTGGAGAATGTTCCATGTACACTTGAAAATAATGTATATTCTGCTGTTTTAGGATGAAATGTTCTGAAAATATCTGTTAGATCCATTTGTTCCAGTGTGTCATTCAAAGCCTTTGTTTCCTTGTTGATTTTCTGTTTAGATGATCTGTCCAGTGTTGTAAGTGGGGTGTGAAAGTCTCCCGCTGTTATTATAGCGTCATTAATTTGTTCCTTTATGTTTGTTAATAAGTGTTTCATGTATTTGAATGCTCCTATGTCTTATGCATAAATATTTATAATTGTTAAATCTTCTTGCTTGACTGTCCCCTTTATTATTATTATATAGTGTCCTTCTTTGTCTCTTGTTACAGTGTTTTAAAGTCTATTTTGTCTGATGTAAGTATTGCTGTTCCAGCTTTTTTTTTGATATCCATCTGCATAATAGATGTTTCTTCATCTTCTCATTTTCAATCTGCAGCTGTTTTAGGTCTAAAACGAGTCTCTTGTAGACAGCAAATAGATGGGTCTTGTTTTTCTTTTTTATTCATCTGTCACTCTGTGTCTTATGATTAGAGTGTTTAGCCCATTGACATCAAAGTAATTATTGATAGATACGTATTTATTGCCATTTTGTTACTTGCTTTGTGGTTATTTCCAAAAATTTTTTTCACACTGCAAATCTTTTTTTATTTTATTTTTTAATTTTACTTATTTATTTATTTATTTTAATTTATAGTTTATTGTCAAGTTGGTTTCCACATAACACCCAGTGCTCTTCCCCACAAGTGCCCTACTCTATGACCATCACCTTCCTTCCCCTTTTCCCCTCCCCCTTCAGCCCTTAGTTTGTTTTCAGTATTCAAGAGTCTCTCATGATTTGCCTCCCTCCCTCTCCCTAACTCTTTTCCCCTCTTTCCCTCCCCATGGTCCTTTGTTAGGTTTCTCCTGTTAGACCTATGAGTGAAAACATATGGTATCTGTCCTTCTCCACCTGACTTATTTCACTTAGCATGATACACTCGAGGTCCATCCACTTTGCTACGAATGGCCAGATTTCATTCTTTCTCATGGCCATGTAGTATTCCATTGTATAGATGAACCACATCTTCCTAATCCATTCATCCATTGATGGACACTTAGGCTCTTTCCATGATTTGGCTATTGTTGAAAGTGCCACTATGAACATTCGGGTACATGTGCCCTTATGCATCAGCACTTCTGTATCCCTTGGGTAAATCCCCAGCAGTGCTATTGCTGGTTCATAGGGGAGTTCTATTGATAGTTTTCTGAGGAACCTCCACACTGTTTTCCAGAGCGGCTATACCAGTTTACATTCCCACCAACAGTGTAGGAGGGTGCCCATTTCTCCACATCCTCACCAGCATCTATAGTCTCCTGATTTGTTCATTTTATCCACTCTGACTGGCGTGAAGTGGTATCTCAGTGTGGTTTTGATTTGTATTTCCCTGATGATGAGTGATGCTGAGCATCGTTTCATGTATCTGTTGGCCATCTGGATGTCCTCTTTGGAGAAGGGTCTATTCATGTCTTCTGCCCATTTCTTCACTGGATTATTCGTTTTTCGGGTATGGAGTTTGGTGAGTTCCTTGTAGATTCTGGATACTAGCCCTTTATCCCATTCGTCATTTGCAACTATCTTTTCCCCTTCCGTTGGTTGCCTATTAGTTTTCTTGACTGTTTCCCTTGCTGTGCAGAAGCTTTTTATCTTGATGAGGTCCCAACAGTTCATTTTTGCTCTTGATTCCCTTGCCTTTGGGGATGTGTCGAGTAGGAAATTGCTGCGGTTGAGGTCAAGGAGGCTGTTTCCTGCTTTCTCCTCTAGGGTTTTGATGGTTTCCTGTCTCACATTCAGGTCCTTCATCCATTTTGAGTTTCTTTTTGTGTATGGTGTAAGAGAGTGGTCTAGTTTCATTCTTCTGCA
>CM053573.1:47560438-47681386 GCA_028646485.1 Cryptoprocta ferox
TGTGTCTGTTTTTGTGCCAGTACCATACTGTCTTGGTGATGACAGCTTTGTAGTAGAGGCTAAAGTCTGGGATTGTGATGCCTCCCGTTTTGGTTTTCTTCTTCAATATTACTTCAGCTATTCGGGGTTTTTGTGGTTCCATACGAATTTTAGGATAGTTTGTTCTAGCTTTGCGAAGAATGCTGGTGCAATTTTCATTGGGATTGCATTGAATGTGTAGATTGCTTTGGGTAATAATGACATTTTAACAATGTTTATTCTTCTGATCCATGAGCATGGAATGTGTTTCCATTTCTTTGTGTCTTCTTCAATTTCTTTCAGAAGTTTTCTATAGTTTTCATCGTACAGGTCTTTTACATCTTTGTTTAGGTTTATTCCTAGGTATTTTATGGTTTTCCATGCCATTGTGAATGGGATCAGATTCTTGATTTATCTTTCAGTTGCTTCATTATTGGTGTATAAAAATGCAACCGATTTCTGTACCCTGCGACTTTGCTGAATTCATGGATCAGTTCTAGTCAGCTTCTGGTGGAGTCTGTCAAGTTTTCCATGTAGAGTATCATGTCATCTGCGAAAAGTGAAAGTTTGACTTCATCTTTGGCAATTCTGATGCCTTCTATATATCTTTCTTTTTCTATTTTTTGGAAACTTTTAGAAGGATGGGTGTTAACTATGCTTTAAATGTCTGGTAGAATTCTCCTGGGAAGCCATCCGGCCCTGGGATCTTATTCGTTGGGAGATTTTTGATAACTGATTAGATTTCTTCACTGGTTATGTGTGTGTTCAGATTTTCTATGTCTTCCTGTTTGAATTTTGGTAGTGGATGTGTGTTTAGGAATTTGTCCATTTCTTCTAGATTGTCCAGTTTGTTTGCATATAATTTTTCATAGTAATCTCTGATGATTGCTTGTATTTCTGAGGGGTTGGTTGTGATAGATCCATTTTCATTCATGATTTTGTCTATTTGGGTATTCTCTCTTTTTTTTTCTGAGGAGTCTGGGTAGAGGTTTATCAATTTTTTTTTATTTTTTCAAAAAACCTACTCTTGGTTTCATTGATATGTTCAACTGTTTTTTTTTTTTTTGGATTCTATATTGTTTATTTCTGCCCTGATCTTTATTATTTCTCTTCTTCTGCTGGGTTTGGGGTTCTCTTGCTGCTCCCCTTCTAGTTCCTTTAGGTGCTCTGGTAGATTTTGAATTCACACTTTTTCTCGTTTGTTGAAATAGGCCTGGATTGCCAAAATTTTTTTTTCTGATCCTTTCTTGTCTTTATCTCTTTCATGTGTTGCTGACTTTCTTTAGTGATATGTTTGGCTATTTTTGTCCTTATTCTTTGCATTATTACTAGTGGTTTTTGGTATATAGTTACCATTAGTTTTGTATATAACTTTTCTGCATATAGCAGTCTATATTAAGTTGATGGCCATTTAAGTTTGAACACATTCTTTTCCTCTCCCCACATTTTAGGTATATGTTACTATATTTTATATCTTTTTTTTTTATGAATTCCTTGACTGATTTTTTACAGAAATATTCATATTACTCCTTTTGTGTTTCCTTCTATCAGTTTTGGTCTCTCCTTTCCACATTTTGAGTGGAAAATATCACTATATTTTGCATATTTAACTATAATAAGTATTGGTGTGCATATGACGTACACTTTATAACTTTTATATAGGTTCTATGTTTCCTACTTAAACTAATTTGTAGACTTTTTTGCTATTGGAAATGGCATTTTTTCACCATTGTATTCTCAAGTACACAAATTTTCACTTACAGAATAAAAAATATTTTTTGTATTTATGACTATCTTATTAAGTTTTCATAATACAACCAGTAGTATAAGTTATCAATTGTATCACCATCAAATAATAATTATTTTCCTTTTTAGATACCTATGTTTTTACTAAATGTCGTATTGACTAGAATTGTCAAATAATGTGATATTCAGTAATCATACTGGAAAATTTCTTTTGTTTCTGATAATAATTGAAATTTTTTTAGATATTTACTATTAGGAAAATGTTGACTGATAGATGAAGCAGATTTTATTTTATTTAGTGGCATTAAAAATGACTACTTTACCAGATTTTGTTGTTAGTTTCTAAGATGAAAAAATTCTAAATGTTATCAAATACTTTTTTAGGTCTTGAGATGGTTCACTTTCACTGTGATTTACTATGGTCAAAGATTATACTGACATATTTCCTAATAGTGACAAATAATTCAATCACTTGAAAGATTTCCATAGTCCTTAATTATTTTTGTTAGCCCTTAATTTCTAATGTATTTTTCACATAGATTAATAAATTATATTTTTCTATAGTATCTTTTGCATTATCACAGGATTCTAATTTTTTCTATAATACATAAATGTTGAAATAACTTCAGAATTAGTTATTTTAAAGACTTATAATCACTAGCCCAGGGATTTTGCTAAAGATAATTATATACAATTAATTTGTGCAACAATTGTGGTGTTAAATTTCAGATCTATAACGGCATTATATTTATATCTCTGTCTATTATTACTTCAATCAAGCCATAATGGCCTTTCTGTTATTTTTTTTTAATACGTCAAATCATTCTATGTTTTACTGCCTGTAGTTGCTCTTACCTCAACCTATAAATTTTACCTCTAGTTGAATCTGAGGAGTTCACTTTTTCTCTTCATCCACATCTCTACTTTACTATTATCATTTTAGATAGGTTTTCCTTAACCATTATTCTATCTAGAGTAACATTGTTCAGATGCCCTTTTCTTTCCTTTTTTTGTTACATTTTTCATCAATTTTTAAATCTGTTTTACAGTACATATCTTTGAAAGAAATACATGCTATTATTATTTAAATTATATTAGCATTGTGAGTAATCTACTATTAAAAGTTTTACATTCTTCCCTAAACATATGTGTATATTGTTGCAGCCTTTTTATTGTTACGAATCTTATATTTCACTTCTCTTCTTTTTAATAATCAAACTTTACAAAAGATTATTGGTGTTTTTAAAATTTACATAAATATTAAATGTTATTTTGTATAAATTTCTTTTATTTGTTCTCTTTTCTTATTTTTAATTTTTCTTACATTTATTATTTCTTATGCTTGTTTTCATATGTTTAAATTGACCTTTTAGTTCATTAAGTTGTCTTTCTTTATGAGCACTTAATATATATAGTTTTCTATAACAAATTTACTGAATAGCATTTTTATTTTGGTTAACGATGCTTTTTCTTTCAGAATAGTCTATAACGTGCCCCTGAATTTCTTATTTAAATAGAGAGTTATTTAAGGGAGTGTATTATTTGTGCATTTCCATATAGGTTTTACTTGTGCTTATATCAGAAAATGTGGTTGATATTTTGTCTATATATAATTTCCTTAAGTTTCTTTGAGTTATATAATTTTCAAAAAAGGTAAAAAGCAAACATAAACTGAACACTTCACAAAAATTTTAATTAACTCACTAATTAATAATTGAACCAGGTATATGTTAAACTAATCTTAAGTGTATTTTAAAAGCTAGATATATTTAGATAATTTAATAAAGTAATGTTGGGAAAACCATACTGGCTTACATATAAAACTGATTATTGACTAAGAGACCAAAACACCACAATCACTGTGGTTATTTGTATCTTTATCAGACAAAATCTACAAATTAAACTTTGCTCTGGGAAAAACAATCAAAGCCAAACCATAATTTATTGTGTGTATTACCAAGCTTTGCATAATCTTCTTGTGGGGAAAGCTAAGAAACAGTCACAGGCCCACTAAAATACTTGGATTTAATCATAGGATTATAAAATGATTCTCCTCCCTCACATTTATCATCACATAAAGAGGGTGGCAATGTAATGATAAATTACAGCTGAAAGCACTGCAAAGAACAGACTCTAGCTAAAGAGGAGCTTTTAGGGAAGCCCAAAGATAAGAGGGGACACTAGAGGAAGGACACTTGCAGAATTTCTAGCCTCTTGGCACCTACAGCTACATACAATACTTAATATGGTCAACTCCTAGTCAGATTGACCAATTAGCTTACATTAAATGTATATTTAAGTCAGTTCCTATACCCAATAAGTAACATCTGAATTGTAACAACAATAACAACAACAACAACAACAACAAAGTACAAGGCATGCTAAAAAGGTAAGAAGAAACACAGTCTGAGAAAAAGTAAACCTCAGCTTAAGACTCAGCTATGATGCAGATGCTGGAATTATCAGACACGGAATGTAAAATAACTGATTAATATTTTAATGACTGTGATGTAATGTAGACAACATGCAACAGATGGTCATTGAAAGTAAGATATGGAGACTCTAAGAAAGAGTCAAAGGAAATCGTAAGAATCAAAAGCACAGTCACAGAAATGAAAAATGCCTGTGATGAGCACATTTGTAGACTGAACACAGTCAAGGAAAGAATAAGTGAGCTTCACAATTTTGATAAAATACAGAGAAAAATATTCATTCAATTGGGCTGTGTTACTTAAAAGTTTTCAATTATCATGGCTGAACTTATGCACAATAGCTCATATAAACACAAAAATATTTTTCCTTTATGGCTGGTTTCTTTTTGTTTTCTGATTTCAATTTCCAGATAATGTTACTTTTTCTTTAGTTAAACAATAAATACTTTTCCTCCATTTCTTACCCAAATATGTGCTGTGTTAGTATTTTTACTTATTTCTACTTGTTTATTTAATTCTGGAATTTGTGATTGTGAATGAAATCTGTTGAAATATCTTCAGTATTAAGTACAGCTTTAAAGCTGAATTAACTACCCAGTTTGTCACATATAGTCATTTCCTGCAATGCTACTTTCGAAGATTATCATCAGATATCCAACACTTAGAAAGATGATGATGTTGTAAAGAGCATTGGGCATACTAATTCTGGACCTTAGCAGCAATGCAGGACTAAACTCACGCAATGACTATATTTATTTTAGTACATGTTTTAATTCCCAAACGGGTTGCCAGTAGTTAAGGAAAAATAACATTTTAAAAAAGTTTTATTTATTTATTTTGAGAGGGACAGAGACAGCAAGAATAGAGAAGGGGCAGAGAGAGAGAATCCCAAGTAGGCTCCGCACTGAGTCCACAAAACCATGAGATCAAGGGGGCACCCAGGTGGCTCAGTCAGTTAAGCGTCTGGCTTCGGCTCAGGTCATGATCTCACAGTTCGTAGGTTCGAGCCCCGCTTCAGGCTCTATGCTGACAGCTAGCTTAGAGCCTGGAGGTTGCTTCAGATTCTGTGTCTCCCTCTCTCTCTGACCCTCCCCTACTCGCGCTGTCTCTCTCTGTCTCTCAAAAATAGATAAAAAACATTAAAAACAAACCATGAGATCACGATCTAAGCGAAAGCAAGAGTGGGTGCTTAACCAACTGAGCCACTCAGGTGTCTCAGGAAAAATAACTTTCTAAATTACTATCTAAGTTTGTAATAAAAATAAAAAAATGAGAATGGGGAGGGAGAAGCATTATGGAAATTTCCACATTTATTTAGATATTTATTTGTTTATTTATAAAGTTTATTTATTTTGACAGTGACAGAGAACATGTGTGTGAGCATGCACACATGTGAGTGGGGGAGGGAGGGAGAAAGAGAGAGAGAGAGAGAGAGAGAGAGAGAGAGAGAGAGAGAGAGAGAGAGAGAGGAGAGAGAATCCCAAGCAGGCTCTACACTGTCATCATGGAGCCTGATGCAGGGCTTGATCACACCAACCTGGAGATCATGACCTGAGCCAAAACCGAGAGTCTGACCCTTAACTAACTAAGCCACCCAGGTGCTCCTATTTAGATATTTAGAACATGAAATATGTCAAGGGTAATGTGTGTAAATTCAAAACAAAATAGCAGAAGTAATCATTCTAATGAAATTTAAATGACAGATTTAATTCTTTTCAGAGGTTTAATATAGATGTTTTCCTCTAATTGCTTCCTCCTATGATCAGATTATCTGAAATTTCCTCCAGTAGCTACATTTTGGGAAGATAAAACAAAATGAATGTTGCCCTTATTCTATTTGAGCAAGTGTGTAACTCTGGGTCAGTCCTTATACCAGTGGCCACTAGGTTATCATTCTGGCATGTTTTATAGTGAGTGACCAATACTATGGTCAGAACATGTATCTTCATTCATAGTTTTATATAATGCATTATAGCAAGTCTCCACTAATCAAAATAATCCACATCATTATTTCCTTCCCACCAAATCTATGAGAAATATTATCGCTTCATTTGTGACTTATTTTCACTGAATTTTTTTTATTTCTTTAGATATTCTGTCCTACAGGATGTCATTTAATTTCTTTTATTTCCCCATGGTTTTGAAATATTTTAAGTACTTTCAATATTGTGCTGATATTATGATTAAGTCCTGTAAAAAAAACTTCTTTGTTCATGCCATGGTCAGGAGTAAAGGCTCTATGCAAAATATATGAGTAAAGTAAAAGACTGTGCAGCAATTTAAAATTGAATCTGAAAAAAGAGATCACTGACTATAAGAATTTCAAAGTGATATTTCATTTTTTATCTATGTTATATATTTTACATTATATGTTTTATATAATATATGTTATATATAAATAACATTACTTATTATATGTAAATATAATATACCTTATTATATATAATTTATAAATTATATATAATTATACAAATATACTATATATTATTATATTTATATTTACATGATTTGATATATGTATATATTGTGAAATGACTGCCACAATAAAATTAGTTAACATACCCATCACCTCATATAGGTACCTCTGTGTGTATGTGTGTTTGTGTGCATGTGTGTGTATGTACCTGTGTTGAGAACCTTTATTTATTCCCTTAGCAAATTCCAAGTATACAATGTTACCTGTATTCACCATGATGTTTGTTAGATCCCCATAAGTTATTAATTTTGTAACTGAAATTTTGTTCATTTATTCTTTTTTTTTTTTTTTTGAGTTTCTAGTATGCATGAACTGAGAATGTGACACTGTCTTTTCCCTAGGAAACTCACAGGCTGGTAGAAGTCACGGGTTTGAGACAAGTAAGCTATAATAATGGTAACTGCATAGTATTTTATGCTGAAAAGTTTGTTCAAGCTTAAGGAAGAGAGTAAGTGGATTAAAAGAAGAGATTGTTTCTATAAATTATATAAAACTTTGTTATAAATATTTTAACTATTGTTACATAATTTTCTCTCTTTAAATGTTCTAAAAAATATACAGAGAGGCATCTCTTTTATAGAGATATTGATGGTTAAATTTAGTATGTTTATTTATTTTAACTAATAAATTCCCATCTCATAAAACAGTGTCGAATGATTTATAGACAATATTGAAAGTCGAATGTTCTAAGGACATGCTTTTAGTTTAGATGTATTTTTCTCAGCTTGAAAGCTAAGAACCTAGAATTTATGATTTCAGTGATCTTGTTTGTGTCTAGCACAACTTAAAAAGTTATGAGTGAAAATTACAGAGTCTCAATGTTTTAATATTTAATAATGTTCAAATTGGCATAGATGAAAGTTGCAAAAATATGTTTCTTCTAATGCTTATGTTTACTTTTTTCATGGCTCGCATGTCCACAAACACATGCATTTCACTCCACCCATTTCACTTTTGCTCACAGGAAACATTTAAAACTGGTTTTCTCAGACTTTCATGGTGACTGCTCTTCTTCCCAATCTTTTTGTACGCTTACCAACCAGACCTGCATAAAGAATAAAAACTACATCTATTTATCTGCTGCCAAGATATGGAGCATAGTATTGAGCAGCAGCCTGGATACAAGTTTCTGAGCAAATGATTTGTGATTGGATCTGCCTCCCTTTTTTACTGAGGCTACCATTGGTTCGAGTGCTCTGTTCAATTTGAGATTATAACAGCCAGAAAATGATCACAAGGTGAATTTCAATACATTGAATTTATGGTAAGTGTGAAGGATAATTTGCTGACAGCTTTAAATTGTAAGCACTTCTTTCAATTGTAAATATATCCAAATTGCTTTGTTTTTCTCATAAGAGATTCAGCACCTTGAAACAAAGATTTGCTATAAAACAAGCTTTCCAACAAACATCTGCTCCCTGTCTCTAAAGCCCTGAGAAAGGTGAAATAGAACTCTGGCTGTACTCATCTTTGTATGAGTAAAGGAATTAACATTCTTTAAAAAGTTAAAACACCAGACCTGTTTCAAATATATCTGTTTAGTTTGGAGACATGGTCTACACCAATATAAATCTAAAACCGTAAGTCTGAGTAAAATAATTTGAGGTTTTTATTTTTATGTTGCTTGAACATTTGCATGTTTTATGTTTTGGGAGATTCATCAGGTAGTTATAAAAAATGACTACATATTATAAAAAATCATAAAGATTAGCCTTCCTCGGGAGGGCTTCATGATCTACAAACATTCACCTGTTAATATGTGTAGAAATGTAGAATATTAACAGAAGGTGCTATGCAAGAATACTACATAAACTAACAAACATGAAAACACACACAAAGTCACTAGTGCATTGAGATATCATCAGATAAATCAGATAAATGCATTGAGATATCATCACATATTCATTAGATTAACCAAAACTAAAAATTATGAAATAGAAATTTTGAGAACATTGGAACACTTATGCACTGTTGATGACAGTATCAGTTGTTACAACTACTTGGGAAAACCATTTGACATGTTCTAGTAAAGCTGAAGATAGATGACGGCACATGACTCCCTACCCCTAGTTATACACCTTAGAGCAACTCTGTCAAATAGTAAAATTCAAGTCTGATATGTAAATTAAACTTTTCTAGTAGCCATATTAAAAATAATAATGGTGATATAAAATTTAATAATTTACTTCATTTAGCTCACTATATCTAAAACGTTATTTTAACAATTAAAATAAAATTATTTATGAGATATTTATTATTTTTTGGTATTGCTTTCAAAATCAAGTGCCTATTTTATACTTAGAGCACATCCAGATTGTAACAACCACATTTTAAGTAATTACTAGACACATGTGGCCAGTGTGTGTTGTACTGGACATGCAGCCTTAGTAAACTCTTTCATATGTGCACCACGAAGTATGCACAAGAATGTTCATAGTGAAATTATTATTAATGGTCCATATTGATCAATGCTGAGTCAGTAAAACAGAACCCATGGCTGTGATCCAATAGAGGAAATGTAAAATACAAAGCTACTTACATTCATGTTGTAAGTGTTGAAAACCCTCCAAATCAAACAAGTAAGCAAGCAAACAAACCGTGAGCCAACGCAGAGATAAATAACAGCATAAAATTGGGAACTCACCAAAATAAAAAGCTTCTGCACAGTGAAGGAAACGATCAGCAAAACTAAGAGGCAACCAATGGAATGGGAGAAGATTTTTGCAAACGACATATCAAATAAAGGGTTAGGATCCAAAATCTATAAAGAACTTATCAAATTCAACACCCAAAAAACAAATAATCCAGTGAAGAAATGGGCAAAAGACATGAATAGACACTTTCCAGAGAAGACATCCAGATGGCCAACAGACACATGAAAAAATGCTCAACATCACTCATCATCAGGGAAATACAAATCAAAACTACAATGAGATACCACCTCACACCAGTCAGAATGGCTAAAATCAACAAGTCAGGCAACAACAGATGTTGGCGAGGATGCAGAGAAAGAGGATCTCTTTTGCACTGCTGGTGGGAATGCAAACTGGTGCAGCTACTCTGGAAAACAGTATGGAGGTTCCTCAAAAAATTAAAAATAGAACTACCCTGCAACCCAGCAATTGCACTACTAGGTATTTATCCAAGGGATACAGGTATGCTGTTTTGAAGGGGCACATGCACCCAAATGTTTATAGCAGCACTAGCAACAATAGCCAAAGTATGGAAAGAGCCCAAATGTCCATCGGTGGATGAATGGACAAAGAAGATATGGTATATGTATATATATATATATATATATATATATATACACACATACATACATATAGATATATGGAATATTATTCAGCAATAAAAAAGGACATCTTACCATTTGCAACTATGTGGATGGAACTAGAGGGTATTATGCTAAACGAAATTAGTCAAAGACAAATATATGACTTCATTCATATGAGGATTTTAAGATACAAAACAGCTGAACATAAGGGAGGGGAAGAAAAAATAATATAAAAAGAGGGAGGGGGACAAAACGTAAGAGACTCTTAAATATGGAGAACAAACAAAGGGTTACTGGGGGCGTTGTGGGAGGAGAGATGGGCTAAATGCGTAAGGGGCATTAAGGAATCTACTGAAATCATTGTTGCACTATATGCTAACTAATCTGGATATAAATTTAAAAAATAAATAAATAATAAAAATAAATAAGAATAAATAACAAGCTAATAAAACTGGTTCATCAAGGTCTCAGGGTAAAAATAAATAAATAAATAAACAAACAATAAATAACAGCAGTAATTAGCTATATCTCTCAGCCTGATAGAATAAAAGGAGACCATGGCTTCCTTAGATCCAAACTCCTTAGTCACTTACAGAGCTTTTAATTATCTTGCCCCTAATTGTTTCTCCATTTTCAATTTAAAAAAAAATCCTACTCTCTCTATATGTGTCAACTGTATCTACACGATAGAGTTTCCAGAAGATGCTCTTTTACTCTTTTATTTCACATCTTTGTGCCATTGTGTATATAGTCTAAGTTGCCTGATAAATCCTTGATAACACTCCTTCCAATCAACTTTCTCTAACCACAGGCAGATGTAAACTTCTTCCATAAGAAGATTGTGCCTATTTTCTTAACTCCCACTTGTCACACTGCGTTAATCATACATCTATACTAGGGCAGCACACTTAAGCATGCTCTCAATTAAACACTTCTTATATCTTTTTATAATATTAGCCTTGCTTTCTGCACTGTATCATAATGTATTTAAGAATAAGTATTTCAGTACCAGCTACTGGTACATGATAGGTATGAAAATAATATTTAGGAATAAATAAACAATTGATATGTTCAAATAAAAAATGTAATATACATTTCTTGAGTGAAAATAACTTGGTTTATAATATGCCTTCCAAAACTGCATTAATTGCAATTTGGACTATATCTAGCGTAAGCCAGGTCATAGCTAGCCAGGACAGAGAAAAAGTTTAATGAAAATAAAAGTTTAATCAATATAATCTGCACACTATAATTTAATTTAGAAAATATTAATTCTTTATTTGATATATTTATAACTGCATAGCTCACAGTTCATGTACCACAAGTAATGTAATACAGGAGAAAACATAAAGTAATTTTTACATAGCAGAGAAATAATAAAGCAAATTTTGCGGTTTCCTTGTAGCTATGACAGCTATCCAAAAAAAGGTAAAAGAAATTCCCTTTTTTTAAATAGTAAAAGGCTGAATTTGTTTTTGAAACTTTTTAAATAATTTATTTCATTACTTTTTTGTAGTTTCAAGTTTTTGTTTAAATTCCAGTTAGTTAACATACAGTGTAATATTAGTTTCAGAGGTGAATTTTGACTCATCGCTTGCATACAACACCCAGTACTCACCACAGCAAGTGCCCCCTTTAATGCTCATAATCCATTTAGCCCATCCCCCACCCACCTCCCTCCATCTCTCCAGTAACCCTCAGTTTGTTCTCTATAGTTAAGAGTATGTTTTATGGTTTGTGTCTCTCTTTTTCCCCCCCATGTTCATTTGTCCTGTTTCTTAAACTTCACATATGAGTGAAATCACATGGTATTTGTCTTTCTCTGAAACTTTTTTTTTTTCACTTTATGTTTCTTAACATTTCTGTTGGTTCAAAACCTTCTCAGCAGCATTCCAGGTGAAATCTGAAACTGTTCTGGCACATAAGTGCAGGGAGAGACCAAAGACAATGGCAGGTCTGTCCAGGTTGGTAAGTGGCAATTTTAATAAGGAAAGGGACTTATACATGATGCTTATCTTGGCAGGAATAAGATGAATGGGTCTCTGCACCTGCCTCCCAAATCTTAAAATTGTATGAAGAGGGCTTAACTGGCTTCAGTCACTGATAATGTGGTGCAGGTCTTCTCAACACCACATTACTACCACAAGTCTCTGTCCTTGGACCAGTATGGAAATGGGGAAAGCAAAGACAGGGAAAGGGGTAAGGAGCCTCCCCATTGTCTGGGTCCAGCTCATGGACAGTCAGCAGTCAATTACAAATAATAATAATAATAATAATAATAACTTCTACTGGAGTTATTTATCATTTTTATTGAATTCAGTGTAGGGGAGGAAATTTTTCAAATAACTTGGCCAGTTAGTATGACTAATATAAAATTTTGGAATCAAAACAGAAAACTCATTGCATTTCTCTTCTGGAATTAAATCTAAAAGAGATTCCGAATATCTATAAAATGGCTGAAAGACTGAAAGAACCTGTAGAAAAGTGAATTATATCTATTTTGGCACAATAATGAATCTGGGGATCCTTGCAGATATTTTCTTTGCTTCTGTATTTAGAAAAATAAAAATATACATTGAAGTGCCTGGGTGGCTTAGTTGGTTAAGTGTCCAACTTTGGCTCAGGTCATGACCTCACAGTTTGTGAGTTTGAACCCAGCATCAGGCTCTGTGCTGACAGCTCAGAGCCTGGAGACTGCTTTAGATTCCATGTCTCCCTCTCTCTCTGCCCCTCCCCTGCGCTCTCTCTCTCTCTCTTTCTCAAAAATAAACATTAAAAAATTATTTAAAAAAGAGAAATATACATTAATTCTTATCAGAAGCCATTACAAAATATCGACACAGTTAATAAGTATACATGCTTTGGCTAGATTTATCAAGATTTGTCATTTTCATGGGATTAAAACCAATAATATTTTTCTAGCAGATATGTATTCTGAAGCACTGGCCAAGTGCAGACATTTGGAAGCAATGCTTTTGTGTTGTTTGTGTGGATGTGCATGCATGTGTGAGTGTGTGTGCATGTGTGTGTATGGGTGTGCCTGGGTTATAGGGGTCCACATAAGTGAGCACAATTTTGAGCATTTCTTAAAATTCTGATCTGGAAACTAAAGATGGTAATATGTATTTACATAGCAAAAACAGAGAGTTACAACCACTATATCATCACTTTCATGAGTATGGGTAGTTTGACTTAGTAATTCTCTTCTAAGTCTTTCTATTTCCTGCATTCTCCATCTTTTCCTTCTTGCCTATCTTGGTGCTAGTTGTTGAGTGGTTGTCTTCTTCCCTGAAGTTACTCAGAGAAAATTATTGCTTTCCCTCCTTTTGGCTTGAGACTTATTCACCAGTCTCCAGAGGAAAAAACCCTGTGAGAGGCTTCTCCTAGTACCACAGGACAGGGCTGGGGATATAGTTGGATGGGATACCATGAAAACCTGTGTTTTCCATGGTTTTATTGTGTAAAATGTAATTTTTCTGCACTTCAAATTTTATTAGTTTGATTTGTGTGGCTGGAATTCCTATATCCTATATTAATTTTGATTCTTTCATTTTTTAATGCCTCTTTTTGAGAGAAAGAGAAAGGGAGAATGAGTAGGGGAGGGGAAGATAGAGAGGGAAACACAGAATCCGAAGCAGAATTCTGGCCCTAAGCTGTCAGCACAGAGCCCCACGTGGGCCCTCAAGGAGTGTGAGATCATGACCTGAGCCAAAATTGGATGCTTAACTGACTGAGCCACCCAGGTGCCCCAATTTTAATTCTTTTAAGAATTCTTGTGTTTTATTTAAATTATTAAAATGATTTGATTATTTATGGACTAATTGTGCTTGGTTTTCTATGTGAGTTGATTTGAGAAACATGAACTGTATAGATGTTCCTCAAAATATCTGCAAAATATCTTCTTCCCAAATTTTACATTGATATATGTAAAAATGAATGTATATTGATGGCCAAGTCCATCTCCAACTAAAATTATCCTAATAACTCTAATTTAGCCTATCTCAAAACTCCTGAATCATAGGAAACATAGAGAATATATGTAGTCTGAGATATTCTGTGTGGGATGATTTCTTGAGGAGTAAAATGTAGGAAGTTGAATTTAAAACATTACATATTTGGAAGAAAATGAAAATATAGAATGTAAAGCATCAAATTAATTTTTAATAATAGGGTCATAATTTAAATGATTTATAAATCAACTCAGAACTAGATTTTCTAACAGGTACTGTGTGTATTGCCAGTTTAACAAAAATATTTTTATTAATTTGATGTATATAATTTTGATGAGACTGCCTTGCCAAAATATGTATTTCTTAAAGCTTATTAAATTGAAATTGCCACTGCTCCTAAGAGAAAATCTGCATGAATGAACTTGGTTAAGATAAGTAAACTTATCACTATATCAGATGAAACAGGCATCTGCTGATGTCCTGCAACAAAGAACAACACGTATGGATTGCAATCAATGATGCTGTATATAGATTTAAAAAGAGAGAAACAGAGACAGAACAAAATCCTGTAAGATATATTGAAGACATGATTAGAATACAAGTTTGAAGAATATTTTTTATCTTATTATGATAAACCTTTTAAATAAATTTAACTAATATATAATTTATACTTTTGACTTAGCTGATACTAAAAATGCCCCTTTTCCTTCTGATTTCTGCTATATGTGCTTTCCATTATAGCTGAGAAACACTCAATATATCTTGGAAGATTTTGTTATTGTTCTTTAGTATATCAGACTTCCTGTTTAGTTATATTGGTGAAGATGGGCCAGTGGCAAAAAAGTGCCACAGAAAATCTTTTTTTTCCCTAGAAAAGAAAGCATGTTCAAAAGGAGAAAAGTCTTCTCTCAAATTTCACGGGAATTCTCTTCATTGCAGCTGTAAGAATTTTTTCTTCATTCATCTCCAGCTCAGAAAACTAGCCATACCATTTTTGTAGTAGAGGTTTGGATTTTTTGTTATTTGTTGTTTCAAATGCCAGGTTATTCTTTAACTCCCATAAGAAAAAAAAAATCTATATCGTGTTGAGTTGACTACCAAAGGGATTCCAGCAAAGTCCACAGTCATGCACTATTTTTCATCTTTGTGAACAAAACTGTTTCCTTTAGCCTCCAGATCACCAAGAAATCAGCTCAGTGGAAATATTTCCAAAACCAACTGAAACTAATGTAATTCAAGTGTTCATGTCTATATATGACATTTATACCAGGTTAAAATTTGTGAAAATGTATGAAATTTAAAAGCATAATCTCTCTTGCAATCTTCACATTGTGCTCTGACTCTTGCATTGCAAGTGAAATAATAATAGAATTGATAGATAATCAGCACATATAGTGACTTTCTATATGTTGGATGCTGTGTATTAACTCGTTTTATTCTCAAAAGATACTTAAAGTAAAATAATATTTCAAATACAGTCCTATGAATACATTTCTAGCATTACTTTTATGTTCAACATTTCTACAAAGTACATATATTACTCCAACTTTTACATTCAGAGAAAAGAGGAAAAGACTGCACTACTTGCTGAATGCCTCCTAATAAGAATTTAATTATCTTCTAGTTACATTTTAGTATATTTAGATAATAATCCAATTACAGTGTCCAAAATTCTACAAGAGTTTAGAAAATTTAAAAACAGAGGAATCCAGTAATCTAGGAAAATAGTTTAAAGATTAGGCTCAGAGTCTTAGCAAATATAATATAAAAAAGAAAGACTTTGACATTTCCTTAGTTTAAAGAGCAAATAATCTTAGCTCAAGATTATTTTTATTAATATTCATTCTTATCTTGAAAAAGAAATTGTTTTGATATGAATTTCAAATACCATTTTTTGATATCTAAAAACATTTACAAAATTACTATTATTTTATTACTTATTTAAAGCACAAAATTAAGTGAAAAGAATTAACTGCAAAATCCAACTGAATGCTCTATTCAATTGTGTGCTTCTTGAAAACAATATGATCTATCAGGTAACCCAGGACAGATTTATTGGCCATATGGGAAGAAGGGTAAAAACAATAGCTGAGTGAATATAAAAATATCAGATAAACTCTAGGATTATATATTGTATCATATAAACCTTCTGGACTGTGTCTCCAAGCAAAATATATCTTTGCTGTCAGCTTTGTTGGTACTAAGCTATAGAATTTGGAAAGTTATTCAAAAATTTAAAATTGAAGGAACAATTAAATAATTGAAAGGAAACATGCTGCCTAAAAGAAATAGGCTAATTTTAAAAGCACACTTCACCATTATTATATTTAAATGAAGTTCTCGATCACTTGATCTGACCCTGCGTGGTGCATAGCAATTGCAGTTGCACAATATATTTGAATGAGGATTATTATAATTTACTAAGAGTTGCTGCAGGGGATTAGGAAACTTGGAAGGCCAGTGCTGCCCTTCCATAACAGACAGCACTGCCAGATAATTAACCTTGCTGTTTGTTTAGCATCCACCGAATGCTTCATTACTGATTCAGTCAATTATCTCCTGGTAATGACCGCTACAGAAGGTAGAATTGCTTAATTAAAATTATTTAGACCAAGAAGGAACTTTGATTGGGCCATGCATATTAGAAAGGCTTGATTAATCTTGATGAGATACACAACTCATTGAAAGCTTTACTTTATTGTATCAAAATGCCAAACTCATTCTTTTTCCAATCAAAAATAAAATATTTTTCCCTTTGCCAATTAACATTTAAAAAATAAGACAGCGGCAAGGGGGTGGATGAAAATTGGCCTTTTCAGTGCTATTTTTTACTAGGGTGAGGCTTGAAAAATGAAAGTAGAATCCTATTTATTTCATAAGATACAATTGATATAAAAAGAACTCTTTATTGCTTGAAGAAATGGTATATACAAAGGCAGATAAAGTGGCACTGTGTGTGCGCACCACCTAAAAAATGCAAATGCATTTCATCTTCACCTTTCTTCATGTGTAACACAAGTGAATTCCCTGATTCTTCCTTTATGTTAGTATGGACGCCTGATTTGAGAATTGGCCAGTTGTTGTGCTTTGTGCATGAGGTAGAATATACTGGGTTTAAGACAAATCTCTTTCATTTCAGCAGCAGAAGTTCTAGTGGGTTTATATTGCCTGATTGTTTTCCCTTGAGTAAAGAGCCCCTCTTTTTCTCTTTTTTAAATGAAGACAGGGTTCATCGTTCTGCCTAATTTTAACTGTAGTGAGATCAAAGAACAGTATTTCATCTTCTTGGCCTCTCAGGATAAAAATTCCTAAGTGTACTTTATAAGATGCAGTCATGTAGGACTTCATTTTTTATTCTTTGTTTTTGTGGGAAGAGGGATTTTTGTTTGTTTTATGGTGACTCATTTCAAAGCTCTTTAAAACTTCAGGAAGATACTGATAATTGCTACAGAAGCTTTCCAATAAACATGTTTATTGTTTAATGAAGTAAAAGTTATTCTTGATTATATATATTAAGCCACAAATATATTAAGTTCTTATAGGGTAACTTGAACCTAAATAAGATTTAGGAAATGACTACTCAAAGTTAATGAAAAAGCATCCCAAAAGTTTTTAGATGTGATATAGATTCCTCCAAAACACTTCCCTCCTGTGAGGCCCAATCGTTCAACTGGAACATGTGAAATGTGGAAATATTAACAACATAAGTATATTACTTAAAAGTCAAATAAAAACAGATAGTGAAATAACCCTTCAACATAGAATCTTCATTGTGATTATCATAGATGCTAGGTCTATTATTCTTATTTGGAAATATGCACATATGAGATTCAAAAAGAATGTTGTGGAAGAAAATGCCATAGAGATGTGCTTCTTGGAAAGGCCACTATAAGCAGACGTTACTCCATGCTAGGAAAGTAATAGCACTTTTATATGTTATAATAACAAAAGAGCAACCATCCAACCAACAGATACAGATTTAAAATAAAGTTCTAAAAGAGTGCATTCTTCAACATCTTGCAGGATCATATACTAGCCTTTATTTTAAAAAAGCTATATGTGATGATCTTGTTTTCTGAATTAATGAAACTTAGAATTAAGAGGATGACTAAAATATTACTATGGATACTTTACAATATACCTATGGAAATAAAAAATTATCTCAAAATGACTTAAGAGTACACTAAATAATTGCATAAAACAATGGCATTCAGAAAATACTTAGTACTTAATGATAATATATCATACATCAAAATTTGAGGGAATAAACTCAAGGAATATTTTTAAGAACATTTTCTTTACTACATAACTATAATAGGAAAGATAAAAGCAAAAAAATGAAGACTGAACATTCAAGCATACATATTAGAAACCTGAGAAAATTAAAAGAAACTGCATAAGTTATAAAATAAATGAGTGGAAGTTTCTGTAATAGAAAACATACTGTAATAGAAAATTACAAAAGTTCTTCAAAAGACTAAGACAAACATCTATTATATTTGATTAATAGAATCAGAAAGCACAAACAAGAAATACAAGAGTAAAAGGTCAAACTGTAGCTGACCACAGGTTTTACATAAGTAAAGAATACTTGAAAGCATATACAAGCTAATATATAAAATTTTTAAATTAAAAAATTATATAAAAGGGATAATTTCATAGAAAATTATACTTACAACTACTCTAAAGTACATATTCAATGATTTGTGGAAAGAAATATGGAGGTTGAATGGAAAAAAAGAAAAGTACCATGTTTTTACTGATGATTTAATTGTACATATAGAAAATGAATAACATGAGATTTCTCTTAATCCTCACTTTTCACTTAAAAGTAAAAATGACAAATTGAACTTAATATGAGAATGTCTATACCATAAAGTATTAAAAGTAAAATGTAGCTAGGGGTGTGTGGGTGGCTCAGTTAGTTAAGTGTCTGACTTCGGCTCAGGTTAGGTCATGATCACGCAGTTCATGAGTTCAAGCCCCATGTCAGGCTCTGTGCTGACAGCTGAGAGCCTGGACCCTGCTTTGGATTCTTTGTCTTACTCTCTTTCTGTGCCCCCTGCTCATGCTCCGTCTCTCTCTCAAAAATAAATAAACATTAAAAAAAAATTTTAAATAAAATTTAGCTGTTGCTGAAAATATATTTTGTTTCTATACACTGGTAACATAAGGTAGAAAAAAGGACATTTTTAAAATGCTAAGAAGCAGAAATTATGAGCTGACAATATATAAAAAAGGGGAAAATATTATATAGAACTCAATAACATAATTATGACTTTATTTAAAGACAAACATTTCTAAATAAATGGAAAAGTATAACCTACATATGAAAATTAAATATTATAATGATACTTATTCACCTCAAATTAATCTTGAATTAAATTTAATCCAATAAAAAATTAACAGATTTTCTCAAAGAAAATGATAATCTTTTCATAAAATTTATATAGAACAGAAAGGAAAACAGGTGGTTAAGAAGTCTTACTGTACAAAAAACACATCATATGAAGCTATATTATGTGTGGAATTTGCACAGTAATGGGCAAATTATTTAATAGTACAGAATAGAGCTTCTAGAAATAAGCTCAACCTCACATGAAATCTTGTTTATGATCTAGGTGGCATCCGAATCACTGAAGATAGATTATTCACTAAATGACTTTGAGATTTTTGTATTCATATGTTAAATCTAACTTTGAATCTCTGTTTTATACTATATACAAAATGGGTTTCACATGAATAAAAATATAGATAGATAGATAGATATAGATAGATAGATATGGAAATATCTTAAAACATTTTTAATGTTTATTTTTGAGAGAAAGAGTGTGAGCATGAGCAGGTGAGGGGCAGAGAGAGAAGGAGACACAGTCTGAAGCAGGCTCCAGGCTCTGAGCTTCAGCACAGAGCTTGATGTGGGGCTCAAACTCATGGACTATGAGATCATGACCTGAGCCCAAGTCAGAGGCTTACCTGACTAGGCCACCTAGGTGCTCCTAAAATGTTTGGGATAAAATGAAAATATTTTGTATTTCTTAAAGTAGACACTAACCACAAAATCAGATTGAAGGACACAATTACAATAAAATAAAAATATTTCTGTACCCTTAAAATACATTATAAAATGTGATTAAAGAAGACCTAGACAGGAGAAAGTGTTCAGAACTTACACCTGACAAAATTATTACCATCTATAATATATGAAAATCATCTAGAAACTCACATATAAAAAGATTAGAAGTCCAGTATGGAAAAAATAAAAAAAGACTAAAGCCTATAAACTGATAGTCAAACATTTCAAAACTGTTTGGTTTTCCTGAGCAGTGAAAATTAAAACATCAATGCAATACCATTTGATTCATCTATTGACAAAACATCTAAGTCTACTAATACCAAGCAATTTAATACTAAGTTGATAAAATAATCAAACACTTTCATGGTACGGGTATATAACCACTTTGGGAATCCTCAGCAATGTCAACCAGCTCTAAAGATAAACGAGGTCTAGGTCAGAGATTTTCAGTACTAGATATATGTTCTAGGGACTCTCATGAACATATGCTCATGCAGATATCCACAACTGAGTTTACTGAAACACTGTTTATGACATTAAATAATTGAAAAATAATCTTAAGTGCTCATGAACAAATGGAATTCTCTAAAGCAGTTAAAATGAATGATCTTTAAGAAATTTATTTCATAAACACTATGATTTTTAAAGGAAGCTATGTAACAATACATATGACATGATTCTATTTAACTAAGTTATTAAACACAACATGATATATATTGATTATTGATGGAATCTGTAATAATATAGGAATTATAATCAAATTTAAGAAAGTGTTTATATATGAAATGAATCAAGTAATATTAGATTGAGGATGAATATATATACAAATTTTATTCAATTTTTAATGCTTTATTTTTCAAGAGTCTGAATTAAACATGGTATGTGGTTACATTTGATTTAGCTAAGTCTTGCTTATATAGATGGTCATTATATAATTCTCTATTTTTTCCATTATTGAACTATTTTGTTAATAAAATGTTTTAAATGACATTTCATGCTTTCTTATAATTATCTTGATGTTTAACATAAATGTTATTTCTCATTCGTGCATCCACTGAATTACTTTGAATGAAAATGCTAGCTAAAGCATGACACCTCTATACTAAGGATGATATACACACACCCACAAAGGTCTTATCATTCGTGAAATAACATACTTATCCTGGGGTCTAAATTATAATCTATTGGAAACATTTGGGTGAACAACTAAAGCAATGCTTATCATGATGAACACAATTGTACATTAATGGATTGAACAAAACCCATTATTCTAATTCACAAAGCACAAAACTTTCCTCTCTGAGCCATAATTCAGTATTAAGAACTCGGTGGCAAAATATGTTTCACAAATGACCAGATAATTACCAATATAATTTCTAAGAAATGAATGCTAAAAACAAAAAAAATATATATTACCAATTATTTATTTATGTATTATTCAGTGTGGCACCCAAGGACTCCACAGTCTGATCTAACTCATCTCTGCAGACCTATTCCACTACTCAGGTTTATGGTCCTGCACCCAAAGGGGCTTGTCCTCAAATCATGGGGCTCTTACCATTTAACCATGTGGTCTAAAGAAGTCACTTAATCTGTCTGGGATTTTTTTTTTCCATCTCTGTACTGTGCATCTAACAAATTCATAAGAAATGACTTAAATGGCATACTTGAAAATACCCAATCACGTTTATTCCATGAACAGTGTATCTAATCAAGGCTTAATCAGGAAAATAGAAATGATATCACATGATTACAATAAAGAAAATACAGGGCCTACAATGATAGAGGAATGGAGATACCATAAAAGATAGAGTAGAAAGTGAGAGATCTCAATAGCATGGAGTCAATGCTACTGTCAGGCTGGAGACACAAAAAGAAGAAGCGTTAGTGGATCACAAGGGCTGAGGTGCCCTAGGAAAAGCTGGAACCCATGGAGGATGGCCCACCTAGAAACACAGAAGAGATGTGACCACTGCTAGAGATGCTAATTGAGTCCAAGAGAGTCCTGGAGAAATACTCTTGTTTCTCCCTCTCTCACACTTCATTCTCCAGCTAGTGTCACATGTTTCCAAAACCAGTAGGAAGCCAGCTGACATAGTGGGTTTAGTAATGGGTCTATAGGGGTTAGTGTTATTATCTAGGTAACAAACTGGTATACTTCCTTCCATATGTGATATGTATATGCAGCATGGTAAGCATATATATATGCATACATTTATTTATTGATGATGACTTGGATAACCTCTTTTCCATTGATGTAAGAAAGTTTACTAACACTCAATATGCTTCAGAGTCTTGATTTGTAATGACTGTATGATATTCCATTTTATACTTACATTGAAAATTATATATGCACTTCCATACTGTTAGACCTTTAGGGTTCTTCTAATTAACAAGTAATATAAACAACGCTGTGATCAAATAACTATTCAATATTTTTTTAAAAAAATTTAATTTTTTTAACGTTTTATTTATTTTTGAGACAGAGAGAGACAGAGCATGAGAGGAGGAGGGGCAGAGAGACAGGGAGACACAGAATCGGAAGCAGGCTCCAGGCTCTGAGCTGTCAGCACAGAGCCTGACATGGGGCTCGAACCCACAAATGTGAGATCATGACCTGAGCTGAAGTTGGAGGCTTAACCAACTGAGCCACCCAGGCACCCCTAAAATAGCATTTAAATATTTATTTTCAGGTAGGTATATTAAGAAACAAGAGTACTCATTCTTGGTGAGGCTGAAAGGAAATCAGTCTTGTATGTATTGAGTGAATGATAACTGGTACTATTTTTGGTAAAGAATTTCGTAATTTATTTCAAAAATCCTAAACTAAGACTTTGACATAACAAATTACATCCAACCATTTATTTTAAGAAAATTATGATATAATGGTTCAAATTACAATACATTTTATTGATCATAGTAAGATTTATAATATGGAAAGACAAAATTGTGACATTGTTAGAAGTAGAAAAATAAGTTATTTCTATCAATAAATTGGAGTGGTTTTATTCAAGATGACACAAATTTATATTTATTGAATTGTAAAGGCAAACAAAGAAGGTATAGAACCAAAAATATGTGCATAAATGTGTGATTATGTGTTAGTTTATACATGTGTATTTTTGTGGTCCTGTAAATGTACCTGAATTGGGTAATATTCTTTTGTCACCTCTTGTCTTCTATTAAACAAAATTATTTATTTATAACTTGCACATCCCTGTGTCCTTGGAAAACTTTAAACATTTCTCTTAGCTGATGTATAATATCATATAATTATTTAAAACTATCTGATGAAAAGGGAGGAATCATACTATATTTTAAGACCTAACATGTTAAGTAAGTCCCAAGTCACTGAAAGCATATGTAAGCATAAATGATGAGTAAATGGCAAGGAAAAATAACAAAAATACTGCAGAATTTTATCTATAGATTTGAGGAAGAGATTTTGATTCCTCCTCTGACAACCCACCCCTTATCTTACTACACTTAAAAATTTTGAAAGTGGCTAAAATTGTGAAAAAAAGGAATATGAAAGAAAGCTTTCTGAAATCTATGTATGTTTTCAAGAAAAATACAAACATATGATACAGACTTAAGATATTTCCCTGCTGGCCTCCCATGTGGTTACTTGGCTTCAGGGGGATGGTAAGGTATTCCAAGTTTATGCCCTATACTATAGTCTTTTTTCTTCATTAAGTTATCAACGCTGGTCCTATAGGGAACAAAGTGCAAGTCAAGCAGGATGTACTCCAAAATGTTGACAGTGGCTATCCACAGGGAGTAGGCTTAAAAATAACTTTCCTTTCCTCTGCATGGCTCTGTACATTTGGTGATTTTAATTTTCCTTGTTTACAAAAGCAAGATTAATAATCAAAGAAAAATATTAAATCTATTTTATTATGAAAAAATACTAAGTATGGCTTTCCTTGTTTTCTCCACTTTTTAAAATAAATTTGATTTTTTTTTAGTATAGTTGATATAAAATGTTACATTAGTTTCAGGTGTATAATATAGTGATCTTTCTATACATTAAGCTATGCTCACCACAAGTGTAATTATAATCTGTTACCATACAACACTATTATAATATCATTGAATATATTCCCTATGCTTTGCCTTTTATTCCCATGACTTATTCATTCCATAACTGGAAACCTGTATCTCCCACTCTCCTTTACCCATTTCACCATCTTCCCATCCCTCTTCCCTCTGGAAACTGTAAGATTGTTTTCTGTATTTATAGGTCTCATTCTTTTTTAAATTTTTGTTTATTCATTTTTTTTAGATTCCACATTGGAGTGATATTAGATGGTATTTGTCTTTGACTTATTTCACTTAGCATAATGCCCTCTAGATCCATCCATTTTGACACAAATGGCAAGATCTCATCTGTTTTTATGGCTGTAAACGTGCATATACACACTATGTATCCACCTTTATCTATTCATCTATTGATGGACACTTAGCTTCCTTATCTTGGCTATTATATATAATATTGCAATAAACATAGGAGTGCGTAAATCTTTTTGAATTAGTGTTTTTGTTTTCTTCAGGTAAATAGTGGAAATATTGAATCATATGGTATTTCTAATTTTAACTTTTTATAGAACCTCCAAACTTTTTTCTTTTTTTAATGTTTATTCACTTATTTTTAAAGAGAGAGAGAGAGAGAGAGAGAGAGAGAGAGAGCATGTGCATCTTTGTGAGTGGGGGAGCGGCAGAGAAAGAGGGAGAGAAAGAATTCCAGGTAGACTCATAAAATTGGTATGGAGCTTGACTCAGGGCTTGACCCAAGAACCATGAGATCATGACCTGAGCCAAAATCAAGACTTTGATGCTTAACCAACTGAGCCACCCAAGAGCCCCTCCAATCTGTTTTCCATAGAGACCATACCAATCTACATCTTCCCCCAACAGTGCATGAAAGTTCCTTTTTCTTCACCAACACTTATTTCTTATTTTTTTGATTTTACCCATTCTGACAGATTGTTTTTCCATTTTTAAATCCTGTCTGCTATGTATTTCCTCAATCTGTTCTCATGATTTTATTTGTTGTTTGCTTTCCTTAGAATGCCTTCCATTTTCTCAGTCCTCGATAGGGTCTACCTACCAGCTTTTCAAATCATTTCTTGAACACTTTAGCTCTTAGTGATCTTTATTTGTTAAGGCCAATCACACTTATCATCATGTACTACATAGTATATTATTTTCTGCAAGTGTATACACTCTCATCCACATATATTTCCTAGTACTGTGTAAGAAATTCAAATGTGTATGAGGGAATCTGCTGTCAAGTGCCAACATGATGTCTTAGTGTAAAACATTCATTGTTCAAAGGATGAAAATCCAAATGCTGCATATGAAGTGATTTATGTATGTGTAGTACAGAAAAGTATAGGCTGTGGGAGAATTCAATCTAAGAAATAGGAAATATGCTTTTATTTTTTATATCCTCTCTACTGTCTAATAAATGACCTACAAAATAATAATTATTCTTGATTATCACTATTAAACGGCAAGAAGAAATCACTCTAAGAGAGCTATGAATTGCAGATGCGTGTTATGTTTTCTCTATGATTCACATAATGCATTAGTAATTTTATTAAAAGTAAAGATTTCACAGAAGATATACCATTCATGACACTACATAAGCTCTCATCATTCAGGGACTAATTTGCAAAACAGTGTCCATCTTCACTTTTTTTTGTTTTTTGTTTTTTTTTCTCCCAAATACAATTAACTTAAAATAGAAACTGAAGAGAGAAAGTACAATAGATTCAAGTACATGTCAAATCTACAACTTCTGTATATATAAAATAATAATGAACACAATACAAGGCACTTCAAATCTTATTTCCTCCAGAAAGAGAGTGTAATCAGAATATAATAAGCACTGAAATTAATAAATTAAAAATAAATGTCCATAAGAGAAAAGAATGTATTTCAATCAGGCTGTAATTATGTTTTCAACATTGTAAATTAATTCCCCAGATGAATATTTTTCAATGTGCCCAATGTATTATCCTTTCTCTAAAGTTCAGTGTTTCTAACTTGACTAAACCATCACATTTTAGAAATAAAATGGGGTACCTGGGTGGCTGAGTCGGTTGAGTATCTGATTTCGGCTCAGGTCATGATCTCACGGTCCCTGAGTTCAAGCCCCGCATCGGGCTCTGTGTTGACAGCTCAGAGCCTGGAACCTGATTCTGGGTCTCCCTCTCTCTCTGCCTTTCCCCCGCTCAAGCTCCGTCTCTGTCTCTGTCTCTCTCTCCCTCTCTCTCTCTCAAAAATGAATAAATGAGAAATAAAACAAGAAGTGTTCATTAAGGAACCCTCTGAGATTCTATTATCTCAATTTTCTTGCTGATTTTAAATGATGAAATATATACAACTAGAGTGTGTAAGATTTTTTTTTATGATAACTGAAACAAATGGAGCCGCCTGTAGTTTTAGATGGACAAACTGTAAGGACATTAGTATTGAAAAATAAATAAGGATGACAAATAAGGTGATTGCTTATTAAGTAAGTAAGTAAATTAAGATATTCATTTTTCTATTCGAAGACAGGTTAGTATAATGGTGAATTTGTTCTGAAGTCAGCATCCTAGCTTTAATTGGTAGATTTACCACATACTGTGTTATGAATAGGCTATTTCCTTCTCTTTGTTCAGTTTTCTCATCTAAAAAAACATGAGAAAAAAAACTCACCATAGAGTCATTAAAAAATATTTCAGGTAACTTTTAAAAGCTTTTATTTTTAGCCCATTGTCTGCCACACAGTAAGTACCATAAACAACTACTTTTAGTATTTAAAGTAGTTACTAAATTAGTTCTTTCTGCTACACATCTCTTCTGTTTTGGTAGTTACTCTGTGACTAGATGTCATATAAACAATCAATCATCTTGGATGCCAAGGTTGTGTGGGCCTATAAGAAATATTTCTTTTTGTAAGGTTTATTTATTTTTTTGAGAGAGAGAATGTGTGGGAAGGGCAGAGAGAGAAGGGGAGAGAATCCAAAACAGGTTCTACACTGTCAGCATGGAGACTGACATAGGGCTCAATCTCATGAACTGTGAGATTATGACCTGACCCAAAATCAAGAGTCAAATGCTCAACTGACTGAGCCACCCATGTGCTCCAGAAATATTTCAATAATGATTTAGATAATGTGAATAATTCAGTGATTCTAAAACTTGGAGGAAAGGCATAAGATGTCCAGGTTCTGGAAACAATAATAGAATGAATGATATATAGGGAAGTGCATCAATACAGTAAGTAAATTTAATGTGCTTTATTGGAAGCAAGGAAAGATTATAAAATGTTAGAATCCAGTTTAGGGTCAGAAATTAAAGTCACTTTCAGGTGTAAGGATTGACTACTAATTTTGTGAGATAAATTAGTAAAGTTCTAGGAGGAATGACAGTCTTATAGTTTGTGAAATTATATTATTTATTAATTAGATGAAGAAGGAAGTCTATGTAAGTCTCTGGCTGTGTGTATTATGTTGGAAAAAGCATTAGAAAAATACTAGAATATGTGACCTCAAAGTCCTTTTATAATAGGAACTTCAAAAATTCACCTCTATGGACCTCAGATTCTTCTAATTAAAAGACTTGAACATAAAGCAATGACTTAAGTTTCTTTGAATTTGATAATATTATTAGAATCTAAAACAGTGGTTCTCAAAGTGTTAGCTGAGAGCAAAATTATATATGCATGTGAGGTGGGATTTTCATCTCACAGAAAAAAAACAGTTTATTACAAAACAGTTTATTATTTATATACAAAGGCAAATAAGAGAATCCAGCTGCCTTCCATGAAGCTGCACATTATAGAGACTTGCAAAAGTCTGAAACAATGCCACAATTCTCACAATTAAAACATTTTTTATTTTGAAAGTTATTGTTATTTTCATAAAATTATATGATTATATAATGGGTTTATCTTTATTTTTATATTTAAATAAGTGAAAAAAATTTAAACATTTTCTCATTAAAAATTTTTAATATGGATATTGATATATCATCCACATAAACAAAATAATTAGGGACCTCCAATAATTTTTGTTTGTAAAGAAATGTTGAGTTATATTTGTCCTTTCACTGAAAGCCACTTCATTACCTTTACTCATTCTACTCATTTTTTTTCCCACTCAGTCTTTCTTCCAATGATAATTTATATTCTGAATTCTCTACTGCCTTGCAATAAACTCAACTTGATGTTTTCAAATGCAGTGGTATTTCCAAAAAGGTAAAATCACTGAGTATTTTCTTAACTACCAACTACTATTGAATTACATTTGGCACTTTACCCTAAGGGAAATTTTCATTTCCTCTACAAATACTGAAAATATAAGGTTATCATGAAAAAATATGTATAATTTGTTTATAACATAGCTTATTATATAAGGGAGAAGGTCTTGCATATGAATTTATGATTTATAAGGACATTGTTACACTGACTTTTTCAGGTTTTACTATCAAAATATGCCACAGGAATTCAAAAGGACCAAACTTACCAATTATTTTTCTATGGTCTTTAGAGTCTAGTTTGTTTCTATCGATCGATCGATCGATCGATCGATCTATCCATCCATCCATCCATCCATCTACCTACCTATCTATCTATTTTAAAAGTCTTGGGAATGTGGGTTAACATGAAAGAATGGGATCTAAGATTGGGCCTAGAAGGACTTAAGTGTAGGATAATTTCTACTTGATTCTCAGAAGGAGACTGAATTTGATAGTGGTGGGCCTTGGCTTGATAGGTTTTTATTTTCTCTGCTGACAATTTATCCAATTGATCTGTTTGATATCACTCTTTTCTTATTTCTTATTATCAAATATTTCCAATGTAAAACAGTATTAGAAAAACAATTAGCTTTTCTTTCTTTAACCTATAAATTTCAGGATCCAGGTAGAAAATTAATAAATTCTTTTTTTATAATCTTTCATCCTAAAATCTAAACATTATCAAGAACTCTGAAGAGTCTGAGATTTTACCCTGCTTGCAAGATAATATGATAGCCAACCAGTCTAATGGATGATGACCCAAGAACGAGACTCTTTTGTTCAGAAACAGAGAACTTAATCACTTATGGTACAGTAAACATCATGAACATGTTCATACCTGATCCTGTCCTTTCACTGAATGCCACTTTATTATCTTTGCATTCACTTTTTCCCAATTGGTTTTCCCCACAATGGGAAGTGTCACAGACTCAAATGATGCAATCTAGTGGTTTCTACACACACAGCAGATTTGTATCACAGCTGAAGAACATTGAGTTTAGGGAATCACCAATATTATAAGGATGCTACTAACAAACCTGCCCAACATTGGACCCCAAAGGAGAAATCATCTTTATTCTCCTGGATAACAAAATTTCCCTTTGCTTCCTCTACCTGAAGAGACATGGTCCCTTCCTTCCAAGGTCATTTGACATTCAAATATCCTTGAACATATACTGCAGAACAAAAACTGTCAATACTTCTGTTCTGTAGGAGAATATCATGAACAAAAAGAGAAATAGGAGAAAACCAGTTTCTTCCAGCACTATAGATGGCCACAGATCCTGCCTCTCCCATGGAAAATATTTCTGGAATTTTTCTCCATCTCTCTTCTATATCATTCCAATATTCAGATAAACGCTACCCAATGGGGGCATAGACAAACAGATGAATCTTAACACTGCGCAGGCAGTCCCTCCAAAACAAGAACCATACTCAGTTATTCAAAATGAATATGCAATCCTAAGACCTTCCATCTAACCAAGAGACCACACTGGAAGAACAATCAATCTGTGTTCTCCAACTGATATAAAGTACTACCTGGAAGACTCCAACAATTGTAAACAACATTTTGTTTCTAGAGTCACTATGTGTGTTGTTGGGATTGCCTTTCTTATGTGGCAGGAATTATTTTGCCTCCTTTTCAAAAACATAAATATTTGCACCTAAAGAGAGGTTATAAGAAAATCTCAAGTGTTGATGAAACATCACTTAAGACCTGAAAGTCATTCAGATCAGCCTTAATTAACTAGCCTGGGTTTTTATGGATGATAAATTTGCTCCACAGTTTCTCCTTTCAGGCAAAGGTGGAGTCTGTGCATTTCCTAATGCACTCTGCTGCATCGAGATTAATGCCTTTGGCTAAGTGGAAAGTTCAATACAAAACATAAGGAGGAACCACGTGGTTTTTAAAGGTAGACTTTAATGGTTTAGAGACTGATGATTTTAAAGTAGAATCTGATGGTTTGCTCAGCTGGAACACTGGAGTGACATGGCTGAGGTCAAACTTGCAGCTTAGTTTCATCCTATTTCATAGAGTTCTGTTGAAAATAGCCAAAATTAAATGCTGCATGAAAAAATTAACAAATTTTGTCCCAGCCCATCAGTCAGACTTATCTATGTGGGTGGTGAACTGGTGTACTCACAGGAAAATTTACAGGAAGACAAGATGGTTGGTATCTATGAGGGATAGATATTGTTGTGTGACAATTTTCCTTAGATCTCTTGGGTTTCCACACTTTTTATGAGCAGATACACTGACAGCTTTTGTTCTTAAATAATTGTTCAAGAATGCTTACATAGAAAAGAGTGTAGTTGTCTCCACGGCAAAGGGTTTGCAGTTCAAGATAATAAAGATAATATCTCCCTTCTAGGAAAAGTTGAACAGGTTTGTTAGCAGACCCATATTTAAAGTCTTAATTTATTAAGACTTAATTTAGGACTTTAAATTATTAATTTAAGTCTGGGTTTCCTCCACTATAACACAAACTTATTATGTATGTTGTGTCTATCTGGGTCACTATACAACCATTGTTAGTGATCATGAACATCATAATGTTTGTTGTTCCATGAGTTACAAAGTCCTCTGTCTTTGACCCGAAAATCTCATGACATCTTCCAGCATCCAAATAACCGGCAGACTGACTTGTTAGCTTTTTTGTTTGTTTGTGGTTTTTTTTTTAGTATGATAAAACCTCAGATGCATCAAATTATTGACAAACACTTGTCGACATTGATTTATGAATGATACAGTATTAATTAATTGATACTGTATTGCCATCAGAAAACCATGAATGTGTTAACACTTCAGTAAATTAAATATAGTAGGTAAATAAAAATTATATACTACTGATCTCATATAGTCCCTACATAAAATCTAAACACTTAACTTTTTTTCTCTTGAGACTTAACGGAGGAGAATGCATATTGTTATTGTTGTTTTTGTTTTTGTTGTTATTCTAAAGTGCTGTGGATAGGATTGACCAGTTTGTTTTACTTTAAGTCTAAAATCTGTGGAGGCTTTACATTCCTTTGAGATATCAAACCTTTTAAGACACAGGAATTTGCTCAACGTGTTCAAATATGTACTATGTCTTAGGAGATAATTATCTTAGTTACCCCCTTTATTAAGATAAGTTCTATTCAATCTTGATGATTTTGCAGAAATACCAGTTTTACTACAACCTGCCTTTACTAATTTATATTAGTAAAGATATTTTTAATACCTATTTGTTGAAAATCTGTAAATGACTAACTCCAAGTCCCTGATTTTTCAAATTTATATACTGCGCTTTCTAACATGGTTGTTCTTCACTGGAGAATAATCAAGAAATGTCTGAATTATTGTCATTTGTATTTTTTCTTTGTTTCAATTCCCTTTGGCAACTTAAATAATCACATCAGAGTTCTGAAAAACAGTGTGATTCCTTACATCTCTCTTTCTTTTCTGAAGAAAGCTTGTTTCCTATCCATGAAGCCTTACTGACATATTGGCTTTGGTTCCTGTTCTATGGCCCAAGGAATTTCCTCTCTCATGAGAGGAGTTAGTTATTTAGGGAAGGCATATCCAATTCTCTCTGGTATTCTTTTTATTGCTGCCCATATGACATATTTTCAAAACAACATACAGAGAAGGGCTCATCAGAAAATGTAGAATGACACTCTCATTCTGTGCTGAGCTATGACATATTCCACAGGAATGACATATGACATATGACAATTCCACAGGAATGAGACTTTCATACAATGTCTGTTCAGTTTTTCATCAAATGAAAAGCATACTGGTATAATGCAGCTACAATTTAAAAACGTGGACTTAGAACATGATTGTATGATACTTTAAATGTGTCCCCACCTCCATCTTTAGTCCTCAGAACAATTGTTTTATTTCAGTTCTTATTATTGTCATTCTATATGGTTAAATACAAAATAGTGGTTATAAAACCACACTATTCCATGAATGAAATGATATTGCTTATTGCAGTTAACATGATTGGTAGAATACATAGACTACAAAGGAAATAAATGCAACAATTGTGGATGAAGGGAATAGCTGTACTTCAAAATCTGTGACTTATTTTTATTAGTAGTGGAGCTATTTTATTGTGCAACCACCGCACAGAGGGATATTTTAGGAGTTATGAAATTTTATTAAGAAAAAAGAAGAAAGAAAGAAATCACAGTTCGTTTGTATTTCAACTGCTTGCATAAGGAAGCACAAGGGAGAAATAACATGATCTATTCTAATTTCTGAAGTTTGTCTAACTGTTCTAGATATGAAGCTCTCAGACAAGGAGGATGAAAAGGGTGACAAAGTGCAAAGACAAAGGTGATATGGCAAAAGGAGTAAATAAATGATATTTTTTAGAAAACCTATGAAGCACTATGAAGGTGCTACATAAGATAAATCTATGAAGGTGACCTTGTGAAGGTATAACATAAAGATATAATAGTAGAGGAAGTTCTCACGTTATTATCTCTATCCAGACCTCTCTTAATACAACAATTTAGGTTTCTTGATCATGATACTCCATATTCTATGACAATGAGAAATTGCATTATTGTTATCCATTCTTCACTCTTTCTTCTATCCTCTCCCTTTGCCACATGACATTGTTGTTTCTCTCACTCTACCCCACTCTTGGATTTAGACTAAGTCATGTGACTTACTTTAGATCATGGGATATTGTAACCATGGCACAAGCAGAATGAATATGTACGTGAGATATGTTTGTGCTTTGAGATTTATTTCTTAAGATTCTGTCATGAGAAGTCTATCAATCATATAGTTTGAATTCCTGGTCCAAGGAGAATAAGAGGCACATGGGGTACTTGTAGCTTAGAACTGATGTTAAACTTTATTTAACTTCATCTATGTTCCTGGCAACAGTTAAAGAAAAAAAAAAAACCCAATCTATTGTGTTCCAGAAAATGACTTGCTGCAAAGAACCACTCTTCTCAACATAGTTTAGGTAAGACTTTTGGACACTCTCCCTTGTTTACCTATGACAAGGCCAGGCACAGACCCTCCAAATGTCCATTCCTTCCATTATAAATGATTAAATGAACATTCATACCCACTGACAATCTTAACAAAATGCCAGCTTGACCAAACTTTACTTAACTAACCTTGTTTCTTTTCTCCAGCTCCTTAAATTTTGATCTACTCTCAGTCTGAGATACAACCTCTCCTTTATGATACTTCTTGAATATAAGCTCACCACTAAAAGAGACATTCTCTGATAAACTGTCTAGACATGCCATCCACTCCCCCATGCCTTGTGCTTTCTAACATTGTTTAATCCTCCTTGTAAAAGAAAAGCCCTTTTCTACCAGAGACACTTTCTCTTTGTGACATTCGCAGATGTTATACTTGGGGTGTTGTCCCTGTTGCACTAGCATCTTTACCCCTATTGCAATAATCTTTTTAAATAATGTATCTCCTTACCTAAGTCCATATTTGTTTTTATTTAACAGATTTCTGGGGCTGTGACTCAGATGGCATACTAACCACCCCTCAGACCCTGATGTCTTCACCTAAGTGGTAATTCCACTTTCTTGGTCTCTGTGCCCTTACCCAGCTGGGGAAATCCAGATCTATGGTCGTGAGCTGTAACTCCTAATCCAGGGCTCCAGACATTGTCTGTTGTAGAATAATCAGGAGTTATTTGGACTTATTTGCACCTTTGAGGCAGATAATTTTTTTGACCTTCAGTAAAGCCTCTTCTGTTTTTAATAAATTCCTTTAAATGACATGGATTATGGGGGCAGCCACACTGATTCCTCAAATTCAGTGTTTAGACAGGAGTACCTCCTCATCTTCCCAATCTGGGGATTGGGATTGAATGAGGAAATTAATTAAACAGAGCTCTGTCCTGGCTCCATTAAGGGTCCTATTTCTGATTGAATGATCTAATCCCATGGGTAACTCTCACTCTTTTCACTGATTTTGGTGACTACATGCTTTACTATTATGGCACCCATTCTGTTAAATATCTTCGAACATGCCAAAATTTTACCAAAGATCATTCAGAATTAACATGGGTATCATGGAAAACTTGGACACTTCCCAAACTGTTTTTCCTTTGCCTTTCTCCTTTCTCCTACATTTCACCTTCTTTTCAGCTCCTTTAAATCCTTTTGTCTAATCTCCTGTAACATCTCTCTTTCCTCCACCCCTCTGTCCACCTCTGCCAGACTTTTCCCTCTGCACAACAGACCTTCCCTCTGCACAACAGAGTCACTCCAGCTTCAGTCTCCTCTGTCCCCATCAGGGGCTATCAAGGGGCTCAGGAACCTCAAGAGCAACCACTTGAGGCTAAAAGGGTAATTGGGAACAAGTGAGATATTTTATCCCCCAAGATTGGTTTTGGAGACACTGAAGTGGTCATTTGGTCTCTCTTTAGTCCCTCACTCACAATTTAGTCCAGAGCCTCCATAAGGATACATATCAGGGCATAGGAAATCTTGAAGGTCTCCTTCATTAGTATTGGTGGGAATGCTACTAAGCAGGCAAACTCAACTTGTCCCATCTTCCAGAAATACAAACCTGGTAAAAATGTTAAGGTGGAACAAGGACAAAAGAGGTCTTTTATATGAAGCAGTGAATTATATAATTAAAGCTACAAACTCTCCATTTTTGCCTGTTTTTCTGTTATATGTGTATGCATGTATGTTATTTATCTATATATGTTATGTATGTATGAGACTTATCAATCTCTACTTGGTATTTCCAAATTATATACAAAGATTATTTTTAAAAAATTTTTAATGTTTATGTATCTTTGAGAGACAGAGAGAGAGAGAGAGAGAGAGAGAGAGAGATGCAGAGAGAGGGATAGACACAGAATCTGAAACAGGCTCTAAGCTCTGAGCTGTCAGCACAGAGCACCATGTGGTGCTCAAACTCACAAACCGTGAGATCATGACCTGAGCTAATGTCAATGCTTAACCAACTGAGCCACTCAGGTGCCCCTATACTAAGATTACTTTAAAGAGCTCTATTCTAAAAGATTTGTTTATAATTATACACTTTTATAAATTCAGTATTCCTAAAATTTCCAGAAATTAAATACATTTAAATTTCAATATCTTATAGAAACTAATGCAAGTATTTTACAATTTCATATAATTTATGTAAATCTTAGGCAGTCTCATTTAATACTGTTGATTTAATAAAAACAGCTTTGTCTACTGAGTTATCAGTGTTAAATATAAAACAAGCACACATTTTTATTCTATGCCTTAAATTTCCACAGATCCAAAACATAAAAAATGCTACGTAGCTCCTTTATTTGTATGACAAGTTTGTTCTCACCTTTCAGCTTCTGGCTAAATTCACCATTCAGTGAGTACTTGCCTAGTACCCTAAGTAACTTAGAGAGTAAGACATTCTTAATTTCTGACATTGTTTTACATTATGGTAGTTATATGAAATTAAATTTGCAAAAATCAGTTTTTAATATTTTTACTCTTTCTCAAACACCAAATGAAAACTCTCGGAGGATAGAGACTATGTCAAATTTGTTTATCCATGGCCAATCATAACAGCTGACCATTTACTACTTAAATGTGTGATAATACACCGTAAATGATAATATAATTTTTATTTGAATAGACATTTTTATTTTAAAATGATAATTTAGTAAAAAATTATTGTCTTTGTCAGTAAAACACATGAAGCTTGGCTATTCAAATCAAATATCACAGTCAAGAAATCAGCTGGAGACAATTTAACATTGATGCATGCAATGTACTTGATCCTTATCTGTGCAAACTTTGACCAGCAAAGTGACAATAAATAGCATAAGAAATTCAGTCCAAGCATTTAAGTCAGTTGTGTGTGCAGATGTAGGCATAATCTCTTCCCTGCCTGTTCTTTTTAATGATAATTTTTGAAATCTATAAATCTTCTATCATTTCCACAATAAGCATTCAGGGAATCAATTATTGAAAAAAAATCCAATTTCCTATAATGAATCTTCAAGTAATAGATTGGATTTGGTCTTCTCAACCCATTAGTAATTGAAACTTTAATGATAACTTGTCTCAATCTGATGAGTTTCTGATAGAATTGTCAGTCTTATTCTGAGAGTTGTATGCTTTTTCCCCCCTCTGATATTAAGAGAATAATCTTTCAACTGTTGACCTGAGATTGAAGAGAGATATTCTGACCTTGATTACAGACTATGCATTTATTGGCAAATATGCTCAATCTTCTTAATTAATTTTTATTGTTGACAAGAAATAAATTAAAATATATAATAGGTATACTTTAGCACTAAACATCATTATGATTTTATATAGTATTTTATCACCATCCTAACTTAGTACCTTTCCTAAATCTGTGATAGGAAGAGTAATAACAGACCATAGCTGTCTCAGAAGGAAATTGCAAGGATCAGTTAGACAATGAATCTATGATTTTAGGATACCTAGAAAACCAATCCCCAAAATGTACTGGTTTATTTATTACTAGCAATAAATCAGTTAAATTAACTTCAGATGCTAGGTTTATAGAATATATAAAAAATAAAATTACTTTTAGTTATAAAATAATTCTCTAATTTTCATCAAGAATTTAAATAATAGACTTCCAGGAAAATGGCAGAATAGAAGGATCCTTGACTCACCTCATCCTATGGATATGATTACATAACACCTGCATCAGTGTAAATAATCCAGAAATGATATGAAGACTGGCAGAACAGATTCTCCACAGCTACCTGTGGAGAAGAGGCTATATCAAAGAGGGTAGAAAGGGCAGACACATAGTGGGGAGCTAAACAAACCCCCAGGACCTTCTGTAGGAGAGAGCAATGTGGCAGGCACAGAAAGGGGAGAGGAGCAGACCCCATGCTAGGCACCCTAGGCACCAGGGACCCCCACTAGGAAGATAAATATCCATAACATCTGGTTTTGAAAACCAAAAGGGACTGGCTTCAGGAATTATTACAATCAGTGGGGCTTAGCATTTGGAACTTTAAAATCATCAGGCTTGGCTGTGGAAGAGCTGGAAGGTGATAGGAAACTGAGTTCCCACATTTAAGGAATAGCCCAATAAACAGCCCCACTGAGATACAGCAAAGAAAAAGTGGTTTGAGAAATGACTGGTATATATGGGAAGGAGATTCATTTACTTATATGAAAGCCTGTGCTGAAGGGGGAGAGATCTGTGGGAGACTTCTCCAAGGACAAAGGACCTGGCAGGTGCCATTTCCATCCCACCCTGCCTAGATAAAAGGACCCTTGTGGGAACCAGTGCAATGTGAGCATTTTCCCTCTAGCTCGCTAACATAGAATCCTGCCCCCCCCCACCCCCGGATTTCTACCAGTCCACCCCATTCAAGAAGGCTGGCTCAACAGAAATTTTTCCAACAGAAATTTTTCCTGCCCGTAAGGGCAAGGTCCTTCTTACAGTGAAACAGTATGGACCTTGCTGGCGCAGTGCACCATGCCCCTATATTCTCCTACAGATCTGCCCCTTACAATACTTCCTTGACCAGAGCCCATCTAAAGAACTGCGAAAAGCCTGGCAGTTTATAAGCAGCCCAGACAGGGGCCAGCACCACTCCAAAGTGACTCCTTCCCAAGGGAGAGGATAAAATATCCACTCACATCAGTCTCACTGCAGCCCCAGCAGTAGGCTAGGGACAGACATCTGGTCTGAAGGCAGGCCTCACCCACCAAAAGCTTCTCAGGGGATGACACAAGGAAAGCACCTTGAGGTTTGCTACCGAAGCTCTGGAAAACACCTGGTCTGACTCAATTCAAGACTAAGGTGGCCACAGACTAGTTTACTAACAATATAGGGATGAAGCCCTGCCAAGAACAGACAAGGAGAGCCAATGCAGACAACTGAACTGAAGGCAAACATGGCTCAGCCTCAATAATTGGGCACATATAACACACATAGGAGACACTCCTAAACTGCCAGGTTCTGGTGAACAGGAGACACTGCACTGAAGAGTACCACAGGACCTTTTCTTCTAAGACCACTACTTTCAAAAGCAGGAGACATAGCTGACTTTCAAACACATAGAAATAGACATAGAGAGTTAGACAAAATGAAGAGACAGAGGAATATGTCCCAAATGAAAGAACATAACAAAATCACAGCAAGAGGGCTAAATGAAATGGAGATTGGTAATATGCACGATATAGAATTTAAAGTAATGATCATAAATATATTCACTGGACTTGAGAAAAGTGTAGAGGATCTCAATGGGACATTCAACAAAGATATAGAAAACATAAAAAAATAGAGATGAAGAACACAATAACTGAAGCTAAAAAATACACTAGATAAGTATAGATAGTAGACTAGGGAAAGGAGAAAGATCAGCAACTTGGATGACAGAGTAATGGAAAACAATCAAGCTGAATAGTAGAGAGAAAAAAGAATAATAAAGAACAAAAATAGATTAAGGAACTTCAGCAAAACCATCAAGTGTATTAACAGTCACAATATAGGGATCACAGAAGGAGAAGAGAGAGAAAAGAGAACAGAAAATTTATTTGAAATAATAGCTAAAATTTTTCTGAATCTGGGGAAGAAAACAGAAACCAAAACCAGGAGGCACAGAGTTTCCAACAAAAATCAACCCAAGGAGGTCCAAATCAAGACATAGTAATTAAAATGGCAAAAGTAGTGACAAAGAGAGAATTTTAAAAGCAGCCAGAGAAAACAAAATTAGTTACATATAAGGGAAACACCATAAGATTATGGTACTCTTCTGATTTTTCAGCAGAAACTTTGCAGGTCAGAAGGGAGTGGCATGATTCTTCAAAGTGCTGAAAGGAAAGGAAAGGAAAGGAAAGGAAAGAGAAGAGAAGAGAAAAGAAAAGAAAAGAAAAGAAAAGGAAAGAAAAAAGAAAGAAAGAAAGAAAGAAAGAAGGATTCAACCTGTAGCTAAGAATACTCTATCTAGAAAGGCTATCATTTAGAATAGGAGAGACAGAGTTTCCCAGACAATATTAAAATAATTCATGACCACTAAAGCAGCCCTTCAAGAAATGTTAAGGAAATTTACAGCCAAGATGGCGGAGAAATAGGGGGATCTGTACTTCCCACTTGTATCTCTCAAATAAAGAAGTGCTGAAGCCAAAGGACTCTGAACCTCAAGAGTCTGGGAGGAAAGGAGATGCAGTCTACTAGGAAGACAGCCTTATAGGTGCATGATTGCGAGCTGGGGGAGATAAAAACAGACCAGGACATGGAGTCACAGAGGGGAGGGAGCCCCTTCTGTAGAGAGACAAAGAAAAGAGAAAGAGCATCTGGGGAAGTGTAGAATTGTATCTGGAGAAGAGAAAAACCTTGGCCTGGGATGGAGAGGGATCCTACCACCCCATCTCTAAATGCAGGGCTTTCGGAGAGAGATCTCATCTCTAACTGCGGAGATTTCTTTGGACTGGGTGCCCTGGTCCCATGCTGGGCCGGGGGACAAAAGAAATTCCCCCCAAATTAGGCGGTACCCCAGAGGTGCAGTGGCCATGACCTGTGGGACTACATTTCGGGTGGCATCATTAATGAGCACATAGTGAGAGCCTGGAACACCACTGGGCAAGGGGCATAGATGGTCCACCTCACCTGCACCCGCAGAACAGTGAGGACGGATCCAAAGGAGAGATTTGGCACACCTGGTCCGAGAAGAAGGGCCTGGGGGTCGTCATTTTTCTCCCCAAAACCACCAAGGTGGGGCCTCAGGGATAGTCCATGGGGCCCACAGTGGAGGCGGGACCTGCCTACACCAAACCACACCTATTTGCATTGGGTAACTTCTTTGTTTATGGGAGCAAGATAGATCTGCGGAAACAGACAGCCCCTCCCCCAAGACCAGCACTGTTGCATTGCCCTTATTAACTCTTGATCAATTCTTGCTATTCAGATATATTTTACCTTTTCTCATTCTTATCTCTCTGCTCCTCTAGACTGGTTATTCCAGTTATACGTTTGCTTAAACAGACATATTTAATCCATCCTCCTGATGCATGTTCTACACCTCCTTCTTTACCTTCCTTTCTCTCTCTCTCTGGAATAATCATACTATATAGTTTCTCTGGGTACATTATCTTCATTTCTTTCTCCTCGCCTCCTACCCTATTATTGTTTTTCTCTCTCTGGATTAAGCCTTTTGGTCTCTGCCTGGTCAATGTTCACTTTCTCTTCCTTCCCACCCCTATCATTTCTCTCTTTGTATATGCTCTTCCATCAGCACTGCCTCCATCCTGCTGTTTGTTTGTAGCTGGAATTTCTGGTTTTATGCTTTTAAACTGTCCTTTCTTTTGTTGTTGTTGTTGTTGTTGTTGTTTTATTATTCTTGTAGGCTTGTTTGATTTGTTTGTGCATTTGCATGTTTTTGTTCCCTGTTTGTTGTTTGTTTTCCTTTCCAGGGCAACTTCAAGAAACAAACCAAAGCACACATGGTGGAGAGTCCAAAACATCACTATGAGTAGGGAAATAAAAGAACCAAAGGCACAACAAGAGAGACCAAGGGACATCCTTAAAAGAACACTTCCTGAACGGCCAGGCCCTGGACAGTGTATGAGTCTCCTTTAATATAGTGGTACTCTCAGGTGCAGAGCACATAACAAGCCTTTAAAACTCACAAGAGACAGAAAGCTAGCCAAAATGATGAAACAGAAAAACTCTCCTCTAAAGAAATTCCAGGAAGAAGTCACAGCTAAAGAATTGGTCAAAACAGTTATAAGCAACATAACTGACCAAGAATTTAGAACAATAGTCATAAAAGTAATCGCTGGGCTTGAAAAAGGCATAGAAGACAGCAGAGACACTATTGCTACAAAAATCATGGATCTTAAAAATAGTTATCATGAATTAAAAAATGCTATAACTGAGATGCATAATAAAATGGAGGCAGCCACTGCATGGATTGAAGAGTCAGAGAAGAGAATAGGTGAATTAGAAGACACAATTATAGAAAAAGAGGAAGCCAAGAAAAAAAAGAGAGAAATTGATCCAGGAGCACAAAAGGAGAATTCGAGAACTGAGAGATGCAATCAAACGAGACAATATCCGTATCATAGGAATTCCTGAAGAAGAACAAAGAGAGAAAGGGCTGAAGGGATACTTGAACAAATTATAGCCTAGAACCTCCCCAATCTCAGAAAGGAAACAGTCATTGAAATCCAAGAGGCACAGAGAACTCCCCTCAGGCATAACTTGAATCAATCTTCTGTATGACATATCATAGTAAAACTGGCAAAATATAAGGATAAAGAGAGAATTCTGACAGCAGCTAGGGATAAACAGACCTTAACATACAAAGGCAAACACATACGGATTGTAGCAGACCTATCTACTGAAACTTGGCAGCCCAGAAAGAAATGGTAGGAAATCTTCAATGTGATGAACAAAAAAAATATGCAGCCAAGAATCCTTTATCCAGCAAGCCTGTCATTCAGAATAGAAGGAAAGATAAAGGTTTCCCCAAACAAACAAAAATTGAAGGAATTTATCACCACTAAACCAGTCCTACAAGAGACCCTAAGGGGGACTCTATGAGGGAAATGTTGCAAGGAACACAAAGTACCAGAGACACCACTACAAGCATGAATCCTACAGAGAACACAATAACTCTAAACCCATATTTTTCAATAATAACACAATGTAAATGGACTAAATGTTCCAATCAAAAGACATAGGGTATTAGAATGGATAAAAAAATAAGATCCATCTATTCGCTGTCTACAAGAGACTCATTTTAGACCTGAAGACACCTTCAGATTGAAAGTAAGGGGATGGAGAAATATCTCTCATACGACTGGAAGTCAAAAGAAAGCCAGAGTAGCCATACTTATATCGGACAAACTGGACTTTAAAGTAAAGACAGTAACAAGAGATGAAGAAGGACATTATATAATAACTACCAGGTATATCCATCAGGAAGACCTAACAATTATAAATGTCTATGCACTGAATTCAGGAGCCCCCAAATACATAAAACAATTAATCACAAACAAAAACAATCTTATTGATAAGAATGTGCTAATTTCAGGGGACTTTAATAATACAATTAGAGCAATGGATAGACAAGTGGACAGAAAATCACTAATGAAACAATGGACCTGAATGACACATTGGACCAGATGGACTTGACAGATATATTTAGAACTCTACCTCCCAAAGCCATGGAATTCATTTTCTTTTCAAGTACACATGGTACATTCTCCAAGACAGATCATATACTGGGTCATAAAGCAGCCCTCAGTAAATATAAAAGAACTGGGATCATACCATGCATGCTTTCAGATCACAATGCTATGAAACTTGAAATCAATCACAGGAAAAAGTCTGGAAAACCTCCAAAACCATGAAGTTTAAAGAACACCCGACTATAGAATAATGGGTAAACCAAGCAATTAGAGAAGAAATTTAAAAAAGTACATGGAAACAAATGAAAATGAAAATACAACAATCCAAACTCTTTGGGATGCAGCAAAGGCAGTCCTGAGAGGAAAATACATTGCAATCCAGGCCTATCTCAAGAAACTAGAAAAAGCACAAATACAAAATCTAACAGCACACCTAAAGGAACTAGAAGCAGAACAGCAAGAACACCCCAAAACCACCGGAAGAAGAGAAATAATAAAGATCAGGGCATAAATAAACAATATAGAATCCAAAAAAACAGTTGAACATATCAATGAAACCAAGAGTTGGTTTTTTGAAAAAATAAACAAAAGTAATAAACCTCTAGGCAGTCTCCTAAGAAAGAAAAGAGGGAACACCCAAATAGACAAAATCACGAATGAAGATGGATCTATTACAACCAATCCCCCAGAAATACAAGCAATTATCAGAGAATACTATGAGAAATTATATGCCAACAAACTGGACAACCTAGAAGAAATGGACACATTCCTAGTCATACACGCACTAACAAAACGCAAATGGGAAGAGATAGAAAATATGAACAGACCCATAACTAGTGAAGAAATGGAGTCAATTATCAAAAATATTCCAACAAATAAGAGCCCTGGATCAGATGGCTTCCCTGGGGAATTCTACCAAATATTTAAATCAGTTAATACCCATTCTTCTCAAGCTGTTCCAAAAAACAGAAATGGAAGGAAAAGTACCAGACTCATTCTACAAAGCCAGCATCACTTTGATTCCCAAACCAGACAGAGACCCCACAAAAAAGAACTACTGGCCAATGTCCCTATGAATACGGATGCAAAATTCGTCAACAAAATACTAGCAAATTGAATTCGATAGGATATAAAAAGAATTATCCATCATGATAAAGTGGGATTCATTCCTGGGTTGCAGGGCTGGTTCAATATTTGCAAAGCAATCAATGTGATACATCACATTAACAAAAGAAAATATAAGAATCATATGATACTCTCAATAGTTGCATAAAAAGCACTTGACAAAATACAGCATCCTTTTTTAATAAAAGCCCTCGAGAAAGTTGGGATAGAAGGAACTTACTTAAACATCACAAAAGCCATGTATGAAAAGCCCACAGCTAATATCATCCTCAATGGGGAAAAACTGAGAGCTTCCACCCTTGAGATCAGGAAAAAAACAGGGCTATCCATTCTCACCACTGTTGTTTAACATAGTGCTGGAAGTCCTAGCATCAGCAATCAGACAACAAAAGGAAATAAAAGACATCAGAATTGGCAAAGATGAAGTCAAACTTTCACTTTTCCCAGATGACATGATACTCTACATGGATAACCCGGCAGACTCACCAGAAGCCTACTAGAACTGATCCATGAATTCAGCAAAGTCACAGGGTACAAAATCGACGTACAGAAATCGGTTGTATTTTTATACACCAATAATGAAGCAACAGAAAGAGACATCAAGAAACTGATCACTTTCACAATTGCACCAAAAACCATAGAATATCTAGGAGTAAACCTAACCAATGATGTAAATGATCTGTATGCTGAAAACTATAGAAAACTTATGAAGGAAATTAAAGAAGACACAATGAAATGGAAAAACATTCCATGCTCATGGATTGGAAGAATAAATATTGTTAAAATTTCAATACTACCCAAAGCAATCTACACATTCAGTGCAATCCCAATGAAATGAATGAGGTGTCTGATTTTACCTAACACCAATTCCTTTCAAACTTTCTCTCTTCCTTATAGTAAAGTCACTCCTTCTAGTAGCTAATGCAAAATGAAAGCTTGAAATTGAGACGGTCAGGAAGAGAAACACACAGCACAGCGCCATCTCTAGCTAATGGAAAAGGTTTATATCATGACTGAAAGAGGGAACCAAGTTTGGATCCACTGGATAGTTCTGTCATTCAAGATGAATCATCAGACTCCCTGTGGAGTTTTTTTGGGATGTTATATCAGCTGGACCAATCACAGGACTTGTGTTAAAATTCTCTTAGATTATGAAGAAAATATTAAGATAACTTGGAAATTTAATATCTGTTATTTTTCCATATATTTTATCACCTTCTCTATGTCAAGAATCTTTACCACTTTCTAAGTAGTTTTTGCTTGAAGCTAACCAGCTCTTGTCACAGCAAGCAAAGGAAAATGTGTACTGAAAAAGACCCTAGAAATGAAAGGTGTGAGTTTGAAACAAGCTATGGTGTTTGAATAAGAGAACACATAGTTTAGAAAACAACCATAACTCAGTAATTATAAATCTACAGCAATGATGAGAGTTTATCAGTTCCACTCAGTAAGTTTTAAATATTGTTTCCCTGTACTATTTCTACATGAAAGGATGTAATATGCTCCCATAGAGCTTGCTTGACTTATTGGGAAAAATAATATGTATTTTGAAAAATGAGCTCTGCAAGCATTGATGAAAAAGAACTGAGCAAGCACAGAAGGAATGGTTACAGTCGGCTGCGCAAATAATGCATTAGAAATCTGTTCCCATTCAAAAACACAAGTAAAATTTTTCTAATAGCACCCCAAATGTTAATTCTTAAACTCTTCCTCAATTAGAAATGTCACTACCATTTTCTATTTTGAAGATAATTAAGAAGATAATTTAGAAGAGACCCAGTTTTTAACTAATGGTATTTTAAAATGGATTTTGGAATAAAATTATTTCCCGGTAAATGTATGTTATGTGTGTGTGTATATATATATACACATATATTTTTTTTTAATTTTTTTACATTTATTTATTTTTGAGAGACAGAGTGAGACAGATTGTGAGTGGAGAGGGGCAGAGAGAGAAAGAGACATAGAATCTGAAGCAGGCTCCAGGCTCTGAGCAAGTATTCAGCACAGAGCCCAGTGTGGGGCTCAAACCCACGAACCACGAGATCATGACCCGAGCTGAAGTCGGATACTTAACTGACTGAGCCACCCAGGCGCCCCTGTTATGTATATATTTTGTTCATGTATTTTGTTATAGAATTCAAGAGTTTAGAAAGTTGGGTTTATGTTTAAAATGAAAAAAATTGGGTTCAAAAATATCCCATAAATGAACATAGTGAACCATTCAAACTGGGTTAATAGGAAGTTAATATGAATTAATAAGATAACTTCATGATAGGACAATTGTGAAATTAAAAAGTGTAAAACATGTGTAATTTCAATAGCAATTTAGCCAAATGTAAACTTAACATCCCTCCATATTTTTAGAAATTAATAGATAAAAATAATTTTCAAACAGCATAAAACAATAATTTTTAAATAGTCTATTTTAGGGGCTAGTATACTGTTTTCTCCTAATATAATTCTCATAACCTACTTAGTGTATTCCTTTTCTTAATTAGTCTTTTCCTTCAATTTGTAAGAGGTGTGCTCAGTCCAATCATTTCATAGTATACAGTAACAGTTTAACTAGAAAAGTCAAATTACAATGCATGATTCACGGTATAAGTTTTTAAAGTACTAGAAATCATCATTCATTATCCATTATTATTTCATTCTGCAATGAAAGTTTATCAATTCAGTATCTTTTTTTCCCATTTTCTGAGTTAATTTCTTCTCTTACCCCAAATGGAAGTAATCCTGACTTTCTGAGGTTTTCAAAGTCTGTCAAAATTTGATTTCTTTATACTTCTCTACCTTTTAAATAATAAAAACTTCCAATTTCAATTTAGGGAAAAAATCATTCTTATTTTTATTCCTTTAATATCCTAATGATGCCTTTCTGAAAACTCCTATCTTAGAGCATTTTAGTACCAGTTTGGGAAACCAAAAACTAAAAACAGAGCTACAATAGCCTAGTTGTGAATGATTTGTAATGACACAACATAAATCTCTTTGCCTGTCAGGAAAGAGATTTTTGTTTGATTTCATCGCAGAGAATAGAGAAATGAAACTATATGCATATATATGCAAATGAATACATTAGAAATCTGGGCCCTAACTTTATGTTCCCCAATTATGAATGCAATAGATTCACATGCATTTTTATGTTTGTATAACTAATGAGTGCCTAGCTTTGTGCTAAATACCTTCATTAATTATCTTACTCAATTCTCCCCAACAATTCTTTAAGGCAAGAGTCTTCATTATCAACATTTTCCAGAGGAAGAAACAGATTTAGATTTTAAAAAATCATTTGCAAATGTTTAATCATAAGAGAAGAATTCATTTTTATTTTTTTAACTTTTATTCATTTTTGAGAGTGAGAGAGACAGAGCATGAGCAGGGGCAGAGAAAGGGAGACACAGAATCTGAAGCAGGCTCCAGGCTCTGAGCTGTCAGCACAGAGCCCAACCCAGGGCTCGAACTCACAGACCACAAGATCATGACCTGAGCTGAAGTCAGATGCTTAACGGACTGAGCCATTCAGACACCCCAGCATAAGAGCAGAATTTAAACTCAAATCTATTTGATAATCCAGTCTGTGTTCTTGCACATCCCATCTGCCTCTCCACAGACTGTAAGAGGGGTCCATTAGGTGAATACCACCCTCTACACCACTCCAAGGAGTCTGTAGCATGCCTCCAATGCTGATCAATATAATCTTTGACAGATTGGAATATACAAATTAATATATATGTTAGTAGTCTCTAGTATAAAAGAAATAGTGATAGAATATGATAACTGTAAGAAAATTCAGGTTAAAATTATCCCTAAGTATAAAAGAAAGAAGCACTGAAACAACTAAACTCTACTTCACACAATGTGACACCATGTATCTACACTTCTTTCTGCAGCTGTGATCCTCCTTCATTTGTAAGGGTCTATGGATCAAATGGCACTTTATGTCTCTATGTCTCATCCATCAGTCTTGGTGGAAAGTATATTCAGCCCGTTAAGTTGACCAAGTGCAACAACGGTGCGGGAAAGTCACTAAGTAGCAATCTATTGGGCAGATGTTTGTGTGGAAGCAAGCACACACAATCCCTTAGATTTTACCTAGTGATGCCAGAAAATTGTATTTAAAGTTAAGCCAGGGAATTTTTGGGATTGTTCAAGCACCATGGAGGCTGCCTCCCTCCCTGGTCAAAGCAACCCAGGAATTGTGTATGGAGACCCAGTTTAGGAGAAATGTCCATGGTTTGGGAAGACTGCCTGGATCCACTGCCTGAGGGGAGGAAACTTATAGTTGTAATTCACAATGTGGGATAAAAATGGGCCAGTTTCACAATTTTCCTGGAGACTTTACTCAGTTATGTATGCTATACTCTTTAATGAAAACTATAAAATCTATTCTCCAATTGCCTGACACTTTGTCACTATTCTCGATTTTAACCTAAGCAGAAGTGTTTCCTATGTTGTGGTTGCCCCTTCTGTGATATAAACTAAAATAAAATTCTAAAGAAAAAAGTTATTTCTGCAAAATTCTGTGTTCCAGTATCCAGTGTGAACAGTGGAGAATGCTATCCATTTTTTCTATACCTATAGACTTAAGAAAAGAAACTCTGAGAATAAAAATAGAAACATTATAGAAAATAGGTGGTTTTAGTTTTACATTTCCAGGGTATAGCAAATGGCTAAGGCAAAGCAGATTATTTAAAGTAACTGATGAATAAATAAGTAAACTGAATATGTAAATTTTCATGGACATTTGATGACTTTCAGTTTTGATCATAAAGCATCGTACAAATATAATTACACAATGTCACTATGAATAGTATGTAAGAACTTTATCAGATGATATGGAGTAGTGGGTAAGAACACCCGCTCTCAGAACAAGACTGCTTAGGTTAAAATCTTGGCTTTGGCACCTTATTTATGTGATCTCAGGCATGTTTACTCCTTGTATCTCAGTTTCCTCATCTGTTAAAGAGCAGTAAAAATTAATGGCTGAGGTGATGAGGATTCTGAGGTGCCTTCCTGTAGGATGGGAGGAGGGTGGGCAAAACGGGGGGGATGAGGTTGCCCTTGGCCCTGGTCTCTATACAATTTCAGTCTGTTTCAAAATGAATATCTGCCTGCCCCTCTTTGAATATCTGCCTATCCCTTTGTAGTTTTCTTTTCTGAGGTACTTCTTTTACAGAAGAATAACTTGCTGAAAACCTCAGTTCCTCTCATACAACCCATTTCTCTAGCCCCCCTTGCAGGTGTTGCATGTAATTAGGAAGCCAAAAACCATAATCTTGAAACAAGATCCAGGGCCCAACTTAACTACTGTTTTATCCTACAAAGATCAGACCAAATTAGTCAGAGCTGTGATTGACTCAATTCTTGACTTTTTACCTACTTTCCCCCTACTGTTATGGTACAATTCACGCCCAGAGGTGGAGGCATGCAAATAAAACAGATGTGTTTGAAGAATATTCTGTCAACTGCATCTACATGCCAAACTTCCTGTCTTTCCCTGTCCCTCAATAGTTAGACATAACTCCTTCTGCCCTTTCAAAAACATTCCCTGGCCAGAGTTCAGGGAACAGTCTGGCCTCCCTCTTTCTAGGGCTGTCTCCCTCAATCCTGGGCATGAGTTTGCAGTAAACACTGTCAGTATCATCCTTGGCTTCATGTCTGTTTCTTTCCATGAGAGTCAAAGAACACTAAGGTCAGTAACACTGACCTAGGTTTGTTGTTGAAATGAAAATAGTTATCATATAAAACACACTTAAAACTTAGCTAAAAAATGAACACTAAAATGGTGACTTTAATGGAATTTTTGGTGATGTATTCTATCGTAGAGGGGGAAGGCAGTTTGATCATTAGAGTGGGGTCCAATGTTTTATTTTAAGAAAAATGTCCTTAAAGGGCACCTAGGTGGCTTAGTTAAGCATCTGACTTTGCTCAGGTCATGATCTTGGGGTTTGTGAGTTTGAGCCCCATGTCAGGCTCTGTGCTGACAGCTCAGAGCGTAGAGTCTGCTTCAGATTCCGTGTCTCCCTCTCTCTCTCTGCACCTCCCCTGCTCACATTCTTTCTCTCTCTCAAAAATAAATAAACTTAAAAAAATGTACTTAAACCAGTAGATATGTTTACTTTTATATCATTTCCTCTGTATTCACATACTTCCAGCAGCAAGTGACAAGCTCAGCTTCTGCTGTACTTTCTCCCAGAGTGGTTTTGTTGACGATTTCTTGGTTTAAGGCCCAGTTCTAATGTGATTAGAAAATATCACTGGGATTTACAGAGAAAATGAGAAAAGTAAATTAATGTTTGAACTTGAAGTTAATACATGTCTATCAAGGAACTTCACAAGTAATTGATATCAAGTACCATAGGTTACTAAATTAGAAAAAAGTCACGCAAACTGAGCTTTATATGGAACCCATATGTAGCAGCTGAATGTAACATGTACTTCAAATCTACCATAAAAACAAGTATTGTTCAAAAACTGGAATTTTCTCTTCAGTGATATCTTTAAGCTTCTGTCAGTATCAGCTGCCTGTTTCTCAACTCATCCCAGTAATACCCTCAGGGCTTTATTTCCTACTTCCAAGCATCCAACTTCATATGTATTAATTGTTACTCTCTGGTATTACTGCCTCATGGCTTTGCCTTTTTATCTCACCTGCTAGCCTCTATGCCTCCTTTTGACCATTTCATTCTGAAAGTATGTGAAACTCAGTAAACAACATACTACATATAAAGTGGATTTCTGAATGATTCCAATCAAAGAAACCAATTTTGTTTTCCACAGAAAAATCAAGATATTTAAACCTATGGTAAATCCTACACAAATGGTTACTCAAAAATAATGGAAATTATTATATCAAAATCAAATTGTTTAAGTCATCCTGAAATTTAAAGTTAGTGAATGTTATGTGTTTATACCACATAGTGAGCCCTTCTAATTTACATATTATTGTGCTAGTTTTACTATACCAGCTGAAGTAGAATAGACATTCTCCCAGCTTTTAAGGAACCTGTAATCACAGAGACAATAGTAATTATCATGAACAGGAAATAAGAACCTGTAGGATAAAAACCATTTGCTGTTTCTAATCTATGTAGTTTACAGGTATACTATGACTGAAGTTCTATGTGTTATGTAACTACACTGGAGGGGTATGCAGTACAGACTAGTGACTTTGGATGCAGAAACCATTGATAAATCCTACTCTGATCTTTCTAGGCAATCTTCATGGCAGGTGGGATAAGGTGGTCAGTTAGATTAAGCCAGCCAAGTATCAAACCTGGGTAATTATCTAGGAAAGTAGACTTCTCTATGAGTTAAAAAGATGAAGAGTGATTTAAGCTTATACAAGGAGATGAGAAAAAAAGAGGTAAGATGGGAATCCTGAGGAAGGATTTTCTATCAGTAGAAAATGCACTGAGTGTTTAAAATTATTAATTAATCATTTGGAACTTGACATAAATGTATTTAGTCCTTGAGTCTAAAGGAAAAGGTACCATGTCAGTCTTATTTGGAAGAGTAGATTAGTTTGAAGATTTATTTAAGTAAGAAGATTTATAGAATCTGGCCAAAACATTATAGAAGAGTGGATTATCTGAATATACTTTTTCAACAAACCTATGTTTTTATCTATAAAGAAATAAAACTTTCATCATTTTTCCCCCAATTTCCATTTTTATACATTTTAAATTATATATGTGTCTGATAATTAATTCAATTATAAGATCTTGCTGATGAAATTTCAAACTTCTTAATATGCAGGCTTTTCTTATTGAATTATTTGACTATCTCTGAATCTCTCCCCATTAAAAAAATATACAGCTTACAAGAGTCTAGTTATTTATTTATTTATTAGATGGAGAAAGTGAGAGTGTGAGTGGGGGAAAGGGACTGAGGGAGAGAGAGAGAAAATCTTAAGCAGACTCCACACTCAGCATGGAGCCCAACGCAGGGCTCAATCCCATCACCCTGGAATCATGACCTGAGTAAAAATCAAAAGTCAGATGCTCAACTGACTGAGCCATCCAGGTGCCCCATGACAGTCTTTTAAATTTAGCTTTTGAGTATGTTTTTGTAGGTAATGTTAAAGAACTGTTAGCTACAATTTTTATTTCAGTATATGTGGGTATCAGTGTATAGTATTAATAAAAATAATATTCTGCATAGAATATAAGTTCTAATATTTTAAGGTTTGCTTGGTTCATGCAACAGACCTATGAGGTATATGGAACACTTCAGATAGACTTAAATGTGTGCAAAACAGAAAGGGATATTCACTATTCCCATTATCCATTCCTGTATTTCTAGAGTGCAAATACAGGGCAGACTGCTTATTTCATTTACATGACCCAGGATGGCTTAGTGGAAATAATAGTCAAAATGCATCTTACTTTAGTGGGCACTGAAATGACCAAAATCAATAACAAACTATAAAAGCATTCATCAATCTTAAATTCTCCTGATAAAAGTTGCAACATTTAAGAATCTGAAGAAGAAAGCTATGGCACTTCTTTCTTCTGAGAATATGCTTCTTTAAATACGAATTCTCTACTGTTCACGTTGGGACATGAAGGGAAAAGTTGTTTTTATTTGTTTGTTTCACTTTTAGGATTTATTTTTCTTCTCCTTGTTTAGTAATTAGTATCATCTGAGTGGTATTTATTTCCTTAGATACTGAATTTCTTTTTTCTGGTTTAACCCTGGCAGATAACTGTTAATGGAAAAAATTATTTCAAATGTCAGCACATTTGCTGATAATGTAGGTTTTCATATTTAATGTGTCATAATTTTATTAATTCAAGATGTAACTCTTTGGCAGTTATTAATACAGTCACTATTTACATAATACCACCTAATGGTTGTATAGCATATAATCATTTTTAAAGTATTTTTAACATGCCTTATTTCATACATATACATGCAGTAATACATTATTTTCCCTAATCTAATCACGGGACAAAACTGACTTTGGTCTTGCTAGATTCACATGGGTAAAAAAGCTTACATTAGGTATGATATAGGCCAAGCCACCCCTGATTACCCCACCTCCTTAAACTTTTCTTTTATCCATTTCCCATATTCTCCTCTTCATTCCTGAATATTAATAGAATGGATGCTAATGAGAATTTGTTTCATAGAACTTGGTTTTATAATTTTAGAAAAAAATAGAATTGCTACCAATTACAAATGTTCAAAAAACTTTCTGTAGAGGGTTTCTTTTGGTAGCGTATATTATGTGAATAATTAGATTTCTACATTTTGAATTAAAGCTTGTCAAATTACTCAAGCCAGAAAATAATTTATTTTATTTTTTTTGGAGTTTATTTATTTTTAAGAGAGAGAGAGACAGAGAAAGAGTGGGTAAGGGGCAGAGAGAGTGATAGAGGGAGACACAGAATCTGAAACAGGCTCCAGGCTCTGAGCTGTCAACACAGAGCCTGATGCAGAGCTCGAACTCACAAACTGCAAGATCATGCATGACCTAGGTTGAAGTCCAATGCTTAACCAACTGAGCCACCCAGGTGCCCTGAAAATAATTTCATAAGAATACCTCATTAATGGATCTTGTTTTAAGATAGAAAAATAGCTTTGTTATCACATTGGATACTGGCAGCAACACGAAGTTATCATTTGTTTGTTTTGATGAGAAATGGCTTGCAGAAGAGTTTAGTAATGAGTATAAAAGTTTGGGCATTATCGTCATTATATAATTAGGCAAGGTAGAAAATATCTCCATTTTACCGAGGTCTGAAGCCTCATAGCTAACCACAATTATTCTAGTTCACTTTACCAAGCTTAGCTCCATCTGCTTCTAATTAATTTCTGGTTACTTTCCCCAGTTGCCAATAATTGAATATGCTGGACCCAACAACAACGTGTGAAAAGAATTCTAAGTAGCATAGTACTAGACTGGAAACTAGTCCATAGATCTTTGTCTAGAAAATATCTAAAATTTTAATGACTATATATTTAACTATAAATTATTAGCATAAATTCAAGGGAAGTTTACACTAAATACTCTATTAATTTAATTAATTTAATAATAAAGGCCAAATCTTGTATATTTGTTTCTATAAATGAGAGGTATACATATTTATTTTTATAATTTTGTTACACATATATACTAGCTTTATAAAATGAACTGTGGCTGTGATTTTTCTAGACCTATTCTGGAAATAAATAAAAATATAGCTAGATATCACACACACATGTAGATGTATATATATTTTCCCCCTTGAATTATTATTAGTCCATTCAGATTTTCCAACTTTTCCTTTGCCCATATTAGCAACCTCTTTGTCCAGATAATTAGTGGGTAAGAATTGTCTAAAGCAAATAGTGAGATTATTTACTGGTATACTGACTTATCTTCCTGGGCAAGAATTTTCTGAAAAGAGAAAATTGACATATGTGGTCCTACTTATCAGTGCCAATGATTGAGTAATGTTCATTCAAGTGGTCTCAATTCTTAGGTCAGAAACAAATCCTCCAGGGTCTGGGCACATAAAACAAATTAGTTAATGACACCAGACATATAAAACTACAGAGCAGAGCGGCGCCTGGGTGGCTCAGTCGGTTGAGTGTCCGGCTTCGGCTCAGGTCATGATCTCACAGTTCGTAGGTTCGAGCCCCGCATCAGGCTCTGTGCTGACAGCTAGCTCAGAGCCTGGAGCCTGCTTCGGTTCTGTGTCTCCCTCTCTCTCTGACCCTCCCCTGCTCACGCTGTCTCTCCCTGTCTCTCAAAAATAAATAAAAAACATAAAAAAAAATTAAAAATACAGAGCAGAAAGAATTCTGAGAATCTGGGGACTGTATCCATAACCAAAGGCAATAAAACAACAACAAAAACAAAGTAACATGTAAGCGGAACAAAACTTATCTGCTGCCCAAATATGCCCTCAGGGTGCCAGTTTATTCTATCTCATGTATAGTACATTAAATTTGACTTTTCATCTTCTAGCCATTCTTCATCACACTATAGTCTGTTGTCTATCTCTCACCAATATAAAAAACAAACAAACCAATAAGCCACAACAACGGCAAAAACTTTTCTTGCTAAACCATCAAATGATCTCATTGGTTAGCTCAATGACCCTTTTAGGAACTTCAATCTCATTTGACTTATCATCAGCATTTGGCAGAGTAGTTTTAATTTTTAAATACTGAATTCAAAATAATGATTTAAAAATAAAATACCCTGTCTCTTACTTATTTAATTTTGAGCATTAAATAATTGTTACCATTAAATGTTCTGAACTGTTACCTCTTACTTATCTTCTACGTGGATTATAACTTCTTACCTTTGCTTATACAATTCACTTATTTTTCCATATAATGTCACCATTCATGAAAACAGTAGCTGTTACTATTCATTTCTTTGCTACACATTACTGACTGACTTTCAAGTTCTATACTGGTTGTTTCCAATCTTGGATCTTGTAAGAAGCAAATGTTGAGTTTTTTAAAAATGCCTAAACTAACTCCCTGGAAACTCTGATTTCACTGACCTAATATGTTTTTTGTTATCATTATTTTGCTCTCATTACTTTTTAAAAATTTTAGGTGATTATATCTGTGACTGAAAGCTACTCTAAGTTTTGGGGTTACAGATACAAAAAAGACAAGAAGTTATTTAATCTCTTATTTCTCTCTTTCCTCTTAAATATATAATGAATAGTCTCCATGTAATTTGCTTAAGGGATCCTTAGTGGAATGCAATCCCACAGTTCATTTTGCTTTTTATTTCAACTCACTTAATATGCATAGATATTTAAGTCAAACACTCATTATAATAAATGTTTTGCAAAGAGTTCTCATTGATGTAACCGTCTCTATGTCCTCGCAGATGTATCATATGCCACTGATATGTTGATCTTGTTATGATACAATGCTACTATGAATAAGCAGGTGCTAATATTTAGTAAAACAATGGCTTTGGTTTTGCAAACTTCATTAATTTTTTTCTCTCAATATTTAAAAAATGGGTAGCTTTTACCAAATGCAGAATGATGCACTGGGAAAACAACGAATTAAAACATGTTCCTCATTCCCTTTTGAGAGCATTGTCATTAATGCATGCATACTTACTTCCATTTGACTTTTACCAAAAAGAATAAAGAACAATGAACACTCATGTACTTATCACTTTGCTTCAACAACTGTCAATATTTCACCATGCTTGTTTCATCTATTCTTCTAGCACCTCTGTTGTTGGAATATTTTAAAGTGAATTCAAGGCATTTTAACATCTCATCCATAAATATTACATTATGCAGCTCAAAAACGCATTTCATACACAAGTAAAATGTTATTATTATATCTAAGAAATCAAAATAATTATATAGTATCACCTCTCTTCTGGTAAGTATATAAGTTCTCTGAACAGCTAATACCTGAATTTTTATAAAGCATTATTTTTTGAAAGAGGATACAAAAAAAGGAAATCACTTGTCAAAACCATTATATCTTTTATATCATAAGTTTATTTTAGATATTGGTTAACCTAGAATGATTTCCTCCACTTTTTATTTTTTATTTTTATTGACTTTAAGTTGACTAAGTTGTATCTAAAGGCAGGATCACACTCAGGTGGTATGGTGTGGTGTGGTGTGTGTGTGTGTGTGTGTGTGTGTGTGTGTGTGTTTTAATTTCCTGCTCCATTGGAATGAATTATTTGTTTACCAAGTCCTTGTTTTTTTTCCTAAAAAAGTAATTGATTTGCATCATGGCCTGAGTGCTAGGGTTGCCAGGACTATTATGTGGAAATATAAAATAAATGCATATTTTTATAGACAGAAATATAAACCAGAAGATCACATCAATAATTCTAACTCAAATGTATGATTATAGAAATTCAACTAATTTATTTTTTACTTTCTTTTATGTTGAGAATATTCCTAAGAGCATACTTATAATTTTATTTGATGTATGCTACATTGTATTTCCAAATAATAATATTATGATAAGAATACTATTAATAAGAATACTATTATATAATAAGAACACTGTTAAACAAAACCTAAATTCCTTGTAGGTTTTTTGTTTGCTTTTTGTTTTGTTTTATGGCCTTTAGATGCAATTTTAGAGAAAAAATAAGAATCTGGAATTGGCACAAGAGATTAGTGGTTGTTCTTTCAATGGTATGCTGGAGCCTCCTGGGATTATCTGATCCCATGGAGATGTGAACTTTTATCTTTGACTAGGCTGTTTTACAACTCCACAGAAATAGAAATTTACTTATAGAAAACTGAAAGCAATGAAAATAATTGTGTGCATATAAATACAAATTACTTGTGTGCAGTGGAATGAAGGTAATTATTGGTTAATTAATAAATCAGTTTTTAAAAATTGATTTAAATGTTCCTTTACTAAATATAAGTATGTAGTTCTTTGGTTCACCTTTAAATTGGTTATAACATCTTTCAGTTTTCTCATTTAATTAATAATTTTATAAAATATTTATATTTGTGACAGCCATGATTTTAAATTTTTTGAAAATCTTTCCTTAAAATGAGGGAGAATTCATAGTCAAATGCTATATTTTTTTCTTCATGTTTATGTCTCTGAGTTGATGAAAAGTCATTTCATTTGTTTTCATTAGTTTTCACTTTGAGTACCTGCTTTTTTTATTTAATATTTGGGTTATATAAATGTTTATATAATATCAATATTACAAGAATAAAAGATAAGTCAAAATTCTACATTAACAATGGACAAAAACCAGCCTTAAGGGGATTTGAAACCCAGGATCAAATAATCCTGAGCACTTATTTGTTTAATATTATCTGGAATTTCTGATATGTTACAGTGATGCCTAAAATGTTTTATGTAGTAAAATAAATTTTTCCAAAGTCTTAAAATATTGTTATAGTTTTTCACATACAATGCCCAACACTCAATAAAACAATCACAGGCATACAATGGTCAAGACAATGTAAAACAAACAAAAAACATAAAACCCCAAAACAATAAAAACAAAACAAAAACAATAAAAAAACAAGAGGAACAAAACAATTAGAAAAAGTCTTATAGATGATTCATATGTTAATTCTTTGTCTTGCAACTTAATGAATTTATTTACTACTTCTAATAGTTTTTGGTAGACTCTGTAGGGTTTTTTACGTATAATATCATGTCATTGGCAAATAATAAGTTTAACTTCTTCCTTACCAATGCATATGCCTCTTATTTCTTTTTATTGTCTGATTATAGTGGCTAGGACTTCAGTACTATGTTGAATAAAAGTGGCAAGAGTAGGCACCTTGTCTTGTTCTTGATCTTAGAGGAAAAACTCTAGGTTTTTCACCATTAACTATGATGGTTCATATATGCCATATTATGTTTAGGTATGTTCCTTCTAAACTTATTTCATGGACAGTTTTTATCATGAGTGGGTGTAGAATTTTGCCAAATAATTTTTCTGCATCTATTTCAATGATCATATGATTTTTATCCTTCATTTTGTTTATGTGATATATCATACTGATTGTATTTTTATATACTAATAATGAAAGAGATACTAAGAAAATAATCCCAGAGCACCTGGGTGGCTCAGTCGTTTGAGCAGCCGACTTCTGCTCAGGTCATTATATCATGGTTCATGAGTTTGAGCACGGTGTCGGGCTCTGTGCTGACTGCTGGCTAAAAACCTGGAGCCTGCATCAGATTCTGTGTCTCTTTCTCTCTATGCCCCTCCCCAGTTCATGCTCTGTCTCTCTCTGTCTCTAAAAAATAAATAAATGTAAAAAAAAATTTTAAAAATCCCATTTACAATTACACCAAAAGTAATGGAAAAAGAAAAAAAACAAACAAAACAAAGCAAAACAAAATCCCAGGGATAAACTTAACTAAGGAGGTTAAAGATTTGCGTTCTGAAGATAATAAAACATTGATGTAAGAAATTTAATACCATGCAACCAAATGGAAAGATAATCCATGCTCATGGTTAGGAAGAACCAATACTGTTAAAATGTCCATACTACCGAAAGCATTCTACAAATTCAACACAATCTATGAAAATACCAACAGTAGTTTTCACAGAACTAAAACAAATAATACTAAAGTTGGTATGTAACTAAAAAAAGACCCTGAATAGCCAAAGTAATATTGAGGGAGAAGAACAAAGCTAGAGGTATCACAATTCCAGATTTCAAGATCTACTACAAAGCTGTAGTATGGTATTGGCACAAAAACAGACACATAGATCAATGGGACAGAATACAGATCCTGGAAATAAGCCCATGATTATATGGCCCATTAAGCTATGACAAATAAGGCAAGAATATACAATGGAGAAAAGACAGTCTCTTCAATAAATGATGTTGGGAAAACTGGAGAGTTACATGCAAAAAAATGAAACTAGGCCATTTTGCAACAATATTCAAAAAATTAAACTCAAAAAGGATTATAGTCCTGAATGCGAGACCTGAAATCAAAAATCCCAGAAAAGAACACAGACAGTAGGTTTTTTCTCTGACATTTGCCACAGCAACATTTTTATAGGATCTGTCTACTCAGGCAAGGGAAGCAAAAGCACAAAGAAACTAGGGACTACATCAAAAAAAAGTAAAAAGTTCTTGCACAGCAAAGGAAGCCATCAACAAAACAATAAGGCAACCTACTCAATGGGAGAAGAGACTTACAAATGATATATCTGATAAGGTGTTAATATCAAAAATATATAAAGAACTTCAACAACTCAACATCTCCCCCCAAAAGAGAATCCAATTAAAAAATGAGCAGAGGACCTGAGGACAATTTTCTAAAGAAGACATACAGATAGCCAATGAGCACAGGAAAAGATGCTCAACATCACTCATCATCAGGGCAATGAAAATCAAAACCACAATGAGATATTGCATTATACCTGTTAGAATGGCTAAAATAAAAAAGACAAGAAATAACAAGTGTTGGTGAGGATATGGAGAAAAGGGAACCCTTGTGCACTGTTGTTGGAAATGAAAATTGATAGAGCCACTGTGAAAAACAGTATGGAGTGTCCTCAAAAAATCAGAAAAAGAAATACCATGTGATCCAATAATTCCACTACTGTGTATTTACCCAAAGAAAGGAAAAACACTAACTCAAAAATATATATGCACCTCTATGTTTATTACAGGATTATATATAATAGCCAAGATAATTGAAGAAATCTTAGTGTCCATCAATAGATGAACAAATAAAGAGGACGTGGCATACACACACACACACACACAAACACACGCACACTATGGAATATTATTCAGCCATAAAAATGATTATATCTTGCTTTTTGCAACAACATGGATGGAACTAAAAGACCTTATGCTAAGTGAAATAGAGTAAGAAAGACAGATGCCACATAAATTTACTCATATGTGTAATCTAGAAAAATTTAAACAAAAGGCAGAATCAGACCTATAAACACAGAGAACAAACAAATTGTTGCTCAAGGGGGGTGGGAGAGACAACATGGGTGAAGGGGAGTGGGAGATATAGTTATGGAAAGAGTAAGTCATGTGAATAAAAGGCACAGCATAGGGAATATAGTCAATGATATTGTGATAGCATTGCATTGTGAGAGATGGTAGTTAAATTTGTAGCAAGTGTAGCATATAGAGATGCTGAATAACTACTCTGTACACCCAGAACTGATATATGTAACCTTGTGTGTCAGCTATACTCAAACAAACAAACAAAATGTTCCATATAATGTAGACGTTGGGCATAGACATTGAAATAAGAGTATTGGGGCTCCTGGGTGGCTCAGTTGGATAAGCATCTGACTTTGGCTCAGGTCATGATCTTGCAGTTTGTAGGTTCGAGCCCCGCGTTGGGCTCTGTGCTGACAGCTCAGAGCCTGGATCCTGCTTCGGATTCTGTGTCTTCTCTCTCTCTCTCTCTCTCTCTCTGCCCCTCTCCTGCTCATACACTCTCTCTTTCTCTCTCTCTTTCTCTCTCTCTCTCTCTCAAAAATAAATAAACATTAAAATAATATAACAATATTAATTTTTTTGAGAGAGAGGGAGATAAAGAGAGAGAATACAAAGTTCTCTTTTGAGAGAGAGAGAGAGAGAGAGAGATCTCATGACTGTGAGATCATGACCTGAGCTGAAATCAAGAGTAGGATGCTTAACTGCCTGAACCACCCAGGAGCCCTAACAATATTAATATGTTTAAAGAAATAAATACAAGTCCAAATTTTGGAAAAGATTAGGAACTATTAAAACATTCTTGGGGCGCCTGGGTGGCTCAGTCGGTTGGGCGTCCGATTTCGGCTCAGGTCATGATCTTGAGGTCTGTGAGTTGGAGCCCCGTGTTGGGCTCTGTGCTGATAGCTCAGAGCCTGGAGCCTGCTTCGGATTCTGTGTCACCCTCTCTCTCTCTGTTCCTCTCCCTCTCGCTCTCTCTCTTTCTCTCAAAAACAATAAAGATTTAAAAAAATAAAAATAAATAAAAAATTCTTAAATGGGAAGATATGATAACTGAAATACACAATTCAATGGATGATTTAAGCAGTATGTTAGAGCTGAAGACAAATCAGAAATTGGAAGATTGGTTCAAAGACAGAAGCAGGGAGAGTAAATAGGATGGAAAATATCAAAAGGTAACAAAATTCATAGGAAATATTTTGCAAAGATCTGTCATGCCTTTAATAAGAATCTTAAAAAGAAATAAGAAAGAAAATGGAGAACAAATATTTGAAGACAAAATATTTTAGAACATTCAATTAATTATAAGAAACACCAAGCAAAAATTCAGCAGGCACTACAAAACACAAGCAGCGTTGTATTTAAGCTTAGATACCACATGATATATGATAAAACTGTAAATATAAAAGAAAAACCAAGGAGACAAAAGAATCTTAACATCAGCTAGAGAAAATGAAATATTAACTTTATAGGATAACAAAAGAATTCACTAAACAGTAGAAACAATGAAAACCTAAATTCAGAATAATATAATCGTAGCCAACATAGAATCCCATATCCAGCAAAAACAGTCTTCAAAAAATACAGAAACTTAAAGTATTTTTCAGACAGAACAAACAAAAAATAACTGAGAGAATTAATCAAAATTAATTTCTTTTTTGTTTTTAAGGTTTTATTTATTTTGAGAGAGAAAGAGAGAGACAGCACAAGTGGGAGGAGGAACAGAGAGAGAGAGAGAGAGAATCCCAAACTTTCAGCACAGAGTCCAATGTGGGACTTGAACTCACAAACCATGAGATTATGACCTGAGCCAAAATCAAGTGTCCGATGCTTAAACTGACTGAGCAACCCAGGCACCCCAAAATTAATTTCTTCTAAAGGAAATACTAAAGATATCCAGAGTCTCAATATGAATGAGCAATATACTAGGTTCACCAATTAAAAATTCAAAATATTGAAGATGTAGATTCTTCCTAAAATTACCTATATTTTCAGTGCAAACCCAATAAAATGGATTTCATTTATGCATATAAATAGGAAGGATAATTCTAAAGTATATACGGAAAAATAAAATGTTAATACTAACAAGATAAACATGAATCAGAAGAATAAAGATGGAAGACACAATCTAAAACCTACCAAGGCTATGGAACTGTTAGCTTCCAGGCAACCAAATCTTCTGGATTGAGGAGTTATTGCTGGCTCTATGTTGAAAGCAAGCCAAACAAAAAGGTTATTATCCCCAGTTCTTCCTTCTAGTGTCTATCTTGCTCCCCTTATTGGCAGAAACTAACAGGAAGTCAGCTGACAAAGGACAAAAGTAGATTGCTGAATCCTAGGCCCAGAATCATGAGATATAAATTATGATTACTGTAACTCAGAATCTTAACTATATGCCCTAAAGACTTGAATGCACATATATGAACCAAAACAGGTCTGAAAAATATCGGCAGCCCAAACAAAATGAAGAGTAGGGTTATGAAATATAAGGTGATAAATAAACTGTGGCATATTTATATAATGGAATTTTGTATAGCAATGAAATATAACACAATAAATTTGCACACAGTGTATAAATGAATCTCACAAAATGTTAAGTGATAGAAATCACACAAATAATAAATATTCTAAGATTCCATTTATATAAAGTCTGTATAGTGTAAAATTTGGAGAGGAGGATAGGGTCATGTTAGTTTCTTAGGGCTACCTTAACAGAATACCACAAAACTGGGTAGCTTAAAACAAATTTATGTCCCCACAGTTTAGGAGGCTGGAAGTGTGAAATCCAGGTATCAACAGAGTTGTTTCTTCCTAAAGATGGCAAGGGAGAGTCACTCCGTGTTTTGCTCCTAGCATCTGGTGGTTGCTGGCAACTATCAGTGTCACCTTGACTTATAGATATATCACTCTGGTCTCTGTCTTCACATTCATGTGGCATTCTCGCTTGTGTGTGTGTCTATGTGTCTCCGTTTTTTCTCCTTATAAGGATGCCAGATGATGGATTAGGGGTCACCCTAATCGTGTGGCCTCATTATTATAATAAGCTTTTACGGGCCTTATTTCCAAACAAGGTCATACTCCGAGGCTACAGATGAACACAGATTTTTGGGGGACACTACTAAACCCAGCGCATGAGGGGTCTTCTGGGGTTACCACTAATGTTAGATATTTTGACCTGTATGGTGGTTTCAGAATCTTGTTTAGTTTGTGATATTGCATAGGGCTGTGCATTTTGTTTTCTGTGTGCCGTTATCTTCAATAACTGATTGAAGATAAGGTGAAAAAATAAAATGAAATATCAATCTCACACATTAATGAAGATAAGGAGCAAAGCAAAGTGCTTTCATACATTGCCAGTGTAGTTGTAAATCCACAACAATCAGATTGCAAAACTGTTTGGCACTATCTACTCAAGATGAAAGCATCCAAGCCCTATTACATAGAAATTTTACTTTGAGGTGAAATGCTAAAATAATTGTGTACATATGTGAAAGTACCTGTAAGAAATATTCACAGTGGCAGTGCTCATGATATTCTAAATATGGCAACATCAAAGGAGAATTTCAAGATTTTTTTCTTGAATTAGATTAATTCTTGAATTAGAATGGATAAATTGTGTTATACAACAGAAAAATCTATAGTAATTTAAACCTAGTATAAAAAGATTAGAGTTTTATTATATACAACATGGATAAATCTCACAACCATTGAGGTAACAGAAATAAATCCAGATCCCAAAGGATATACACTTTAGTTTCATTTAAAATTCAAAAATAGCTCCCTGCTGAAAGAGAGAGAGAGAGAACATGACAGAGAAGAAGACAGAGGTGGTCTTGAAGTCATTGAAGACAGAAAGATAGTCAAAGGAAGTCCATCACTTGATAGTGGGGATCAGGAGACTTTTGTAGTATTTTTATTGTTCTACTCCTAGATCAAATGTTGGTTACATGGGTATGCTCATTGTATGACAATTCAAATGCTATACTCAATGTTGATTCATTTTCTATTCTATACAATTTTTAATAAGAAATTTTTAAATAGAAAAAAATCTATAACAAGTAACTTCACAGAAATCTCACTTCCATTACTATCGTCATTCCTATCCTGCTTTTAAATGAAATAATTTTTACTATTTATAATCTATCATTTTTGTTTGTGAATCTTGCATATACCCATATATACATGTATCCCTATCTCTTGTACAAAATGCTGCATGCAGTCTACAATGTTCTATACCCTGATTCCATCACTTTATTATACATTTTCAAGATAAGTTCCTATATGCATTCTATTTTACAGATGTGTTATATTGCATTGTGGAAATGTACTATAGTTTATTCAGTCCATCCTATTTGATGATACTTATATCATTTTAAATATCTTGTTTTTATAAATAATACCTAAAGTGAATAAATTCGGACATTTTATATTTTTGTGAATATATGTTTTGAATAGATTTCTATTAGAAGTAGGGTTCCTATGTCAAAATGTTAATGTAAATGTATTTTTGTAAGATATTGCCAAATTCTGATCTGTAGTGGATGTATAATTTTTCATTCTCATAAAAAATATATGAGAAGAAATGAGAGAGGAAATAGTCCTGGATCAAACAAGTTCTCAGTGGAGGAACTGTTTTTTACCTATCCCTCAGTGTCTAAGATAGTGCAATAATTTAGGATTTGATTTAGTACATGCTTAGTGAAAAAGAAAGTGGGGCAATGTATTTGTTTGTATGAATAGAAGGCTTGCTGTACTAAATGTTAAGAGGAATAAACCCTAAAAAAAGAAATAGGAATTCTTGGTTCACGAATGGTGGCAGTTAATGTCCAGTCAGTATTTGTTAAGAAAAATAATATGCTTTGAAAGCCACTTTAAAAAATCCTGCAAACATATATGGATATCTACCAGTTCCTCAGCAAAACCCAGGCTGATAGCTAAGTGAAATAAATAGAATGTGAGACATGAGGGAAATGCTACTTAAAAGAAAAATTGTGTCTTGGCAAATTTTGCACTCTTGAGGATTAGGAGATTCATTGCATTTTCTAACAACAAAAAAGATCTAAAGATACTTATCATACAAAGCCTAACTTTTTAGGTAAAATATCTGAATCTCAGAAAGAAAATTTGACATGCCCATGAAAACACAGGCAATTCCAAAATGACCTGTGTACTTGAAGAATGATTTAACAATTCAAACTTTTTAATACTTAGATATTCTGGGGATCCACTCTTTTAAGTCCCCAGATATATTTGTATTATATAGAGCCTATCAAAGAGGGGGAAAAAGATATGGGAAGACTATTACAGTTGTTTTCCAGCTATTATCTTCAGCAGAGCATGGAGGTACAGGGTCAGTATATGAACAGTACATAGTTTCTTTCCCTAAGATAAATAATAATGTCTATGTTACCATAATTTCTGGTTTCTTTGGCAATCCTTCTGCAAATTTGGAGATAGAAAACTTAAATAATATGAAGACAAGAAAAAGCTGGAAATAAAAGTACTTGGAAGAAAGTGCTTGAGTTTTGTATCTTCTCCAAGCCATAAAACTAAATGAATGGATATATATTAGATACATATAAATGTATTTATGAATTGATATCCCAGAATAATATCATTTTTGTATAACAGCTGAAGTTAGCAATGTATAGGCATAAAGCAAACTGTACTCACCAATACACAAAATTTACTTCAGCTAAAACCTGTATAAATAGCTCTATCCTAAACCATGTAGCTACTACATGTGTACATGTATTCATTTGTTTATTCAGAACATGTTTATTGATTTCTTCTTTTGTGTTAAGAATCAGAGGTAGCATTATGAATGTATGTGATTTATAAATTGATTACTTCTCAGGCTCATTTTTTCACTCCAGCCATGGTATTAAAAATACATTCCACATAGGCTTTTGAGGTTCACATAGTTAAAACATTACAGTCCCTTGCTTTGTGTACTTCATCAGTTGCTTCTTGTTTCCTTCAAAGGGCTTCTTTGTTTATTCGAGGTAGGATAAAAAACGGATGCTGTCTGGCATTCATAGTGTGCAACCTGGATGCATACAGAAGCTGAAGCACACAAGGTCTCCCTTTGACCAATAGGGATAGTACTAAAGAATGAAAAAAATCCGTCTTTTAATCTCCTACTGATAGTTTCTGAGATTTGTGAAAATCTTGAAATGTCCTATGGAATTAAGTACCAGTCTTTCCTAAGAGTGAACAAATTTGTATTAAACCTTTGTATTAATTTTTCTTTAACGTTCCAGATCGCTAGTGTCAGTCACCTACTCTTTGAAACTATACTGCCAACAAACTATCCTCATTCAAGCCTTTATCTTTGCCTTCATGGTTACCTAGGTTAAAGCAATTGGTAACCTTCAGATAGAATTTTGAAGTTGGATCACTTGGCCGGCAGCAGAGAATGAGGTCTCTATTTTCTTTGGTAATTTAGAATGATGATCACTATCTACTTGTTGTGGCATCAAAATGATCATGACCATCACCTGAAATGACTGAGATTAGGTGCAGGGAGAAAATGAAGTGTTTAGTTACAAGGAAGCTATAGCACTTAAAATGAAGGGACAAGGGTTACATAAAGAGTGTGCACTTGTATGCTTTCTGTTAACTTCTCTGGAAGCCTTAAAAATGTAAAATAGCAGGATTAGGGTAGCCATCAAAATAACTCAAGGAACCTCCATACTGTTTTCCATAATGTATGTACCAATTGACATCACCAGCAGTACACAGCTATTCCCTTTACCTCCTCCAACACTCATCTTTTGCTATTTTAATAATGGGCATCCTAATAGGTGTCAGGTAATATCTCATTGTGGTTTGATTTGCATTTCCCTGATGATTAGTGATGCTGGGTACCTTTACAGCTTTTCATATTTCTATTGGACAATATATTTCCTTTGAAGAAATGTCTGTTTGGGTTCTTTGACTATTTTTTAATTCATATAATTTGTTTTTGTTTTTGCTTTTTTTTTTTTTTGCCTATTAAGTTGTAAGACTTCTTTATCAGATAAATGGTTTGCAAATGTTTTCTCCCATTCTGTAGTTTGTTCACTCTGTTGATTGTTAATCTTGCTTGTTTATTTTTGGTTTTATTGCCTGTGCTTTGGTGTCAAATTCAACGACAACAGTAACTATTTTCAAGACCAATGTCAAGGAACTTTCTCCTTATTTCCTCCTAGTAGTTTTATGGTTCAGGTCTAACAGTTAGTCTTTAATCTACTGAAGTTGATTTTGGGGTATGATGTAAGACATGGGCCTAATTTCATTCTTTTACATATAGATATACAATTTTCCCAACACTACTTGTTGAAGAGAATACTCTTTCCCCATTTTGTATTCTTGGTGCCCTTGATGAAAAGCAACTGACTCTATATGCATGGGTTTATTTCTGGACTCTCTATTCTGTTCCATTGGTCTATGTCTGCTTTATGCCAGTACCATACTATTTTTATTACTATAACTTTGTAATATAATTTGAAATCAGGAAGCACAATACCTCCAGCTTTGTTCTTCTTAATCAAGATTGCTTATCTATGTCGGGTCTTTTGGGGTTCCATATAAATTTTAGGACCATTTTTTATATTTCTATAAAAAATGTCACTGGGATTTTGATAGTGACTATACTAAATCCATAGATTGCTTTGGGAAGTATGGATACATTGACAATATTAATTTTTTCAATTCATGAGCACAAGTATTTTTCCATTTACTTGTATTTTTTAAATTTACTTGTATTTTTTAAATTTCTTTCATTATGTTTTAAAATTTTCATTGTACAGATCTTTTATCTCCTCAGGTTTAAATTTATTCCTAAGGTTTCTTTTAATGTTATTGTTAAAATAACAATAACAACAACAACAACAACAAAACAAATGGACATTAGCCTAAAAAATTCACTGATCTGACAAAACCAGTTTAGTCATACAAGTAAAGCTTAGTTTAGCTTATTTTACAAAACTAACTTGACGTGGGTCATTTCTTGCTTATGCCTCTGGAAATCATAAGTGAAACTTAAAGTGTTTCCCAAAATTCATATGAGGTGACCATATGCCTTTTATTTATTTTTCTTGCCTAACTGCTCTGCCTACAACTTCTAGTACTAAGTGGCTAGAGTCAATATCCTTGTCAAGGATCCTTGTCAGCATCCTTGGAACCCTGGTCTAGTTCCAGATCTCAGAGTATTTTAGCTCTCATCTTGTCATAAATGGCCTTTATTATGTTGAGGTACATTTCTTCTCAACTTAATTGGTTGAGAGTTTTTATTGTGGACAGATGTTGAATTTTTTAAATACTTTTCTCCATCTATTGAAATGATCATAAAATTTTTCTTTACCCGATGGAAATGAAATCTGTATCTCAAAGTGAAATCTATGCTCTCCTGTTCAGGGCAGTACTACTCACAATACTAAAATATGGAAACAACCTAAATGTCCACTGATGGATAACTAGATAAAGTAAATGTGGTATATGTATTATACACACAACAGAATATTATTCAGTCTTTAAAAAGAAGGAAATCCTGCTATTTGAAATAATATGGATGGACATGGAGGGCATTATGCTAAGTAAAATAAGCTAAACCTAGAAAAATAAATATTGTATGAGCTCACCTATAGGTAGAATCTAAAAGAGCCAAAGTCATAGAAGTAGGTAATAAGCCAGTGACTGCCAAGTGATGGTCAAATGTCCAAAGTTTCAGTTATAAGGTAAATAATTCTGGAGATATACTATATAGCAATATGCCTATAGCTAATGATACTATATCGTATAGTTAAATTTTTCTAAGAGTGTATATCTAATGTTAAGTGTTTTTACTACTACTACTACTACTACTACTACTACTACTATTACTACTAGAGGCAGGAATAGACTTTAGAAGTTGATGGATATGTCTATGGCCTTGATGGTGGTGATAGTTTCATAGGTGTACAGCTGTCTTCAAACTCAACAAATTGTATTTAAATGCATATTGTTTTTTTTACATGCAATTTATAACTTGATAAAATGGTTTAAAAATAAATTAGTAAAAATCAACTTTAGTTTAATTTAATTTAATTTAACTAATAAAGGAAGTAACTCAAGGTATGTCTAGAAAGCCAGAAAGCTTCTATGACGTCCTTTAAGAAGACTATTCTCACACAGTCTGATGACAGACAGCGCTTGGTTTCACATAAAGTTGGAAGAGCAACAGTAGAAACTGAAGATACCGCCTCAATGTATCTCCTGTGTCAAAACCAAGAACTTGATAGGACAAGAGTAGGACCTTGAAACTTGAGATGAGTTTGAAAAACCTTGTACCTCTGATTCTTCTGAGATATATAAAACTGTTCTCTGTAACTGAATGTGTGTGTGAAACAAAGGTAGACATAGGATTTTCTCTTCTTACTGTCAATGACTTACTTGTGTTTTAGGTTCCTATACTTACAGTGATAACCTTTGCAAAGGATTAGAAATCTTGATTCTCAAGGTGGGAATGCTTTCACTAGGGATCATAGAAGTATTTCCACTTTATCCTTTATCTGCCTTGTGGTCACTTTGTGTTTCTCATGCAGTGGGCCAGTACAGAAAAGGGAGTTCATATAATGGGGGTTGAAGGGAAATTGACACAGGGTATCATGGGGAACGAAGATAGCAGCTATACATTTGACGAAGGGAGAGATATGTCTGGAACCAGCAACATACTGGAACATCTCTTCAAGCTTCCATAATGTTAATCAGCTATTGGAGAAACTAGTAAGTAAGGACAAATTAATTAAAAACTCCTTATGGGTAAAGGTTAGAATCATCCCATCAAGAAAGTAGCATGGACCAGCCATGTTTTGGCTGAGGATAAAAGAAATGCATAGAGTATGGTAGAGGAGAGAAATGGAAATATCAGTTACGACCTTGGTATCAGCTGAAGTGATGGGTTCTGTAGCTTATTCCATTAACTCACATGTATTATAGTTTTGTGATGGTTTGTATTTAATTTGAAAGAGTCTACATGATTTTAGGGCACAAATAGCAGGCTATATCTTATGTCTTTTGCACCACTCCGTATCCTCTCATCCACATCTCTTATTCCAGCAACTTCTGTGACCAATATTTCAGTGTAAGTATTGAATAAGCTTTGCACAGTTGTAATTTAACTGCACCTTGCTTCTGGCACCATAACAAGAACATCTTGTTTTCTGCTGGCTTCCCAGTCTCTGCATCATGGGATGCCACAGGAGCCTATTTAAAATTCACACATAAGCATTCTAATAATATGAGTGCTATGATGACAAAGCCAAGAAATAAATACACCCTTCTTTTTTTCATCTCCATTGGGTACATTTCTGATAAGCATTTTCTAGGGATCCTCAGAATATACCTACAGATTGAGCATTAGTCACTAATAGTGGTGGTCAGTTTGTTAAGACAACCTCACTGGTATTCCTCATTCCCTGTATATTCCCTCTGTCTCTTCCACTTGCTCAAATAACTCATTTTTTAAAAATCCTTATTTAAATTCTAGATAGTTAACATATGATGCAATATTGGTTTCAGTAGTAGAATTCAGTCATTTATCACTTACATATAATACCCAATGCTCATCATAACAAGTGCCCTCCTTAATATCCATCATGTATTTAACCCATCTCCCTGTGTAACTCCCCTCCAGCAACCCTCAGTTTATTCCTTAAGATTACTGGCACACAAACTTTTTATTTAAGGTTTGTTTTTAAGGAAACCTCGCCTAAAGGAATGAATAATATAGTTATGGCCTCTACCCACAATGCAGTTTATTTCATTCAGGAGACATATATAAAGCTGATAATCACTTGAAAATGTAAACTATTAAAATAGTGATCAGGTTGTGAAGGAAAGTACAAAATGCTATGAGGATATAAATAAGATGGAGTTGGGGCTCCTGGGTGGCTCAGTTGGTTGGGTGTCTGATTCTTGATTTCGGCTCAGGTCATGATCTCACCGTGATCTGTAAGATGGAGCCCCACATTAGGCTCTGAGCTGACAGTGTGGAGCCTGCTTGGGATTCTTGCTCGGCTTCCCTCTCTCAATAAACAAACAAATAAATAAACAAACATTTAAAAATAAATAAGATGGAGTTTTCAGGAAAGCCTCTTTAATGAACTAATATATGAGTTGAAAAATTGAAGATAATCAAGAGGTAGTCACATAAATGGGTGCTAAACAAGTTGTTGAAGAACACAGAAAGGGTAGTTGAAACAATGAGAGCAAGAGAGCAAGCAGAACAAGTGATAAGATTGCAGAAGGGGGAAAGGGCCAGATAATGGAGGGCCTTGCGGGCCATATGTTAGGTATTAAATTTTATTTTAAATATAATAGGGCAGATTTGAAAGATTTTGAATAAAGGAGTGATAAAAAATGTGTTTGAATGATTACAGCCATTATTAGAAAAGAAGACAAGGGTGGAATCATAAAGAATAATGCTGGAGACAACTAAAAGGGCAACATATTTGGATGGAATATCAAGGATTGAGTTCTACAAAATAATTATTCAATAAGCAAAAAGAAGATAATTGAACTAAAAGCACTCACTTGCAGGAAACATATATGAGTTTATAATTATCATACTAATTTATATAAATATTAATGATATTAGTATGTACAAAATCAGGGTTCCTCTACAGAAAGAGAATAAGTACTAAAATATATATAATACATGTAAAGGAACTGGCTTGTACGGTGGGGGGTCACCAGGCAAGTCCAAAATCCACAGGGCAGGTTGTCAGGAGGACAGTCTAGACTTTGGGAAGGAGCTGACACTACTGCTCACAGGTATAATTTCATTCTTACTCTAGTAAACTCCAGTTCTGCTCTTAAAGCTTTTCAACTAATTGAATTAAGCCCACTGTGATTATCAAAGATAATATTCTTGGAGTGCCTAGGTAGCTCAGTTGGTTGAGTAGTCAACTTTTCTCAAATCATGATCCCAGGGTCATGTGATGGAGCTCCATGTCAGGCTGCACTCCAAGTACGGAGCCTTCTTAAGATTCTGTCTCCCTCTTTGCCCCTCACTCCTGTTCATGCACACTCTCTCAAAACAATAGTACTTTTTACTTAAAATCCACTGATTATAGAGTGATTAACATCTATAAATTCCTTCACCACATGAAGGGAGAATAGTATTTGACTGAATAACTGGAGACTACAGCTAAGCCTCGTTAACACACAAAATGGACAATCAGGATGCTATCTGTTCATCTCTAGTAAAACCACATTTTATTCTCTAACTTAAAAAAAATTAAAGAAAAACCTGGTGCACTCCTAACTTCTGTGACTATTTAAAGCAACATTTCCCAGAGTTTTTCTTATATTTGCATGGCATACAAGAGGAGTGTTAGTTAAAAATGCAGATATTATCACTTTGAATGATATTCTTTCTGGTATACACTTAAGAATTATCATTTTAAACAAACTGTCTAGCTAATACTTTCCAAAATAAAGGTTTATAAACCATTTGACTCAAAACAGTTGAAATTAATGTTCTTCCATACTGATTTTATAACTGTGACTAGTATTGTATTATCTTACATATAACTTAAATAACTTAAATTTAGGTTTCTAAGGTTCTTACTTTATGTTGATTCAGTATATATTCTCATATATTTCAGATGAGAGTCGAAGTTAATCAGTATTTCCAGATGGCAGTTTACCAGTCTATATCCAGAGTCTTAAAAATAGTTCATTATAACATTTGACCTTGTAATTATAGAAAGTCATCACATAAAAATAATTCAAAATATGTTCAAATCAGATTATCCAAAGTGGTAAAAGTTAAAAAGCAATTGAGGTGCCTGGGTGGCTCAGTCAGTTAAGCATCCAACCCTTTGATTTCGACTCAGGTCAGAATCTCACAGTTTGTGAGATGAAGCCTCGAGTCTGGCTCCATACTGACAGCATGGAGCCTGCCTGGGGTTCTCTCTCTACCCTTATGTCTGTGCACACAAACATGTGCAAGTGTATTCTCTCTTTTAAAATAAATAAATAAAAATTTAAAAAGAATTAAACAGAAAACTATGTGATGAATAAATTAAAATCTATCTGTAATATTTCCATCAAAATTATGCCTTATGAAATTTTAATGACATGAGAAAATGCCTGGTCTAAAATTATAACTTAAAAATGATATGGAATTGTAGATGATTTTAGTTATGTACAAATACACAAATTCAAGCCAAAAAATTAGGAGTAAATACAGAAAATATCATAGATGTAAATAAAGACTTACAATGGGGAAAGGATAGTCTCTTCAACAAATGGTGCCGGGAAAACTTGATATCCACATGCAAAAAACTTAAATTGGATTCATATCTTACATAATATACAAAAATAAATTCAAAATGGATTAAAGATCTAAATCTAAATTCGAGATAGGAAACTATTAAAATCCTACAGATCACAGGCAGTAACCTCTTTGACAACAGCTGTAGCAATTTCTTACTAGCTATGTCTCCTTATGCAAGAAAAACAAAAGCAAAAATAAACTATTGGGACTTCATCAAAATGAAAAGCTCCTGCAAGTGAAGGAAACTTTCAACAAAACTAAAGGCAATTTATGGAATGGGAGAAGATATTTGCAAAGTTAGTACTGGGTATTGCATGTAAGTGATGAATCACTAAATTATATACCTGAAACTAATATTACACTGCATGTTAACTATCCTAAATTTAAATAAAAACTTGGAGAAAAAAATAATTCAGGACTTAAATGTTAATCTGACGTTGTAAAACTCCTAGAAAAAAAATAAGGGAAAAATCTTAACATTGGTCTTGACAATGATTTCTTGAATATAACACCAAAAGTATAGACAACAAAAGCAAAGATAAACAAGCTGGACTACATCAAATTAACAGTTTCTGCACAGCAAAGGAAATAATCAACAGAATGAAAAGGCAACCTATGGATTGGGAGAAAACATTTTAAAATCATTTATCTGACAAAGGATTCATTTCCAAAATATAAAAGGAACTTCTGCAACTAAACAGCAAAAACAAAGAAGAAAAACACCAAACAACAAGTAAAACTCAAATAACTTGATTAAAAAAAGAGCAAAAGAATGAAACAGACATTTTTCCAAAGATGACACACAAATGTTCAACAGGTATATTAAAAGGTGCTCGAGATCATTAATTATCAGAGAAATGCAATCAAAACTACCATGAAATATCATCTCATATCTGTTGGTATGGCTGGTATTGAAAATAAATTAATCATAAATAAATAAATAGATAAATAAATAAATAACAGATACTGACAAAGTTGTGCATAAATTAGAACCATTATACATTTGTGGTAATGTAAAATGGTGCAAAAGCTAGGGAAATTAAGAAAATTACTGTATGATACAGAAATTTCATTGCTGGATATATATCTGAAATAACTAAAATCAGAATCTCAATAGGAATCTGCACACCCATGTTCATTACAGCACAATAGCCACAATATGGACACAACATAAATGCTCATCAACAGTTGAATGAATGAGTAAAGAAAATGCAGTGCTGTACACATATTCAATGAAATATTATTCAGCCTTAAAAAAAGAAGTATATATCTGCCTTGTTATAACATAGATAAATCTAGAAGATACTATGTTATCTTAAGTGAAATAAGCCAATCACATAAAATCATATACTTCACGATTTCACTTACATGAGGTTTAGAGAATAAAATACTAATTGCCAGGTCTGGAGGGTGGGGGAAATGAGACATTGTTATTCTCATTGTTATTCAATGGATATTAAGTTGAAGATATGCCAGAATAATACATTCTAGAGATCTGTGGGACAACATTGTGCCTGTAGTTAACAATATGGCTTTTGCACATTAAAATTTGTTGAGGATAGATGTCATATTAAGTGTACTTACCCCAAGAAAAAACAAACAAACAAAAAAGAAATGTAAGAAAACACTGGGAGGTTGTGGGTATGTCTATTACCTTGATTGTGGTTTTCATGTCATTAAATTACACACATTAAATATGTGAAGTTTTTGTATACTAATTACACTTCAATAAAGCTCTACTTAAAAAAACCTTAAAGTAGAAAAGACTTCATTTTTGTTTTGCTTATATACAAAATAGTAAATAAGTATTATGGATGCCATAATTTGAGATAACTTAAGTATTAATCTTTCTCCCTTAATTCTTTCACACATTTTTATTCACTGAGGTTTTGTCTATGCATTTTTGAGTTCAAAAATTTGAGTAAATGTATAATGTCCCTGGAAAAAAAAAAAGATGTTTCTCTGATGACTTTAGAAACAAATGATTTAGTAGAAAATTATTTTTTTAAAAACTATTTTTATATTAAGGAAATATTTCTGAGTAGAATAGACCTCCTGAACTTGGAAGAGTTTTTTGTCTTTTGTTTTTTAATGTTGAGAAAATGAAACAGTAAGAATGTAGTTGCATAATATACAATTCATTTTATAAATATTTTTCCTGCTCAGGCTTGACACATTTATCCATTCATTTTTAGTTATGAAATGTCAGGTAAATTACAAAGATATCTAGATCAATTAGCTTGAGCAAATTTGGTTATTCTAACATGAACATGTAATATGTAGGTCTTTAATTTTAAATTCACTAAAATTTAATGAAATATAGTATTTAGTTCCTCAATCACTCTAGTCACATCTCAAACTATTAATGGTTACATGTGACTTGCAATCACAGTTTTGGGCAAAGCAGATATAGAATATTTCCATCAGCATAGATAATTACTTTTGGAAAGTACAGTTCTTGAAATTTCATGATGAAATTACTTCAACAACAACAAAAACTTTTCAAAATACTTTTTAATTATTATAGAGCTGCCTTAAGTTTACATTTAAAAGTAGTTGAAGGGGGCCTGAGTGGCTCAGTCAATTAAGATTCTGACTTCTGCTCAGGTCATGATCTCATTCCTCTGAGTCTGAGCCCTGCATAGGGCTCTGCACTGACAGCTCAGAGACTGAAGCTCCCTTCAGATTCTGTCGCTTTCTGCCCCTCCTCTGTCTGTGCACAGTCTCTCTCTCTCTCTGTCTCAAATATAAATCAACGTTTTAACAAAATTAAACAAAAAAAAAATAAAAGTAACTAAGACAAATTAGATTTCTAAACTGTGCTTATCAAATGTGTGTTTGCCTTTAAATCCATAGATCACCCTCCCCTTTTACACTCTGTAACTAAGAGAGTTGCATTTAGCAGTGTCTCTTATCCTTTAGCATGTGACTGTTGTGACCAGAACAGGAAGTTGCTTTCTTCATGGCATGTCTTGCAGTGGCTACAACTCCTCTCTCCCTCTGGCTTCCCCACCTGGCTCCTCCCTTTGTGGTGTCCATCTTCTATTTTGGGCTAGAGGTCACCTGCTAAGATTCTAGCTCCCTTTACATGGCCCCAGCTTCTCTGCCTTAGTATCAGCACCTCCATCTTTGTCTCTCAACTCTGCAAATTAATAGCTTCCTATCCTTGCAATGTCTGGAGTATCTCACTGTTTCTTGCTTGTCTTCTCAGTTTTCCCTAAGTGTGTTTAACCAATTCCTTGTATTAAATCCCTCCCCATTTTTTCTCTACTTTTTGAAAAACTAGATTGATTTCTGCTTTACTGACTGGATCCTGATTAATACATAGACTAATCCAAGTAAGTCATGAAATTTTGTTTTTAATAATCCAGGTAATTTAGAATAACACATTATTGCACAATGTTCTCAAGGCAAAAACAAAACAAAACAAAAACAAAACAAAAACACTGAGAGGAAGAAAAATGAGCATCTTAAAATAAAAGCAATTTTACTGTATTTTTACTTTGTATGTTTGTGGAATAAGAAATGACTGAATTATTCTATTCAGCAACAACACCAACAAAATATGTTTTATGCTGAGGTTCTAAATAGAAATTATAATAACTAAAATTTCCCAGAAGTCATTTCTGAATCCCTTAGGGGGTCTTTCAGCTAAAGTCTATTTCAGTGTTACCCTTTATGAAGATAAAAGGGAGGTTAAGTATAAGAAAAATAAAATTTGCTCATGTTTTTCCATTAAAAGAGTTCTGAAATTAGTATGTTGCTTTCCAATGGCAAAACATTTGAATTTTCTTATTGTGATTTATTTTTGAAGTCAGTCAAAGATGGAAATTGGGGATAATTACATCCCTTTAACAAAGGGGAAAAATCCTCAGAGACAATGATAAAAATTTGGTTTTATAAGATGGTTTTATAAGATGGACTGGTTTGTGAGGAGTTTTCTAATTATATTAAGGCTGATTTTTCTTTAAAAACTCAATTAAAGCAAATCTCAGATAAGGCTGAAAAATTCTTTTTATTGACAATGTGTTCCCTACTTTTCAAAAATGGCACATATTTTCCATAAGGATTTTTCTCCTACCACTTTCATATTTCCAGAGTTCTAAAATCATCAAAAATACATGAATTCTGAAATTCCAGGAACTTGGGGTGTGTTCTACATCCACACATCTAAAAAAGTAAATATGATCTTTTTAGACGTGTTTTCATTTTCACATCTGTCACTATGTATATAGTTGACTTCTAATGTGCTATATATTTTTGTTGTTGTTGTTACTGTTGTTTTTGTTAAGAGTCTGATTGCCACTAATTAGTTACCATTGTATTTTTTAAAAGACACTTACTGAGTGTCAGAAAAAATATGTATGTATGTATGTATCTACCTATCTATCCCTTTTGAACTTGCTCCAAACTCTTCTCAGCATATTTCCCCCCTTTAAACTTATTCCAAGCCACTAGTTCCAATCCTCTCAACTTATCTTCCTTCTTATACCTTATACTTCATATACATAAATGAGCCTTTGTAATATTAACTCTGGGTGATGTAAAAGCTAGTCAGGGAGTTAGAGAATCACAGCTTAATTCTTGGATTTGTCTTGAGTAAATCATTAATGCTACCTCTTCTTTAAAATGAGGCTAAAATGCCAGGTGAACAGTAAAGTCTTATCTTTGGGTTTCTATGATTCTATGCAACATTAATAGATAAAAAGAGAGAAAATATTAATTACAAACCTGTAGTCTTATTAGAAAAACACATATTTTCCTTGAGAAACTCAAGCCAATTAATAATGATCCAGTAGAGCAAGATGACTGAGATCATGAGCTCTAACTAAAGAAGAACTGGCTTTAAATCCTCATCTTAATTTTGACCTACAATGAGACTTCAAGAAATATTCTTAACTTGATTTACCTTATATGTTTAATAATAAGAAAAAGTACTTCTTCTTTATGTGCGTCTGTATGTGTGTATGAGAAAGAGAGAAAAAGAGAGTGAATTAACTGACTTAAGACGTAAAACACTTAGAAAAGTACTTGATACAACTATGTGTTCAAAAGTAAATAATTATAATTATTACTATAGTTATTCAATAAATATGAATTTAGAGTCTATTATTTGCAGGATATTTTCCTAGTGGTCTTCTATAAATGTAAATAAGACACAGTCATTACACTTTGATTTCAATTTTCAATATATATTTATTGAGAGTCTAATCGTTGAAAAAGTTATCAGAGTTTTAAATACTAGAATAGTAGATCAAAGAAGAGAAAAGATAATGATGACTTCTTATCGGGTCAATCAATCCAAGGAAATCTTACAAAATAAAGAGGAATCCAAACAGAGCTCTGAATGAATGGGCTCCCATAATTAATAAGGATTAGGTACTCTGAATAAGGGGGAAAGGATGGAATATGGAGAAGTAAAACAAATACAAAAGTACAGCTGACATAAATGGTGCACAGAGGTAGGGACAGGCTCTGGGGATTATGTTTTATAACACCTGCTATGAAATCTAGCTCCCAGTAATTGAACACAGTAAGGGCATAAGTACACAGAGGTAGCTTCTTGGACTTTGGGAAGTGAGTTCAGTACTAGGAAGCAGCAAAGACAAGGGGCATAGAAAGAGTGCTGGATTTATTTTTTTCTATTTTTCTATTTATTTTCTATCAAGATGTTTCATGCATTGCTCCTGAACATAAATCATGGAGTGATGAAAATTAGCTAGTAATAAATTCTTCTTCAAATAGTCAGATGACCAGAAGAACACCTGTGTTCATGGTAGATGGCTGGGGTAGACTATTAAGCATTATGACCCCTGATGAATGACACTCCTGATAGTTATGCCCTTTTTTAGTCTCTACCCACCTTGATTCTGGCTTGGTCATTTGACTGTCATGGTCTCTGGGACATGCCAATAGCAATCTAGATGTAAACAAAGACCTATTACATGTTTACAAAATGGGGCTTGACTTCTTGCAACATTTACTTTTGAAGCCAGCTTCCATGAAGCAAAGAAATGTAAACTGGACTCTTAAAAAGACCACACAAGACTGAATAAGGTTTCAGCTTTTGAGCTATCCTCAAACCAAGATGCCAGCTATGTAAATAAACCCATTTTGGATGAACCAGCCTGACTATCTTCAAAAGCAGGTCCATGAGAAACCCTAAAAGAGTCTAGGAGAACATTTCAGCTGAGCTCTTGCCAAATCACAGACTCATAAGAAATGATAACATGATTTTTAAGTTGTAGGATGGTTTGCTGACACAGTCATAGATTACAGAAACAATAGCAGGAGGTGGCAGGAAAAGAACTAATTTCTGAATATTCAGGAATGAGGAGTTATGTAACCTGTTGAAAGACTCAGAAGATTCTAATCAACAAACATGGGAGGAGCCTAACAAAGTAAATGCATCCTGTTACTAAAGGAAAGACATTACGCTCTTTAAAATGTAGTCAATAAAGTAAATAAAAATGGCAATGTCTCTTTAATAAGTGAATGAAAATGCTACACTTAAGACGATTATGAATGGCTCATTTGTGGAAACATTTTTATGACTACATTATTATTTTTTTATTAAAAAATTATTTTTCAGTTTATTTATTTCAGAGAGAGAGAGCAACTGGGGGAGGAACACAGAGAGAGAGAGAGAGAGACAATCTCAAGCAGGCTCTGCACTGCCATCGTGGAGCCAGATGTGGGGCTCGAACTCACTAACCATGAGATCATGACCTGAGCTGAAATCAAGAGTTGGATGCTTAACCGATTGAGCCACCCAGGGACCTTATGACTACACTTTTAAATACCTACTCGGGTTCTGGCTGAAGAAGTGATTTGAGCAAAATGTTTTATCTTCTCTTTTTTCCTAAAACTTCATTAAAATGATAATAGAGGAATAAAAATACATATCCACAGAAAAGAGATAGTATCAATAAAAGTTATTTCATTCATTTATGAAAGATGGAGATTAGGAAGGAAAAATGACAGATGATGGAAAGTGAAGAAAGCAACACTTGGAGGTGCATTCCAATATAGAATAGAGAAGATAGAACCCTGTTGAGCCTCCAGATCCTGATGCCACATGTGTCATACATGGAGGTAGAAGACATGTGGATGAAATCGAAAAGACAAAGTAATGTTTCCTTCATGAATTATTTTACCTTTCCACTTCCACTTACTCTTAAGTACAGAATGATGGTACTCAAGTCCTCATCATAGGAAATAATTCAGAGGCTGCTTGAGTAAGGACATTTAACTAAATTTTTTGGAGGAGGAGTACAGCTAAAGTGAATGTTGACACCTTATTACTATAGAATTTAAGGATCCCATAGTCCCCAAGCTATGTGCTAGGCCTGCATCTTCCCAGAGAAAAAGTTGTCTTTTTAAAATTTTAGCAAAGACAATTTATGGCCTTGTAGCTATTAATGGAGATTACACTCAATCATTCCTTCATCTTTTGTTTAAGTATGAAATTACAGACAGAGGTTATCAGACACTTTAAGGAAAATGTAGAAATGAGAAAAAAAATGTAAATGGAAAAATGATTAAATTCAAACACATAATTTAATTAACATATTTGGAAAAATTTTAAATATATTGCATCTAAAGAATAAAAAAATGCCATGATTAAGGAGTGCATGCCCAAGAAAGAGCTGTTTGAAATTGAATGTACTAAAGGAAATCCCTGAAAATGTCATGAGTATTAGGTTGCTGGATAGCAGGTGAAATTATTGGTTTTATACTTCTAAATTTTGCAATTTTCCACAACAAATGTTTATTTATTTTACAATCACCATTTTTTAATGGCCATCATACTTACTAATGAAAGGAATGTTGTTGTACAATTTTCAGCTCGTAGCTAAGGATTTCTTACGTGTGTATGTTTTTATGCAGGCACGTGTATTTCTTTGTATGCATTTGCATGTAGTTACCAGTAATTCACATTTTGATAAATCAAGGTTTTGTGTGTCTCTTAGACATACAAGTAAAGATGTGAAGTAGACAGTTTCCTGTATTGCAGTGATTTTTTAAAAAAATACAGTTCTGTATTAGAGATAAAAACTTGGAAGTTATCTATTTACAGATGGTAAGGGAAGTCATGCAATTGGATGACTTCAGGGAGAATATGATGTGAGAAGACATTTCTAGATTCTAAGATACATTCCGTAAGGTTTAAACATACACTAGAGATTGGGTGTCAAAATTTGAAGTTTCACATAAAATCAGAGTTTAATTGTAAAAACAAATATAATCTTCAGATAAAGAATAACATTTTTTGGGGCACCTGGGTGGCTCAATCGGTTGAGCGTCCGGCTTTGGCTCAGGCCATGATCTCACGGTTCGTGGGTTCGAGCCCCGCATCGGGCTCTGTGCTGACAGGTAGCTCAGAGCCTGGAGACTGCTTCAGATTCTGTGCCTCCCTCTCTCTGGCCCTCCCCTGCTCACGTGCTCTCTCTCTCTCAAAAATAAATAAATCATTAAAAAAAAAGAATAACATTTTTCCTTTTGATACACCAAGAAGAGTGCTTGGAATTAAAAAAAAAATAAGGCTTAAATATAAGTATGCACCAGATTTGAATTTGTTGGACAGACACTTATGAAGATACAGTATCTTTATAAAAATTGTAATTTCTTCAAGGACTATTACATAATAAACTTCCCTTTAATCTCCATGCTTAATATCTAAGTGCTCCATAAAAATAAAACTATTTTACTTGTTCCCATTGTTTTGTATTTTGTATTTATAGATAACTATAGTTCTTTTAAAAGAACTTAGCCTGGTGTTCAGGATGGACTCCCAACATGTGGTTGGGTAAAATGAACACTAACTAGATTCCAGAACACAGATGTCTACAGAAATTTCAGGACTTTTTATCAGAATTGATATACACTGAAGCTTTTGTTTTGAGGAGCTAGAGGAGAAAATGGGTAAGACTTTATACAAAGAAGCATTGTAAGAAAAAATAAAAAGAGCTAACGAAAGCAGATTGGACTGCCCCTTACATCATGCTCCATATTTTCCCCAAAATACTTCAACTCTCTTCATAAAGAAATTATCTGAATTACTTTTCACAAATTTAAAAGAAATAACTCAAGAACTAATTATCAAAATTTAAAATCAAGTTCATTTTTCTTTCTTATTTGTGACTAGATTCTGTCACAAATATGACTGAAATTCATGGGACAAAAATAAACATTTGTTTGAAACTCTACTGTGGATAATCTGTAAGAGCCGGAGATTAAGTTGGTGTTGGAAACTCAACTCAGGAATCTCATATTTCCTCATGGGAAAAAAAATGCCAATAGGACCTTAGGCAAGAATTACACTCCAGATAGCTATACACTATTGCTCAGTCAGTATTTCCAAAATATATCCTCTGTAGTTCACCAGCTCTTCCCCTGTGCTTTGAGCAACACTGAATAAGCTTCCATTCTTGCAAATTACAATATAGCACCAAGTGCCATGATTTATAAATGCACATTTGATTCTCCTACTTGACTATAAGCACCTTAAGAACACATTTTGTCTTGTTCCTGGTATCTAACAGATAAAATGATAATTAGAAGGTACTGAAGAAACATTTGCTATGAATAAATGAATCTGAATGGATGAGAAATGGACAATTGTTGATTCTTGTGAAGATAATTATCCTGTTGAAACTTGCAAAAGAGCAGAAATGTTCCAAATGATCTTCTCCCCACTCCTTTACCTGGGCTCAGAGAGAAGAACTGGATTGTAGAAAGACAATGGGACATTAAAGAAATTGAAAACTTACAGAACATTGGAGTTTAAAGAGATTTTTCAAGTTGACTTATCCCATTATCTCCTCTAACAGAGGAGTAGACATTTTAAGTGAGCTTCCAAACCATAGATATTTAGTAAGAGAAATAGAATAATAACTCTAGATTTTAGACTCCAAAATCCTTTTGTTTACATCAACAATTTTCAACTTGCTAAATAAAGTGGATTTTATTATTTTTCCCACAGGTCTTAAGTTTTAAAACATCATTTTGTAAAATAAAATTATTTTTAATTAACATAAAAACCTGTTCTTGCCTTATGGTTAATAACAACAGCAATGCTTAATAAGACATTTATCAGCAGAGAAAATTAGATAGTAAAATCAGTTAATTTCTGTTTTAAAAAGAAAATTCATGTCTAGCTTACAAACTACTAAATATATGTAATTTAATTTAGTTTTACAAAAACATTAAGAACAGTTCAGACCTTTGTGACTAATTTTGCAAAGCTTAGAGGTGCAAGGATTCTGGGCTGGAGTTCTTTTACTACATTCTATTGCTTGCAAATGCTGTTTTCTTTTACTATGCTGCCAACATTGCCAATATGCTGGTGAGCAAATTTCTTACACAGTGACAAGGTTCTGAAGTGTTTCTATTCCATTTGGTTTTTGAATAATCTGGAATTTTAAAGTAATGGTACTTAGTGAGAATATCAGTGAATAATGTCCTGTGAAGATACCCAGCAGATAATAAAAAAAAATTATTATAATTGAAACTACAATAATTTTCCCACTACAGAACATGTACCTTTGCTATAAAACATGAAAAACCATTGTCTGTGCATCTTATTTTTCCTGTGTCATAGTACTAGACTGGTTGATGAAGTGAGTATAGAGGATGTTCTGGAACATATGGATAATATTTAACTTCCATTATGGTTTTTATCTCTCTCTTTATATAAACCTGACAATGAATGCCATCACACTCAAATAAATAACAATGAAAGTCTATATTTATGAATCTCTCTTATTTAAAATTATGTCTCTTTAGCTCTTGAGGAATTAACCTAGATTCAGATGATATCAATTTAAATGCTTAATATACCAAATATTTTCCAATCCACAGACATCACTCTCTCTCTACAGTCCAACCCTGAATATGAGATGAAAAAGTCAAAGTATCCACTAGAAAGAATGATTTCTTTTTTGCTTTACTGGTGGTAGTCTACCTCCCTGCCTTCACATTTTACTACAGAGATCTAGGAGTCATACAGGGCATATGTATTTCTAACTAACATTACATTAGCTAAATAGAAATTAAGTAAGAGTTAGAAATGTCACTGTAGCTAAAGTAGTAGGTGCTGCTTTATGCTGCCCAAAACTCCCTGCTTTGAGCCCTTGGTACTAATTTCCTCATTAGCCTGCTAATTTTGCCTACTAATAACTCATAGTTGAATCATTTTTCAGGAATGACCTCAACTAAAAATCAGTCAATACCTAGTTGACCTGAGTCTAAGTCCTAACCATAGAGACATCTTTGAAGGCCATTCAGCTTGACAGCTTCCCATGGGCTATCAACTGCATATGTGGTTCAACTTCGCCTTTATCCCAATGTACTTTCCTCACCACTTATAATATCATTCCTTGGGATAATCCCCAATAAACACTGCACACAAAATCATATGTCAGAGGCTGTTTCCTGGGAACCTGACCTATGACACCTAGGTGTTCCTTAATAGCTGCAATGATTTTCGTTATCATTATTTTCCTTAAGTGACTAAGGACTTCTTCACCTCAGAAGGGAAGACATGCTTTTAAACACTTAACTGGAAATTTCTTAGTTATCTTCTAAAAGCTTATTGTATACATAACTCTGCATCTGTCTAATGTCTTGATAAGGATTCTTTCGATTACAAATGAACAAGACCTGACCTGAAATAGCTTAAAGAAATTGGAAAAAGTTTTATAAAGAGAACTGGAATGGAGTTAAGTCAGGAAAAACGGCTATGAGGAGTTAAAAAATTGTCATGCCTTTCTCTGGCTTTACCAGTTCTGTGAGACTGCCTCTATTTTCACTTATTGATTTTTTTCTTGAAGCTGTATGGAAAACATAGCTGCCAACAATTCCCACAGAGAAATTTAACAGTCCATTCACTCAGAGAGAAAGATGGACTTTTCTTTTTAGATTACATTTACAAATATCACAGAAAAGCGCTTTCATTTCCATGAGTGAGTCAGATTCTCTTCCCTGGAGAGCAATAAGCAGTGGTCAGATTTAGCAATATATTTTATTCACATAAATTATGTAGATAGTGTAGATAGTTATGTAGATAAGGTGTGGGGCAAGAGTAATTTCAGATTAAGACAGGTGGATAGGACAATAAAAAAATTAAAAAATAGATATTAAAGTATGGTGTATGCCTTAAAGTGGAAAGAAAAAAATAAAAAAATGATTTCTTAGTTTATAGAATTCATCAGGAAAAATTCATACTAACAGGGAGAAGACTGTAACACTGATCACTTTGTCCTCATTAGCTAGATATGGGCAAAAGGCAGTCAGAGTCACTGCTGAATTTCTCAGTGACCACATTTTCCATCCTAAACAGAAGCCCTTAATACCACCACCATATTTTAAAAACCCTATTTCACTCTACAATTCTAGGAGAACGATCTTACTAATTACCCTTTCCTAGGCTTGTGAAATGGTAAGGAAATAGAGCATGCCTATAAGTTACCCTGAAGTCAGGAGCGTGTGGACATTTATGTCATTCTTAGCTGTGACAAATGGATGAAACCACATCAGAATGGTGGTTAGTGGGAAAACATTATGTTGCAATAATAAAAGCTACTGGGATACTGCAGTCCTTGCGACTGCCCCTGTACTATGGTCATAGGCAAGATTGCTTTTCTTGCCCCTCTACTGCTCCTGAATATCATGGCTTGTTGGTTTCCCTTTCAGGCTTCCCCTCACAAAGTTTAGGCCATGTGAAGATAATTCTGCATCTGTACTTCTTTTTGGAAATGATCTAAATCAAATTCAGCAAAAACTAGTACAAAGAAATCACCAATTAGTCAAAAGGCCAATTGTAATACATGCTGTAGGAATTTGAGTTACTAAATATATGGTATGTGAACTCACTAAACTCATATACAAATATTAAACAGAATGGATGCTAATTTTAATACTGGCATTCCTTCACATATTGTCCTAAAATTCATATGAGTGTATATTTGAATATATATACACACACACATATATATACTGCCTTTCTATAAGACAACTATATATACTCTTTATATATATACTACATGTATATAATTTTATATACTTATTAATTCATATTTCTTATATATATATTTTAAAAATAATGTTTATTCATTTTTGAGAGAGAAAGAACAGAGTACCAGTGGGGGAAGGGTGGAGAGAGAGGGAGACGTGGAGTTGGAAGCAGGCTCCAGGCTCTGAGCTGTCAGCACAGAGTCCAATGTGGGCCCCATCTCATGTATCATGAGCTCATGACTTGAGCTGAAGTCGGATGCTTAACCGACTGAGCCACCCCGGAGCCCCTACTTACTATTTTTTAATGTTTATTTATTTATTTTGAGAAACAGAGAAAAAGAGAGAGAGAGAGAGACTACATGCATGAGTGGGGGAGGGGCAGAGAGAGAGGGAGAGGGAGAATCACAAGCAGGTTCTAAGCTCAGGGCAAAGCCTGACTGGGGGCTCGATCTCACAATTGTGAGATCATGACCCAAGCCCAAAGCGAGTCAGATGCTTAACCAACTGAGCCACCCAAGTATCCCATTTATTTATTTATATTTACATTTCCACTATACATTACACACACACAAACACACATCTATTGTTTTAATCTAGTAGACTTAAGAATACATTCTCATAGAACCAGAATAAAATCATGCCCTCTTGCTAATCTCAAACCTAGAAGGGCTCATGTATGAGATATTTGGCCATGTATAGACATACAAAATGCTAAACACCAACCCTATTCAGACCAGAGAAATAATATGATTTTTTCCCTCCAGATTTAGACAAAGCATTTGATGAAGGATTGGCATTTAAATCCCTTTTATAGTTTCACCAACTGAATTTATTTTCCATGTATAATCACTGGGATAGGCTGAAAGTTTATATGTTCAACTTCTTAGTAGAAAGAGGTGCTTGCAAAGAAATCAGTAAGTTGTACATAAGGGGAAAATAAAATACTACAGTAGTAATTACAAATAAAAAAAATCCATTATCAATATGCATCTTCTTTTAAGAAGTATGCTGGTGGTAATCTTTATATTTCTAAATAGTATTTAATAACTTTATACAGATTATGTTAGCCATAATGAAAGATTACCAAAAGATTCCTAATCCACTCTAAACCTAATTATATACCCATCTATACATCATGTCTATATTTCGGAAGAGGTGGACAGTATGACAGAGAAAGGAAAGATATAAAAATGTGCTCACAGATAAATATAATAATGCCATATTTCTTAAAACTTTAAAAAATTTAGGGGTGCCTGAGTGACTCAGTCAGTTAAGTGTCCGACTTCGGCTCAGGTCATGATCTCACAGTTCGTGGCTTCAAGCCCCACATCAGGCTCTGTGCTGAATGCTTGCTCAGAGTCTGGAGCCTGCATCCGATTCTGTGTCTCCTTCTATCTCTGACCCTCCCCGCTCATGCTCTGTCTCACTCTATCTCTCTATAAATAAATGTATAAAAAATTTAAAAAAAATTAAAAAAATAAAAGAAAAAAGAAACTGATGTTAAAAGAATTCCTCAACTAAAGATAACTGTAACTTCATCTCAAAGGATAGATGTTACTTACTAAAATATCTTTGTGTTAAAGAGAATAATAATAGTAAATTAAGCCATGGAGTCATTATTTTTCTAAATAATACAGTCCAAACTCAGAAACAACAGATATTTTGAAATGAAAAATAATTTACTTAGCACTTTCTCATTTCCTACCACCTCCTTTTAACCACTTCTCAATTTTGGCAATTTTTATTATTTTTACATTTTAAATACTTATATGCTGTCTCCTATAATCAAAAGTACAATCACTTAGTGTTTATTTTACATTAAAGAGAGTAAATGCCATTCGTAGGTCATTTTCTGAGTCCTCTGCTCATATCTTTTTTTTTCATTTAAATTTATGTCTAAATCACCTTGATTTCGATGTTTAGTATTTTTATTTTGAAGACCTAAGGATGCCATGGTTTTTGTGTTCTTCTATGTTTAAGTATATTAGTTGTCAATATTTGAATGGAATTTTGGTTGGATGAGTACTGTTGAACTACACTTTCTTCACTCTCAGAACCCTAAAGATACTGATCATAGTCTCTTGACTTTGAATGTTACTGTGGTGAAGTCAGAGGGCAACTCAATGTTTTTCCATCATCATGCATTCTGTCCAATTGTCTAAGCAATCCTTTATATTTCAATTTTAGTAAGTTACCTTGATGTTAGTAATTCTGTATTGCTTTTTCATAGAATGAAATATAAATTCCCATATATTAACATTTAATAAACCACTCATTCATCCAATAAATATTCGTCAGAGTCTCCCATTCAGCAAATGTTTCTGTGAAGTGCTAGAAAAGTATAGGCTGATGCACATACAACAGTGAACAGGATAGACAAGATTTATGCCTTCATTTAGCTTATAATATGTGGAGAGGGAATATAATTTTATTTAATAGTAAATGCTATAAAAGGCAATAAGATGAAGTTTATTATCTTATATAAGGAAGTAAAAAAGACCTTTTTAAAGAGATGACATTTGAACAGAAATAAAATTAAGTGAGGAAGTAAACCATAAGGAGCAGAAGATGGTTGTGCTAGATTAAAATGGTTCCAGGCGGTTGGTGTGTCTTTCAGTCATTATATACCAGTACTGACTTACAGGGATAGGAGTTTATTTCTTATTCATATGCTATTCATGCTTCACAGGTTAAGTGTACCTCTGCCCAATGATCTTTTAATTCTAGAACTGAGGCTAAGTTAGGAGCCTTTAGGTGAAGCATTGTTGGTTATCATGGCAGGAAAAAAAAAAAGACAGGATTGAGGATGAGCCACATGTTGGCTCTTAATTCTCAGAATGATATACATTGGCTCCAGTGACATTTCACATGGATGTATTGTAAATGATTTTATAAGCAGAGGAACAAGATAACACAATTTATTCCAATGACACTGAGGAACAAACCATGAGAAGGTCAGAGTGTACCAGGAGCAGAATGCTGTTTATAGATTTGTAGTTCATGTTTAATGGTTTGGATATTATTCAGTATGATGGGGATCTGGAGTATTCTGAGTAGAAGATTAAAAGGATTCCTTAACTGCTGCGTTGAAACATACTCCAGAAAGGACCAGTATGAAAGAAGAGAAACTAGTCAGGACACTATGGAAACGAAGAAAACAATGATGGGATTGGCCCAGGGTGACAGTAGCGTAAGTTGGGGAAAACTGTATTCATAAAATACTCTAGAGGTGGAGTATCTAGAATATATCTGGTTGGTTAGAATAGAAGAAGGATATTTACTTAAAAAAATTAGCTGCTAGATAGGAGAGAATGGAAGTAAGGGGGTTTAAGAGTTAGGTATCAATAATTTCTATAGAAAGAATATATTAAGTGATTTTAAGTACAGGTTACATTAGGACAGAGGACAGAGCCCTGAGTTTTCCAATATTTAAAAGCCACGGAAAGAAGGAGACAGCACAGGGGAATAGAAATAGCTCCAGTGGGGTAGGAAGTATTGAAAAGAACTTGTTTTCCTGGAACTAAGGTGGAAAACGTGTACCTAGAAAGAAGAAATCACACCACGTGGCATCAGTCAGGGTTTCTTTAAAGTTAACCGAGGACATTGAGGTTAGTTTCATCAAAATATTTAACAGTGAAATAAGTGTGTATGAATAATAGGAAAGAAAATCATGAAATAATCATGTCATTGGAAGGAGTCAGGGGAGCCAAAGGAGAAGAGACTATTGAAAAGAAACGAGGAGGCAGTGAGCACACACCCCCCAAATCCCACCCCACCCAGCCCCTCTTGGCCTACAAGCTGTTAGAAGACCAACAGACCATCATAGGCTAATAGCTCCAGATTTCCAGCACTTGCTTGACTCCGCTGAGGCTTTCCTAGGCCACAGGAACATGTTCTTCCTAGATTATGGACCTGGCACGCTAGCCAGAGTGTTAATAACTCTGGAGATATCCTTAAGCAATTAGAGATAAGGGAAGGTGGAGAAATATCTCAGGTTTTTCCTGTCCACACTGACTCAAATTGTTGTATATTCTACAAAGACTCTCAGATGATTCAGCAAAATATGAGCCCTAGTTGCCTATGATAGAAACCCACTCATTAGCACACTCTCTCTTTCCTTCCTTCCTTCCCTCATTCCCTACTTCTTATGCTATATTTTGAGATCATCTCCCAAATATACTACTCGCCCCTTAAGTTTTGTCACAGTTTGCTTTTATAGAAGTATAAACTAAATCAAAATAAAGATGATAAAATTAAAGCCTTATAAATAAAAAGTAAAAATTTAGAAATAAATATATATGCATTGAGCATGGTCAGAGATCTAAAACACTTACAATTGGAGTGGCTGAAGGATCGGTATTTCCAAGTATTTAAACTTTTGCAGGTCACAGAATGACTTCTTATATTTCCAAATTCCAGTATTGATGAGAACAAACAATCAGTGCCTCCCCCAAAATCTGCAGGGATCTCACTTATGGGTAATGAAGCTAAAATCCTAGAGTATTATTCAACAGAAAAAATATATAGTATAAAGTGGAAGGTAAGAATGATTCAATAGAATGAAATATATTAATATAATTAATCAAATTATAAATATAAGAATTCATATGATCACCTGGTTCATATATTTTAAAAATCAGTAAAATTAAACATCATTCTGGATAAAAACACTCTAAAAGAAATAGAAATAGGCTCTCTCCTTATTCAGCAGTAAACCTAAGAACCAATATGAATGTTCTCCTTTTTCATCATTATTACTCAAGGCCACATGGCATAGGATTATTCCTTGATGAAATTTAATATAACCTATAGATTCAAACAGTATGCCTATCCTTATCTCAAAACTTCTGACCAATTTAGGGACATCCATATTCCTGCTGTGGATTTGAATACCACATCTGGAAAATTATATCAACTTGGCAGAAATGCAATATTGCTTTAATATAAATCTTATTTTCATGAAAACATTTAATAATATATTTTGCTGAGGCATAACAATATTTGCTTTTTTATTTTTTCCATGACACTTTAAGAAACTCTTATGGACTATGTCACCTACCTTCAAAGTCAGTTTTCTTACTTAAAATATCTAAAACAAAATTGAACTTTAATCCTTTAAATTATTTAAATAATTGCATAAATACATAGTATTTTCTTTCTACTTGTTATTTATTTTTTTAATATCATTTAACTTTTGTGACTGCAAATTTAGAAAAAAAAATAAATGGAGGTAGGAGCACCTGAGTACCGTAGTTGGTTAAGTGTCCAACTCTTTATTTCACTCAGGTCATATTCTCACAGTACATGAGTCTGAACCCTTCATCGGGCTCTGCTCTGAAAGTGCTGAGTCTGCTTGGGATTCTCTTTTTTTCCTTCATTTTCTGCCCCTCCCCACGTGTCCATGTGCTCTCTCTCTCTCTCTAAACAAACAAATATTTAGAGGATAGTTGGAGGTAAATAAAACTGCTTTTGTGCTCATTTGATAAAGCTGATAGCAAGTTAAAATTCCACACTAATATTTTACATTTTATTCACCTTTGGGATCTGGCACCTATTTATTTAAAAATATCTGTTAAGGGGTGCCTGGGTGGCTCAGTTGGTTAAACATCCGACTTCGGCTCAGGTCATTATCTCACAGTTGGTGAGTTTGAGCCTCGCCTCAGGCTCTGTGCTGACAGCTCAGAGCCTGGAGCCTGCTTCAGATTCTATGTCTCCCTCTCTTTCTGCCTCTCCCCAACTTGCGGTCTGTCTGTCTCTCTCTCTCAAAAATAAATAAACATTAAAAAATTTTAAAAAAAATCTGTTCAAACAACATTAGAAGTCCCCATTAAAAAAATGTTTATTTATTTTGAGAGAGAGAGAAAGAGAGAGCACACAAGCAGGGGAGGGGCAGAGAGAGAGAGGAGAGAGAGAATCCCAAGCAGGCTTCATGTTCAGCTTGGAGCTGGAATCAGGAATCAGAGCTCAGTCTCACAAAATGTGAGATCATGACCTGAACCAAAATCAAGAGTTGGTCGCTCAACTGACAGCCACCCAGGCACCCCTAAAAAATATTTAAAATAAAATGCTGGAGCTCCTGGTGGGTCAGTTGGTTGAGTGTCCAACTCTTGATTTTGGCTCATGTTATCTCACATTTCGTGAGACAGCCCTGCAACCAGCTACACATGTGCAGAGCCTGCTTGGGAGTCTCCGTCTCCTCTCTCTCTGCTCCTCCCTCTGCTCACACACACTCTTTCTCGCTCAAAAACAAATAAAATAAACATTAAAAAAAATAAAATGCCTTTTTCTCTACTTACTAAGCCAATCTCATTGGTATTTGCTTGTATTATTCATTACCACTCCTATTTAAGGAATTTAAATTCTTTCTAAATCAGTTTCCATGATTATTTCTCCAATGTTATTGCACAACAACCAATAACAGGAAATTTTAGCAGGATAGATAAAGGAAAACCTTTGTTTGCTACGTGAAAATATGTATGTGTATGCCTACCACAGGGAAAACTGGGTAGGAAGAAAGATTATAAAACTGAAGGGAAAATGAGTCATAAAAATTAAGTGAACAGTTATCCCCATGTGATAAAAAATCATAGAAGACAGTTTAGTGGTATGTAATACTTTCTAAACACCTTAAGACTTTACAGATCTACAAGTAAATATATAACTGTGTTGTTAAAATGTATTATTTTATAGGACATCTACCCATAAATATTCATGTCCATGAATGACCTAACTATACAGTGTCTACTTAAAAGAATATTCTATCATGAACTTTTCTAAGAGTTCATTCATCTAAGAGTTTTACATTAATGAGAATAATATTTCATCTGTTTTAATTATGAAATTTAATTAACCACTAAATTAGCTATACACAAACCATGCATCCCTGTCCAATTAATTAGTTATACAAAAACCATGCATCCTTGTCCAATGTTTCTATCATCCATCCTTTTATTATTTGCTTGTCATTCCTAAATTCCTAACCTTATAACCAATGCTCTGTTATCATAATCCTCTAAAACCTACTCCAATCTACTATGTTCTCTCTCACCTCCATCTTTCCTCCTCTACTCCCTCTCAGTTTAAGAGCTTTAAACTTACTCTCTTCTGATTGGAAACTCTTTTCTCTCAACCTGCTTTTATCTAGCTAACTTCAATTCATACATGGGGCTGATGTTTAAATAATAAGTTCCCCTAAACTTTACTAATCTTAAAGCTCCCTGTTACACATTCTCAGATTAACTTTTGCTTCAAAGCAATCGACAAGCTTTAAATGCTTAATTTATTACTTTGCTTAATGTTTGCATTCCTCCTAAAGAATGGATGTAAATATTATATGAAAGGAAAACACAAGACTTATAATACAAGATAAAAGGATAGTGTGGAATCAGGAAAGGTTTCCTTATTTGAGGTTTTCACAAGTTGTATGTATTGGAATATTATGGTTATTAAACTGTCAATTTTCAGTGCAAATCATATCACTGTAATCATATAATTTCTAGCAATGGATTAGACTTTAGAAATTTAGTATGAGTTATTGGCTTGATAAATAAGAATACTAGACAAAGTGTTTCTTAATTTATTGATGAATTATCAATAAAATAAACATGCATGGATAATGCATTGCTTACATGATAATGATTTTCTAAGTTGAAAATTTAAATTTGAATGTATAATGTTAAAAATAAGTGTTGATATTTTCATAAAATGTAACAATAGTGCTATAAATATATTAAATGTTTGTATTTCCAAAATAGACATACCTTTAAGTGGGTCTGCTAAAGATAATGTGAGCATGTTTTTTGCTCTTGAAAATAATTAATAGTTTAATATTTACTGTTCTTGGTTAACAATGAGTTTAATGTTAATAAACTGTGAATATCACTGACTTGATATACACTTGCATTGTTAGAATTTTTTGCTATTTTTCAGTTTGATAAATAAAATTTAAAATTAATTTTTTTCTAGTTTATCAATTTCTTATATGAATATACTGGTGACTAATTTAACTGCATCTTTTTTTTTTTAATAATGAGACTTAATTTAGATGCATTGTAAGAGGTTACAGAAATAATGACTATAAAGCACCTTCACATCTTTGAAGGAAACCATCCACATAAAAGTAAAGTACTTGTTACTTTGATGCTTGTATACTGAAATATATTATGTAAATGTGGGGTCTCAAGACTCTAATATGTCTACCTTTTTATTTCTCAGAGGCAGTAACTTTTTGTTTTTCATTTTTGTTGCAATACTAGTAGGACTTTTTGTGATGTTTACAGAAGGTAGGATTGTTTGTTTTTTTTTCTGCAGTAATAAAACCTTATTTTATTGCCTATTCTGTTTCACAATAATAATTATTATGACTTTGAAACCCTCCTGGCATTTTGTAAGTAACAGAACGAATAAAACCATGTCAACTTTTCTGTGGATTGTAAAATTCTAGTTCTTGCAAGTTGGTTGATGAGGGACTGTGAAGCTCAGAGATTTTATAATTGGAAAAATATAAGCCAGTTCCTCAGCAGTGTTTCAAACATTACCCAGGATAGCAGTGATCAAATTACTAACCACATCAATGATAGTTATCCATAAGGAAAAATATATGTAACTATAAATAAAACTATATAAAACAATTTTGTGTTTACTATACTAAGGAATGTAACTAGTTTTCTTCAGTGATGCTGGGTTGGACATATGTTCATATTCTATAAGTAAGATTACTGGAGTTATTTGTAAGTGAATTTGAATTGATAGCTATCTTAAATGCAGTTTTTTTAGCATAAGACATCATTTTTAACATTTTTAAATGGTAGCTGGATCTGAGCATATTCAAAAAAACTCTCCTGGTGATCCTGATAAGAAGAGAGTAAGAGCCTCTGATTTAAATGGATATAATTTGTCTACATTTTCCAGCATGTTGCCTCCTACATGGTAAGCAGATACTTACTATTCATTATTAATGGTGATGACTATAATTTTCGTTCTGTACTCTCTTAGTCTACTTGCCTGCAAGGATGTGCTTGAATTGGTTTTGTTTACAAATACAGTTTCAAAGTATGAATTTTATCCTCATACCCTACTAGCCCTTCCAGCATGTGGCTATTCAGAAAATAAGCACAGACAAAAAGTAATGAAATATTATTTATGAACACCTGTGCAAGCACTCCATTGTGCCCCAGTATAGGACTTCTCTTTTATGTCTTGCCAGGCTCACAACATAAGTGTGCTTCTTCAGTTTGAGTTGGCTGAGTCTACAGCGCAGACCCTGGCTTCTTCCTTAACCAGCTACATGGATAAGGATGACTGAATGACTGCCCTGAGATGACCCACCCTGCTCTTAGGAGACAGGACCAGAAAATGCAAGGGAGCAGGTTAAGTGCTCCTTTCTTTAAAGAATAACATTACTGTCCATTCTTAAACCTGGCTCAAAGAGTGGCCCAAAGAGTGTGCTGGGCTTTGATTAATTAATATAGCAAGGTTTCCTCTCTGGAAATGGAGAGTGAGATGTAGGTCCTGCATAGAGCAAAGACAGCAATTAATATTTGAGGCCAACTGTTAGTTTATGTAGAACATAATCATACAAAAAGAAGAAATCATCTTACATTTTAGTTCCACTTAATTGTAGGTTTTGTTGCTTTGGAGACAATGTGAGAAATAAAAGTCACACATACAAGTTCTTCAAATTCTACTTATTTTGCTTACTAGAATAGACCTTGAAAATAGTTTTGAAATATCTAATAATCCTACTTTCTATCCATAAGTTGGTTGTAATATTAGTCATATTTGATAAGAATCAAATACAATAGATTTCAAGAAGTAACATGTAAATTATTTACATGCATTAACAGTAAAAGGGTTCCACAACCAAATATGCTGGAGACAAATTATCTTTATTTTTGTATTTATTGGATGCATTAATATGCATTATAAATCTCTAGGGGAAAATGTGGAAGAATTTTTTTTCCCAAAATTAACTGTAGAACCTCATTTTCAAAGAGTATTTCAGGAATTAATTTGTTGAAAAACCTTAGGGGAACATTGAGTTAGGCATTATAAGTGAAGTGACTAAGAAGACAGTTATTGTCTTTTTAAAATTTTTGTTCTCTGGGGGCGCCTGGATGACTCAGTTGGTTAAGCATCCGGCTTCAGCTCAGGTCATGATCTCACGGTTCGTGGGTTCGAGCCCCGCATCGGGCTCTGTGCTGACAGCTAGCTCAGAGTGAGCCTGCTTCAGATTCTGTGTCTCCCTCTCTCTCTGCCCCTCCCCTGCTCGCGCTGTCTCTCTCTGTCTCTCAAAAAATAAAAAAAAATTAAAAACAAAAAAAAATTTAAAAAATAAAATAAAATTTTTGTTCTCTGATTTGTGAACAGTGCATATTTTGTGTTAAACTATATCCTTTGTATTAAGTTATATTTTTGAAAGAGGAACAATTGAATAAGATTCATACATTATGTGAATTGGAAATTTTAGAAAAGAACGCTGGGCACCAGATTTCCACCAGAAAAGAGAAGTGGGCTGTGAGACACAGGAATGAAAGGCCTTTTAATCTGAATGTTTCTTAATCTGAGTTTTGACAAAACTTGCAGGAGGAAAAAAAGAATTTGGGGGGGGGGTGCATTGTTCTTCATGAGTCAAGAGCTTAGAAATAGAGTTTTAAAAAGGGCTAGATTAAAAGAAGACTAAAAACGGACAGAAAGGAAGGGAAGAAGTGAGGGAGGGGGGAAGGAGAGAGGAAGGAAGCTCCCTAAAATATAGGCAAGAGAGATATTAGGTTAGGAATTATGCAACTTAAAAGAACCAACAAAATATTCCTGAACAATGAATCTTTCTTAAATGTTTCAGTTAACTTTTTTTTCTCTTCAATTGTGTGAGTCTAGACTCTTTTTTTCCATGTATATATACTATTTATTTCTGGAAAATTATCATATATACAGTAAAGTGATATCTAGGTCTAGAGAGAACAGGAGAATACTGTGACTTTAAGATCAAAGACTACAGAGAAGACCTTCCAGGTTCTTGAGCAGTAAGAGCTGTGGGTATGAAAATAATAATAATTTTGATAATACAGAGAGCTCCATTCATCAAAATGATGATGTTTCTTCCTGTTGCCTTATAGTCCTCATTCACTAAGGAAAATTAACATCTTTGTTTCCTTATTTCTTATGATATCCCATAAACTAAATATCAAAAGGCAATGCAATTTATTGGAAGTCACTAATTCCTTAGTGCTTCTGTTCTTCTACCTTTATACTAGAGTAATAATATTTAATCATTTAATCATCAAAACCATATTCTGAAATATTAGACCAAACACACACACACACACACACACACACACACACACACACACACACAGATGTAAACTCTTATTGTAACCAAAATCTAGGTTAAAGGAAAACAGACCCTTAAGATCTACCTTTAAAAACTGCTTCCCATTGTTATACGGCTTCATCTGAATCCTATTCTACTATGTGCTGCTGAGTGATTTCACAACCCATTTCCCCACTGCATTCCGTGTAACTTCAATGAGCATAATTTCAGATCTGTTACAACTAGAGTGTTTTGATGAATAAAAAGATATTCTAACGAGAAAGAAAAAAGAAAGAAAACCTATGATCCACTTCAAGGAAAGTCTGCCAAATACTATTTAAAATGCTAGCATTTCTCATTCAGAAACCAATGTAAACTAAAATATAGATGACTTTATTCATGTTCCGTTTAATAAAGTTTCTTAATTCCACAAGGCAAGAAATCCTGGACTGACATTTAGTTTTGCAGTAAGAGGAAGTGCAGTATTGTGCAGGAGCAAATAAAATGCTATTACAGCACACAATTTTATACTGTTCCTCTAAAAGTCTATGAGGTAATGTCACTGCTAATTGTGCTGCTAGTCATCAGGGGTCAGGAACTGGAGGTTCCTGATGTGACAAGCTATGCACACACCAAGATTAATCATAGGAAATGCTAAATATATCCGATTATTTTAGAGAGAAAGTAAGAAACAAAATCCACTGCTTGTGGTTTTAAAAATATCTCTAAAAATCCCATTGTATGAATATTTTCTGCATTAGCTCTATATAACCAGTGTCATTCTACCGGGATGGTTACCAAAGGAAAGAAAAACTGACACTGTCTGTAAGACTTTCCAGTGCAATAATGTTGATACAGGGACTGGAATTTTTAATGGGGAATATTTGGATTATATTCCTGTAGCCTCTTTAGCTCAAAATGCTGCAGGTCCACCCACTGCTTGTTGAGGAAAATGAGGCTATACAAAATGGGTGTATGTCAAAGGATGCTCTGGATGTCACCTTGTGGGAATGCCCCATTTCTCTTTAACCTCACATCAATTTGCTTGCTTCTTTGAGAAAGATCCCCCACTGATATTAGGGAGTCCTCTTTAGCTGCAATAAATTTAAAGCAGCTCCCTTTAGTCCTGTGTTAAGGAGTTCAAGACCATGTCCTGACTTAGAATTAGTTACTTGGAGAGAAATATTTACCATGCATTTTCTAACTCTAATAGACTCTTTACTTCTGAGATACAATTAGTTCTCTCAGCTTAATAATCTTGGTTCTTTGTATCTTCCTGCAGCAATAGTTTCAAATACAGTGACACTCTCACTGATGATGTTCTTTGCTATTTTTTCCCGTAGACAACTCTCTCATATATCATTTGGACATAGAACAGAACTACAAGGCACACATTTGCTTACCCAATTCCATTGTGGCCCCTTATTAAATTTGCTTCTGCAGTTGTAGGTCCTGTTGTAGGGAGTAGCTTCCACAAGTCACTGCACACAATGCTGTATGCTTGTGATAGTTTTTAATTTATTGCATCTCAGCTCCAAATCCACTTATCACTGCAAAAAGGGATCTAAAGCTTTTAAATGCATTTTTTTCCTTTTTCAGCTGCAAAGTGGAAAGCTTTGTCAGTACAGGGTGATAGAGATAAATACAGGAAACAGACTTGCATTCGTGGTTCTGATTTTTTTTTGGCAAGCTCCTGCAGCACATTAGGCTGTATCAGGGTCCCCTCCTACAGTGTGGCCAGTTTCCTACTGCCTGGCGCTGCAGCACAGACAGCTTCTTCCATGCTCAGTTTCTGTAGTACACAGCAGGCAGATGCATGCAGTGACCGGGGGCTTCCTAGGATCATCACTTCAGCAGTCTCACAGAATGACTCTAATGTGACATTACTTTCTATGGCAACCTAAAGGATAGATTTCAATAAATTCCACTGTGCAGCAACATAGCTACATCCCCGCCATTCAGTGAGGATCAGCCATTCGTGGGCAAGGTCTGAAACTCAGCCCTGGAGGTCATTAGGTCTCTTCTTTAAGATTCTCTATCTTAGCTCAAGAAGTTAGCTACTCCTTACATCTGTTATTCTTAAATTCTTTAGAGTTCTTATTACTTCTTTCTAGACATACTGGTTAATTCTGTGTGCTAATTTGACCAGATTATGGTAAGCAGTTGGTTGGGTAAACATTGTTCCAGATGTTTTTATAAAATTATTTTTATATTTAATTAACATTTACATTTTGTTGACCTTAAATAAAGCAGATTGTTCTCCATAATGTGGGTGGGCCTCATCCAATCAGTTGAAGGTTTTAAGTGAAGACTGAGGTTTCCTGAAGAGGAAGGAATTCTGCCTGAGTTTTCAGTCTTTGGATCAAAAGTGCAACATCAACTCTGACCCGGATATTCGGATCACAAGCTTGCCCTACAGATTTCAGATTTGGCAGCCCCTGCTATCTGATGAGCTGACTCCTCAAAATAAATCTTTCAGCATCTTCCTCTCTCTATCTTATTTATTCTGTTTCTTTAGAGAACTCTGATGAACCAATTCTTCCTTAATCAAATCCCTTGTCTGACTTAATAATTTCTTACGTTAAACTTTTCCTATACATATTACTGTGTGGTTTCTGTCTCCTGATTGAACGCAACTAATCCAATGCTCTTGAAATACTCTGACAACCTATACATTTGTGAGAGAAGTTTTCCAGTGATAGAGTTAGGATACTGAAAGATACCATCTAATATCAGGAAAGTTTCAGATGTTTCCTCTATGCCCATACCTTTTTATATTTTTAGGGGCTTCTGGTCACCTTGTTTCCAGGTGAGGTAGGTGGGTACAGGCAGCAAGGAACAAAAATCACTACCTAAAGCAATCAGGGTTACCCAAATACTTTAAAAATAGAATTGGAGTCATGTGGCTATTGGTTTTGGCATACACTATTTTTCTGATTTTTATTTTGAATACATTTGGAACAAAAGAAAAGATAAAGAAAAGTAATCATTCACTAATTAGAGAGAACATCATATTCTAATAAGGTGAATAAACAGAATTATCAGAAGTGGTAGAGTAATACAAGATCAGCTTGTAATTAGAAATAAGCTTAGAAGAGCTCACAGTTGAAAACAAACATGAGAAACAAGAAATAAACTTTATGTTTTCAATTTTTAAAGAGGTAATTCCGTAAGAAAAGTAACTTAAGAGTTCCCTCATTCTTTTCTATCTATATAAATATGCCTCCACTCACCAGATAACTGGGAATCTTTTTTTTTAACATTGCCTCTTTTAAGTCAATATATTCAATAAATCCACCAAGTTTGGTGCCTGTTAGCACAAAAACATATCTCAAGTCAATTTACTTCTATCTAACTGAACATATGCTATACCAACCCTTAAATTATTAGTCTTAGCTAATTTACTATCATTTCCCTCCTGGATTATTGCATTGGTTTCCTAATATCCTCTCTGATTTAATCATTGCTTTCTTCAGTCCAGTGTTTATAATCAGTCCAAAACAATATTTGAAAACGTCTATAATATTATGCCACTTTGGAATTTTAAACTCTTTGATGACTATCCATACTTTTGTAAAGAAAAACTGGGGCGCCTGGGTGGCTCAGTTGGTTAAGTGTCCGAGTTTGGCTCAGGTCATGATCTCAAGGTTTGTGAGTTCGAGCCCTACGTCAGGCTCTGTGCCAACAGCTCAGAGCCTGCAGCCTGCTTTGGATTCTGTATCTCCCTTCTCTCTGCCCCTCCCCACCCCTCTCAAAAATAAATAAACATTAAAAAATTTAAAAAAGAAAAGAAAAACTGAATTCTTCAATATGAACTAAAATACCAACAAAACAGCAGCAAAAGTTACCACTTATTCCACTTTTATCTCAAGCCAGAAACTTTTCTAAGTACTGTACATACACCAAAAGATTCATATTTCACAATGACCTAATGCCTAATATTATGTAGATGTTATTATTTATATTGTTATTATTATTATTATTATTTCATAAATGTGAAGAATAGGCACAAGTAGATTAAACAATTTGCCCACACAACCAATGTCTGGTATAGTCAGAATTCAAACACAGACTGTCTAATTCCAGAATTGACAATATTAATCTACATGCTTTACCCAGGCTGCTGTTCAGCATAATTCCCCATAGGCTTCTCACCCAGTACTCCCTATGCTCTAACCACACTGGTATTTTAAATATTTCTACAATGTATCAAACTCCTTTCCTTTTCAAGCCTTCCCACATGTCTTTTCATCTTCCCGGTATGCTTTTCCTCCCACTGTCCACATGATCATGTTTACTCATCTTTCAGGACTAAATTTAAATGGCACTCCTCTAGAAAATGTACAGATCACTGTCCAACCTAAAAAAAGGTGCTATATATATTTTTATACATTGCACTTATAATTAAAAGTGCATATATTTTTCTCCATTTGATTAATATCTCTTTTCCCTAGTAAAATATATGTGTGAGGATTTAATCTGTTTTAAGGGTTGTCATTGCCAAACAATAAATAGTTTATGGATGACTGAATAAGTGAGAGGTGGAGGCAGAACTCTTGATAGGAAGCTAAAAGGGTTCCCATCTGGCAGCTTCCATTATTTCTGAACACAGGATCTTTTGCTCAGTGAGGAATGGGAAAGAGTAGGGTGTATGAGAAACATGAGATGGTTTAATACACTGTTGCATAAGGTGAAGAATGAATATGGAGTGTTAGCAATCTGTCCCATGGTATAAATACATTTTTAAAGTATCACTCATTTTTGGTAGTATGAGGGGAAAAAAAACAAGATGACAAGCATTAGATTAGTCACAATTGGGTTTTGAATACATGGTCAAAAAGAAAAGACAAAGGTCAAGAAGCAACTCTGAACCGTGCAGCCTTAGAATTGACATCGTGTTTTGGGGATGGAATGTGGGTGTTAAGACAAGATGATCTTATGTTTTAGTGATGTTATGAAATGGTTGTAATAAGGGTGCTTGGGGAAACAAGCAGTAAAGAGAAATGTTGCGGTAAGAGTGGGATATTAGATCTCATGAAATTAGGTGAGCTCTAATTTCCCGTTGTCTCTAATATCCCATAGCAGGTAGCTGTGGTATAATATTGATGATAAGGAGGTCATGGAATTGAGGGTCTAGTGTATGTGCTATGTGGGCCATGTTGAGGATGAAACCTCAACGGATAAAGAGAGAAGTTGAGGTAGAGATAAAAACTGAGACAGAAGCATTTTTTCCAATAATTCAATGGAATAGTGTGGCATCAACAAGAAATTAAATCATCAGTCTCAGTTCTGAGTCATGAGAACATAAAAATAAACCAACCTGATTTTCATTCAGTTGTCCAAGAAATAGTCTTTGAGGTAAATATAATTTTTTTTTCTGGCAAAGAGATGGAAATGCTCTCTGACAGATGTCAAGGATATAAGTGATTACACTAATTAGAGGATGAGAATTTTAGAAGTAGGATGACAGATTTGGGGAGAGAAAGGAGACAATGGGAATTAAGTAACTATCATAAAAGGTACAGAATTTTAAAGAAAAGATAGCAGAAAATGCTTAACAGTTAATGGAAGGTATGGAGGTTTATCCTTTGTTCATTTCTTAGGAAAACATATGATAGCCAGGGTGAATTTCATCTTGATATTCTATTGAACATTTATGAACCACTAAACTTATCATGATATACTGTTCTAGTATAGAATGTAAACAAGTTCTTGTAGTTGTCATTTAAGAACACCTACTGCTTTTCTTCATAAACACAGACGATGGCAGCCGCCATGTGTATTCAGGGGCCTGTACTTAGAATATGGGGGAGGGACACATAAACACAAATAGTCCTAAATTAGTGTGGTTTGGTTGCATCTTTATCATGCCTAGAATAGTAGGACACTCTCTCTACTCCTTCTCATTATCTGCTCAGTTTAAAGTCTATATGTTCTCTAAAATATTCAAGGTTTTTGAAAGCTTGTGATTTTTTAAAATTCTCACTTTGAAAGTCATTATCACTTTTCTTGTATAAAATATCACAAATGTTCCTGCTTTATCTGTATCAGCTATAAATTTCAGCCCTTATAAAGCATGTAAATCTATACCTACAAAGCTATGGTCACTTTCTCACTCTCTTGTTCGTTTTTTCTCCACAGCTCATCTTGGGCCCATGTGCTACATCACATCTTATATAATGACAAAGTACTTCAACTTTTCCTCTGTATTGAATCCACTTTTCCTATCACTTAAATCCTAAACCAAATTCTCCTTAAAATCCTTCCCTGGCATCCCAAAGGAAAAAGATTCAACCATATATGCCGTATGATTGGTCTAGGACAATTGCTGCCATAGCCAAGTTCTTACATCTTTGTTGTTTTATAATTTGTATACAACATTCTCTTTTATCTTCTGTCCATATATTAAGTGAGTTATGTATAATAGTCAATCAAAATAAATCATTTTATAAAGACAATATATTATGGGTATGTACTATTATATGATGAAAACTGCATGGAATAAGAAGTTTCTAGATAGAAGTATCTATATGTATGTATATATTGTAAAAATAAACAGTATGTTACCTTTGAATATTTACATAGGAAAAAATTATGACATAATTCATTTATGAAAAAACTAATTTTTAAGGACATTGCTAAACAAAACAATCTATTTTAGCATATTTTTGGAAATCTATACAACATAAATGAAAAAACAGAGCTTATTATTTCCCAAAAAAAGACATCTATCAGTACAATAAAAGTTAATGTCTAATATTTCCTTGGAATTCAGAGCTATGACTATAAATAAAACACTTATTTTCTCTATATAGGAATATTGTAAGATACATTATATTAATTTAAATGTTAGAAAATGAGTATGTCTTAAATTACATGAATAATTTAATTACCTAGCTCCTGTCTCTAAGAACTAAAACTGGAAGTGCCCCAGGGGTGCCTGGGTGGCTCAGTTGGTTAAATGTCTGACTTAGGCTCTGGTCATGATCTCACGGTTCTTGAGTTTGGGCCCCACATTGGGCTCTCTGCTGTCAGCATGGAACCTGCTTCATATCCTCTGCCTTCCTCTCTCTCTGCACCTCCCCTGCTCATACTCTCCCTCTCTCAAAAATAAATAAAATTTAAATAAAATTTTAAATAAAAAACATTTAAAAAAGGAAGTGCCCCCAAACAATTCTACTGTCCTAACTTCTAGTTACTTTCAAACTCAGGTTCAATCTATGAAGCATCATTTCCAAATACCAGAACTACAGAAAATGAAGAATTATATGATCTTCCAACTTGTAACATTAGAGAATTATGGGAATTTTCAGGGCCACCATTTGAAATACAAATCCCTAAGACCATATGATTCTACTTCTTTAACACTTCACATTAATTTAAAATTATATTTCAAATTAGTAATCAACAGTAGATCTTAGGCCACATGAATGATGAAGTAGTAGGGATAAACACTTTGGTTTTAACAGTGTGATCTTTTGCCAATGTATACAATGAAAGCCAATGAAAGGCTTTAGGTTCCTTAGCTACAAAAGGAAACCATAACATCTACTTCACAACAATGCTTAGTGTATTAAAAAAAGGAAATGTAAGTAAAAATGTAATGCAAACAGCTTTTATTAGTAAATTGATCAAATCTCCCTAACAATGACAAAAAATATAAAGAATGAATTTTATTGAGAGAAGGGGTATACCTCAAGTATAAATCTTACTTCAAAGTGATAAAGGAGGGTTGCCTGGGTGGTTCAGTCAGTTAAGCAACTGACTCTTGATTTTGGCCTAGGTCATGATCTCATTGTTCGTGGAATTGAGGCTTGGGTTCAGCTCTTTGCCGACAGTGTGGAACCTGCTTAGGATTCTCTGTCTCTCTGTCTCTCTATCTGAATAAATAAATAAACATAAAACAAAAAGTGAAAAAGGAAGTAACTGTTTTTGTTTCATTTATATCAACATTTCAAAAGAAAAAAATTAATGGCCTATACAGAATAGCAAACAAAATGTGTCTATTTAATTACATGATAAAGTAAATAGACGACTTTTGGCCTCTACTTAGGATGAAGTCTGGGAAAAGTTTCATTCCCATCCACATTACAAAAATATACAGATAATCTAAAAATTCACAATTTTCTTATACTCCCAAGACAGCTAAGGGCACAGGTCAAAAATCTAGGACGGCTAAAACAATTCTGAAGAACAAAGTTGGAAGACTCACAGTACAATATTTAAAGACTTACTATAAAGCTATAATGATAAGGCAGGGTGATAATAGCAAAAGGACACATGCATACATAGATCAATGAAAAAGAATAGACAATTCATAAAAAATACACAAATACAGTGAACTGATTTTTGACAAAGATTTAAAGGTAATTCAGTGTGAGAAAATAATCTTTTTGACAAATGCTGTTGGAAGAATTGCATGTCCACATGCAATCAACAAACAAATCTCAACACATACCTCTTGACTTACAGAAAAATTTACTCAAGGTATATCAGAAACTTTAATGTAAAATATAAACCTGAAATCTTCTAGTAGAAAATATATAAGAAAATATGTGTCATTTCAGATTGGTGATAACTTGTTAGATACAATATCAAAAGCAAAATTGATGAAAGAAAAAATATATAAATTATTTTTTTCTCTTTATGAAAATTATTGTTAAAAGGATAAAAAGGCAAGTCACAGGCTGGTAGAAAACTTGCATGTTACATATATAAAGTTTTGTCCTAGAATGCATTCTACTTTTTCCAGAATACATTAAAAAGTACTTTAATAAGAAAATGAACAATCCAGTGTTTAAAGAGTCAAAAGACTGAAACAGACAGACTCTTTACACAAGAAAGAGTACAGATTGCAAATAACATATTAAAATATTCATTTTAATTATGACTATTATAATAGTCATATTATAATATATAATTATTATTTATAATAATATATATATAATAATGACTATTATGATTATATATATAATATGTATAATTATAATATATAATAATAATGACTATTATAAAATAGTCATTAGGGAAATGGAAATAAAAACCACAGCGAGCTATCATTCCATAACTATTAAAATGGCTAAAGTCAAAATAAGTTGGTAACAACAAGTACTGCCAAGGATGCAGAGTAGCCAGAACTTTCCTACATGGCAAACTGGTACAACCACCTTGAAAAACAGTTTGGGAGTTTCTTATAAAGTGAAACACTTGCCATAGGAAGCAACAATCTGACTCACAGGAATTTACCCAAACAAAATTTACATCTTTCAAAACCTGGTATGCAAATACTTATTGAGGCTTTAGTCATCATTGTCCCAAACTGGAAACCATCTAAATGTCCCTAATTAAGGAAAGACAGACTAAGGTACATCAATACAAAGAATTCCACTTAGCAAATTAAAAAAAAAAAGCAGCAGTCTATTGATTTGTGCAACAGTATGAACAAAATTTAAATAAATTATGCTAAGTATCAGAAGCCATTTTTAAAAATTTAGATGCACTAAGATTCCATTTTATGGCATTTCGCAAAGGTAAAACTGTAGGGATCAGTAGCTCCAGGCTCTGGGGATAGAATGAATGATTGATTGAGTGCATGGTGGCACAGAGAATTTTGCAGTTGGTGGAACTATGGTGTATTTTGTTACAGTAGTAATCACAAACAGATTTGCTGATACTCTCAAAACTATACACTAACAGCAGGTGGACTTTACTGTTATAAATTATGCCCTAATTTAAAAAAAACTGAAAAAAAGGGACAAAATATTTCTATATAAATAGTATGTGGACCACAGGAACTATCTCATTTATTTATAAAGTAAATAAAACTAGATCGGCCTGAAAGGCAACAAAACTATAGAAGATGAATAATTTACTATTTTTATATAATTAAACAATAATGACAATCAAGCCATAACTTAGTTTTGGAAAAAATAGAGAGAATGATATTTACAGAGGCACACACAGTATAATATCACTTGATTGACGTCTGCTAAGAAAGTTTAACTCTACTTCTAAATATGAGTTATTCATGAATACAATAATTCGTTTTATTTACAAGCATAAAGGAGAAGGAAGATGCAAAAAAAGTAGAGAGAAAAAAAAGTAAAGAGGAACAGATAAAATCCAAATATTAGGAAGAGGAGAAACAAGTGGAAGGACTTGAATGTCTCTAAGTAAATGGCACATTTTCAGAATATGAATAATAGAAATAAGATTGACTAAAAGAAAGCATAACTAATTACTGACAAGTTTTCTGAAAGTAGTGTGGCCAAATGTTAACAGTTACAGAAAGGAGGTGGTAGAGCATGGAATTCTATGAGAAGGACTATCATAGAACCTATACAAAAAGATGCAATTATTTGTAACTTCTACTCTTTAAGTCCAAATTCTGGGTACAATTCCTATACATTCAAGTTTCATGTTGTTCATTAATAATTATTTCAGAATTATGGCCCATAAAAACAAAAACAAATATTACTGCCCAAAGTATTCCATCTTCATGATAATTCAAGCATGCCCAAAGTTATTCAAGTCTCACAAGTGAATAAATCAAACCCTTTCCCCAAGTGTGAAGAAGCAGCAAACACATCCTGTATTATTACATGAAAGATTCGACCTTTCTTCATTTATGTCTTTGAGAATCTAATAGCTAAAAGAAACAAAAGTCATTATGCTTGTTTCCTCCCATTCTACATGTTACCAACATAAATCCACCTAGGACACATCCATCAATATTTGTGCTATGTATTTCCCTGCCAAAATATAAAGAGAAGTTGTCTTAATCCTTTTTTAGTATATAAATGGTGACTCCTGGGTCCTTTATGTTTACTACTCTCTAGCTTTACAGATTCCTGCTATATCAAACTAGACCACTCTCTTACACCATACACACAAAAAAAACTCAAAATGGATGAAGGACCTGAATGTGAGACAGGAAACCATCAAAACCCTAGATGAGAAAGTAGGAAACAACCTGTTTGACCTCAACCACAGCAATTTCCTATTCAACACATCCCCAAAGGCAAGGGAATCAAGAACCGAAATAAACTACTGGGACCTCATCAAGATAAAAAGCTTCTGCACTGCAAAGGAAACAATCAAGAAAACTAACAGGCAACCGATGGAATGGGAAAAGATAGTTGCAAATGACATATCAGATAAAGGGCTAGTATCCAAAATCTACAAAGGACTCACCAAACTCCACACCCGAAAAACGAATAATCCAGTGAAAAAATGGGGAGAAGACATGAATAGACACTTCCCCAAAGAGGACATCCAGATGGCCAACAAACACATGAAACGATGCTCAGCATCACTCATTATCAGGGAAATACACATCAAAACCACACTGAGATACCACCTCACGCAGGTCAGAGTTGCTAAAATGAACAAATCAAGAGACTATAGATGCTGGAAATGATGTGGAGAAACGGGCACCCTCCTACACTGTTGGTTGGAATGTAAACTGGTACAGCCGCTCTGGAAAACAGTGTGGAGGTTCCTCAAAAAACTATCAGTAGAACTCCCCTATGACCCAGCAATAGCACTGCTGGGGATTTACCCAAGGGATACAGGAGTGCTGATGCATAAGGGAACATGTACCCCAATGTTCATAGTGGCACTTTCAACAATAGGCAAATCATGGAAAGAGCCTAAATGTCCATCAGCTGATGAACGGATGAAGAAGATGTGGTTTATATATACAATGGAATATTACTTGGCAATGAGAAAGAATGAAATCTGGGCATTTGTAGCAACGTGGATGGACCTCGAGGGTGTCATGCTAAGCAAAATAAGTCAGGTGGAGAAGGACAGATACCATATGTTTGCATTCATAGGTCTAACAGGAGAAGCCTAACAGAGGACCATGGGGAGGGGAAGGAGGAAAAAGAGTTAGGGAGAGGGAGGGAGACAAAGAATGAGAGACTCTTGAATACTGAAAACAAACTGAGGGCGGAAGAGGGAGGGGGAAAGGAGAAGGTGGGTGATGGTCATGGTGGAGGACACTTGTGGGGATGAGCACTGGGTGTTATATGGAAACCAACTTGACAATAAACTATAAATTAAAATAAAATAAAATAAAATAAAACAAAATACCTTAAGAGATCACTTTCTCCTATTATTTCAATAGGGTGTGGAGAAGTGAAATTAAGAAATCAAGTAATTTTTTCAAAATTCCAGAGATACGCTGTGAAACAGGAGTAAAAGTTTACCATTAAGGCTTCCTCCCCATCTGTCAAAGTGTGTCCATTTTAATCAACACCTCTAGAGCCAATGAATGCTCCTATCCTTATCTCTAACTTCAAAGAAATCAATCTACTGTTGGAAATGTGAGGCCAGATGGAAAAAGAAGGTAGTTAGAACAAGCTGGAGAAGATATAATGTCAGTAATTTCTTACATTACTTCTCAACTTCCAGGATGCCTAAGGAATGAACCATTGTGGGCCAGTATAATAAGATACGTGAGATGAAGTTTTAACAATATAGTGATTCTGTATCGAGCTGGCTGGTGGACTCCACAAGAAGTGAATCGGTGTATGTGTCCTTTTATATGACCCAGAGTCAGTAATCATTTGTCCTTCTTCCCCCTCCAACTTTATTTTTGTTTAATTAATGTTTATTTTTGAGAGACAGAGAGAGAGACAGAGAGAGAGAGAGAGAGAGAGAGAGAGAATCCGAAGCAGGCTTCAGACTCTGAGCTGTCAGCACAGAGACTGATGCGGGGCTTGAACTCATGAACCTTGAGATCATGACCTGCCGAAGTCTGATGCTTAACCCACTGAGTCACCCAGGTGCCCCCCGCCCCCATCTTTAAACCAGACTGAAAAGGCCTTGACATTCCATATGCAACTACTGAGAGATGGTAAGCACCTGGCGTTAATTATTTTCTGGAAACCGGACAGACTTTTTCTGACTACCAGAGGAAAAGCTTGCGAGACAGCACATTGTCTAAGGGTATTAGTCCCTTTAGTGGACTGAGACAAAAAAGTCTTGAAACATTCAAATTGACCTTTTCCTAGTGGTGAGTTTATAATATTGCCAAAGGAATTTAATTTTCATAGAATTTAATAACGTTCTTGATTTATACTTTTATATTCATAGCTGGGCATTCAAAAGATTTATCTAGATCCTCAATTTCCTAAACTTTCTGCCTTGGAATTAGAAACCATGTTTCTAGACTCTACATTATGCTAAGTCCCTATGAAGTTCTTAGCATATTGGATGGCACTTTGTGGAAAATGATGTAAGTAGAGCCATTTTTAAATAGAACCAGAAATGCCATTTCACATCCTGTTTTCTAAAGTTTTAAACTGGGCCAAACCACCAACATTTCAGTAAATCAGCAAGACAAGAAAATTCTATTTGAAAAGTGAACTTTTGCCTACTGACCACTAGCCTGAACAATCAACAAAGTGCAAATCTAATTCTGTTTTTCAGCACCAATGTACTCTTCTTAAAACAGCTAATCTAATCTTTTCTCTCCTCCCCCCCGAGAAAACCGGAGTCCACCTCTTATAATCAGCACATGAAATATCAGTTTCAACCTTAATCTGTATACTCTAAAATGTAATACCTTGAACCCAAAAAAAACCACTTTGCCACTTGAACTGGTATCTTGGTTTGAGGTTGATAACATATTTCATACCTAATACGTTTTATCTATTGTTCATCTTAGTTCTTTCCAGCATTCGACCCCAGGATAGTACTTAACACATAGTACCTAATACATTGTTCATGTATACTGAGTAAATGAATATGTCTTTGAAATATTTCTCCCAACAAGTAAGATTACATAATTTCTAAAAATAGTTGTTTTATGTGGCAATATCTTTCTGTGATGAGTCCTAAGCAAAAAATGACCTGCTGGCAGTCTTTAAGAACACGAACATTGTTTAAAAAGTATTTGCATTATAACAGTGTAGTAGTTTGATTAGATATCCCATTATGTAATTGCTTATCGTGAAAAGAATTTCAACAGAGTTGAATTCTTTTCTCAAAAGATAATAAACTCCACAGGAAAATGTACTGTAAATATATGTGTATGTGTTCCATTTGCATAAAATATTATGTGATGTGGTTTAGACATTATTATTTTTAACCATTGCTTATTTGGAAATCACTATATATCATTTTTATCATGTTACCTAAATGTTAATTTTTTAAGTTAATTTTTGGGATTGTCTTATTGTATGTTTGCTTTGGCCAACTGCTCAGCTGTCTTTTTATTGCTTTTAAAAGCCTGCTTGGCATATGTCCATGCTTGGTGCTTTAGTTCTGTTAAAATATGCATTCACAATTTTATGTGCTTATCTGAATTTTACCATAACATGAAAATCTATACCTTGATTTATTTTATTTTACTTATTTATGTTTCTGTAATTTAAGATTACTGTATTTCCTTACAAGAAGAACGTTTGAACAAATTTTACAGGTAGTCAACCCTTGTTCAAATTGGGTGCACATCAAATCTAGCATTATGGGAGCTTTATTTATTTGGATGTGAACTTTTAACTATTAATACAAATGCCAAGATACTACACAAAACATTCACAGGAACTTTTTTCATCTTTTTTAAAAATTGTTCACAAATGTTTGCTACATTATCCAACATACAATGGAGAAATGGTACATCTTTTTCCTTCAATTTGCATAGAGTGGAAAAAGAAGAGTATATATATATATATATATATATATATATATATATATATAAACAAAGTTTAACAAATAGAAACTACCATGCTGACGGTTTGTGGGAAATTATCTAATAAAAAATAATAAGAATTTATTTAGCATCAGTCACTTCCATAACCAAGTATTATTCTGATTAATAATGCTGCCATTAGGTTTCTGGCATATACTTATACCATTACTGAATTTGTAGTATTGCTTCCCACCTTGGTTCTCCTTCATAATTACTAATATAGAAAACTGCTGCAGAGCGGGGGTATTTGCAAAAGCAAACAAAAAATCCCAGCTTATTATAAGCATGACTGTGTATGACAGGATTTCTTCCCAAGCAATGGTCTTTCAAATCATCAAGAAATCACCAGAATGGAATTTGCCAAGATATCATGCCTATGTCCAAGAAGAGATGCATTTATTTATATCCAACAGAGGAGCTAAGAATCAAACTTAGTGTTTACTTTGGGGTGGGTTGGGGAAGCCAGCCATTTGAAAAATGATTTTAAAATAATGGCCACCAAAAATAGGTTTACTAAATTTATTTTTAAAATGATAAAATAAAAGAGTATTACATTCTGTACAATGCTCTAGGTATATGCTAGGGACATATGCACTACTGTTAATTTTCCTCCTTGTCCCACATCCCAAAAAGCTACAGTGACCACAAAGCAAAGAGTTCATAATAATTACATGGGGAAGGAAATTTTTCTTGTTTTTAGGTTATACCACCAACAATGAACAAAAACTAAAACTCATTGACTCTGCTGATGTTTCGAAATTTCAATGTTTATTTTTGCATGCCCTTCCCTCCCCATTTGTGAGGAACTAAAACATTACATCTAGTGAACAGCAAAGATTTCACTAAAGCTCAAATGCAGAACACCTATGAATCAGAGGAATGTTGGGATTTTGAACAGAAGTAGATTTAAAACAATAACAACAAGATGCAAGACTCCTTCAGTTCTTCAATAGTCTTAGAAAAACTTTCCAGAATTCTGCTTGACAGTGTTCTGCAACAAATATTATGCATTCTGTATCTGGTCCTGTGTGCAGATCTTCAGACCCTTCTAAAGGTTTGTCAATTTTGATTGAAGTTCCTGATTCATGATGGATTTATTTAATCTGTTGACCATATTTGCCAATAATAGATCCAGCCAAATCTTTGGAAATAGTTACTTGTGTAGTAATAATAGGTCCATCAAGATCACCATATGAGCCACGACTCCCTGCATAGGTATAATCATATCCAGAGCCATCCTGTGGTTCATAGGCCATCTGTCATTTGGATGAGCTCCATGTATCTATTGGAGAGTCCTAAATTTCATGAAAGCCATCATAGTGGTCTCTGGGTCTTTTTCTGTCACAGGCCCTTAGATCTCCTCCACTAGGTGGTGGTGGTGGAGGAAGATACCAAGCTCTGCTACCACCCCAGCCACCTCATCTAGGAGAAGGTGGAGGAGGTCCTAGACAAACGATCATATCATCATAATCTCTTCTACATGGAGCCATAGAATGCCCACCCTATGCCCAGGAAGCAATGTGTCAGAACTGCCTCTCCCCAACATGGGAAATCCCACAGGATGTTCATGACAGTCATCAAACATCATTGTAAAACCACCATAATTGTAAGTTTCATCGTAAAAACTGGGAGCATAAGGCTGTGCACCTCCTTTGATGGGAGACTCCAAAGTAAGATCAAGGATGATCTTGATACACTAGACAACTCTATCAGGTTTTCCTCCAATAAGAACGACTCTATCAGGAATTAGGACAGCATTCTCAGAAAAGCATGATTATCATCTGTGTGTTCTCTTGAAGTTCTTTGATTTTAGCATCTTTGATCCCAGTAATTCCTCCTGCCAGACTCTGATGAATCAACAGTCCCAACTCACAAAGTCACTTCCTTTATAGTGTGGGTAATTTAAGCATTCTACAGCATCAGATTCAGGCGGGGTTGCAGTGGGTAATGGCACCTGCAGGCCCTCTTACAAGGTAGAGACAATTTTCTTCAGAATTTCTCCAATTGTTGATACTCAATATGTTCATTGGGTCACTGCTGTCTGCGACTGAAACACTGGCATTGTAATCTATATGGAGGGCCTTTTTTTGCGATGGGGGGAGAGAGAAAGAGAAAGAGAGAGAGAGAGAGAGAGAGAGAGAATCTTAAGCAGACTGCAGGCCCAGGGTAGTGCCTGACATGGGGCAAGATTCCACCACCAGGAGATCATGACCTGAACCGAAATCAAGAGTCAGACGCTTACCTGACGGAGGCACCCAGGAGCCGCTTGAGCCTTAATATTCTTTTTTCCTTTTCCAGTCACGGCCCTAGCATTCTTGCTCTGAAGCAGAATGCGTAATTCAACCATCTCCTCAGTGTTTCTAGACGTCTAACAACTTGTTCCTCTTCCATATCTTCTTCAGGGGAGACTGTGCTTGTTCTCTAGCTGTGACTGGCTCATTGCCACAGGGTAGCACAGGGTAGGACAATGGCCTCACCAGGTACCGCAGCAGGAGGGTTTCAGTTGGTCCTGCCCAGAACACTTCAGTTCTGCTTTGCAAGGATATATAATACCTGACTGGTGTGTTCATTTAATACAAGACAATGGAAACTGAACAACCAGAAGAAACCTTCCCCAATAACTTGATTTATTTTAAATAAGTCAAATTCTTTCATTCCTACAATCTATTACTTTTAGCAGATTTGTCTTTGAAATAGTAAGTTATGACTTAATTGATCTTTGTAGTCATTGTTTTCTGATCTTCAAATAAGAAATTGCATTGATGGAACAATTCCGAACATTTATTTTTTTTATTACCTCATTTTCCTCTTTTAATGGATGTGTAAATAATTACTAAAATTATAACAAAAAATCCATAGCATTTCCATTTAATATTTTTTCAGAAATACTTAATTTCTAGCATGTATTATATTAATTTTAATATAATAAATTTATTTGGTATTACAGCCTTTAAAAAGGGACATGAGATCAAATTACATGATAGAGGTAACAGTTCTAAACATCCACACTAACTATCATTTGGTACTTTTTAAAACACAGTATTAAATTAAAAAGCTATTTTAATTTAATATATACAAAGAAATCTAAATTCTACCTGCTTGTGTGTAACAAACAACTTTTTTAAAAGTTATATAGACAAAGAATTCTTATTCCCTGCTGTCAGTCCTATCGTGTAAGAAAGTAAATAGACAAAAGGTAAAAATCATATTGTTTCCATCCCAATTTGCTTCACAGAGTTCACTTATCTGGCATTAAGGGAGTTACACAAATTAAGCATGATTGTGGTATGTTAGTCTTATAATTAGTACTTTCTAACTCTATTCACAAGAGGCAACCACCTAGTGTTCTTAGTCACATCTGATCTACAAAGCAAGAAATTTGCATGTGGTAAATGGCAGTACTTTCCAAAAAGCAGTTAATCATTAAACAGGAAAAAGCCTCTTGGCATTTATTGTTCACAGCACAAGAGAAAGGTATTAATATGGCTGTAATTTTCAATTCCAAAAGAATTTCTTCACAGTTGAACATAGATTAGTGCCCAAATTCCATTAAGAGCTTCTATAACTTTCTGTTAGAGACTGGAGCTATTATTACACAAACTGATGAAATTTTTGTGTGGAAAATACAGGTCAGGTAACATTTCGAGGTACAAAGAGGCAATCAGTAATTTAGAACTACTGCTTTGTTATATTGCAGACAAAGAAGAGGACTTTTATGCTGGTAACTGGTTACTGACTGAAAAGTTCACTGACAGGTTGTCTGTAGTTCTCTCTCCCTCTAGTTACCTAAGAAGAAATAGTCGTCATGGACGACTCTTTGTGAGGAAGGGAAAGGCCATTATAGCAGCCTAGGCAGTAATCCCTGTGTCAATGGCAGGAATCAAACAAATGGAGAACTTGTCATCAGTTTAGCTATTACCTAAGAGTAACGCCAAGAGCATCAAACAATCTATTAAAGCAGCTAAAGTAATTATTAGTCCATTGGCTTATAAAATTAAAGTGGTAAAGGACAGGAGCATGAAAATACACAGTGACTGGAAGGAGATGTAAATATCTGTAACAATAAGTGATGTCTTGAAACAAAATTTAATCTGATTATTTTTCATATTCCCAAATTTCAGAATTTGGGTGGTTTTCAATTATTTTGTTATTAGGTCCAATTCTTTTTTTTTTCTTTCCCCTTATTTTCCTGCACTACCTCCTTCTTTTCTATTTTTTTTTATTTCCTATTCCTTTCCTCACTCGAATTTCTACATTTCTTGGGGCACCTGGGTGGCTCAGTTGGTTGAGAATCTAGCTCTAGGTTTTGGCTCAGGTCATGATCTCATGGTTAGTGGGTTCAAGCTGATGGTGTAGAGCCTGCTTGGGATTCTCTCTTTCTCTTCCACTCTCTCAGCCACTCCTTTCCTCTCAAAATAAATAAACTTTAAAAAAAAAACCTCTAATTCGTCACTAAGTAACATCAATGAGTGGTTTTTGAGATACGCTACTGTGTGATTCTGACTTAGCGTAAAAATTAAGGACACTTAAATAAATATTGACCCAAGTGAATAATATATATATCAAGCACAGATGGACACAAAGAAAGAAAACGGTGAAACAGATTTCTAAACCACCTTGTTAGAGACACCAATGTTTCTTAAAAATACCTATTCTAAAATCAATGTGTCCTTCTTTCTCTAAAAAACTTTCTGTGAAAATTTTAAGTTAAGCTCAGTTCATGATCTTGTGGTTTGTGGGTTTGAGCCCGGCATCGGGCTGACAGCTCAGAACCTGGAGCCCACTTCAGATTCTGTGCCTCTCTCTCTCTGTCTCTCTCTGCCCCACCCCCACTCAATCTCTCTCTCGCTCTCGCTCTCTCTGTCTCTCTCTCTCGCTCGCTCTCTCTCTCTCAAAAATGAGTAAACATTAAAAAATTTAAATAATTTTTATATGGATTACATTTTGAAATGATAACATTTTGGTTACATTAGGTTAGGGAAAATATATCATTAAAATAATTTAACTTCCTTCTTCTTACTTTTTTAAAAGTAACTAATAGACAATTTAAAATTACATGTGTGGCTCTCTCAGTGCTCACATTATGCTTCTGCTGGACAGTGCTTCTCTAAGAAAACAAAAAGACAAATGTCAAGATTCTAATTAGCTTGTGACAGGAAAACAATGTCATGCAGAAAGCAGGAAGTGAGGGCATTGTATCTAAGATAGTGTCAAAATGTACTAATGATGCAGAAAACAAACAAGTATAGGATGCTGACAAAGTAACATTGTTATATGTGAGCATTTCAAACCTTGTATGAGTGTTAAAGATTCAGGATAGAAAATAGAATTTCGGAGAGATTTAATCTCAATTTCTACTACCATATGAGTATACAATTCCCTTTGGAAGTATGATAAAACAGAGTAATCATGAAACATATGAAAATATACAGCGATTCAAAAGAGGAGAATACGTAGAAGGACCGAATCAAATGTTTTCTCATGAAATAAAATCCCTGCACTAAGTTACAAGTAGATTCAATAGAGCTCTGCATTTTATAGCTAGAAAATTCAGAGGCAAAGACAAAAATAGATCAGGATAGATTGTATCAAGACAAAAATATTAAAAACTAGTATGCTAAGTACAGTTGGAGGTAGGAATGAGTTTATCAAAGAGCTAATAACACTTAAGCCTCAAGGATCCTCTCTTGCCAAGGTTCTTTTCTAGGTTTTGAGAGATACTGTGTAATTTTGTATTTGTGTCTTTATACTTACTTATATGTTAATTCATTTTCTTAAAGAGGATCTCCAATTGTATAAATTTAAGGTTCCATAAAGTCTATATCAGCTTCTGGTACCCTGAGGAACTGATATAGTACACTGCAATCACTCATCCATATTCACCCACAGATAGTCACAAAACACCTGATTTGTGCTTGGCATTCTTGGCAAAGGTGGTGATCCCATATATTGCTGACCTTGCCCTAATGAAGCATACTTTCCACCCACAGAAAATAAAAAATAGACATATTATGATAGGTTAATATAGACCTACAAACAGTGAAAAAGAAGTATTATAAAGAATTTATCCACACAATATATAGGCTTATTTCTTCTAATTGGCTGTCAAGATATAACACATGAATAAGCTCATCATTCAGTTTCTCAGAGTAGACCAGATGATGATTGAAAAATGATTACCCTGAATGATTTTCACTCTGTATATATAAGTGCAAATACACATATGTGTATGGACATATGCATACTCATAAAGTAAGCATTTTGTTATGGGGTTACGGATATATATTTTTTGTTTTCTTCATTGCACTTTGCTTTTTTTTCAATTTCTGGAATAAATAGGTACTGCATTTTAAACAAATAATATAAATACTATTAAAACCCTAAGTTTTCCTTATAACAATTTTTGTTTTCTTTTTCCTTCTCAAAATCTCCCACTGTGGAAGTATTGTAAATTTGTTAGTATTGCTTGCATTTACATTCGTACCTAGGCATAATTTCATAGATCATATCACAGTTTAGAAATTGCCAGAATTCAACAATGATCTTCACAAACACTAACAATTTCCCGGCCAACTGGGAACAATAGATGCTGAGGAGATAGGAGGGTGTTGCTTCTCCTTTTTTGTTTCACTACTTGACTCTGTAAATGGCTTCCTGCCACACTTGTTGATCCAACTATCTTTGTATTCACTTTAGGAAGGTAACATTATTTACTGTAGGAATGGGGCTTTTACAGAAAATGAATGAAAAGAATATAACTACAAATGTAGATGAGATGATGCACACAAATCGATGAGTAGATAAGCATGTACTTTGAATGTTTGTGTTATTAACTAAGTAGAATGAAAAAAAGACATAGATTACTGAAAGACTGAAGAAGCAATGAACACTTGCTTAATAACAGGTACCATGAAGCAAAGGACAAATGCAAACATTATTATACAATGAGTGATGGTAAAAAAAGCAAACAATGCTTTGGGAATCCTTTATATTCATTCTTTAGAATCTATGGATGAAGAAAACTGATAAAGAAGTAAACAATCAATTGAACTTGTGTGTGTTTGATTAAAAATGATTTTGGCACACTGACAGTGAACCACATTTTCAGGTATTTGTCTGATTTGAATGAACTTATTGCCATATCCAGAGTTCAGAGTCAATAATTTATGAATAGTTACTGTGTACTGACAGAACTATTCTTTCTTGTTGGCAAGTACTCTATGTCATCTGAATGGGGGTCACCAGGTAGCTTTCTACACTCAAAATTACCCCTCTTTGTGGCTTCCAAATAACCTGAGATTCTATTAGCAGAAATTCTTTCTTATGGAGTTAAGTATTCAAACACTAATATAAGGAACAGGGCAAATATAAAACTTCTGTCCATATTTAATGCATTATTAAATCACATCAGATACTTTCCAAATGGCAGATAGCCAAGAGCAAGAAGTGACTTGGAATACAATTTACAGTAGATAAAGTATTGATAGACAACATGTGGAGAGATCCAGAAATGCTTCCACATGATGCCAAGAGTGGGATAAGAAAAATATGCAGCAGTAGGATGGGGAACTAACTGTATAAATGAGGATAATGAAAAGAAAAGAAAGTTTTATAAATGGAAAATAAACTTTATTATAGCTAGCAATAACTGAGATTGCTTAGTCTAACAACAGGTGACTAGAAATGGATGATTGATGAAGGTAGACTATACAGGACAGTCTGCTAGAAAACAAAGTTGATTATTCATGGATCCCACAAGATAAATCTACAATGAATATGAACAGGGTATATTAAGGTGAGAAAATCACAATATATAAAACTTAGTCTAGGATTTGGAGCTTACCAGCCCTCTTCTTCATACATACCATTTCTCCTTTTTCCCTAGACTTCACGCACACAGCTGCTCTGCATGTGAGTAGAAGGAGAGTGATTCTTCCTTCCTCTTTTTCTGTCTGATTCAATCATGGTCATGAAAAATAGGATATCAAAACTGCCCCTCTTTAGAGGAGAAGACACCTAACATCATTAATTCATGTGTGTTTCATGTTGAGTTCCAGAGAAGCAGATGCTGAGACAGAGTTTGGAATGCAAGGTGTTTCTTAGGAATCAACAGGTGCCAGCAGAAGGGGAGCAAGTGGATTGGGCAGAGAAAGAAGTCAGAGTGCACCATATGTCCAGTAAGCCTTCACAGAACATGGTGAGGATCTCCAAAAACATGAACTGCCCATGAGATTCTCCCACATTAGGGTGAAATGGATGGGGCCTTTATGCCAGGGGTCAGCAAACTGTGACCAACCAACATGCCGTCTATTTATGTGTGGTCTGTAAGCTAAGAATGGTTTTTTTGAAAAGATTGAAAAAAATCAAAAGAATTTTGGGAGTGCATGTGTATTTAGGAATGTGTCCATTTCTTCTAGATTGTCCAGTTTGTTTGCATATAATTTTTCATAGTAATCTCTGATGATTGTTTGTATTTCTGAGGGGTTGGTTCTGATAGATCCATTTTCGTTCATGATTTTGTTTATTTGGGTGTTTGCTCTTTTTTTTCTGAGGAGCCTGGCTAGAGGTTTATCAATTTTGTTTATTTTTTCAAAAAACCAACTCTTGGTTTCATTGATCTGCTCAACTGTTGTTTTGGATTCGATATTATTTCTTTCTGCCCTGATCTTTATGATTTCTCTTCTTCTGCTGGGTTTGGGG
>CM053573.1:47681886-47849471 GCA_028646485.1 Cryptoprocta ferox
CTTGAATCCTGAAAACAAACTGAGGGGGGAAGGGGAAGGGGAAAAGGTAAAGCGTGGTGGTGGTCTTGGTGGAGGTCACTTGTGGGGAAGAGCACTGGGTGTTATATGGAAACTAACCTGACAATAAACTATAAAGTGTAAAAAAAAAAAAAAAAAAGAAAAGAAAAAAATCAAAAGAAGCACAATATTCTGTGAAATGTGAAACATATTCAATTCAAATTTCAATGTCCATAAATAAAATTTTATTGGGATACAGCCATATTCATCCCTAATTTATTAACCCTGGTTGCATGGGAGCTATAATAGCAAGGTTGAGTAGTTGTGACAGAGATTCTATAGCCTATGTAACCTAAAACATTTACTACGTGCCTCTTTATAGAAAAAGTTTACAACACCCTCCTTTGTTCCCCTGCCTTACTCAGTCAGCCATTGGGTAAGTTGGTCCTTTGCTGCTGAGGCAAATCCTTAGCTGACAGCCAGAATCTGTCTCTTGATCTCACTCCAGAGCTGAGCAGCTAATGCCTTCTTTAAAAGGGTACAGTGATACATCCCTGTGTCTACCAAAAGGGTAATTTCAGAAGATCACATGCTAAATGAAAGCCATCTGGGAAAGTGTTACATTTAAAATTTAATTATTTTTGCAGTTGCTTCAACATATTGTATAGGCAGGCAGAGATGTTAGAATACTAGGAGAAAAAAAATCCTTTCCCCCTGGGGTTTCAGCAAATACATATAAGCTTCTCATCAATTGTTTTATTATTACACATGATCTTGTTGAAAAGGAGAAGAGTGTTATAGGACTTTTCAACTATCAAGTATTTATGTCATTATGTAAGAACTGGCCTTGTAATTTTTTCCTGAGTCCCAAGAATCATCCAATTGTTCCAGTTTTCCCTCCCCGATTATTGTTCCTCTTGTTCCTCTAGATATTTTCATGGATTCCATTTTAAAGCTTTTCCTATAATAGACTTTGCTTTTGTCATTATTTTTTTCTAACAAATCAGATTCAGTTCTTTTCTCCCCCTTAATTGCCTTTTTTGGGTCTAATTGCAGCACTTTTCATTCATTTCTTAGAAAACACATGAGCTTTAAAGAGGGTTTTTGCTGTTGCTTTAATGGTGACTAATATACAGTCATCTAATAAGCACGGTCCATTTTAAGAATATTTTTGTTAAAATCCCTAGTAGCTCATTTGCAAATTGACCAAAAAGACCACATCCAGTTCAAAGGAACAGTCTGCATTTAAAGTCCTAAGATTTTAAGATGTTAATCATAGTATAATTTTTATTGAGAGGCCTTATTATAATTATGGGTATATTTTAATTTTATTTGTGCAGTTTCTCAATTTATTGCATTTCTTCTAGGAGAGTATGAATTCATACTGTCTTGCTTACCATAGTATACCTGGAAAATAATGGATATTCAAAAAAATGTGTTGCATTAAAATAAGTTAGAGATATAAAGTTGGGAGTCATTTGCTTATTGATAATATTTGAAGCCTTGGAGTATATAAAATGACCTAAGGAGTATGCTCACCATAGAAGCTCGGATCAAATAGTAAGACAACAACAATAGTAAAATATTAAAAAAAAAAAAAAAAGATACAGAAGGAACTTCCAGAGCAGAGAAGAAATAAGAAGAGTGCAACACAGAAAGGGTGTTTTAAGAAGTAAATGTTGGTGATGAATGCTACAGAGACTCAAAGTCACATGGGAATTAATATACTTCTGATTAATGTAATGATGTGAAAGTTATTGAAATTTTTAGTGAGATCTGATTTAGGAAAGTGATGGGAACAGAAAACCAGTTGACGTGCATTCCAGTTGGAAGAGAAGGTGAGGAATTTGTTGCGGAATTGATTATACTTCTAAGGTGTACAGTTGTAGAGAGGTAGTTATTGTTGTTAGGGTGATAGGCATGACTGGTTAAAAGCCACTTCTAGTGCAGCTTGCATGTGCCTGTTGATGGATTTTTACCTATTTAAACACATATATTTCATATAACCCAGCTAGTACATTTGAGCAAGTTGTCAGCATCTGATTTCAAGTGAAAAGAACCTTATGACCCGTAGGACCACCTATTAATACTTAAAGAATTTAATGGATACTTACAATGGAATTTCCCATTAAAATATGTTATCTTTCAAAATTCCCTAGAAAGCACAAATGATTAAACACATGAAAATATTCACTTCATTACTGGTTAGGCATAAATTTACACTTGTCCTGAGAAAGTTCTTCTGTAAAGCTAATATCCACAGGGTATTTTACTTTAATTTATTTTTTATTTTTTTAACATTTATTTATTTTTGAGAGACAGAGACAGAGCACAAGTGGGGAAGGGGCAGAAAGAGAGGGAAACAGAATCTGAAGCAGACTCCAGGCTCTGAGCTGTCAGCACAGAGCCCAATACGTGGCTTGAACTCACTGACCACGAGATTATGACTTGAGATGAAGTCAGATGCTTAACCAACAGAGCTACCCAGGGGTCCCTACACAGGGTATTTTCAAGCAGTACACACTTCAAAAACATTTTTTTCCTACACTCTGAGAAGATGCAGAATTAATCATTTCATTTTAATTAAAGAAATTATCTGAAGTATCTGAAACCAAGTTTTTATTTACAAGGAAATTATCTTACTTTGCAGCAATATCTTCTCAAAAGAGAAGGCAAAAATAATCTAATTGCTTCCCATTAACATAATGACCAAGTTTCAGATAAACATTTGAAAGAGAATGTTATGTGACAGGTGTGTGTACATTTACAAATACACATACACACATAATCTCAGCACGGATATTGGGGGTGAAGATTACTTCTAAATCAGGTAACAGTAAGTTAGAGGGCCCCCCACAGTTCTCCAGTGTAGATCTAGAGTGGACATTTTGTTTTTTGAGCAGACACAGCATGCTTCCTCAGATTATGAGAGGAATAGAAAGGAATCCCTCTGCAGTTTTAGAATAATTTTTCCTTTCAATATGTAATGTTTCTCTTCTTATACTCAACTAAATGTTCATTATGTATGGTTTGACTAAATAGTTTAAACTAGATAGACAGTAAAGAGAAATAATGTTTCTATATATATGTACATATATAGTATACATATAACATATATACATTTATAGTGTTTCTATATATATTTATATCTAAACTATATGATATTCTATTATTATTTTATTATTTAAGTTGTATATACTAGGAGGGTAGAATTTTATCTTAGTGCTGGTATTCTGTAATATTGTTCCTAAATTGCTAGCAATTTCTACTACTTTTCTTCTAAATTCTTCAAGATTATTAGGTATAACTCTACCCATGAAACAAAAACTATTGATTTTTTTTGATGGGAATTCTTTGAAAATTGGTAGCCCTTTAAAAAAAGGCACAGAAATGGCATAACAGGACAAAAGAAAGAATATGAAAGAAAACAGAAAATATCTTGAGACAATGTTTGCCTGTTACCCATTCTACACATTATTAATTTTACTAATTACTAATTTTAGTTGAGATATTTGAGGACCATGTATATCCATACCACAGTGTGAAAGATGCTTGCTATGGTGTGAATGTCTGTGTTCACCCAAAATTCACATGTTGAAAACCTAATGTCCAAGGGGATGGCATCAGGAGATGATTGGATTATGAAGGAAAGCCACATGAGTAGAATTAGTGCCCTTATAGAAAAGAGGCTCCAGAGAGATAGCTTGCCCCTTTCACCACGTCGGGACACACTGAGAGGACTGAAACCTAAAAGAGTGCCCTCACCTTATCATGGTGACACCCTGACCTCCTCAATCTAGCTTCCAGAACTGGGAGAAATAAACATCTGGTATTTATGAACCTCCAAGTCTACAGTATTTTCCTATAGCAGCCCAAAAGGACTAAGGCAATGTTGTGAGTGCAAAGATAAAGAAGATGCAATTTTCACTCAGGATATTGATCCAGGATATAATTTTCCATTCTTCCTTGGAGAAGGCAACACGTGACCTGACAAAAAGTGTTCTACTGTCAAGTGAATCTGAAAAACCTTAAATATATATTCAGAAAGTAAGGTTTCTTTGTTTATTGTTTGGTTTCTCCCATGAAATTTCTCAGAATGTTTAATTTTTACTTTATATTATAAATCTCTAGAGTTAGAGGTGGAACATGAAATATTTTTTCCAAATTTAGTTGACAACAGAACATATTTTGAGAAAGTCCTCATTTAATGATTTGTTCTGTCCTAAAAACTCTCACCATGGGATTTCAGTCATTTGTCCAGACTCCAAAATTCCAGCTGGGCTTAGGAAATCTGGATCACTCAGATCCTTCCCTCTTCTTGGCTTTTATAGATATGGAGAGCCTAATTCCTTCAATTTCTTAGTTTAAAACTTATTAAAATATGCAGTTTTATCCTTTCCTACTCTTAAATCATGACTGAAAATATCCAATCACAATTGATATTCTTCCTCGGTGATATCCACAACTAGAAAGAGCACTCAATATTTTGGCTATATTGTGTCAGCTTTTGGACAAAAAAATGCAGTATTTTCTTTTGCAGAGCTTGTAAATCATCATCGGTCTAACCCTCAGAACATGCAATGCCCCAATAAAGCTTTTCAGAGGAACTGTTTGTTTATGTCTTAGATTTTTATTGCTTGGCATTTTCCTAATCTCCTATGCTCTCTCTCATCCTGGAGGAAAGGCAAGGGTATGAGTGGATAAGACTATCCTTATAGTCTACATCCTATTGTAGGATGCTACAATATCTCTGGCCCTGCTCTGCAAAGTTTCCATGGTATTGAAAGAGGAAAAGGAAACAGGCAGTCTTCACTTGTAATTATTTCATAAATAATGACTTCCTTCGCAGATATGAACTCTATTCATGGTGCTAAAATTGCTCTATTAAGGGTTGCCTGAGTGGCTTAGTCAGTTAAGTGACTGACTTTATCTCAGGTCATGATCTCACGGTTTGTGGGTTTGAGCCCTGCGTCAGGCTCTGTGCTGGCAGCTCAGAGCCTGGAGCCTGCTTTGGATTCTGTGTCTCACTCTCTCTCTCTCTCTGTCCCTCCCCTGCTCGAGATCTATCTCTCTATGTCTCTCAAAAATGAATAAATGTTTAAAAAATAAAAAACAAATAAAATAAAAAAAATAAAATTGCTCTATTAGGGCAATGCATCAGAATCTATTGAGTTGCTAAAGCATTAATATTAATTTCTGCCTATTCCAAGATCATTTTCATCACAAAGGAGTCTGGCATTCCACAAAGAGCTCTGTTACCTGGGCTATAAGGCTGTCCAGCACTCCTCAAATTCTTAGCATCATGGGCTGCAAGAATGGATCAAGTTCTCCCTAAGTTAAGTGTCTGCGAGCATGGTTTCACACAGAGGATTTCAATTTTCAGTTATTCTGCAGAAATGTTGAAATCTCCTCTCCCTCACCTCCCCATTGTTTCAAGACCTCATACCTGATTCTGTAAGATAGCTGGTCTCCCTGTCTCTGGACTTCTTCCCCTTAGATTCAATCTTTACACTGCAGCAAAGTTACAAGTGAAGACCTAATCATAAACTCTCTCACTTAACTAGGGTGGCTATTATCTACAAGGCAACTATTTGTCAAAGCTCTGCTTATCTTTTATCTCTCCAACTTCACTTAGGCTTTTATTTCCTTGCTGTTAGAAAACTTTTACTCCAAACCCAATTCAGAAATATTTGTGTTCTTTTATTCATTATTTATTTAACCAATAATTCTGAGTTCGTATTATATACACTTATACATTTATTCAATCAATGAATGTTCACTGGACCTCTCTTTTGTGCCAGGTACTTTTCAAAACACTAGGGATAAATAAGGGAACAAAAGAGACAATTGCTCTGACTTCATAGAGTTAATAAGTGAAATATATAAGTGATGTACATGATACTCTAGAAGGTAATGCATTATGTAGATGCAGGGTAAGGAAACAGCCTAGAAAGTACCAGGAAGTGTATAAAGCGTTGGTTTAATTTTAATTTTAAATAAACTGGTTAGGAAAAGATTCTCCTTAAGAAGCTAACATTTCAGCAAGTGTGTGTGTGTGTGTGTGTGTGTGTGTGAGCTCACACGTGTGTGTCAGGGTGAGAGGAGAAGTGGACAGTGGGAATAACTTCAAGATGAAGTGACACTTCAAGGGCAAGCCTTTGGGGCAGAGGGAAGAGACAATGCATAAAAGGTCTATCATGGGAGGAGGCCTGGTATGTTTAATGAACAATAGGAAGATCAGTATCACTAGAGCAGAACAAACAACAAGGATACCAAGAGTAAATAAGGTCCATGAATTAAAGAGGATCCAGATGATATACCATCCTGTAGGTCATTAAAGTACTTTGACTTTTACTCTGAAAAAGATTGAAAAGTACACCCAATGAGATGAGATATTTGAGCAGCAGTGAGAAGCTTTTTCCCTATGTGTTTCCGTTTCCTTTTGATACCCCTAATACTTTGGGTATTCATTAGCTGAAGGTGTCTGTTTCTTTTGATTGGATTTCTTGAAGAAAGAGATTCAATGCTTGACACATAGTAGGGATTCCATAAATAATTTACTGAATGACTCTGTCAGTCAACATATTTTTATTAAGGGAGATTTAAGATTTAATTACTCAAAAGCATCAAGTGAAACTCTAGTTGGATACCTAAAAATCACCTCAAAAGCCTGAAATGAAACTCTAATTGGATACCTAAAAATCAATTGGATGAGGACAAATTGTTGAAGTATTTTACTTAGTTCATTTATCTGCAGCATTTCCTCCAGATAGCATATTCTGTGAGGATTAATCATAAAATCCAAAGCAGTTTGCATTGTATCAAGTACCTTTAAAATAGTTTGTTATGAAATCCAATATTTTTGGTTCCTATTATAACCTCACAAATATGACCAAAACATATTACTAATATTTTGACCTGTAAACATAATATTGCCATTTTAGAAATATTCAGGGGAGAATTCACAGTTAAACTAATTTATTTTTCACATGTCCTTTTGTAACTAACAGCTTATGAGTCAGTTGCTTGACAGCACACAAAAAAATCTATTTGTAAGTCTGAACAGTTTTCATTTTTATATTTTAATTGAAAAACTAAAAGAAAAGAAATAAGAAGCATTCCTCCCTCAGGATTGAAAATAATGAAGTGTTTAAAATAACATTTAGTTATTAGCTTGGGGGTGACCAGTTCTGATGACATGTTCTAATCATTTTTTTGCTCACTGATATAGATGTCTGTGATATCTAACATTTGCAGTTAGATTTCTCTCTTGATTAAAGCACATATTTAGCAATGAAATCTGTAGCAACAGCATATATGCTATGTTCTCACTGATCCTAATCAAATCCACAGTCAACACATGAGAATGAGAATGGTTAATGGCACTGAAAATGCAATAGTAAATACAACAGACATACTTTTCTGGCTTCATACAATTTATCTTCTAGTGGAAAGAGAAGGACTAACATAAAGGAATATGTAAGTTAATTACAGTATGTTAATTTGTTAGTAGGCTGTTAATGATGGAAATTTAGTGAAGGTAGACCCTGAAATTGTTTGCTCTTATAAGAGTTGCTAAAGAGCAATGGCTTGGACTTTTAAAATGGCTCAGGGTCTTTCCTTAGCTTGGGTTCCCCTGCAAAAAGAGTCTGAAGCAAAGGCTTATGTGCACTAATGTTTTAAGAGGTGTAATTCTTGGGAGCAGAAGTAAGAGAACATCAGAATGAATTAGGCAAGGGAAGAGAAACCTAATGTGGGTGAACATTGCTTGACTGGCTATTGTGTGATATCAAGAACAATGGATTTCTCCCTCTCATGAAACCACCTTCTAAGAGGCTGTTTAAATGACTGTTACGTGGGGAGTCCCTCCAAGAGAAGAAAGGAGGTAGAATTGGTCCAGTGGCTTCCATATTCAACTGGCCAAAGTTTTTGCCCAAGGTTAATTTGGTGTTAACAGAGAAACTCTAGAACAGGAGACTAGAGGTTCACAAGAGTGTGAGGCAAGGCTTTGTCAAGTGCATCTGCATGAGGACAGTGGGAACTATGTAAAAGTAGTCACTAGAATAACTGAATCAAGACAGGGGAATCGAAGAAGGTCTGAGTTAGTGCTTAAGAGGTTTCTATAATAGTCTTCACCCATACTTTAGAGCAAAACATTTTACAGATTTCAGTTTTCTGTAAGTTTTACCAATCATAATTTAAAACCACTGATCTGTCTGAAACCTTAATTATTTGCAGATGAAGAAATAAATCTAGAAGAGTAAACTGATTTGCTACCATCCAGGTCAAAGGATGTGAGTACTGGGTTCTCCTGAGGAGTCTATAGATTAGTGTTTACTGATAATATATCCTTCATAAGTTTCCTGTTGCTTGAATTGGTTGCATGTATTGTACAAGACCTACAGATCATATATAAAAAAGGAGTTTCAACATATATCTGATGCCTCAAAGATATCTGAAGTCGAAGATTCCATTTTGATTCATATGATTCCTAGCATAGGCACTGTGTATATAGGCATGCTAATATTAGCTGTGATTAAAATTTCCAGATTGAAGGCTTTTAATTGTGTGGGAAGCACAAAAAGATCATTTTCACCAAAACAAGGTATTTTCTATTATTGCCATTTAGATATGAGCTCTCTTCTCTTCATTTTGTTTCCATATCTCTTTTGTCCTTTAATGAAAAATACTCATTTTTAAGTTGCTTCTTACCAACTTGTAAGCACTTGTATGCTGTTATTAAATCACTAGATTTGGTAATATATGATACAAGCTTAAGTCTCCACACAACTATTCACACAACCTATTTAAATAGATTAAATCACATTGTTTCTCTAAAGCTCATTCTCTTTATCTGGAAACTTGTATAATGCCCTCAACAGAAGGCCCTTATGCAGATCTCACTAATTAAACTAGGGAAAGCGTTTGTAATATGCTATTCAGATATTGAGTTGCAATGATTACTTACGCTGAATAATATTCCATATAATAAATGATGGTTTTGTTTTGTTTTTTGTTAAATTGAGGTAAAATATTTAAATAAAAATAGTGAGATTAGACATTAGTTCTGGATCAGTTATTGATTGAAATTTGATTTGGCTAAGATGGAATAAAGTCTAAATTTAAAATTTCAGAAATATGTGCAAAATTCATCTATAGTCCTGACTTTAAATCCTTAAATATAATTTAGTTATGAGGCTTTATATTTTGGTAATCTCTCTAGAACTTATTGGTAGAATTAAATATTTTTAAGTTAATGTTATTTAAATTATTTTTAAGTTAAGTTATAAAGTAATGATAACAATGTTCACAAAATATCTGCAAATTACTTGACACAAAAGTAAATATTATATGGATAATCTTAAAAATATCATTTTTTGGCCAAATAAATGATACCATGGGTCTGATTTTTATGTAAAATAATGTTTTGCAATGCCTACCTCTTTATCACCCAATTCGATGCTGAATTACTTTTGGTCGCATGAACAACATACAAATACTTTCATCATCTCTGAAAACAGACCAGAAGAACTAATGTAAATTTGAATATCAATACACAGGTAGGGGTTAGATGATACAAGGAGATGACCAAGCAGCTTTGATTAATAGAGTCATGTCCATACAAAGATTTCTGGAATTGATTACTATTCTCAAAGGATCCGTGAAACTGAAGGATGGATTGTCAACATTGAATCGCAATTCAATCATTCTTTGTTTTGAATGGTATTGCTTATATTACTTAATCTCTGAGCCATAGTCTCCTCATTTATGAGATTAAATGACTCAGTAAATGTGAACAAAGTTCATAAACTGTACTATACTATGCAAATCTTAAAAGTATATTCAGTAAAATTCTCACTGCCTACATTCAAGGGGAACACACATGTTGTTATCAAAAGAAGGAATAGGTAAAATCTAAAAGAAAATGTACATATAGAAAAGAAATAAAGAGTTATTAAAGAGAGAAAGACTAGTAAATGATTATAATCTTGAAGATTTGTTTTAAATAGAACTGGATTTTCTTTCTTTCCTTCTTTCTTTCCTTCTTTCTTTCCTTCTTTCTTTCTTTCCTTCTTAGTATATTCTGATATACTAAGTGATTGTTTCCTTGCTAATAGTTAATCTGTACTTAAAGGCAAACAAAAAGTTCACCAGATTATGCTCTATTCCTTCTGCCTTTTTACAGGTTTTGTCCCTTGGTAGACTACTGATTTTCAGTTATCATCTGTGAATGAACTAGAGATATCAGAATAAAGTGAAAGTCTTAAATCTGAACTCTTGACAGATGGACCAGACACCAAAACTTTCACATCTGGTCGGTAGGATAATATACAGAGCGTGGTTAGGGTAACTATCACAGAAATGGTATTTTGGCAATTTAGGAAAATTTGCACAGTGCGTTTAAAACCTAATATATCTCTGAAGCACTGTCATTCGTTTGCCTGCACATTACATTAATTGAATAGTATGAATGTACTGAACATCACTACCTGAAAAATGTTAGACATTAAAAATAAAGGTAAATATGAATAAAGTTTCTGCCTGATAGAATTTCTAGCCTAGTACCAAGCAAAGAAAAATAGACCCATGATCACAATATTAGGTGATAAATGCCATAAGAGATTTATCATATGGGATCATTTACCAAAAATAAATACATAAATAAAAATAAAATAAATACAATAAGATCTAAATAAATGAGTAAATAGTACAGTGTTTTCTATTTTTAAACTTTTCAGAATACCTCTAAATATGTATATAAATAGTGCCCATAAGATTATTTGATGCTAAGATTAGCTGTTGATGATCCTGCTACATAGCTATGTGGGGAAGTTTGATGAGTAATTGTACAGATAAGCATAATTGTATTAAAAATATTTGGGAAGAGTGAGGTGGGTTCAAGGAAAATAAACTAATGAGGCATAAAGGTTAATTGTTCTCATTCCCATTTCTCTCCCACCTTACCACCCTGTAACAAAGATGGAAATCGGTATGTGTATGTGTGTGTGTGTGCATACTACATAGTATGTGGGGAAGAACCATTTTCCCACCACTAAATTCATATATCTGTCTCAGTCCACTCTTTCCTCCTTCCTATTCTAAATGATGACAAGCCCTGCCTGGTCTTATCACTCCAGATGTGTTTTGCACATTTCTCATTTTTTACAGTATTTGTTTTGATTATCTCCTCTGTCTCTTAAATAAAGTGTGGGGAATTTTTTTAAAGGGTCAGACAGTAAATGTAGGCTTTGTGGCCCATCAGACATGGTGCACTAGCTCTGCTGTAGCAATCCAACTCTGCCAAAGTAGCATGAAGGCAACCACAGACTATGTGTGAATGAATTAGTTTATCTGAATTACAATAAAAGTTTATTTACAAAAGCAGATGGTGGTCTGGATTTTGCCCTTGGGTATAGTTGCCTGACCTCTACCTTAAATGATACATCTTGCCTTTTATTGGGTTATTTTTAACTGAATTCAAATGTACTCTAATATTACCCATCATAAAGGGCAGTTTTTAACAAAAATGTTCATGTAGGCTTTATCTAATATTTAGAAGCTGTAAATCAAGTTTCATAAAAAGGACAAGCCTGTTAAATAAGTAACTGTCCTCTAATTTTGACAAATATAGCTCCATAAAAACTTTGAAGGCCAAATCTGAAATAAGAATTTTTGGCCTTCTTGAAGTTTGACTTCAGATAAGATGGTAGAAATATTAAATTTCTCACTCTTTCCCTTTCTCCCTGAAGGACATAGTTTATCCATTCCTCCTACCTAGCAGGGTGGGATTTGCCCTCATGAAGATCAAACTTGTAGATGAGTCTCCTGCAAGTTCTGGAGCAGATCTGGAGCCATATAACTATAGAAATCCAGAGTCCAAGGTACCCAGTGTGTGATCAAGGAAGGAGGGCATGATGCTTGGATGCACACATCCTGTTGACTATGTGGTTTCCTTACACTGTAGGAAAAGGTAAGGCTGGACAAAATTGAGCCCACTAAAGCACAGGGTCCAAGACAGAGACCCTCTTGCTGAGGTTTAGATGTAGATATAATTAGTTAATATGAGGTCATACTATAGAATCATGGGCCCCTAATCCAATATAATTAATATCTTTATAAAAAGGGGAAATTGGGCACAGACATGCACACAAGGAGAAAGTGGTGCAAAGATGAAGGTAGAGTTGGGGATGATGCTTCTAATGGCCAAAGCATGCCAAAGATTGCCAGAAAACTCCCAGAAGCTAGGTGAGACTCATGGAACAAATTCTCTCTCACAGCCCTCAGAAGGAACTAACACTGCTGGCACCTTGACCTTGGACCATTAACCTCCAGAACTGTGAGATAATAAATGTGTTATTTAAGTTACTCATTTTTTGGTACTTTGTCATGATGGCCTTAATAAACCAATATATCTCCTTAAAGAGACTTCCGTGTCAAGTGTTTCTAAATGGTTACTTTCCATTTAGTTTTAATCATTGTACTCTACTTTTTTTCTCCTTGAGAATCTCACAAATTATAATTATTTATGTCTTATATACTCATTTGTTAATATATGTCTCTGTTACTGTATTGCATTTGTACAGGATACACAGTCACACATCGTAATTGCATTTGAACAGGGTCTGTCTGTTTAATCACCACTGCCTTAACAGCATGTAAAACAATGATGGGCATAGCACAGAATGTGCTCAATATATATTTTATGAAGAAAAGGAAGGGAGAGAGAAATGAATGAACAAAGGAAGGAAAAGGGAACAATATAAAAGATCTAGTAATTCTTTTTGCCTTGGCAATATTTATATATCACCATCCATTACTCCTCAGCACTTAATATATCATCCTATACCCCTGAAAGCAATGGAAAGATCAGTGGATGTTAATACTGCATTAAGTGAAGTACTACATAAAAAACTATCCCAGAGACCCAGATAGAATTGGATTAAATAACTCATCAAATGGCCAGTTTGAGGGCTTGAATATGTCTATATTAACCAAACTGTCAACATTTTACTTAATTTTGAATTATATAAACATTACTTATGCCATTAGAGCTACACTCATTCATTTATTATTCATTCATTTGTTCCTTTATTCACTCAAAAAATATTTTTGAGAATTTGGAATTATTTTAGATATTGGGATTCTCAGTGGGAAAATAAAACAAAGGTCCCTGGAATTTACAATTCAATGTAGGTTTGGGGAAAGAGACACAATAAAAAAGATAGAAAAATATATAAGTAAATTATAAAGTAATTTCAGTATTGATAAGGCCTATGGAAAATAGAAAAAAAAGCAGAGCAGGATAGAGAGGATAGGTAGTGTTATTTGTGTTACAGTTTGAAATGGTGTGGTTCAGCATAGCAGTCTTATTAAGGAGCTAGCATCTGACTTAGTTATTAACTTTTTCTGAGAGAAAAGTGTTCCAGAAAGATAGGATATCCAAAGTGAAGATATTAAGGTGGAAATGTTCAGGCATATTTAAAAAGCAGCAAGAGAGTCAGTGTGGCTGAACAGAATGAATGAGCAGAACACTAAGAGATGTGTTCAAAGAGGTAATAGGATTGGTGGAGAGAAGGCTGACCAAATTGGGTTTTATAGCTCGTCAGGTACCTATATTTGACATTATAAAAAGATTAGTCAGAACAGATTTGTATTGGAGGTGTTTTAATGATAACTTCATCCAACTTTTTTACTTTATAAATAAAATTGAATTCAGAGATGTTAAGATGCTCAACGTCAAATGGATAGATAATCTGACGCATCACTGGAACTTATCTGATAGAACCATGCATCTTCTACTCTCCAGTCAGTATGCTGCCTCTAGAAGGGTGGTTCTCAAATGTAGTGTGCATCAGAATCACCTATGAGGCTTGTTAAACCAGACGGTTCAGCTCCACTTCCAGGATTTCTAATTCATTAAGTCTTCTTGATTTGGGTCCTGAGAATTTGCATTTCTAACAAGTTCCCAGGAGATGCTGATACTGATGGTCTGGAGACCACATGTTGAGAATTACTGTTCTAGACTCATACTAGAGACATACTATGTCAGCAGTATAAGAAGAATTATATGCTTGGTATCTTATCAAACTGCATTTATTCATATAGATCAGTCAAAATTTCATGGAAATGCTAAGACCTTCTTTACATGTTTATTGTCAATATGATGTATCTTCATTTTAGGATTGATTTTCTAAAACTTGCATCATCTCCTCCTATTTTTCCAACTATCTGGCCTCTTCACTATCCTTTCATTTTCCCAATGCCATTCTCCAATTTCCCTTTAGAAGAATTTTTTTTTGGATCACACCTTGGAACCAAAAATTAGGAATAGAATGAAAAAGAATGTATGATTTGTGGAATATAATGTGTTGGGCCCCAAATGAGTTTATTTTCTCTAGTCAGTTATTTTTTTTTCTGATTTATGATCTTAAATTCTCTTGAAAGACATCAGGATGGAAATGTCCAACAGTTTTTTTCTACAATGGAGTACATAACACATCTTGCCCCCTAGATTAGAGAATATTCAGTTCTATATGGATGTTTGTATCAATTATGTAAAATTATAGGAACTGAACATTGATAAGATAGAAAAAGTAAACAGTCCTGAGAATGATACCAGTGTAATGTGAGAAAACAGTTTCAAACCAATCTGGTAAAATTATTTTCCCAAGCTTTTAGGTGGTTTCCAATTTTCTTTGCCACACACTATGATGGACTCTGTCTTCTTCTGCACTGAAATCTAGGAAGCCTGAGGAATAAAATAATCTGACCAAACTGACTTTAGAACTGTTTAATGGATAGCCAATAAATTACTAAGTCCTGTTATTTGTACTTCCTAATCATTTTTAGAATCTGTATCATTCTCTATTCAGTTGATACTGGCACATGTGAAAATATGTTTGTGCCACATTTTATAGATCAAAGCTAGTCACAATGTTGACTAAGACTCCAGGGGGCTGCAGAAATAGATCTCAAAACTGGACATAGAAGCATTGTGGCAGGCTGTGATTCTGTATTCTAAATAGAATACATTGTAATATTATAAGTGGTCACTAATTTTAATATAATTTATTTGATACAAATACATAGAGAAACCACTGATGTTCAAAAGGTCATTTCAAAATAAATGTTATATATCTTCTTACACTTTCAATCCATTTTTATAACAAGTAAAATTCTGATTGTAAGTTGTCTCCTTTAAACTGTGCTATTTATGGAATGTTCAAAAACTATTTTTGATGCTAAAAAAACCCACAAAAGCATCTTTTATATAAAACCTACTTTCATGTCAACTCTTTCAAGAATATACACTGTGATTTTATAGGTTGAATTACTCCTGATGAACTGAATTATGATAATGAATCTCCAGCATAGAAGATATTCTAGCTTCTTTGGCAATATTCATTTCATAGAAAGAGAAAGATATATTATTAATTAAATTGTCTTTAATATTCTCTAATATTAAAATAAAACGAATACTACCCATATTCCCCATCTTTGACGTGTAGGCTGAAGATTCCCATTTTGGTTGCAATAATTGAAATGCGTTGTCTCAATCTTTTAATTTAGTGTGTGAATTATTCATCTTCTAAAATGTACAGACATTCTTCTCTTCAGATATTCATTTCAATAGTACAAGGCTTCCCATGGGAGTATGTTTTGATCCAAACTAAATCAAGTAAGCTAAGTGCCAGAGTGTTATCTGTATGCTGTATACCCAATTTGCTTAGATTTTGATTCTACTTCCAAAATCAAAGTCATAAATAGCTCCTAATGGAAAAATTCAGGTGATTAAGCCTTGTCAAATATTTAGCCAATAGGATGTTGATGAACTGCATGCTTCTAAAGAGTTGTTTAAACCAAAGATTAAAATTTGATTTTGCTGTGATAAGAAGAAATCTTACAAAATTCAATATTGAGACTACATCATCAATTTGAGCAATATTTAGTAGAAGTGATTTTGCATATCAAATCTGTTGAAAATAGATTAGAACAGAAATATGCAGTCTGTCTTTGCATTTGCTGCTACTCAGCATTTCCTAAGCACCCACTATGGGCTAAGAGATGTAACAAAATGTATAATAAGATGAGCATCCACTGTTGTAGCTATGTATGAAAGGAGAATTCAGTGAGGTACACAAAGTTTAAAAAATAGTATTTATGTTAGTTTTTAAATATAATGTCATTGCACTGATATTTATTTTTTTAAATATTTATCCACTGATAATTATTTTTTTTGTGTGTTTTGTACCCTCTATTCAACTCATGAATATATGGGTCTGGAACTCAGGAAAAGATAATATATGGAACTAAAGATGAGAAGAAAGATAGAAGATAGGCATTTAGGTTTGGACCAAGACATTTAATTAAGAGTAGATATAAAGAAAATTTTTGATGCATCAAATATTAATAATAGTTAAAGGCACAAGGGTAAATTTGATAAACATGAAAGAGTATGTATAGTAAGAGAAGAAAGACAAAAAATGTTTCTGGTGAACATCAACACAGAAGAGAGCATGAAAAAGAGGACCATACAAAGAAGACTGCAATGGAGTACAGCCAGAGAAGAAGAGAAATCAAGCCGATATGGTGTAAGCAAAGAAAGAGCAAGAGGCAGCTTCAAGGTGGATGAAAGAGTCAACAGCGGATCATGCTAGGTCAAATAGAAAGTTGGATTGATATGGTTCCTGTGGAATCTTTGCCACTGGCGTATTGTTAATGGGGGTGTGAAAAAGTGAATAATTGTATGTGAGTAGGTTTAGACTGAGTAAGCAGACTTTTCATTCAAGAGTTGTGAGGGGCACCTGAGTGGCTCAGTCAGTTAACCACCCAACTCTTGGTTTTGGCTCAGGTCATGATTTCATGGTTCGTGGGTTCAAGCCCCGCACTGGACTCTGCACTGACAATGTGTAACCTACTTGGAATTCTCTCTCTCTCCCTCTCTCTCTGTCCTTTTCCTGCTTGCTCTCTCTCTCTCTCTCTCTCTCTCTCTCTCTGTCTGTCTCTCTCTCTCTCCCCAAATCAATAAATAAACTTTAAAAACTGTTGTGAGATAAGATGGTAGGTAAGCTAAAGCCCAGTGTAAGGGAAAGGTACATTTTGTGGGTTTGCTTATTTATTTTTTTCAAGATGGAAGAAAATGAGCTTGTTTAGAATAATTTAATGTAATTTCATTCAGTTAAACATTTTTAGGTGGAATTTAAGTTTTATTTACTTGTTTTTTTAAGGCATTTGAATATTTATTGAATATTTTTTGTTTCATGTTTTTATTTAAATTGTAGTTAGTTAACATACAGTGTAATATTGGTTTCAGGAGTAGAATTTAGTGATTCATCACTTGCATACAACACCCAGTGCTCATCCCAGTAAGTGCCCTCCTTAGTACCCCTCACCCATTTAGCCCATCCCACTTCCACTTCCTCTCCAGCAACCCTCAGTTTGTTCTTTATAGTTAAGAGTCTCTCTTATGTTTTGCCTCTGTTGTTTTTTTTTCATTCCTCTATGTTCATCTGTTTTGTTTCTTATATTCTACATATCAGTGAAATCATATGGTATTTGTCTTTGACTGATTTAACTTAGCATAAATACATTCTAACTTCATCTATGTTGTTGCAAATGGCAAGATATTCTCTTTTATGGGTGAGTAATATTCTATTGTATGTATATACCACATCTTCTTTATCCACTCATCAGTTGATGGACATTTGGGTTCTTTTCATAATTTGGTTATTGTTGATAATGCTCCTATAAACTTTGGGGTACACGTATACTTCTGAATCAGTATTTTTGTATATTTTGGATAAAGTGAAAAAACACTTTTTTTTTCATTTTTCTGACCAAGAACTATGTGAGTTTGGCCTTAAGAATTGATTACATTGCAGTTTCTTTGCGAGTAGTCAGAAATCTAGCTAAATATCAGGCCTCCTAATATACTAACACTATTCACTCATGCTTGGAATTTTCAAGTAACTGAGTTGTTCATTGTATTTCTTTTTTATTTAATTTTTAAAATGTTTATTTATTTTTGAGAGACAGAGTGACAGAGCGTGAGCAGGGGAAGGCCAGAGAGAGGAGACACAGAATCTGAAGCAGGTTCCAGGCTCTGAGCTGTCAGCACAGAGCCTGATGCGGGGCTCGAACTCATGAACCGCAAGATCATGACCTGAGCCGAAGTCGGCCACTTAACTGACTGAGCCACCCAGGCGCCCCAGTTTATTGCATTTCTAAAGATGACAAAGCAATATACTGGTCTATCTATGAATTTTATCTCTGGGTAAAATGGTTTCTTTATAATTCATCTCAGACTATATATGGTACAAATAAATAGTACCTAACAACTCAGACGTAAAACCTTAGAATTATTTTTTGTCATTTTCTACTCCTTGAATCTCATATATAATTTATCTCTAAACTCTACTATTACTTCATTAAAAGTTTTTCCTGGTTTTATTGAGAAATAATTGAATAATTGACATACATCACTGTATAACTTTAAGGCACACAACACAGTGGCTTGATTTACATATATTGTGAAATGATAACCACCGTAGATTCAGCTAACATTCATTTTCTCATATAGATACAATAAAAAGAAAGGGGAAAAAAAGGAAAAAAAAATATTTGTGTGGTGGGAATAGGATTTACTCTCTCAGCAACTTTACCATATGTTATAGAGCAAAGTTAGTTATAGTCATCATGTTGTACACTCATCCCTAGCACTTATTTATCTTATAAGAGAAAGTTTGTCCCTTTTGACCACCTTCCTCCAATTCTCATCTCCCTAACACATGTCTCTGGTAATCACACGTCTGATCTCTTTTCCTATGAGTTTATCTGGCTCTTTTTAGATTTCACATATAAGTGAGATCATGCAGTATTTTTCTTCTTTATCTATTCATCCATTCCATGGACACTTAAGTTTTTCCCATGTCTTGGCTATTATAAATAATATTGCTATGAACATGGAGGTGCAGATGTCTTTTTGAGTTACTATTTTCATTTCCATTAGATATATTTCCAGAAGTGGAATTGCTGGATCTTCTAGTAGTTCTATTTTTAATTTTTTGAGGATCCTCCATACTGTTTTCCATAGTGACTACACCAATTTACCATCCCACTAACAATGAACAAGGGATCTTCTTTCTCCACATCCTTGCCATCATTCGTTATCTTTTGTCTTATTGATGATGGCTATTCTAACAGGCATGAGATGGTATCTTTGTGTTTTTTTAAATGTTTATTTATTTTTGAGAGAGAGGGAGAGAGAATCCAAAGTAGGCTCTGCACAGAGCCTGATGCAGGGCTCAAACTCACAAACCATCAAATCCTGACCTGAGCCTAAATGAAGAGTTGGATGCTTAATTTGCATTTCCCTAATGACTAGGGATACTGAGCATCTTTTCATGTGCCTATATCATTTTTATATATCTTCTTTGGAAAAAATATCTATTCAGGTTCCTTTGCCCATTTTTTAATTGGATTATTTGCTTTTGGTATTCAGTTGTATAGGTGCTTTTTAACAGTTTTAGACCCTACTGTTATTCTAATTTGAATATGAATAGCCACATACTTAAACTACTATAAAATCTTCCTAAATTATTTCCTTATAAGCAGTTCATCTAACTTGCCTCCCCCCATTATGTCTTATATATAAATATCAGATTGATCAGCCAAAAATGCTTGTTCAAATACAACACACTTTTGTTTAAAAGCCTTCCTTGATATCAGAATTTGAAATCTCAAACGTACCTTAAAAATTAGACTCTCTGCCATGTAAATTAGGGAAATAACCCTTACAGAGAGGAAACTACAATACTATTATACCAAGAACTCTTTTAGGTAGTATCTATAAGTATTAAATAAAAGAGATGAAGTCCTTAACTTTACAGACCTTACACAAAAGAGTGTTACAAACAATAAGTGCATTAAAATTATTTAATTAGATATGTAATGACAATTTTTGATTAGTGCTCTGAAGACAATTAAATTTGGGCAATATGAGAGGGCAATAATGTGCATATTAGGATGGGTGTTATTTTAGAAACTGACATCAGGGATGAACTTTCAGAGGAGGTTTACTTCATTTGAGTGAACACAAACGGCTTAAAGGAGTGAACCCTGCAGATATCTGTGGATATTTGGGGAAAGAGCTTTCCAGGTATAAGAAAATAAAGTACAAGATCCTGAAATAGGGGTAAATTTGCTTGTATGAAAAATAGCAAAATGGTCAGTGTGGCAGGAGTGGATGAAGCTTGGGGGTAAGGAGTCAGAGACAAATAAATTATGTCAGAAAAAATACTTGGAGGGAGAATATACAGTTAAACCATACTGAGAAGTCAATTTTATTGAAATGCCATTGAAGAGATTTTAAGTGTGTGTGGGGTGACATAATCAGAATAGTATGATAGATTATGGCAGGGAAGAGTAGAAGTCAAGATAAGAGGAAACATAGTGGTGGTGCTGAGGAGTGGTTAGATTCAGTTATTATTTTACAGGTGGAACAGACTTGCTGTTAGAATGTATGTAGAATATGACAGAAAGGGAAGAGTCAAGAGGAAATCCAAGATTTAAGGGCAGGAAATTGGGTAAATGAACATGGGGAAACTGCAGAAGGAACAGATCTGTGGGAATAATGTAAGATTTTAATTTTTTACAGGGTTGACTAAACCTCAGCCAGCTGTGTGGAGGTATTCAATAGGTACCTGGCTTGTATGAGAGGAATGGCATTTTGGAGCTCTTAGCATGTAATATGTTATAGCAAAATTGCTGGTTGCTTATGTGATATCCATTTCTAATTCTACCTTACTAATAGAATCCCATTATTACCAGGAATACCAATATGCTTTTCTAACCTCTTTTGCAGATTGGGGTGTTCACTGAGATGTTCCCATAAGATCTTAAGTGAGGCTTCCAGGAAAACCCATCAAGTGTGCTAATTTAGCCAGGACACTTTTGTTTGGTGCTTTTCTCTTCTATGTATCTTCTCCCAAACTGAACATGAGGAGATCCAGCAGCTTAATTGTGACTGTGAGGATGGATGATAACACTGATATTAGAGGCTGGGTCACAGCTAAGTGTGAAATCCATGCCTGCTCTAAACCGGCCACTTTGACATTTTTTTTTGTAATTGGAGAGAAAAATATTAATCTTGCTTAAGCCATGTTTTATGGTGATTTTTTCTTTGTAAGAGGTCAAATCTAGTTTAAACCAGACACAATGAATTTAAATTGCATGACTGCATGAGATCACCAAGGGGGCCAATGCAAGTAAGAGCAAAAAAAGCAGAGGATGAGCCCTGAGGCAAACCAACATTAAAAGTGGTAACATTCTAGCACTAGGCACTGGATGGAACAGAGAAGTACAAAATCAATCAATCAATCAGTCAATCTGAGAATTGACCACTGGATTTAGAATTAGTGACATTGATCACTGGGGACTCAGTAGAGTGGCAGGGAAGCAGAGTTGTTTAAAGACTAGGTACAAGAGTATATATAGGAAAATATGTATTGATCTGTTTTAAGATCCTTTTGTTTAAACTGACAGGTCTCATAAGAAGTAAAGTAACCTGAATGGGAATTTACTCTGATGGACTTATTGTCTCCTATGCTATCCTCTATGCTACCTTTATCCCTCTATATAACCTTGTTTACAGTTTCTGATCTGAGTCTTGTTTGATTATGTGTCTTTGTCACAGCCTCAAGAAATCTGTAAGTGTCCAAGAAGGAATATGACAGTTAAAAAAAAGAAGAAGGAAAACAGTAAAAGGTAAAGTGGAGATTCTAGTATATATACCAATGTCATTCTTCTTATATATCAAAATTGGAGAGTAGATATTTTCCAAGACATTAAATGTTTTACTAAAACATACTTATAATGGATATACAGATTTTAGAAATGTCATCAAATGGACGTATCATAACTTACAATTACCTTAAAATTAGAATATTTGCAAGAGAAAAAGTTAAGTAAAAGATCAAAGATATTTGAAATATTGGCCATTCTAAGATCAATGTGTTGTATAATTCTCTGTCTAGAATTCCACATGTCATATAACACACTTTATTGAGTTCAAGAAAGTTCTGAAACTACAGAGTTTTGGAAATGATTTCAGAAATTAGAGTAATTTTCCCTAGGTTCACATATATATTTTCCCACTAGTTTAGTGGAATTCAGTATAATGTAAAGGCTCTTAGAAAAGTCAAATTGCCTCTTGTTCTGCCAAGGAATTTCAATACAGTAGCTTTAGAATCCTATTCCTCATATAATTCCTCTGAATTATCAGAGAAGGCAGAAAATTCATCATTTAGAAAATAAAAATACTCGGAGTCCCATTCAGGTGAGAAAATAATGTTACATAGTCAAAGTTTGAAAGTTATTTCCTATATAATAGGTCATCTCTGAAAATTAATCTTCATTGCTTTACCATCCCCAAATCCTCTGTTCCAAAACAAACTTCAACTCTTTCCTTATATGTTTTTCATTAACAAGTCAACATTTATCACTCTATTTTCTGACCTTTTGTCATAGCACGTAGTATCACAAATTTTGGTGTATGTTTTATTCTTTTATACTTTATCTTTAGATTGTTAAGCTTGTGTAAGTCATATTACCACAATGAAATTCCCTTAGTAAAGCATGGGAAGGCCTCATCATTATTCATGGATATGAAAATGGTATTTTACTCTTCATATTAGTTTTTTACTATTTTTCTGTTTCTTTTTCAAGTATCGATAGAAAAAACTCATGACATATTATTTCACTGATAATCTATTAATTACTCCTTTCAAATTAAAGAAAAAGGATTAGCAAGTTCTCAAGGATTTTGTGTTTCAAACCTTCAATCACTATATGAAAGAGTGAAACAGAGAGAGGCAGAGACAGGAGAGAGAGAGAGAGAGAGAGAGAGAGATGGCACAGGTTAACTCCATATTTTGCTAAATTTTTCTCCATGCAAAGTCTCTTATCATCATTATATAATGTTTTTGCAAGCTACCCAGACTCATGCCTAAACATGCCAGTGCATTATGGGGAATGCAAAACATTAAATCTCTTTGTCCCTTTTTCTTAATAGTTTAGTAGCCAATAATATTGTTTTGAAGTACAAGAATATCTCATCTCAATTTCTCTATCATAAATTATATTAATAGAATAATGTTCACTCTTGGTTCTTTTTGATGGTTTATATTATTTTTTCTAGGTTCCATCCCTCTCTATGAAGAATAATCTACTAACAAATAGTGTTAAAATATCTATAGTACCAAAAGTAACCTACATTTAATGCAACTCCTTTCAAAATACCAAAAGCATTTTTCACGGAACTAGAACAAACGATCCTAAAATTTATATGGAATCACAAAAGACCCTGAATAGTCAAAGCAATCTTGAGAAAGAAAAGCAAAGCTGAAGGTATCACAATTCTGGGCTTAAAGTTAAATTACAAAGCTGCAGTCATCAAGACAGTATGTTACTGGCACAAAAACTGACAACATAGATCAATGGAACAGAATAGAAAACCCAGAAATGGACCCACAACTAATCTTTGACAAAGCAGGAAAGAACATCCAATGGAAGAAAGACAGTCTCTTCAACAAGCAGTGCTGGAAAAAATGGACAGACACATGCAAAAGAATGAAACTGGACCACTTTCTTACACCATATACAAAAATAAATTCAAAATGGATTAAAGATCTAAATGTGAGACCTGAAACCATAAAAATCCTAGAAAAGCAACAAAGGCAATAAGTTCTTTGACATTGGTTGTAGCAACTTTGTTCTAGATATGCCTCTGGAGGCAAAGGAAACAAAAGCAAAAATAACTATCAGAACTACATCAAAATAAAACGCTTCTGCAAAGAGAAAGGAACAATTAAAAAAAAACTAAAAAGGCAACCTATGACATGGGAGAAGATATTTGCAAAAAACATACCTGATAAAGGATTAGTATCCAAAATATATAAAGAATTTATACAGTTCAACACCCCAAAAACAATAATCTGAATAAAACTAGGCAGAAGATATGAACAGACATTTTTCCAAAGAAGACATGTGGATGACCAACAGACACATAAAAATATGCTCATCATCACTTATCATCAGAGAAATGAAAATCAAAACTACAATGAGATATCACCTCACACCTGTCAGAATGGCTAAAATCAACAACACAAGAAATAAGTGTTGAAGAAGATGTGGAGAAAAAGGAACCCTTGTGCACTGCTGGTGGGAATGCAAATTGGTGCAGCCACTGTGGACAGTATGAAGGTGTCTCAAAAAAGTTAAAAATGGAATGTTCTATGATCCAGTAATTGCACTACTGAGTATTTATCCCCAAAAATATAAAAAAAAAACCCACTAAATCAAAGGTTTCCATGTACACCTATGTTTATAGCAGCATTATTTACAATAGCCAAGATATGGAAGCAGCCCAAGTGTCCCATTGATTAATGAATGGATAAAGAAGATGTGGTATATACATACAATGGTATATACATAAAAATGAATGAAATCTTGCCATTTGCATTGACATGGAGAGAGTATAATGCTAAAGAATATAAAGCTAAGAGAACAAAGTCAGAGAGAGACAAATACCATATTATTTAACTCATATGTGTAATTTAGGAATGAAAAAAAGCAAAAGGAAAAAGGGGATAAAAAGAGAAAGAGAGAGATAAATCAATAAACAGACTCTTCACTATAGAGAACTGATAGTTACCAGAATGGAGGTGGGTGGGGGGATGGGTTAAATAGGTTAAACAGGGATTCAGGAGTACTTGTTGTCATGAAGACAGGGTGTGTAGAAAGTATTAAATCCCTCTATAGTAAACCTGAAATTAAAATAATATCATATGTTAACCAACTGGAATTAAAATAAAAACTAAACACACACACATATGCACACTATTTTTTAACTAATATATTGTTTCTTTTTAATTGATAAATAAGCAATTATATGCTTAAGCAATATCGGAATTATGGTAGACACTGTTGTGTGTGGTTTTAAAAATAGCTGAGAATTATATTTAATAGAAAATGAATATTATTTTTCTTAAAAAAAAAAAGAATAACCTAGTAGGATCACACCTTTTATTTTGGACAAATACTTTTCTTTTAAAATAAGGGAGGCTTTTTTTCTTTGCTTTGCTTAAGGTAACAGAGGCTAGTTAACACAGGGCTTTGGTAAAATGCTATGAAGAATAGATCCATGTGATAAAGTTTTGAAATTTCTATGTATTTATTAAAAGCAAGTTTTAGTAAACTATTTAATGTCCTGGAGATATATTATCCTTGTATGACATGATAAAAGGGGGTTACAAATGATATATTAATAGGATTCCAAGTTTGTAAATAAAATGTAGATTTAAAAATCTAGAAGGGAACAATGTTCACTTTTTTTCAAAATTTCTAAAATTTGCACATATATAAGTACAACTTTTATATTTCAAAAAAAAATCTTATTTAAAGGGCATCTACTTGGGGCGCCTAGGTGACTCAGTCAGTTAAGCGTCCGACTTCGGCTCAGGTCATGATCTCGCAGTTTGTGAGTTTGAGCCCCTGTCAGGCTCTGGGCTGACAGCTCGCAGCCTGAAGCCTGCTTCAGATTCTGTGTCTCCCTCTCTCCCTGAGCTCCCCTGCTCACGTTCTGTCTTTCTGTCTCTCAAAAATAAATAAATGTTAAAAAAATAATAAAATAAAAGACATATACTTAAAATAATTCAAAGGACTAAACACTTCTGGATCATTTGATTTTGGAAAAAAAAACACTCTATTATCTCTGAAGCTGATCATCTGTGTTTGGTTTTTAAGTACAGAGCAGAATATTGAATTTTCAGAGATTGAAGCGGGAATGCATGGGCAGATGGGATAACCCCCTGAGACATTCGTTCCCTCAGGCACTCCTGTGTCTGCTGCGGAGATAGTGTTAACCCACAGTTTTGGAGTCAATTTTGGAGTAAATCCATACATCTCTTTCAAATGCTGATGCCACATGTACATTTGGTCTCACTAATAATGAATCTAATTGTGGTATGTTTCAGTGAACCATGGGAATGTTATACGTGTGTGCACATAGATGCACACACACACAGATGCACACTGACTGAACATCAGCAATTGACAAATAAGGCCCCAGTCTCAAGGCACCACATAAAGTTGTGAAATGTTACTTGGGATTTAGTGAAGCAAAAGCTGCATTAGGCATTCCATGAAGCATGACTGATTCATCCACGTAGAGAGTAATCTTATTTTGATCCTATATTTTACTTTTCCCTGAGTGTCTGAAAATCAGAGAGTGTGAAAAAATGCTCCTGAGAATTGAAATTCAATGTAGAAAATGGTACAATAAATAAAATCCCATGTAACCTATGGACAATTTTGATCATCCAGAGCACTCTTGCTAATGGTTCCAAGATTTAAGACCTGAATCATGAAAAGCATTTTCTAGAAAGGGCCCTTGGCTTTGATATTTCTTTTTCATCCCAGGCTGACACAATCCTAATTTACTGATGGTCAGGGATTCATGATATATAGTTCTACTTCATGCATCAGTTTCTAATTGGCAGGGGGGATTTTCTAGGTTAAAGTGTCCTGTAAGCCTGAAGTTTTTTTTTTTTTTTTTTTCTGTTCTTCTTCTAGACAGGAAATCTGTCTAGAAGAGCTTTATGAAACAAATTAACTTAATAAATATTTTGGAAAATCTGTTTTCAGGATGAGTTTATTTCATAATTTTAAGAGATATAATAATGACTAACTTTGTAAGTCTGTTCATTTTATTTTAAATTTAGTAAGATTTCTATCCTTAGATGAGGTTGTAAATGTTATTGTTCTTTATAAAGAACTTTTCCAGAAATAAAATACCTGTACTCAAAAGTCTGTCATGTTAGCCTGCCAAACATCTTGCAAAAACACAGGCATTGACCTGTGCAAAACCCAACTGGGGAATAAATAATCATTTGTTCTTACTATATTAAATATTTTCCTTCAAAAAGTTTACATTGCTGGTATACTCAGGATATTAAGAAAATTTATAAATAGACCAGATAATGCCATCACATGGAGGTGATCCATTCTGATTAGAATCTTTTATCTACATGTTACAAAATGTAGATATCAGAATATTCCCCCAAACTGTGACTTACTGAGTACCTAAAAGTTCATACACTGAGCAGGCACACACACACATACACACACACACACACACATATATATATATACATATATATGTAATATATGCATGTATCATTTCTGTTCAAAGGGAGATAGTTTCTGTGGTTATATTTTTGCTAGTATTGAGTATTTAAGAGTTTTGCAACCATTAATAATTTCAAATTACAATAAAGTACTACTTAACAGATAAGAAAATTATAAACCAGAGAACTTAAATAGGTTTTCCAGGCACACAGTTAGTAATTGGTAGAGATACAAATCAAGCCAAATTTCCTATGATTCTGATTCATGTCATTTTCTGCAATGATATCTTCCTTTTATAGATTTCCTTCTTCAATATTATTACCAGTATCCTAGCAGAGTGTATGGACATGTAAAGAGACCATGCTCCCTTCATGTTTATGTTGACACCATACCAAGCAGAGTAACTTATACACAGGAAGCCTTCAGTGGAAGTTAATTAGATATAAATTAGCACTATGAATCAGGAGCTTAATATGATTAGTCATCTCCAAACATACTGAGTATTAATCACTTAATAAACACCCATAATTCATTTCACTGCTAACAGTCATTTAGTTGGGCCAACACAGTCTCTGTGTGAGGGGCCTCTCATGTGTGTTCAACTGGAGTGAATTCTAAAGTAATGTCACACAAACACATGCAAACATTCTGGATTTCCAGTGTTTCTTTGATAACACTCAGCCTCTCTTTCCCCATGACAAATATCTGTTACAGATAAGCACCTGATCCATTTAGGGAGAACGTGTACCCTCCAGTTGACCACAGTCCCCACTCCCTGGCGTGCCCTGGAGCCACCTTCCTTCAAACTGTAGAATTTAGGTTACCTTTCCTGTCCTGTAGGTGGCTGTATTAGAGATCTCCGGTTGTGTGACGGCAGAGAATAGGTATTTACCAAACTTACAAAATTCAGCAGAGATTTAAAAAGCAAAGCCCCACATTTATGTCACTTCAATATTATGCTGTGATATTTAATATTTATATCTGAGGGGCACAATTTCATTTTAAACTTGACATTATCAAAGAACATTTAAAAATTAATATTAAATCTGATATTTCTAATAGGATACTGTGTCCAGATTTCCAAAATAGCTAGGAGAAAAAAAAATCCCAATAACAAGTCATTTAAAAATATTAAATAAATTTGGACTCAGCTTCCACGTGTGGTTATGATGAAACAACAGATTAAAGGTGGTATACAGGAGGATTTCTCTCCATGAGTGGGGCCCTTGGGATGGCAAAGGGACATCATGAGGACACATATGGTCACTAAATGGCAGTAGTTGCTCTCCCCTTCCCTACACCACAGAGGCACACCAGAGATTTTTGTGATATATTTTGATAATGATGGACCTCTGTATACTCAGACTCCTGGCCAGAACCATGTCTTTGGCCTGAAAATTCCCTTTTGTTATGTGAGTAAAGATAAGTTGTTTTCTAAACCAGGTTAACATTGGATAACCTTGTTTCAACTTTCACTTTAAGAGATGACTAAAACACCGCTTTAGTTTTCAAATGAACTTTCCTGTTTAAATATTCTAGACATAGAAGATTATTCAAATGTTAACTTAGATATATATAAAGTTTGAGTGACACATTTTAATAACTGAAATGTTCCAAAACCTCAAATCTTGAACAAAGATTAGAAGGATTAGTGAGGATTTTTTTCCTCTCTTGCACTGTCATCACCCAGATAAAGCACTAAAATACTGTGCATGTAAAAATGCAAGAAAACTTCATATGAAAGAGAGGGATGTGTTATGTGGCTCTGTAAAGCAGCTATGTAAGAAAGTAATTATTTAGGCTTGTTAAACAACATACATTGCAGATTGCAAGTTCAGGTTTTATGTGAGATGTTTTGCAGCATTGGTCTACCTTCACTAGAGGCAGTGGGGTGCTTAATCAACTGGAATTGATAAGGCTAGTCATGATGATATGCTGTAGGAATAATCTTTCTTTAAAAAACACTAAAACAAAACTCATGTTTGCTACTCGGATAGCAAATAACTTTAATCAAATTTAATATTGTTTTAAGAAAAGTTACACTTTTAAGTATTGTGCACCTTTTTTTCTTTCCTTTGGAACCATTCTTACTGTGGTTGACAAAGCTATGTTAATGTACTAGCCAAGCTATTTCAGCTTTCTGGGTTTCATTTGCCTCATAAATACATGGTAATAAACACACATTGCTGGTCTAAAGCGGTGGGATGGATTCATAAAACTGACAAGATCCCTTATAAGTATACCTTTATCCAAAGTATATTTTCAGTAATCAATCCATGTAGCCAGTTTCAATAATATGTTTTTATCCTGAACCTAGTGATGGCTTCACACACACTTAATATCACAGTGTGAGCTGGTCTAAAAATTATAATTTGCTTTTTTTTTCAGTAAGCACCTTTGCCTTTTTCTACTAGTTCCCAGTCTTCTGGTACCCAGCAAGCACAATTATACAGATCCCAGACCTTCCCTGCAATGTTTATTCATTCTTTTTGTAGCAATTAGAAACCTACAGTAAATGCAATGTGGAGAGAGAGAGAGAGAGAGAGAGAGAGAGAGAGAGAGAGAGAAAGAGGTGCAGAAACAAAGCAGGATTCATAACAGATAACTAAAAGTAATAATAAATCAAACTACCTAAATTTTAAAATTCTAATTGCATAACTTGAGAATATAGGATAGGCTAGACTGAACTATTATTCCTGAGACTCCCATACTCTAGCATATTACATCATATATCAATTTACATTATACTTTTAAAATACCTTCAGTAGCCACTGAAGGGTATAATGTTTGATTTCCCCCTTATAAACTGCATAGCTTAAAGTATGGTCAAAATAATTTGATATTTGCAGATATTATCACAATAGAAAGGTTAAAACAATCAGTCCACTTAACAAGGAGACATTTAATTTTCAAACCCACACTCATTCTTATAAAACAGTAAGAAATGAGTATTTTATAATACTCTTTTATAAAAGAGTATTTTATAATACTCTTTTAATAAAAGTATTTTATAATACTCTTTTATAAAAGAGTAAGAAATGAGTATTTTATTTGACTAATCATTTTTCCAATCTAGTATTCACATGGGTTATCAACTTCATCTTTCCAAATACACATTATAATAATAAAAAACATGATTTTAAGTGCACAGTATGTGCCAGCCATTTTACTACATAATTTCTATATCAATCTATTCTATCTTCATCATGAATATGTTTTATTATAGTAATTTTGAAGATGAGGAAACTGAAGCCCAAACAAGTTTCAGTAAATTTGCCAGTTATCCAGCTGTAAAATTGTACAAGTGAAATTCAAACCCAGTCATATCTGATTCCACAGTTTATGCTCTCTGCATCAATCTTAACAGAGAAAGAATAACTTGTGAAAAGGAAGTTATTTCAAAAAATAGTAATTTCAAAATAGAAGAAGAGGTGCAAAAATGAGATATTATAGTGGAATATATGTGTGCATGTATATGCATATGCATACTTCTATTAACACAGGCAATAGTAGAATGATAATTTGAATTTTGTTACACTTTCCAATTTTTTTTTTTACTGGTTGCATTTTAACCATGTAATTATTATGCTGCAGCTAGAATGAATTAGTTTCTTCAATTACGGAAAATATCCTAATGTGATGGAATATCTTTCCTAAAGGGAATTTGTCATTGATTCAACTCGTTATGTTTTAGAAATAAACATATGTTTATATATCAGAAAATAAAAATATTGCTTATTTCAGAATGCTACCAAGGATTCTCACATGATGATTGCTTTGTTAATTTTATTAAACAGTGTTTGTATCTAGTTTTGCTTAGTTTTCCCAATAAATGTGAAGGACAAACTTAGATAGTTTTAGAGGGAAAAGTAAACATATTAAAAGGAAGACATATCTTGAAACATATAAAAAGGAAACTTTTCTAGAAACCAAACCTCAGTTTTGTTAGGCTGAATATGGACATCAATATGCTCAGTATCCACTGTAGTTTCATCCTCTGATCTCGTGGAGCAATGGTTGCCGAATGTCTAAGGATGTAGTCCTTGTGAGCCTGGCCTACGTTTAGCAGGTAAAAGGGACCACTCCCTAATGTCCTGATGTGTTGACAGTAGAGTTAGTGCCATTTTAGTGTTTGTGTACCCAGTGTCTTTCACCTCATAGATACTTGGTAAATATTGATAGAATGAGTGAACACATAAAATGAAAGAAACCAAAGCTTTTTTATTTCTCCAAAGGTGGAACTATACCACAGGGTAGGTTTCATAGATTTAAAAACAACACATATCTGAGGGCAAATTGATGTATAAAGTGTGATTCTTGCCCACAAAATCTCACACAGAGAGATATTATGACGTAAATATTTGCAAACCTGAATAGTCCTCCCAAAATTATCTATATTGAACTTTTGAAAAGTAATTGTAGAAAAAATTACTTGGCAGTATATAATTTATTGCCAATGACTGAGACTTGCCTTGATATAAAAGCTCAGAAGTCTGAGTAATCAATACAGGCTGGATGGGCCATGGGAAGCTTTTATTTATTTATGTATGTATGTATTTATTTATTTAAGTTTTTATTAATTTATTTTGTGAGAGAGAGGGAGCAGAGGAAGGGCAGAGAGAGATGTGGGGCTCAAACTTACAAACCGTGAGATCATGACCTGAGCCAAAATCAAGAGTCTGAGGCCCAACCAACGAAGCCACCCAAGTGCTCTGGCCATGGGAAGCTTTTAAATAATCAGTAATGAACTAGTAACTTTGGGGAATGGATATAGTGAGTCTAAAAGAAGAGAACAGAGAATGTCATTCTGGTTGATAGAATGATAATCAAAAATGCAATGTTAAAAAAAAAGCACCAGTTCTGTTTTGGAGAACCTCAATAAATTAGTTTCAGGAACAGAGCACTAGTTCATAAGGATGAAGATAAGAATATAAACAAGTTAGGTGGAACCTTAAATAAAATATTAAGAAAACAGGCATTTCTTACATTCAGTTTGGATTTGAAAACAAGATATATTGAAATGCTATTACAGTAACTAGGCTTTGTGTTGCTCTGTTCCTTCCTCTTTTCCTTGCTGTTTCATAAAATAGTCTATGCTTAATTAAAGTAGACTCAGTAGCATAGTATTAGTTTTAAGGAAGAATAAGAAGATTCCATTATGGAGAAGTGATGTCTATAAGAAGTATATGACATATATGGGAAAATGGCATTTCCAACATATCATTCAGTAGCAGAAGCTCAACACATGTAAGACAACAACATTAATTCTTCTAAGGTCATGGGAAAAAATGAAAGGAAGGGAAAATAAGAAAACAAATCCCATTAAAATTGAAATTTGTAGAAAATGAACCTTTTTAAATCACATAACTATGAGCATATCAGTTTTATATGCATTTCTTTAACTGTCAGTAATAAACCTGAAAGAAAAAAATAGAAAATTAATGATAGCATATCAACAAGGAACTGAATGTCTAGGGTGTTTCACTTGTAAATAACTAGCTAATATAATTCAGTCACCTTGGGCAAACTTATTAATATTCCCAGCTATCCCAAAAGGAAATGTCATGTACACCAATTTGTTCGCGTGTCCTTTCCATTACACAGCAGTAATAAAAAAAACCATCAGAATTTTATTCTGATTGCTCCTTCTTTGTAAGCATCATGTCTAAGATTCAGTTGTATTTCAGGAGAGATTTAAAATATTTTCCAACATTTACATTCTTCTATTTCTATTAAAATGTGTCCAGAAAATTCTAGTAGCTTTGAACCTTTGTCATGGATCTTTCAAAAATTTCTAGCATAGCTGTGAGCTAATGTAAAGAATTTGTCTTGGTGTATATATTGCCACTGTAAAAATATAACACTTTAACTTTTTATATTTTTTGTTTAATTGGCTCTCCAATTTCTTAGATAAGCTTTCTGAGGTCAGAGACCGTGTTGCCTTTTCGCCTTTAAATCTCATAAAGTACACCTTCATTCTGGCACAGGACCTCATAAACTGTTGACTGAATTCAAATAAACAAATGTGAAAATCAGAGATAGACTCAAGTTTCTGATGCAGTGAAGGGAATTAATAAATAACCAGATGATTGTGGCAAGTGTCTTAATAGAAGTTCCAGGGCCCTGCGCAGTAGAATTTTTGGCATATAGTCCCATCCATAATTATGTATTAGAAGGAAAGAAGAAAATAAGTCAAGGAATAAAGGAGAAAAGGAAGAAGGAAGGGAGTGGGGGTCTTTCCTTATATTGGCATTCACAAATCACAAAAATTTAAATGTACTGTGTCTTACTAAGTTACTCATATGTCTGTCTCCCCCAACCCCCAAAATCTGATATACCTATATACACATGAAAGTTTGCACAACATTTGAAGAAATATGGAATGCCTAGCATCACTACCCCAAATCTATAATATCCAAGTCAAGCAAACCTTTTTTACTATTATTACAATTAACGTTTTCTCTTACTCAACAGATAGTATTTGCTTAAAAATATTTCAAGTTAAAAAAAAAGAAAATATTTGTGTGATTTTCACCTCAAATGACCTTAAAAACATATATCCTTTGTGTTTCATTTTTTCTCTATAAAACCCATAAAGAGATGAAAAACTGGCAAAAACAAGGTTTACATCACTAATTCTTTTGTCAGTCTGTCATTTTAGGTTAGTTGAACAAGAATATAGTGCTCACCTACACTGTACTTGGCATTGCCCAAGTTTGCAGCAATTCAAAGAAATGAAGGCAAGAAGGACAATTCTCAATGACTTTGGAATCTACTTAGGTTGCTGTTATATGTAGTTGCAGATTTCTTTCCTCTTCCTACTCTTCCTTCTTTTCTTCCTTCTCCTCCTCCCTCTCCTCCTTCTCACACACCACCTCCTCTTGTTTTCTTCTCTGTGTATGTTTGGGTAAATCTCATAGCTGGGAAAGTGAGACGTATATTCCTCTACCAAACATAACTAGTTTAAGTCTGATCATTACATTTGCAGTGAAAAATCTGTAAAGTTATAGCAGATTGCAAATTACTCTACCCAAGAAATTAAAGCGTTAGCTATCTCAAAGTTTTCAAGTGCTACATGTTCTAAATATTAAATTATAAGGGACATAAGACAGGCCCTATTTACCATCATTTTAAAATGTGACAAGAGTAAATACACACACACACACACACACACATATATACACACACACAGGCACAAGAATAAATATTACTATATAAGATTGATGCAAAGTTGTGATTAGCATTAATGGAACTTATATATGTATATAATTGTTTATTTTCTTCTATTTACTTTGCGCCACCTCCTTAATTTTTTCAAGGCTTTTGATCATCACTAATGTTCAGTAGAGGCTTTTAAGCCATGTTTCCACAACCAAAGGAATCTGGAAAACTTACTAGCATTCAGATATGTTTGTCTATGCTTCTACTATCCAAGTCAGTCTATATCACATTTTAATTTTCTCATTTGCTTCACAATTTGTTGTGCGGGCTAGTTTTCTTCTTGTTTCCTTTCAATATGTATATCATTTGTTTTGATATATGAATTTAGATGTTAATAACAACTCAGCTTGTCATTTGTATATCCATGAAAAAACGAGTTTTCCATTCCCTATTCCTTGAAGTTTCATTGCTCTTCTTTTCCTATCCTTTGTAGTGAATACAAGAAAAGGTCCTGCTATGTATAGTCTGAATGTGTTCACCCAAAATTCATATGTTGAAATCTCAAACCCCAAAGATGGTGGTTTTAGGATACGGAGGTTCGGAAGGTGCTTAACTCATGAGGGTAGAGAACCTCATTAATGGGATTAGTGCCATATAAAAGAGGCTCCAGGGCATTTTCTAGCTCTTTCCATCATGTAGGATATAGTGAGCAGTCTACAACCTAGAGAAGGGCCTCAGCACAACCCAACCAAGTTGGCACACTGATCCAGACTTCCAGACTTCAGAGTTGTGAGAAATATATTTCTACTGTTTATAAGACACTCAACCTGTGCTATTTTTTTATAGTGGCCCAAATAGACTGAGGCAGGGTCTCCCATACCATCTGTAAGCTATAATCACACTGCCTGAGGTGTAGTAGCTGGGGTCTTCTAACACTAAAAGTCAAAACCAGAGTGTAATGTAGGCAGCTGCCCAGGCAACTGCACTGGTAGGTGTCAGATATACTGCCCATGCGCTTCGATTGAGCCAAATGTAAAAGGTAACATAAATAAATAAAAATAGTATTCTCAAATTGATGTAGAATATAAATCTTATCATTTTTGAGCCATGAGAGGCATCAATAGGCTGATCAAAAATAAAAATATATAGTAAGTAGTTTTAGCTAGAATAGATCTTTACTAAAGTCATTTAAATTGTTTCCCAATGTGTTCTCTGAACTGAACTAAAGCAAATTGATTTACTTTATGTATTTTGAGTTCCTGTTTTATCTGATGCCTCTTTTGCTTCCAGAGGAACTCTTCCTTTATCCATATCTCATCAGTGTCACTTAAAGCGGAGAAGGTGCAAGTGCACTTGACAGAGAAATAGACCAGTTATAATTTTTTTCAGTGCTCTTTCCAGTAACTTTTCCTATAACTTTAACCATTGTACCCATTATTTGGAGTATCTGACATACATCAGTAACTAGAAAATTCACAATAGGTTGGAGAGACAAAGTAAATAGTATTCCCTTGTTTTTATATACTTGTGTATACCATATAACCTTTCCATTACAAGTTATGCTTATCCAAAGTCCTACAACACATGAATTCACTTCACCATAGTTTGTCAAATTCATGTCCATTCTAAATTCTTATGTAGGCAATTAATGTTTCATGTAATATAGAGACTAAGAAATAATGTACCTTGTAATGTATATTATCAAAAGTAAAGAAAAAAATATAACATCCCTAAACTGTGAGAGATAGAGATCATGAGCTAGTAAATAGAAACAAAATTTTCAGTAACCATTAACCAATCACTAATGAAATAGTGTAAAATGACATTTGTAGTCCCTTAATTTAGCATGCGATCTATATTTCTAGTCTCTTTAAACATATATGTAATTATATATCTAAAGAACCTTCATAGTTTTATCTTTACTTACTGTTTTCCAACAGTTCATTTTATATGATAATAGTAACATACAAGATAGAAGATCTTTAACATATTGCACACTATTTTAAGTACATTAAAACATACTGAATTGTTTCATACTCACAAGGGTTTCATGATCTAGACACGACTTTTATCTTGTTTTTTTTTCTCCCTGTTTTGGAAGTTTAAACAGAGAGAGATTGAGGATTTCCCCCAAATCACACGGCAAATAAATGGCAGACCTAAAATGAAGACAAGATGTAGTAGCTCCGAAGTCTTTGCTCTTAACAGATCAGCAAAACCAACTATTCATTTATTACAGAGAAGTTTTAGAAAAAGTATTAAAAAGAGTGTGGTACAGCAATAGTAGGAAATGCTGAATTTAACACACACACACACACACACACATAGCGACAAAGTGTTTAATAAATGTACACTTATCACGATGAAAGCCCACTCAAACAGGATTCAAGTTATTTCAGAAGAAAATCTGTTTTTCCTTCACATATACCTTATTTTGACCACCAATGTAATTTGCAAAATGGCAAATATTTTTGAAACCTCTCAGGTAAGGAAGGCACGCTGATAGACAGTCTATTTGATGTGCTTTGATCTTCCATGGTATTTTCTAACAACCATATTTTATGAATAAATAAAGGTTTGCAGAGGTTATTCGAGTTTTTCATGACACACTCAGTTAATTGTGGTATTGGGATCTAAATCTAGATCTTTCTAACTCCACAGACACCTAAGAACTGCTACAACATCAAGGCATAGACTTGGAGGTCTTATAGCTCTCTCACTAACCCCACTTCTTATCACAGCAGCCAATTTAAGACAAATGAGATTTCTGTCTTTTCCCTAATAAAATTTTATTTCTTTTTATGGAAATTATAATTACTTGATAGTATATTTTGTCATTTTTCTCTATTACAATTCAAGCTGTGAAAAGGTATAGAGTTTATTTTGTTCAAGGAATATATACCCAAATAGGAATTCAAGAAAATTGTATTTAGGCAAGAAATACATCAGATTATGCAGATATAGGTGACTTAAAAAGGTTTAACACTTGGTTTCCATTTCAAACTAACCTTAGTAAAGTGGCTGATGTCTGCTTGGGAACATACTGCTTTACCTATCAGATAATCAAAACCTTCCTTAAAATAATTTTTAATGTTTTACATTAAGATGATTCCATTACAATTAATTAATTAAATGTCATGCAATAGAATAAGTGAAGACGTTCTCAGGAAATACAAATAATAGATTCACAGGAAGATAATGATATGCTTTACTTTTTTTTTATCTTGCATGACATAGAAAATTATCAAAAAGAGCACATAATGGGACAATAATCTGTCAGCATTGCATATGTTAGTTAAAAGCAGAGAATTTGGAGATGGATGATGCCAGTTTGGAGGTTTATACAAAGATGAGGGAGCTTTCAAGAAATACAGATGGAGAGAAATGAATAGGTTCATCATAGTCATATTAATTTTCAATGAATTCTTTCTTGGCCAACACAAGAAACAGAATCTATTTCTCTACTCTTTGAATCTGAGCTAATCTATGATTTGCAGCAAAAGTGATGGTATATAAGTAACAAACCGAGAACTGCAAGAGGCCTTCTGTACTTTCATTTACTCTTTTATAGTGTTGCTTCCTCTATGTGAACAAGCCTGGACAATTCTGCTGAAGAAGGAAAAGTCACCTGAGTCAAAGTCAGCCCGGGTGGCCCATCCACACCCAAGAGATTTAAGTGATCCCAGCCCAAATCATTAAAGCCTCAGCACACTCACTAGTTAACCACAAGTGATTGAGCAAGGATAACTAAGAAGAGTCAAGCCAAGGCCCAAATATAAAAACTGGCCCACCTGACCTGCAGGCTAATAAGTGAATAAATATTATTTTAATCCACTGAGGTTTGGAGGATGGTTTGTTACAAAACATTATTATTGCAATTGATAACTTATTCACTAGTGTAATAGCACTGCAAGTTGTTATCTTAATGTTCTAACATTGTCATTAACAGGGTAAATATACATAAATGAGTCAGCTTCTATTTCTTCATTTTCATAATGTCAAAAAATAAAAGAAAAAATTATTCAGATGGCTTCTGAAACCTCTCTTCACATATTCTAGGGTTCTAGGAAATTGAGGAAATAGAATTCTATAATATAATTCATAAGTGTGGCTTTTTAAATAAAACTATACCTTTATGTCTTAAAAATATTGATTAGAGAGACTTCAGTTCCAATATATCATGTATCATATGTAATTTCTAGTGTTTACAAATAAAAGCAACAAAAAAATATAACTTGTCACAGGAAGATATTTGTCACCAAAAACATTAAAGACTCTAAAAGCAAATGAGCTGTTTGCTCAGCCATGGGAAAAACAAAATCAAACTAAAACACTGGAAGTACATTAATGCCTATGAATGAAAAAAAAAACCTATTATCCAAACAAAGGATATCAAAGCTCCCAAAGATAATATGAGTATATTTGGATCTCACAGACAGTAAAAAACTATATAGAAACACACACACACACACACACACACACACACACACACACACATTGGATTTCTAAAGGAATAGTGAAGAGACTGTCCTTCTGGTTCCTGGATGTAAGAAATCCGTATCTCTAAGAGTAAGTGAGTGATACTGCATATTTACCTCAGTCATTTATATTTTCAAAAGTAAAACCAAAATACTTCCTAAGAACTGACACTAAATAAAAGGGATAGACTTACAACAAATTGTGGCAAAGGCAATGTTGATTTCCTCTTGTGGGCTTTCATTTAAGCTAAATAGTGGACTAGATGATTTAACTGATAAAATTATTCAAGGCCAGAGATACTGAATTCTCTCAATGATAATGGTTTTACATGTTTACAAGACTTTTGAATAGCTCAAGCAAAAGAAATAAAGAGTCATGGTGTAAATCAGTGAGAATACAATTCTTGGGTAGTTGTGTTGCCACGTTATACCACACCATGATGAACCTCACTATGGAGAAATATCTCTATCTATATACAGAAAATAACATCAACAGAAACAAATAACATTGTTTGAAACAAATGAAAAAGCTTTTACACTTTAATTATTGTATTGACTGATTAAATAACTTATGTGCCTTTTTTCTTTGTTTCCTAATTATTTGTACTTTTTGAGGTCTTGACAGTAATTAAACCCTTAGTAAGTCATATGATTCTGCATGTTGTTTCCTGAACCATATAAACATCAATAATCTACTTTATTCTTTCTTCCAAATTAAACTCTGTTCCTTTACCTCTTTTGCAGAAGTCAAATAGTCTCTTTATTCATGAGTATGGAAATATATATATATATGGTTTAGAAAGTAAGGGAAAGGGTAAAAAAATTCAAACTGCCTTAAACAGTAAGTGCATCTAATCTGAGGTCCAGAGATAGAACAGACTTTTCAATCTTTGAGTCAGTCAGTGATTCAACCATGTTATTATGGTCTTAGTTTCATTTTCTTGGGATCATTAGCTGACAAGGCTGTTTCCTCTTCTGCTTATAAATTGCTGGAATTGCAATGGGACGAGATGCTTTCTTACTGATTTCTCTGTGACTGGGCTTAGCTCAGGCATTCAAACATGACTCAGTAAATTTTCCCAGGTGAGTGGCAAATGCTGATTGACTTAGGCATAAATTTCTGAACCTATCATTTTTGGAGGGGCTGAATTCCTATGATTATTTTAGTTATATCAAAACTCAGATCCAGTGGATGGTATGCACTTTCTTGATGCACATGGGTTACATTACAAAAACATATATAATTGAACAAAATTGAAGTTTTATCATTAAGGAAGCAGGTGAGGATAAATGATGGGGCAGACAAACAACTGTAACTATAAAAATATTTGTCCTCTAGAGTCTGAGGGAAGATAATATATTTTTTTTCAAAAACTGAAGAGCTGCAATCTGGAAATTAGTAACATATTAGTAAATTTCTGTCATGTTTCTAGGCAGGTAAACATAACTATCATACAAAGAAAAACTATTGCACTCAACTAGATGATTGTATTCTAACTTCTCTACATTTTTAGGCCAATTAAATTTCTCATGAATTTCTATAAGGATATTTAATAAAATTACATTTTACATTATATTAAAATCCTTAGATTAAATTTATTATATTTATAATAAGGATAGAATATCCTGAAAAAATAGGTATAAATCTATGTGGAATGATTGTTTCATATATTCCTACATATAGTTATACTGCCTACTAATATTTGAATCATTATATATGGCCACTCTCAATTTTTATCTTTTTTTAAAAATTTTTTAATGTTTTTTATTTATTTTTGAGAGACAGAGAGAGACAGCATGAGCAGGGGAGGGTCCGAGAGAGAGGGAGATACAGAATACGAAGACAGGCTCCAGGCTCTGAGCTAGCTGTGAGCACAGAGCCCAACGCGGGGCTCGAACGCCCGAACCGTGAGATTATGACCTGAGCTGAAGTCAGATGCTTAACAGAATGAGCCACCCAGGCGCCCCACAATTTTTATCTTTGATTTGAGTTTAACCAAAATAGAACTTGTTTATGCCACAACCAAGTGAATTTTTTTCCAGGTATGCATAACTAGCTCAACATTCAAAAGTCAATTAATGAAATCCATTACACACCAACAGACTAAAAAAGAAAAAAATAATCACAGGATATTACTGACAGAGGAAAAGGAATCCAACGCATTCATGACAAAAACTTTCAGTAAACTAGGAGGAGAACTTCTTCAACTTGATAAAGTATATGTACAAAAAAGTCACAGCTAACATACTTCATGGTGAGAAACTTCAAAAACTTTAAGTTTTTCTATTAAGATCACGAACAAGTTAAGAATGTCCTCTCTTCACACTGCTTTTCAACACTGTACTGGAAGTCCCAGCCAAGTCGATAAGACAAGACAAGACAAGACAAGAAAATCATATAGATTGGGAAGGAAAAATAAAACTGTCTTGGTTCACAGATAACATAATCATATATGTAGGAAGTCTGAAAGAATAGACAAAAAAAAAAATCCTGGAACTAATAAGTTATTATAGCAAGGTTGAAGAATACAAAGTTAATACATAAAAGTCAATCACTTTCCTAAATACCAGGAAGGAACAAGTGGAATTTGAAATTAAAACTAAAACCATATCTCATTTATATTAGCACCCCCAAAAATGAAATACTTGAGTAAAAATTTAATAATATATGTAAAAGATCTGTACAAGATCCATTCTTGATCAATTATTCGATTCTTGATCTTCTTAATGCTGGCTCCTGATTTTTTTTATCAAGGCATGAAATGTATATAAATGTATACTAATATACAGTAAAATATTCAGATAGTAGGCATCCTGTTTAATCATTTTTGACAAATGTATATACTCATAGTATATTTGTATGTAACTTATAGTCTTATCAACACACTGAATGATTCTATCACGCATAATATCTATTCTTCTAATTGCTAGTCAATTCCCTATGAGAAGAAAAACTGGATTTAATTTCCAGCTAGGATAGTTTGGCTATTCTAGAATATCATCTAAATGCAATGATACAATTGGTACTTTTGTTTGTTTACTTTCATTCATAATAAATTTTTGAGACTTTTCCCATGTTGTTGCAGTGAGGTCAGAGATGAGTTTTTCTTTCCTCCCCACAGAGATACTCAGTTGTTCTATCATGGTTTTCTGGAAACTTCAAAAATTACTGTATATATGTGACATATTTCTGTACTTATGATATTATATTGATATATTTGCCTGTCCTTTTGACAATGCAATACTGTCTTGACAATTTTATCCTTATAGTGAATCTTAACGTCAAGGTAAGTTTCCAATTTTGTTTTTACTTCTCAGGATTGTTTTGGCTACACTTGGTCCTTTGCCTATCTAGATAATTTTTAATAATCTTGCCATTAGTAGGGAAATTAAAGAGAATACCTACTGAACTTTTTAGTGAGTTTTTATTAAATCTACAGAACACTTCGAAAGAAACTGGCATATTAATTATATTGGGCCTTTTAAAACCATAAACATAATATATTCTTCCATTAGATCTTCCATGATTTTACTTAGGAATGTTTATAACTTTTTATACATTAACTTTAACTTTTAAAAAATCCTATTTATTTCTAGCTTTATAAGATTTTTCTTTTATAATAGTTGGAGGCTCCAAGTAGGAGTAGGAGTATGCGTGTTGCACACGCATTTAGTTTGTGATTATTTTGTCTAGAATTTTTGTGTTTCTATTCGCAAGTGAGATTAGGTGGCATATATATTTAGTCATCAATCCAATACTGACATAGTAAAATCAGAGGGCAGGAATCGCTGCTTTTTATTCAGTAATTTCATTTTGACTTCACTGGGCACTCCAATGTTTTGTGGAACTCACTTAAGTATCTGTAGCTGTGTTTGTCTGTTTTAAGAATCTGAAATATGGCTTGAATTACTTTAATGGTTAGAATCCAGCCAGGATTTCTACTTTTCTGTAACTCTTGACAATTTATATTTTAATGAGTAATTTTTCATGTTATTTAAGATTTAAATTTAATGGAATGGAACTGTCCATTCATACATATTTATTTTTCATTTTGAATATTTCTGTAATTATTGTCACCTTTGATCATTAATTTCTTTACATCTGATCTTTTTATTTTTATTTTTTGTTTTATTTATTTTTTAATGTTTTATTTATTTTTGAGACAGAGACAGAGCATGAGAGGGGGAGGGGCAGAGAGACAGGGAGGCACAGAATCCAAAGCAGGCTCCAGGCTCTGAGCTGTCAGCACAGAGCCCGACCGGGGGCTCCAACCCACAAACGTGAGATCATGACCTGAGCCGAAGTTGGAGGCTTAACCGACTGAGCCATCCAGGCACCCCGTCCTCTGATCTTTTTAAAGGTAATCTTATCAGATATTGTTATTTCACTAGACTTTTCAAATAACATTTTGTTTTGCAAATCTTTCCTATTTTTCTTTTGAAATGTCTTTTCTCATCAATTTTATTGTTACTTCCATTTTGCCTACTCACACTCTAAAAGAGATTCTCAGTTCATTAATGTTCAGCCTTTCTTGTTGCCAAACATGGACATTTAAGGCTATGAATTCCAAACAATACACTGCATCAGGTGCATAAGTTTGATAAACTGTATTATCATTATTTCTAATTCTGCAATACCATGGATCTTACTTAGGTATTATTCTCTTTCAACTTTGTGTTGTTTAGAATTATGTTTTTATTTTGAAAACATATTAATTAATACATATCTTTGGTATTTGATTTTAAAATAATTAAACTGTAGTTAGATAAATTAAACTGATATTGACTTTCTGAAATTCATGAAAAAAATGTTGCCTACCACAATTCCTTTTAAATAAATCTAAAAACTTGAGATGAATAGGTGATATATATATATATATATATATATATATATATTAGTGCAATGTTCTTCTCTTATCAATAAAAAGACAGATGTTTTTATACCTGTAACCAACTGTTTTTCTCATAATTCTGTAAGAATTTTCTACATAGATATGAGGCTGAACATATTTAGAGTTAATGCCCTCTGAGTTAATTGTAAATTTATCATTGTAGCATGACCCTTTATTTCTAATAATGCTCTTTATGCATAATTTTTTCATCATGTTTTCATAATAATATACACAAATTATTTTCCTTTGGTTTGGTTTTCTCAGTTTATCTTTGTTCTTTCAACTCTAATCTTTAGAAATCTTTAGGTTGTGCTTCTCTTTGAAACATCATACATTTCACTCTCTTTATAAATCCAATTTGACAATATTTGCCTTTTTTGTAAAAATATAGTTGTATTTATTATTACTTATATATTTAGATTTATCTGCAACAGCTTGTTTTTATATTTTAATATATACTTGCTTCTGTGTGTTTTTTTTCTTTCCCATATTGTAAAATTAAAGTTTATTTTAATTGTATTATTCTTAACATAGAATCTGTTATATATCCACCGTAAGTTTTCAACTGTCTTACTATAAATTTTGTCTTAATTTCTTTACATATATTTATAAGTATATATATATTTATATATATACAAATATATACATATAAAGAAAGTTTATTTATTTTGAGGGAGAGAATGTGCATGTGAGTGCGAACAGGAAAGGGGCAGAGAGAGGGAGGGAGACAATCCCAAGCAAGGCTCCATGCAGGGTTCCATCTCAGGAACTGGGAGATCCTGACCTGAGCCAAAAATCTAGCGTCCAGATGCTTAACTCATGTACCCCAGTTCAATTTCCATCTTAAATTACATATTTTAGGGAGTCTTTTAACTGGGATCTGACACCTGAATTCTCAGTATGTCCCTCCTTGTCTCATCCCTTGGCATCTGAAAATAATCGCAATAGTGCTTTAAGAATCCTTATCCTGCCATACAATTCTAAACTGACACCAAATGCATTTTGTAATTAGGAAAGCATTATTCTATAATTTTTTTAAATTTTTTTGTTGCTGTTGACAAATCTGTTATTTTGATTGTTGCTCCTGTGTACTCATTTATCTCTTTCTTCTTCTAGTTGCTTTTAGGTGAAGTCTGTTTAGAACTTGTACCCAACTTTTAATTAGGTCATTTTCCAAATATTAAGTTTTAAGAGTCCTTTGTTTACTTTAGTGAACTGCCTTTTATGAGATGCATCTTTAACTAATATTTTCTCCAAGGCTGTGGTTTGTCTCTTCATTCCCTCAACAGTGCCTTTCACAGAGCAGTCGTTTCTAGTTTTAATGAAGTCCAACTTACTGACTTTTGTTTCAAAGATTGTTCTTCTGGTGCTGTTTCTAAAACATCATTGCTAAATCCAAGGTCATCTAGATTCTCCTATGTTATCCTCTAGGAGTTATACAGTTCTGTATTTTACCTTTAGGTCTATGATCCATTTTGAATTCTTTTTTTGGGTAAAAATCTATATTTAAATGCTTTTTGTTTTTGTTTTTAAAAATATAAAATATAACCATCATCATCATTTGTTACTTCTTTCTTTTTATCTCTCTCTCTTACACAGACATACCCACATACTCTTTATTGTTGGATTACATAATATCTAAGTACCTCTGGCAAACCTTTATCTTTGCATACTATCTATATTAATATTTATTTCATTCTTATATGCACATATTCTTGCCTACTCTCTAGGTCCTTTTCCCCATACTTTCAATATTTTCACCATATCTACCCCCTTGGCTATTTAAATCTTATTCCACCAGATAGCAGCAAAATTATTTCTTTTGGAAACTTTTCATCAGTTTTTTGTCTGTGCCTCCCTAACTCATTCATATGGCACACTCAAATACCCAAGTACTTCTCATAGATAGAATGTACAGAATGTCATGTTTATTCATGTAGTTTGTTTACTAATTTCTGTCCCCTCCACTAAAAGATAAAAGACCTAAGTTTAGAAATCTTCTTTTCATTTTAGTATTTTGATTGCTTTGCCATTGTCTCTCAAGCACTACTATAGTACATTACATACACTATTTTCTTAAAAATATTGCTTTTATAAAAAAGATGTAACTAAGTAAGTCCCCTGGCTTTTCTCTTACAGATAGGATAAATGTCTTTCAGTCATGGAGATTTTCTGTGATCCTTCAAACTAGATGTAATTTCTCATATAAACTCTAAATGCCATTAATTTTCTTCAAGACACCTATCACATTAAAACACACACACACACACACACACACACACACACACACACACAGTTGTTTGTGTTATTGTATAAAATTTGTATGTCTCACTAAGTCCCTTACTGGAACTGAATAATCTAATTTCCATTAGATCAGGGACCAAATATATGCATTTTACCAAAATAAACTCAATTGCCCAGACTAGTGTCTGTTCTGTAAAGGGAAGTAAATAAATATAAGAAGGGGAAATAGAAGAAAAATAGTAAAGAATTAAAGAAGAAAGAAGGATCAGGGAAAGATCAGAAATTTTCAGTAAATCATCAGAACCAAAGTTAATGTTCTCCTTATGAAATACTAGCTGTATATCCTTAGGCAATTTGCTTAATGTCTTTGATCCTGTCTTAGAAATACTATTAAAGATTAAGTTATTTACTTAATGTCAGATAGTAGGTATTGAATTCTTTTTATCTTGTTTTACTTGCAATACTTATTTATGGAGGGCCTCTACACACCTACACTTATATTTTTATTTACAACTCTTTTCTTCCATTATACAGAAGGATAATTCTGTATAATTTGGAATTATTAACAATGCCATAATTAAGATTAACTCTTTAAGTTAAAAAAATTATCAGGTCATTATTAGATGCATAGTATAACAGAATGGAATATAAATATAGTAAAATTTTGGTTGAAAGCAGGAAGGGAGAAAGAAACAGCCTTGGGAAAGAAGTAACCTCCAAGGAAGAATGGTCTTGAGAAGGTGTTTCATACTGGCATTACAGACAAATGACATAAAATAATAAATGTATAGAAATTATTAAAAATAAGAATGTGAAATGTGAGTATTATCTCACCATTTCAACTAGTATTTCTCAATAAAATCCAACATTAAGCTATTTCCCTTGTATTCTCTTATTTACAAATATATATTTAATCTTATTTTTAATTCGGGTACATGTTTGTTTCTTGAACATCCTCCCATCCGTGTGTATGAAACACACACATACACACATACACAAACATACTCGCTTGCCATTTGGAATTTGATTATATAGATTATCTTAACACTGTGTAAGTTTACTTAATAAATGAATGTACATAGGCTGTTATATGTGTTGTAATTATTATTATCATTATTATTATTATTCTTTGCTCTTCTTTGGTAGTGAAGTCCATTATAGCCATTATAACACTGAGTGCTTGTATGCCTATTAATCTCTACTACTAGATTTAATCTACCTAGCAGAATAGACTATGTACATTATCAATAGCTTTCATTTTAATATCATACACATTGGAAATATTTAATATATGGGATGTAATTAAATTGAGTTATATTTGAATTTGTTTTGATAATTGTCTCATGTACTTTCTGTAAAAATGTTTATTACCTAATATTTGAGATTTTTTGAATTTACAGAAAAATTAAATGAAGGATAAAACCTAGGTTCAACAAAAGTTAAAGATTTTGCTGGCCTATAAGGTTTTGATTGATGGGAAGAAACACAAGATTTTGCTTAAGCACTACTAGATTCTGTGAGCCAAACACAGGACTCTTGTTGTCGGTACCAGATTAGATTCCAACTTAATTAGCCACCAAATTCAAGACTCTGGAAACCCTGGACTTGTTGGTATCTCTGTGGAATTATGACTAATATTTAGCAAGACCTTTAGATTCACTTAACACTACTTTGCCAAGAAATGCATATCTGAAAACTCTATTTCACACAAAAATATCCCCTTTCCAACAGCCTGAATCCATTTTAGGTAACCCAAATTAAGAAAGGTTAAAGGCTGTAGCTTAGAGAATTAAGAAAGGGTTAAGGTTAGCATAATGAATCAGTAAGTATGAAGGACAGACAAGAACTAGAACAAGCAGGGAGTTAGAATAGGAGGCAGTCTCAGTTCTTATACCTGCCTGATTATGTTAAAATAGTTCCACTGGTGAGTTGAGTGATGTTTAGGTGAAACTATTAATTTCAGTCACCATTGTCCCTTTTCTGAGTTGCTACATACAACCACTTTTCATCTAGAAATAATCTCATCCTTTTGATTTTTCAAATAAGTGAAAATCCACAACCCTCAACAAAACAGTGTTGTCCATAGTTAATTGATTGTCTTCTATTCCATGATTGTATCCATATCTAGAATACCTGCATACATTCCAGTAAAAGCACATTACTTTAACAAAAACATGTATATATAGGTAAATCAGAAGCAGAGATACTGGAAATTGAAGTTACATTAGAAATATGGGTCATTACCTGTCACAAAAGATGACATATTTAACTATTAAGTTCAGTGTGATAGAGGAGCATTAAAACTTAGAATTGGCTTGACTCTTTTATAAGTTTATTTATTTATTTTGAGAGGGAAAAATAGAAAGAGAGATAGTGAGTGGGGAAGGGAAGAAAGAGAGAGGGAGAGAGAATCCCAAGCAGGCTTCATGTTGTCAACACAAAAAACTATCAATAGAACTCCCCTATGAACCAGCAATAGCATTGCTGGCGATTTACCCAAGGGATACAGAAGTGCTGATGCATAGGGGCACATGTACCCCAATGCTCATAGTGGTACTTCCAACAATAGCCAAATCAGGGAAAGAGCCTAAATGTCCATCAACTGATGAATGGATCAAGAAGATGTGGTTCATCTATACAATGGAATACTACATGGCAATGAGAAAGAATGAAATCTGGCCATTCGTAGCAAAGTGGATGGACCTTGAGGGTGTCATGCTAAGCGAAATAAGTCAGGCAGAGAAGGACAGATACCATATGTTTGCACTCATAGGTCTAACAGGAGAAACCAAACAGAGGACCATGGGGAGGGGAAGGGGGGGAAAAAGAGTTAGGGAGAGGGAGGGAGGCAAATCATGAGAGACTCTTGAATACTGAAAACAAACTGAGGGCTGAAGGGGGAGGGGGAAAGGGGAAGGAGGGTGATGGTCACAGAGGAGGGCACTTGTGGGGAAGAGCACTGGGTGTCAAATGGAAACCAACTTGACAATAAACTATAAAAAAAAAAAAGAATGTGCATTCTAATGAAAGCCTGATTAGGGTTCAATGGCACCTCCATAATTTAGCTGCTGTGTGACCACAGAATCATTTAATCTCTCTGAGCCTCAGTTAATCCACTGAGTTTATTCCACTGTAATGTGGAAATAATAACATAATTTTCCTCAGAGGCTTTTTGTGATGATTAAATAAATTAATATATGTAAGGTGCTTAGAAAAAGGCCAGAAATATGCAAGTTTTAGCTATTATTATCTCTACTCTCTACTTCATTTATATTATGTGTAATGACTTTTATTTTCTTCCCTTTCTTTCTGTATTCTATTTATTTCTCCAAATATCTAATACTAAAAATTGATTTCAGTAGTCTGTATCCTAATGCCAATACTTTCAAATTTATGTAATGATTTTATTACTATTTTTACTTGTTGATAATTAGGGCAATGTAAATTTTTTCTATCTTCTTGTAATTTTAACTTCTTGTTGCTTGTTCAGTTTAAATTATTTATAAAAAGAGCTCTTTTTTCAATAATTCATTTTAGATTGTTAAAAAAATTGACTAATATATTTGACTTATCTATATAGATGACATATCTCTGAAATCTGAAATTCATAAATCATTTATAATTTAAAATTATTCTCTCTTTTAATGCTATTTTAGTGTGTGTGTCTATTCACACTACCTACATATACAGATTTGAGTTGGGGCATTTCAATTTCTGTCTTTTTGTTTTAACTGTTTTTGTTTGTGAGTCTGTCCAATAATTGATCACAGATGAACATAGGTCACTGAGCCATTACCTGAAGATGGAAAACCAAGTACCTTATATTGTAAGTCTTCTGATTCAGATTTGGTCTTCTGTGGAAAGGAAACAGATAACCTGGACAAAAGTTTGGGGTGGATCATTTTTATGCCTCTCAACTCACAGGGTTTTTGTATACTAATTATAAGTTTATTTTTATTTTTATTCATTTTATAGAGAGAGTGCATGTGTGAGGGAGAGAGGAAGAGGGAGAGAAAGAGAAAGAATCTTAAGCAGCTTCCACACTCATCACAGAGCCCAATGGAGGGCTTGATCGCATCATATTGGGATCATGACTAAGCCGAAATCATGTGTTGGCCACTCAACCATCTGTGCTACCCAGGCACTCGAGTAATTAGGAATTATTAAAATCAAATCCAGGTGACCCTGGGTAGCAGCCTTCAAATAATGGCATTTTTAATCTTCTGTGTTCTTGTTAGTGACTCACTTCCAGTAAAGCTTTCTTTAAGGAGTTTTGATTCTTGGGATGAATATAGCTCTTGCATTATGTCTTCAACATCACTCTGTGGTAAGGAACAAGGACACTACAGAAAACAAACAAACATACAAAACTAAGTCACAACCCCACAAACCTTAGTTATCCTATTTTAAAAATAATTCTTTTACATTACTTTTAAAAATGAAAAATTCTCTTAAATTACTATTAAAAAAAGACTTTACTCAAGAGAATGCTTCCATTTAGTAAATATAGATGGGGGATGTTTTCCCTTTTTGCATCTTTTTGATCATTTTGAAGGGTTTCAAATTAGAAGTTGACTAAACATGCCTTGAATCTATCATATTTTACTGGAAGTGACTTAAGACATTTTATTGTGTTTTCAAAAAAAAATACCAAAAAGCAACATATTCAAATGTAAACAAAATAGTAATAAAAGCTTTGATTATTCTTTTGGATTTTGTGCCACAATGACCTGTCTCTTTTTTAGATGAAAATAAATGATTGAATCCAGAACTACATTGTTGCTCTGAATTAAGACATAAAGCTATAACAGGGCACCTGGGTGGCTCAGTCAATTAAGCACCTAGATGGCTCAGTCAATTAAGAATCAGCTCAGGTCATGATTTCATGGTCTGTGGGTTTGAGTCCCACATTGGGCTCTGTGCTGACAGCTCAGAGCCTGGAGCCTGCTTCAGATTCTCTCTCTCTCTCTCTCTCTCTCTCTCTCTCTCTCTCCCTCCCTCCCTCCCCCATTCATGCTCTGTCTCTCTCTCAAAAGTAAACATGTTAAAAACCATATAAATCTATAGGTATTTACATAACAATTAGATTGGAGATTATTCTATGATGACTCAGAGTGAATACATTAATATATTATAGTGTGTGTGTGTGTGTGTGTGTGTGTGTAAATGTCAATGTATTTGTATCTCTGGCCCTTGGGAGCAAGACCTGAAATATTTATTGGTCTTAGCAGAATGGTTTTGAGTATATATTATTTTTATAGTAATTTCATTATCCAGGATTCTTCAGAAAAACAGAACCAATAGGGTATGTGTGTGTGTGTGTGTGTGCGCGCATATATAGAGAGAGAAAGAAAGAAAGAAATGGTTATAAGGAATTGACTCATGATTCTAGAAGGTGGCAAGTCCAAAATCTGCAGAGTTGATACTGGGAGAGCTGATACTTTAGTCTTAGTCCAATGGCCCACAGACCGTTGACCTAGGACAGCCAGTGTTCCAGTTTGAATCCAAAGGTCATCTCCTTTAGAATCACATCAAGTCCAAAGGCAGTGTGCTATAGGAATTCTCTCTTGCTTAGAAGAATTTTGTTCTATTCAGGGCCTTAACTGATTGGATGAGCCCCAGCCATGTTATGGAGGGCAATTTACTTTACTTAAGCCCATCAATTTAAGTGTTAATTTCATCTAAAATTACTCTCACAGAAACACCCCAAATAATGTTTCACCAAATATCTGGGCATTCCATGGTCAACCAAATGGGACACACAAAATTAACCATCACGATTATCTTAGATATTGGAATGAACTGTTAGTTGATGAGAACCCTAATAATATTTACTGGTTGTGTTCAATCACAAATCCATGAGAGAACATAAGAAATTATAAAATTCTTTCTTTCCAAAACATTCAGTGTTTACAAAAAATAAAAGCCTAAATGAGTGAATAGAAAAAGTAAAGTCTGTATATAGACATCAACCTATTTACAAATAGTCCTACTGAAAATTGGCAATTGAAGTCCACTCATGTGGGAGTAAAATCTATTCTATAAATAGAAAACAATTTATATATAAAATATTCAAATGGACATTCATTTAAAAACTTAAACATTTGCATTTATTGTTCAAGACCAATATCTTCTTTATCAAATTGTGTTTGAACTATTTTCCAATTTCAAAAACATGTTTAAAAAATAAAATTATATTTTTTAAAGACCTGGAGGAAGTTTTTCCCTTATTTTCGAAAATTGCAGTTGCTAACTTTTTTTTTCAGCTAGCTTTTGGATAATCTATTAATCTATTCAATTTACAAATGATCTATTTTCTTTCTTTCTTTCTTTCTTTTCTTTTCTTTTTCTATCTATCTTTCTTTCTTTCTTTCTTCCTTGCTTGCTTTCAAATCAAGTAGTTTCTAAATATGGTTTTAACATCATGAGATACTGGCAAGGAACAGAAGACAATATTAACACACTATGGCTGTTATTTTTTTTTACCATATTAATGGTTGATTAATCTATAATTGATTGTATAAATTGGGTTGATGTCAAATTGGCACCTATGCAAGCTGGAATAATGGCAATCTATTTCTAGGCTTTGGTAACGGAAGTATTTGGAGAAGGTCACACAAAGTATCTTTTATATAGATATTCTGAGATTTATTTTTTAAAATTATTTCATTGGGATATTCAGAGAATGAAGTGTTAATAAAACACTTTATTTCTTGTCAACTTTTATATACTGCTTCCTTTGTGCTGAACACTTGTGTCAGTACTTTATTTAAAGCATGTTTCTCTCAGTAATTTTTATATAATAACATTTTTAATCCTTACAGTAAATCTATGATTTGCAGTAGGTAAATGACTCACAGAAAGTTAATTACTTCCCCAAGTTCATTGTGGTAGTAAGTGATGGAGGCATGATTCAGTAGTTTGACTAAGTCTGTGTTCTTAACCACTCCACTTTACTACTTCTACATCACAAGGTACTCATGAAACATTATTGCTAACAGTTCATATTATATATGAAAGAGTTTGCTTAGTATGGGATAAGATAAAAAGATACAAAAATAAAGATGCCTATATGCCAAAAAGATAAATGTTTATGTATATATATCAGGGAAATATAAAATAGTAGCCCAGAGAGAAACTATGTCATACCCATCATGAGATTGGTAACATTTTAAAAAGTATAATAACATCAAGTGATAGCAAGGATGGGATAAAATCACAACATTTATTTACCTTTAACAGGGATTTAAAATAATGTAAATCCTGTAAAAGACAGCTTGGTCTATTAAAATTAGATATGCATATAACCTCCATGTATGCCCTTGACTTCTGACCCAGCCCATGCTATATAGCCCAGAGAAATTCTTGCATTTGCTGGAATTATTTTCCATTTTCTCCATCAAATTTCCAATGTAATACATTTCAGGAGAAATAGTCTTTGTCTTTGGGGAGACTGCCAGAAATACTTCCTTACAAAGTTTCCAGGTTGTAATTTCAGGAAGACAGGTCACGGTTTGCCTCCATAGCCAGTACAGGAACACTGCTAACAGCTTTGTTATTTCCTGATGTTGTGTTTGGACATTTAACTTGCTTGGTGGCAGAGAAGCCTCTGGACCCTTTATCAGGAGATTGTCTCTAATTCTAGCATATTCTACTTAACACTGACAAAAATGCTGGCTTTCTAAACTCTGCTCATGTTCTTTTAAAATTGTCTTCTTTTAACTTAACACGTGAGACAGCCTGTCTACAGCATCAAAAAACAGCATGTTCTGAGGAAAAAGGGTGATTTTTAAAAAAATGCTTGACAGAGAATACTTGATAATTCCAAGCAATATGCTCATTAATGAAACCACTTTATAGATTACTTAAAAAGCAACTTTTGTATAGGAAGTTTAAAGCATTTTCCAGTAAGCCTATAGATATTTGTTGTATTAATGTGAACTAGGTGACAAAATTTAAATAAGAAATGAAAGGGATGAGTATAATACACACGACAAAGTGGGAAATAAATGTTGCACGTACTGAATTTTATTGTTAATCTACAACAGAAAAACTGTGGTGACACTGGAGCAGAATGACAGAGCACAGAACTTGGAATCAGAAGACAAGCTTTCAGTTTCTGTTTTTATGGCTTGGGCATTTCTGCGCCAAAGCCATAAAGGGTGGCAAAGACTTGGTGCAATCACTTATAGTGTACATATAAGCCAAAGTTATTTGAAAATTAGAAGTACTATATAGTTACAAAATAATTATTGGCCAAGTGAGAACGTGATTTATTTTATGGAGGAGTATTTGCTTTTGATTTAATTTTTCATACATTTTGTTTTTCTGGGTATAGATTAGTAGTGGGTCAGAGCATTAATATACATATTCTCTAATTCATGAACATTTGAAACTTAGATTAAATGTGTGGACAGCATAGAATGGACTTAATTATGGCATGTGGTATACATAATTCATAAGTTCAATCTTTTATTACTTACTTTGAAATATAAAAATATTACATGATGGATTGATGGATGGTAGAGAGGACAGATGTGTGATAGACTAAGCATGTTGAAATGTAGGTCGTGGACATGTGGGTGATCATTATACCATTATTTCAACTTTGCTGTATGCCTGAAATTTTCATACCAAGAAGTTGGGGAAAAAAGGAATATGTGGCTCTTCTGAAAGTTAAAATTACCTTTGTTTTGACTGAAATCCAGAAAGATAATTTGCCAACAGAAAATGACTAAAAGAGCAGGCTACTGACAGGGAGTGAACTTCCTTTCAGGGAGCAGGAGAAAATAATACAAATTAACGTATGTCTTTTATGTTTCTGATTGCTTGGAGAAGCTCACAGACATTATAAACCCTCCTTAGATGTGTACTGGAGTACAGAAATTTTAAACAGTGTAAATTTATAGGCAGGCCTTATAAACTTAAAGTAATGTGGAGGAATTATTTGATGTAGAATTTTTTACTCCATTGAAAGTTTGCAATTAATTACTTAATCAATCAACCCATATGCTATCTATTTTAAATATTCTATGCCTACTTAAAAGATGCACACATTTCGTGTTGTCATTTACTGCATTCTAAATCATTCTTGCAGTGGGCATTTTGACTATGCCATAAAATTACTAGAAGGCTCAACTTACATTTTGCTTAAAATCATAAGTACAGTTACTTATCTCAAAAGCAATGAACAAATAAATAATCAAAATAAACTTTAAACAAAAAAAATCTAAGTAAAAGAAAGGAGAAGAAAAGGATGGGAAAAAAGCAAAAAGGGAGGGTAAGAAAGAAGATGGTAGGAAGAGAAATATGAGATTCTCCTTAGAATAAATATGAAATAGCAAACCAGTAATGTTTAGATGGCTGGACAATTTAACACTTTTATTTTGGATTCATTTTCCTTGAATTTACATTACAGTTTAAGGCTCAGATTCTGTATTGAGGATATTTATATTTTCTTAGCTATCTACCCCCATTTTCCCTCAAAATATTTTTATAAGTTAGGTGCCTGGGTGGCTCAGTTGGTTTAGTATCTAACTTCGGTTCAGATCATGATCTCGCAATTCCTGAGTCCAAGCCCCATGTGGAGCTCTGTGGTGACAGCTCAGAGCCTGAAGCCTGCTTCAGATTCTGTGTCTTCCTTTCTCTCTGCTCCGATCCTGCTCACACTTCGTCTGTCTGTCTCTCTCTAAATTAAATAAACATTGAAAAATTTTTAATAAAAAAAATAAAATACTTTTATAAGTTGAGTTTTGGACATCACGCAAAATGCACATATTCTACACTGATGGGGTAAGGCACCTGGCTCCTAGGTGATTCTTTCCTATCTCAGGTCATTCTTGAACATTGACTTATGACACTTGATCTCATTTTGTTAATTTGTATCCTGACCTTTGAAGTATCCATGACTGCTGTTTCTGTTCTCTTGGCACACTCAGGGCTTGGTCCTTCACCCTGTCCCTTCAATCCAACTCTGTTAAGGTTGCGTAGGCCCACTTCCTTTATAATAGTGCAGATTCTCTGAAACCCATGAGGCATGCGTCTCATTCCATCCATGCATGGCTTCAGAAGTTGACTCTATAGTTATTGTTATAGAATCACCTCACTTCACACCAAAGCAACACTATGGCAGGTGCACACTTTTTCAATTCTCAGTCACCTTTTACATATGACTATGGTACCATTCCCATGTCACAAAGAGACTCCATTCTGTATGAAACACTCTGTGATGTTGTTTCTTCCAGAATTCAAAATGAGAAGGTCGCATGCCCATCTGCTTTTAGCTTTCCTGTCTACCTAAGAAATCCATCATCTTAGTAATTCCCACTTTTTCTTTTTGGACCAAAGCTCAAAAATGGAAAATGATGAAAGTCTGGTTTTCTGATATAGTTTTGTTTGTTTGTTTTGTTTTTAATCATTCAAAGCCCTCTCTACATCCCTCACCAGCATGAATCCTTGTTTTTCCTTTGTTTCTAAGCAGAATCCATACACCTTCTCCATGGAGTAATGGGGTATCAAGGTCTTGTTTTAAGGGTGGGAAGACTGTAATGGATGAAAAATCAATGAAGGAAATATATCCAGGGGTTTCACAAAAAATATTAACACTACAACTAAATTATTTATCCTATATGTCATGATTTATAAAAAATAAAAACAATTTTTAGAGGACAAAACTATTATCTGCCAATCTTATCTTTTTTCTTCATATTTATATCAAAAGAATATAGAATACAAAGCATAAGTTAATTTAGATTATCAATAAATATATCCAAAAACCAAAAGTATTAATTCAAAATTCAAGAACTCAACATATTATTTTTATTGTGCTGACAAACTCCAAGGTCAAATCTGTGAATTCCAGTGTATGGTTCTGGTCATTGCTTTCTTATCAATGAATATTTTGTCCTTTCCATTGGAAATATCGATTTACCTAAGTTGCTTGTGTACCTGCTCTGTGATTCAGTGATTCCATTGCTGCAAGGAAAATGGGTATATGGGTTGATTAAAAGATGATAGCATATGATTTCACATATATGTGTAATTTAAGAAAGAAAACAAATGAGCAGAGTGAGAGCGAGAGAGAGAGAAAAATAGACTCTTAACTATAGAGAACAAACTGATGACTACCAGAGGGGAGGTTGGTGGGAGGGATGGGTGAAATAGGTGATAGGGATCAAAGAGTACACTTATCATGATGACCACTAAGTAATATATAGAATTGTTGAATCACTATATTGTATACCTGAAAGTAATATAATGCTGCATGTTAACTATGCTAGAATTAAAATGAAACTTAAGAAAATAATTTTAAAATGATGTGTACACAAATTTTCCTAGTAGCTTCATTCCCAATGGCCAAAAACTGGAAGTAAACCAAATGCAAATGAGTGATAAGAATGAGGCATATGCTACATTGATTAATCTCACAGATATTATGTTTAGAGAAAGAAAAAAAATGCACATGCTGTATAATTCCATTTGTATTAAGTTCAAAACATGGGTACAGCTAATATGTGGTCATAGGAGACAGAAAATGTGTTATTTCTGATGTGTCAAGGAAAGTCACTAACAAGTCTTTCAGGAGTACTAAGCATGTTCCATAGCTTGATAGATAGTAGTTACATGTGTATCTACATACTTCAAAGTAAATACTTACAGATTAATTAATTTTGTGTTTTGCACACTTCACCATATTGTTATACACCTCCCCTCCAAAAAAGAAAAAAAAAGTATATATATTTAAGCAATAGGCTGTAAACTGATGTGTTTTTTTTCCCTCTGGAGGAAAGGTAAGTTATATTTCATACCAAAAAAAATATTAACCTTTTTCCCTAAAAGGTTAGTTATTCATAGCATTATCATATTAGTATCTGAATTTATTGCTACCTTCCCTTTCCTCTTTAGATGTTATTACTGTCAAGAAGACTGGCATGTGAAACTATGTAACTCATAGTGTTTAGATAAATTCTTAACCTTACATTCCTTAATAGGAGAGTATATGAAAATTTCAGGGTTGTTCAGGTTAGTGGACCTATATTCATGAATGTTGCTCTTTTCATGTTCTAGTTGTGTGAACTTGAGCACCTCTTTTAAACTTAATAGAGTATCCTTTAGTTTTCTCCTCTGTAAAATTAAATACTTTTAATACCTATTTCACAGGGCTGTTTGAGTTAAAAGGAATAATAGATTAAATGATTAAATAATAGATTAAATGCCTAAAGAGCAAATGATAAAATGCATCACCTAACATGTAATCAGCCTGTATCTGTTAAATATCACCCTTGCATATTTTCAGACATAAGTGATGTGATGTGGGTAAAGGGTGAAAGTGGAAAGATAAATACAAGTCAGCCTCTGTTCTTTGTCCACTTACAATCAGTCACAGTGAAACTAGGACACACATGCCTATAATCAAAGATCTAGTAAAATAGTTACAAAGGAGTGATATAAAGCAGTAGGGGGATTAATCGTAGAAGAGTTTCTTTCCTTTGGGGCTCAGGAAAGATCATCTGAGGGACAAATACATTTGAGGCAGGCTTAAATATAATCTATGTTTACACAGGTACATTATGTAAATGCTATATGTGTAGGAATGCATAACACCTCTAGGAACCATAGATTTAGCTCAAATTTACCATAAATATTTAATACATATAGTAAATAGTAGATATAGCAGTAGAAAGTAAGGTGGAATATATAGGTCACAGGTATATTGTAAAATAATATAAGTTCCATATTATGTCAATGGAAAAAAACTAGGTCCATACATACTTTGTATATGAAATAACACATGTTATCATTTTCCCTCCTTCACTTCAGAATGTATACTGAGATGTTACTTACAAATATAGTAAAATACTAATAGCAGTAGTGAGAGTGCATTTAAAAGGATGCAAAAGTCTTCTTTTTTTAAATCTTAAGAATACAAGCAATTGGCCCTCTTAGAAATACAAGAAAACACCTGCCTTTCTAAGACAGATTTCTTTATTTCTATATGATGAATAAACAATCTCTGGATAGAATCTGGTGAGAGTATGAGTTGACTGCTCTGCTGTAGCCTGGATATTTGTGTCCTCCCAAAATTCCTATGTTGAAACCTAGTCTCTAGTGAGATGGTATCTGGAGGTGGGGCCTATGGAAAGTCATTTGGTCATGAAAGTAGATTCCTCATAAATGGCATTAGTGCCCTTATGAAAGAGACCACAGAGAACTCCCTTGTCTATTCTGCTATGTGACGCATGCCATGAGAACACAGCAGAAGATAGCAATCTATGAATCAAGAAGTGGACTCTCACCAGACACCAGTTCTGCTAAAGCCTTGATCTTGGATTTTCCAGCCTCCAGAACTGTGAGAAATAAATGTCTATTGTTTAAGACATCCATCCAATCTGTGGTATTTTTGTTATAGTAGCCCAAAGGAAGTAAATCAGCTGCTAAAATGGATAGAGACTTACTACCTGGATTTTCTTTTAGACCCAGGTGAATATGATTCTCAAATTTATAGGGAGATCCTATTTAGCTAGGAGACTGTGGAGCCAAAGACATCAAGAGTTCTATATTGACACACATAGGCCCACACTTCCTCTGGAATCCCTAAGATAATAACAGCCTAGCCCTGCAGCTATGATCTGTGCTCTGTGATCTGCCTTTTTCCCTCTTGCTTTAGACTCTACCTTACTATCATTCCCCCTTCTCTTCCACTCTCCCTTCCCACCCTCTCTCCATGCACACACAAACATATGTATACATATTTTGGCATTTTGATGGTAAAACTGTCATTTGCTATTTCCTCAACATATCTAAAAATATAGTTTAGCAACAAAAGTTAAATTTAACTTATTTATTTAAAGTCAACATTCTGCTTATTGAAAAATCACCATTGCTTTCCTCCAAGTTAGAAATATTCTTTTAAACAATGGCTTAATGAAGAATTACTATAGATGCTCAACCTTAGAAATATTAATAGTGCTGCTGCAATTCAACAGTTTGTGAACAATCGTGAAGAGCATTTATTAGTCTGATCTAAAAGCTATTCCAGCAATTCATTCCTTTTCTCACACAGATACTGAAAAGATATTACAGAACACCTTGAAAAGTAGTGATTTGAAATATCTTACTAACATGGAAACAGGTTAATGCTAAGGAAAAGAAGCATGGATATTTGATAATAATGATGACTATGTTTTTGTTTTTTCTGCGTGTTACCTTTATCTAGACTAAATCTCCATAAGTGGATCTAAGTTTTATGAGCCTTGAAGCCTTTTAAATCATGGAACCCTACACAAGAATATAAAATTTTAAACAAAAATTTAGGTACAGGGCCTGGAAGGGCCAGTACAAGTGAAAGATCATGAAGCTTAGAGTTTGTTAGATTCAGGGCAAATTCATCCCAGCACATCATCTAAAATATGAGCAATTCATTTCTGAGGACGCACGAAATTCTGCTAATGTTTTCTTAGATTTTCTCTGATTAAAAACTTATAAGGAATTATGTAAAATAATAATACATCTTTTTTTTGATAGAGGTCACCTGATCATTATGAATTTGAATCAAATATTTTTAAGGTAAAATGGCATTTATTCAATGGGTATACTAGCCTTACACACATCAGTGTTATCTTAAATTTCTTTTTAAGGAATGCCTATTCTACATCTTTCAAAAAACAGTATACTTCATTTTTATTTATTATTCTTAGTTGCATGTGACCTCTACTTATTATCATTTTTTTGTTGAAAACTGTCTTATATTTTGTTTCTCTCTTTTAATACATAGCACATTCTATTTATTTGACCAATTTCCTGACATATGAACTCTTGAACTCATACAAAAACAAGATTCCTAGGACTATTATCTGGCTTCGCTACATGAGTCTGAGAGAAAAAAATAAAAAACAAAAACAAACAACAAAGACACCAACAAGATAAAAAAAAAAAAACAAAACAACTTACTTCCAGTTGGTTTTAAAATTTTGTGTGCTTTCTTGCCCATTTACTCTACACCAGAAATGTCTTCATTCTTTGTCTGAACATTACATCAAATCAACCCCAGGCAAAAGCTTTTTCTGAATTGAAACTGAATTGAGTTTTTCTACTTCTCTGTATTTCAATGCTTCATTCAAAATTGCACTGAGGAGAGGATTTAGCCAGCTTCCTTAGCCTTTTATCTTCTTATTGACAAATAGTTTTTCATTTTCCTCTCAGTTAACCCAACCATTATTCAAAAGATATTTAAAAAGTTCTCACAGTTAGAAACACAGATAGTTCTTCACTGACCAGCTACCAAGGAACCATACTGAGCTCATCATCATGAATACTATTGAATTCTCACTGAAATAAAAGTAACTATTGCATCAAAAATAATCAAAGAGTTCATAAGTATACGTTTTGAGACTGAACTGATTGTCCATATGATCTGCCTTATTTAAAATTTACATGAATTTACAAATTTATAAAAGTAGAGACATGAAAATCTTGGTAAGAACTGAGACCTTGGTATATATTGGCCACATCTCCTGCTAGTATAAAATGTTTGGCAACGTTGGGTCTATTTAGTTTAAATAATGTAAAAATGGCATTTAAAAATTATTTTAAGATGGATGTGGTATTTTGTATTTAAAAAATCCTGAACAATATCACTACCTGTGCAAAAAGAGCAACATTTAATAAAGGTTAAACAGCTTTCTTTGGTAAATGATAAATTACATTGATCTCATTTCAATTTATTTTAATGTAATTCAATGAGTATAATTAAGCATTATTTATTTCACTAAATTGCATGATGGAATATAAGTATAACACAGATTCTCTATCATCAAGAAGACTGTATGTATATTTCGAGAACATAGCTTATATAAATCCAAAATAAAATAGAATTTTAAGAATATTTAACAGATGCTTGAGAAGTGTACACTTTTTTAAAATCATTTGTTACACAGCGTGTAAGAACACTGCTAGCTAAAAATGAGAATTTCGCTCAAAATCACCAACACGACAAGACTTCTAAATATCTATGTTAAATACTAAAATCATATCTAGTACTAAAACAGATTTTGGATTCATACACAAAGGTCCCTAACTTTGTTATTTTATTTTAATTGAGGCACAATTGATATATACAACCTTGTATGAGTTTAAGGTATACAACATATTGATTTGATACATGTTCATATTGCAATATGATTACCATTGTAGCTTTAGCTAAAACCTCCATCCTGTCACTTAATTATTTCTTTTTGTGATGAGGTTACTTAAGATCTAGTCTCAAAAACTTTGAAGTATATAATACAATATTGTTACCTACAATCACAATGCTGTGAATTTGATACCCAGAACTTACTCATCTTCCAACTGGGAGTTTGTACCCATTGAGCAACTTCACTGCAATACTCCCATCCTCAAGCCTCCAGTAGCTACCATACTACTGTGTCTATAAGTGCAGTCTTTTTATATTCCACATATAAATGATATCATATACTGTTTGCCTTCCTCTCACAGAATTTTCCCATTTAGCATAATGCCCTTAAGGTCCAGCCATATTGTCAAAGAGGCAAGACTTCCTTCTTTCTCATGGTAATCCATCCAACTGTTTTATACTTTTTGAGTAGATAAAGTGAGCGATTTATAATTATGGTATTTGAGAACTTACCACTTGTAGTTCCAGTATTCTTCTTTTCCTCTTTTGTTGCCTACCTTTGTAGGTTGGTGATTTTCCTTGCTGATACAACATGAGTCCTTTCACTTCATTATTTGTGAATCTATAAAGGTTTTTGCTTTGTGGTTATCATAAGGTTTACATAAAACATGTTGTAGACGTTAACAGTCCATTTTATGCTGAAAGCAATTTAACTTCAATCTTATACAGAAACTACCCCTCCCTCTTTCCCTTTATGATTTTAACGTTACAATTTAGCTCTTTTTTAATACTGTGTATTCGTTGATAAATTAAAGCAGATACAGTTATTTTAATAGTATTTTCATTTAATCTTTATAGTATAGGTAGAGGTTAACCCACCATCATATTATAGAATAGTTTCCTGAATCTCAGAATGTATCTTTGCTTTCATCAGTATGTTTTATTGTTACATTTATTTTCAGGTTACTAATTAGTGTCTTTTCATCTAAGCTTGGAAAACATCTTTCAGCATTTCCTCTAAGGCAGGTATAGTGATGACAGACTCTTAGTTTTTGTTTGTCTAGTAAAGTTTTTATTTTTCCTTTATTTCTGAAGGGTAACTTTGCCATATAGAGTATTCTTGGCTGGCATTGTTTTTTTCATTCAGTACTTTATTTTTATTTATTTTTGATTTTTTTATGTTTGTTTATTATTGAGACAAAAACAGAGGACCAGTGGGGGAGGAGCAGAGAGAGAGGGAGACACAGAATCTGAAGCAGGGTCCAGGCTCTGAGCTGTCAGCACAGAGACCAATGCAGGGCTGGACCCCACAAACTGTGAGATCATGACCTGAGCCGAAGTTGGATGCTTCACCAACTGAGCCACCCAGGCGCCCCTCATTCAGTACATTAAATGTTTCATACCCTACTCTTTCCTGGCCTCAAAAGTTTTTCCTGAGAAATTTGTTGATAGTTTAATGAAGGTTCTTTTGTAGGTTAAAATATATTTTTTTCCTCTTTCTGCTTTTAGGATTCTTCCTTTGTCTTTGATTTTTGACAGTTGCATTATAATTTGTCTTAGAGAAGACCATTTTGGATTCAAATAATAAGTGGATATATTAGCTTCAAGAACTTGGATGTCCACGTCTGTCCCCAGGTTTGGGAAATTCAGTCTTTTGAGGACATAGCAAAAAACAACCACGTACAAGCCAGGAGCAGAGCCCTCACCAGAAGCCAAACCCTCAAGACCTTCCTTTTAAATTTCTAACCTCAAGAACTATGAGAAAAAATATTTCCTAAGTCACCTGTTCATGATATTTTGTTATGGTATCTTAAGCTGGCAAACACAGAGTGCAACAAATAACAATTTCACTTCTATATGCATTATGTTCAAATGTAAAGAAATCCATGTTGATCACATTGTATAAAATCTATTTGTGTGACAGAAAAATCCTTCATTGGTAATATTTATAAGTGACTTCCAAAAAATACATCATTATGCCATAATTGCATTAATTATTATATATGATAGATATTATATTTTATATTCAACATGAAATAAATTCATTTGGGTATCACTTTTTAATTGCTTAAGCTTATTTTTAATATATGCTCTTATTTGTCATTCTTTTTTTGAAATAGTTAGTTTCTCAAACCAAAGAGAATATATGGAATATTGAGGAAAGTACAAATGGGTCATGTTGTTACACAAGACTAGGAGCTAGAAAATAGTCCAGTGTAATATCAGACTCCTACGACCTCATTCATTGAAAATGTAGAACTGAGTATTCTTGTGTATAGAGAAACAATAGACTTAATTTTAGATTTCGGGCTGTAATAGGGTTATAATAGATTATCTAGGACCTAAAGATAAGAAAATTGCCTCAAGAAACAATAAAAAACTTATACTAAAATCTGCTCAAATCAGACTTATACTCATATGCTTTTCAGATATTCTAAAAATAAATATTAACTCAAACCACTCTTCTCATGCTTTTGTATCTAATCTCAGCTTCAAATTTTGTACCAATACTTTTAGAATCAGTAAAATAAAAAAAAATAAAAAGCTATCAAATTTAACTATGAATTTTGAAAATTAGCTATGGTACCTCTGAAGATTAAATTCTTTGGACTAAATTGAGAAATGTGCATACAAAACATGAGTTTTGATCAATTTAAGGTATTGCTGATTTATTCTTGTCCCCAGTTATATGTGTGCAAAAGGACAAACAGAAGTCTAACTAACGAGAGAAATGTCTTTTGCAGCTGAGACAAATTCACAGAGCAACAATTCTTCCCAACTCATGTGTTACCAATCCAGGGAAGCTGAGCCAATAGCAGTCATATTCTATCATCCAGTACAGGGATTGCACTAAAGCTAGAAGTCTCACCCAGGATTAGATAATGTTTGGGGGACACTTTATTATCCACTGACCCTGCAAGGAATGGCATAGAACGCAGAGCAAGAATCCTGGCAAGCTGTGCAATGGTTTCTGAAAATAATCTGTTAGCTCAGAGAAAAATATATGCCTCTGGGCCAAACTCTCTGTGTTTTTTTGCTCTTCTCTCCACATCTACCATCTCACAAAATAGGTCAAATTCCAGTGCAAGGCATATTAAGCAAGTTTTAGGGTATTCTGTTGGTTTGTTTTTTTTTAAGTCTCACAGACAGTATCAAATTAATAATTAAATTTACTTTGCTTCTAAAGAAAATTGTATATTTTTTCTTTCACAAATATTATACAACCAAAGATTACCAAAAGCACAAAGCAAAATATAAAACCTAACTTTGTTCCAACAAGGTAAGCAGGTTATCAGTTTTTTTTTTTTTTTGGAGAATTTTTCTTAAAAATACACATCATATGCCATATGTTAAGGGTATCTAAGGAGTCTGAATATTGGATCCCTAGACAATGGCAATGATCAAATACCTACTTTATTTCTAGGAAGGCAGTAGAAGTCCATGTTATTAGTAAGAATGACCAACAAAAAGAGACTAATTTAAGAGGAAAGTATTAATACAAAAAAATGGTGGTGTTCCTTCTGTTTGGTGTTTATTTTATTCCTATCCTGTACTCAATATAAATATATTAATATATATATACTTATATAAATATATAAACATATTAAAATGTATACCTTAATAAGCCAGTAAAGAAATATATTAGTTAGCATAAGAGTACTTACATTTTAATGTAGAAGAGAGCACAACGTTTGAGAGAATGGCAATAAAAATAATAATGGAATTACAGAATTTATGAACAGTGATAGATTTGGATGGCAGATTTTTGGGCTTATATCATGACTTTCCATGCAACTTCTGTGTATGATGCTTAAGCTTAAGAGTATCTCATAATTCAGTGAAGAACTGTGGGATGAGTTTTCTAACAAATTAGCCAGTAGCATTTAACCCCATTTACTTGGGTATACCACACAGTGTGCTTTGTGATATTTGACTATTGAGAATACTACAACGTGGTCAAGACTAAGAAATCACTTGCAGTAGTGAAGTCTGTATTAGCACATGGCTTAGAAAATCTTTCCACCTGTAAGCCATTCCTCCTCCCTAGTTATCTTGGTCATTTTTCTCACTAGAAAATATATTTATAATGTAGTCAACCAAGCACTAGCATAACTGAATGTTAAGTGGAGCTTGGCCCCTTTCTTTCTTTTTATTTTCATTTTTTAATGTTTATTTTTGAGAGAGGGAGAGGGAGAGAGCAGGGCAAGGGCAGAGACAGAGAGGGGGACAGAGGATCTGAAGCGGGCTCTGTGTTCACAGCAGAGAGCCCAATGCTGGGTTCAAACTCACTAACCATGAAATCATGACCTGAGCCAAAGTCAGATGCTTAACCGACTGAACCATCCAGTTGTCCTGCTTGGCCCCTTTGTTAGGCATGAGCTGTGTCATATACAATTGTGAAAATGCAAGAATTGCCCACTATGACCTCCGCCTTCATAATCACATTTGTATCTCTTTACCCTACATTACTTGTAACCCAACTTGCCACCCTATAGAAACTGTCAGATAAGTAATAATAAATCAATTAATTATTAATAAACTAATTCAAGTTGAGTCATCAGTGTTTCAAGATGGTTAATCATATATTTTGGATACCAGTCGATAATTGAAAGAAAGAAAAACATCTTACATGTGTCATTGAATGTTTTTTTCTCAAAGTATATTTAAGCAAGAAGAGCTTCTTTATATCACTTTGGTCAGTGTTTTCCAACTCCAGTGTGCATTAGGGCTTTATTACTTACAGGACCTTATAAAATCTCACGATGAGACTCATCCAGAGACTCTAGTCTGACACATACGGGGTATGGCCTGGGGATTTGTGTTCATGAAGCGTAGCGAGGATTGGAAACAACCTATTACATCATAGCTTTGATATTCTATATGAATTTAAGACTGGTAAGGGTGATTGCATTTATTCACTACAATGCAATTTGCTGTAAATTTTCTTTACTGCATATTTTAGTAAATAAAGGAAATTCTGAAAGTTGAATTAATAATAGGTGATGTGAGGCAATAGAGGATAAATTCATATTAATGATGCTACATGTCTGATCAGTGATTTCACCCTCTATCAAAGCCCAAGGATTCTTTTAAATAGTCATTGTCACTTATATTATTGCAGGTAAGTAGGTTCCCTCAACGGCTTAATAAAAGCTTCAAAAATAATTTTAACATGAAAATATCAGATTCTCAGATGTTTTCATGGGAAAACATATTGTAAAAATGTCTAAATTAAACCACCTCTTGAATTGTACTTTTATTGTATTCATTAGACATATATTGTCAAGTACTACTGCCTATTTAAGTGCTGTTCAGTTTACAGAAAAGTCATATATGTATACACTAGAGATTAATAGGTAGTTAAATTCTGTCCCTTTCTTCACACTCCACCTTAATTCAAAGTCTTATGAAATTTTGGTTAATGCAACCACAAGTTTACATATTATTATTCTAATCAATGTGCCCCTGCCCCCCCAAAAAAGAAAAGTCACACTCCAAATAACAGATGGCATCCTGAGTTCTAGGCAAAGGCAACAGTTTAGGAAATGTTTTATTTAACATTCAGTGTACCTGCTCCTACAAATTCCAAGCAATTTTTGTTTGTTTTAATTTTGCTTCACAGCTGAGTATCATTGTATTACTCTTTGAGGGTTCGGTTTGTTCTCACTGCTCATCTGTATCATGCTCAACTATTTTCTGTAACTAGAGAAATATCAAAACAGGTGTTTAAAAACACTGCTATTTTCCATTTGGCTCACAAAAGGAGAACAATACAAACAGCCATTTCCCTAAGCTTTGGATCTGTACCAGTTAGAAAGTGTTATAACAGAAGCAATCACTCAGAGAGAAAGTAACATGTATTCCCTCTGCTGGGAAAGGTATAGAACATTTGAAAAATGATTGGTTTGTGGGACTAGCATTTATGAAAAGGGAATAATCAGAATGCAACTGTGATGAGAATAGGGAATAAGGAACATAAATATAAACATATTTATGTGTACATATATATGAATATATATGTGATATTGAATCATATGCATTATATATCATATAGCCAAATTAATATATATAATAATGTAATAAAATTAAATATTAAAATACATATTTAGATGACCCCTTTTAGGAGATCATTATATCTTTTATCCTCTTTTTATATTAGTCAACAGAAGATGGCCCAAACTCTTAGGTCATCTTTTATCCCCTGCACCCAATCTCTGTGTAAGTCTTCAAATACCTATTCTGTCTCCTTATTTCACCCCTTCCCAGCTCTTAAAATGCTTCATCTTCACTTTCTGATATTCATCTTCAAACTGCTTTCTGATCATACCCATAACTTTGTCACACTAACAGAAATTTGCCCTTCCTTGAAGACACTGGTGCTCCCTGAAGCTCTATCAAATTCTGGTAGTTCCTATTTTATTTTATTTTATTTTATATTTCATTTTATTTATTTTATTTTACAATTTTCATACAACTGAGTTTCAATGTAAGTTACTTTACTCCTTTAGTCCTCATCAATTTGTTAAAACTGTTCTTGTCAAGTATACCTATGCTTCTATGTTTTTAAATCCAACTTTTATTCTTCATGTTTATGACTAGTCTTCATCTTTACTGACTTAAAAGTGATTTGACCTAATTGATGGTTCTCTTCTTTGATACACTTTCTTCACATTGCATCCAGAATACCATCATTGGCTTTCCCACTACATCACTGATTAATCCTTATCAGTTTCTTCTGATGATCTTTTCTTTTCTTAATGGCATCTGTTGTCATTCCATGGGACCTTAAGAGATATCCCTGGCTTTTCCCTGCAATCCTATCTTAACTCATCAGAAAATCCTGTTGGTTCTACCTTAACTGTCTCCTAAATATGATCTTCTCACTTCCCTATTACCAATTTCTCCCACCTGGATTACTACAATTGGCACACAACTAATCTATTTGCTTTCAATTGTGTCTCAAATCATTTAGGGATTGATTTAAGAGAGAAATAGTGAATTACTTGCTTACAAAACCTTAGAAGACAAAAGTCTATGTGACTGCCTTAGTTTTCAATTTTACTATCATAGAAAGATAGAACTATTGTGCTGCTCAGGGTCAGAAGACAGGAAGAATCAACAGATCACTTTAGGGTTTCCTGCAACCCTAAAATGAGTAAAATGCTAGGGAATCTCAGAATGTTAAACATTGCATCTGGGAAGGCCATGCATGTGCTCATAATTGTCAACAGAGGAAGAAGAAGAAGAAAATATCTCTAACTCTTTTCACTCTCTGACAATAAATTACAAGGTCACTCTACTTACACAGTAAATTTCTAGCCATCATACCTCACTTTCTCCAGTTCCAATATCTAACAGGAGAGACTACTTCAAAATATAGGAAGTTGCTATCCTTAGAATGTAAAAAATGTCAGGTATTTGGAAAAAGAAAATAATGAAATTTGATATTGGCTAAACTATAATTCCACTAAAATATTACAGTCATAAAAAGTTACCTTTAATCTCAAATATAACCAGTATTAATAGATATTTATTGTTTTGGTACTATAACATAATATACTGTAAGCCACTTAAATTTGGAGAGAGCATACTCAGCTTAAAAATCCTTATAATTAGTCAGTATTTGTTTTTATAGTGAGTACAAATACTTACCTTGCCCAAAATATATTAATTTCCATTCCATTTCACTGAATTTTATAAAATAATGTTTAAAATAATATTAATTATAATAAATCAAAGTATGAAATTTATAAAAAAGAAATAGGTAATATATTTTATATATTCAAGTTTTAACTCCCTGAAATTAAATGTACTCATTAGTTTGGTATGTTTTCATGTATATAATTGTCTACCCTTAAAAACAAAAGAATTGAAATACACAAACATATATACACCATGATTTCTTGAAAAATAAGAATTAAATTATATTAAACACTCTACTATAAAGATTCTTTTAATTTAATAATAAATCACAGGAATGTCTCTGATACATCTATAAAGATCTAACTCACTTTTTAAAAACTCCTATACTGTTTTCTATCATGAATGCACCCTGCATATTTAATCATCCCTCCATTACATGTTTTTCCAGATATTTTCACCTTTGAAAAATTCTGTTATAAACTTACATAATAAATAGATGGGTAGATAAATGAGTAGACAGATACACAGATTAGATAAAATAGATTTGATATAGATAATTTCTTAGCTTCTTATCCATAACAATTTACGTGAAATATTTCATAGATTTTAACATTCCTTTTTCCATTGCAATTATTTGTGTATAATTAACATTTTTCCATTCTATTATAATATTATTGCTTATTGTGAGACCGTCAACAGTATTTTACCCAAACCTTATTTATAATAAACAAAATACATTAAGGAAATTATCCTCATATGAAAAAAAATTAGGCAAAGAAAGCTAATTTATAATCCCTCTCCCCTGAAAATGTAAGGCATTTTAATGAACTGAAATGCCTAGTTTCCATTACAGACATCAGCACATGTAACCAAAATATAAGTGGATACTCAGCTAGCAGAGTCCCTAAGTAATGTAGTTTCAAAAAAGCAAACATCAGCAAAGAAAACTTAGTTAAAACTCATTTTAATCTTTAAACCATTTTTTGAGGACATGGAAATCAGGGTGAAAACAATTTTAATGCATGAAAAGTATCTTTAAAAAATCTTTTCTCAAAATTTCACTCACTCTTTAATTTTCTCTACATGGTGAAGTCTCCCCTTGGGTTTTAACAGCCTTAATAAACAACGTGTTATCCAGTTCATATGATCTCTTTCATTCCACATTACTTTTCCTGGACTGCTTAAGTAATATCCACCCTATTCTGAAGCAAATACCCATTGTCATTTATTTTCCTTATTGCTCTTTTTCAGCTGCACATAATACTTAATAATGAGTTGAGGAGAAATGCAAAGGAACAATCACATATTAATAATTTTTTTGTCCCAGTCATGCTAATTATTAGATGTTATACCTTAAAGTAGTTTTGCTTCTTCAGATCTTCCCATGGTGGTTAACTTATTAGGAAGGTGATTACCTTGGAAGTGATTTGGTTACTCTCTTCTATTCACATATTTTATATGTAGACACTGTTTGGTTGCATAGAAGCACTGAATCTTTTTTATAAGTTGAAGAAACATAATACAAATATTTATATAACCTAATATTATAGCATAATACAATATGGCATAATATAAATATTTCTATAACTAATGCTATATAGCAGAAGCTATTAGGACAGAATGTTTATCAGATATTTATAAATGCAAGAACAATTAGCACATAAATTAATTAGTACTTCTACTTTATATTTCTCTTGTAAAAGATAAGTTTTTTAAAAAAATTTACTTATTTATGGATATAGATATGAAAATGTTGCTCTAGACAGAAGGCCTGTTAACAAGGTTGAATGTTTTCTCTCACATATAGACAGACAAAAATGACTAATCAATCTGGAGTCATCTGTTGCAGTAAATAGACTAATTATTGACATTTGTTTGAAACTAATTAATAATAGACTAATAAGTTAGCAGTTAGAAAATAATTACTATAAACACAGTCTTATGGGGTGCCTGGGTAGCTCAGTTGATTAAGTGTCTGACTTTTGATTTTGGTTCAGGTCTTCATCTCATGGTTCCTGAGTTCAAGCCACAGATTGGACTCTGTGCTGACAGCACAGAGCCTGCTTGGGATTCTCTCTCTCTTTTCTCTCTGAGCTTCCTATGCTTACACATGCCAGTATATGTGCCCACTCTCTTTCAAAATAATTAAACATTTAAAAAAATGTCTTATATAATCATGATCTAGACTTTCTTATCATTATTAGATATAAAAGTTTTATTTGATAATTATCATATTATGCATATCATATATACCGCTAATGCTCTGTAAAAATAGTAATCATAATCATAATCTAAAAAATGAGTCATTGGGCATTTCTTACATATAGTCTCATAATGTTTCAAACTCAGACAACTGAATCTAACAGAACTGATATCATATATTCCTTAGAGTGTATGTTTGAAAATAATTACATAATAAGATAAGACCAGGTTTTATTCATTTCATTAGTTCCTAAGGAATTTAATTGGTAAATTAATTGTTCCATTAATTAGTATTGATTCTGAACTTGTTTGATAAGTGAGACCATCTTACAAAAGTATGAATAGTGAATGAAATAAAAGATCATTATAAGTCAGTATTGATGAAGATAATCCTGAGAAATCCAATAGCCTTCCGCTCTTAAGTGATTCACTTTATTCTAAATGGAACTCCAGTCTTTATGAGTGAACTGATAAAGGAGAATACAGTCAATAATCCAAAGTCTTAGAAAATATAATTTTACAAATACTTATTGAGCATCTGTCTTCAAGGCTCTGTGCTAGGCACATCACAATCTTTTGACAGAGTGCTGGCTGGGTAAAGGAAATCCTAACCTGACAACCTTTTTAAATTGTTACTATCAAGTCCAGAAAGCCCATATATCATAACCCACACACATCAAACATGTATACATAGGCACATCCAAACTTGTTCATACAAATGATGAGGAATCAAATCTATAGATACTAAAGAAAATGTTTGTATGCTTGTGGTGTATTTTCTTAATTTCTGTTCTAGTTTTCCTAGTGTAGGTAGGGGAGAAAAATATCGTCTTCAAACCTATTAGGGTCCCTGGCAAGGCCTGAAAATTAAACTGACAAAGAGTAAGAGGAGAAAAAGATATAAATTTATCTGATATAAATTTTGTGACACAGGAGCTTTCATAGGGAAATAAAGACCCAAAGAAACACTTAAACCTGAGTATTTTTATACTAGGCTTGATGAAGAGTGGGTAGTGATGAAGAAATATGATGAGGCAAAATATGATGTAGGTGTAATAAACTGTGGGAAACTTAGCAAAGCCTGTTTGGATTCTTCTCAGAGTCCTGTCTCCTGAGATAAAAATTATCCTCTCCTCTGATATAGGGAGGATACTTCTCACATGAGGTGTCTTATGACCTGCTTTAGGAGGGAAGGGTAGGGGAAAATAAGGGTGACTTTCCTGCTTCTGATATTTTCTCAAACTTCAACTTAAAATATTCAACATGCTAAGATGCTATATTTTGAGATAGCATGTCCTGAATTCCATCACTAAGGCACTGAATGTGATTCCCCCAAGGTAACCTAATTTATCTTGTGGCATTTGGTTGCTTTCCACAAGAGATTCAACTATAAGCCATTTATTCCATAATATAATTTAGAAAAACATTGGAAGTGATGTGTGGTTGATGTGGCCATCATGGTTAAGTGGTATTAAGAAGCAGCGTGAATAAAATGCAACCACTAAACCTTCATTGTGGACTTTGGGAGGATAGTTCATCTTTGGATTTTATGCCACCTGCCAGCATTGACTTTATTCATTGTAGCTTTTGCTATCCATTAAAGCATCATTAAAATAAATTCTATGAAAAAGCACTCTCATCTTTGCCTCTGATTACAAAGACTGAAGACTGTATATCAATGCAGATTTTAAATATTTGTATCATAATTGGACACAAGCTGCTCTGAACATCTGCTTCTTATCAAGAACAAGAATGACGTATCTCTTGCTCTAGATTTGTTTAATGGACAAATTCAGAAATTATGCCCACAATATGCTAAGACATTGAGTCGGCATTGAGTCGGCATCTCCTTTTTTTTTTTTTTTTTTTTTTTACAAGAAGTTGTAGGAACTTGATCAGTGAGGAAAAAGATGCTGCCTCCAGCAAATATAGACAGTTTCATTCTACAAAGTTATCATTTAGGACAAAATTTTGACTTTGAATGTTAGTGCCTGTTATAACATGGTCATAAAAACCATGTTGGCATCAATGCCAAGGTGCATGATCACTCATTATTATCCTCTACATCTATTAAAACTGTCAATGATAATTACATTACTGTTTATTTTTATCAGGTTTTCCAATGTCTCAAGTATTTTTTCATTGCTTTAACAATTTATTATTTGCTACTTAAGATGCATATTATTCAAAATATGTCTTTAAAAACCACAACTATATATTACAAATAGATTTACCCCACTACCGGTGCTTTTTGGAAATGTGTTATGCATGGTCTTTCAAAGTATAAATCCATTTGTTTATTCAACAAATATTTGCTGAAAATGTGTGTGTATGTATGTGTGACATGTTAAACATGGAAGAATCAGAGATGAACAAAGAGCTATGGTCCTGATTCTATAGCGGAAAAAGAGAAATTAATCAAGTAATTACTAAGTGATGCATAAATACAAACTGGTCTGTGTTATGATGGAAAGGGCTTCAGTCTTATGGGAAAAGGTAATACAGATTACTGACTTAGACTTGAAGGTCAGGAAAGACATCCCCATATGATTGAGACCTAAGCTGAGTTCTTAAGGATCTTGGCAAAATGGAAAAGAAGGGAACAGAGATGGAATAAGAGCTTTCTAGATGTAGGACAACATGTGCAATAATCATGTGATAGGTAGAGCTCAATACACTATAGAAATGAAAAACAGCCCCAGTGTGCCTGGAGTATGTGGTACCAAGAAGAACACGCTGTGAGAAGAGGGCAGAGAAGCAAACAAAGACTATAACTATGTCCATGTTAAAGATTTAAGTCTTTATCCTCAGAGCAACAGGGATTATTGGTTTTAAATGGGGATATGATTTTGTCATATTTAAAGTTTGACGGGGGCTGGTGGTGGGGTGGGGGAAGACAGGACTTAGAGAATAAAGAGAATAGATACCTAGTGAGCCATTAGAGGAAATATTTAATGTGTGCCACAAAGTGTGATGATGAATGAGGAAAATGAAAATGAAGCCACATATTTGACTTTAAAATATGTTCCCAGGCCCCTTGTCTCTGCTACAGCCCTTGCCTCATCTTGCCCCTCACCATTCACATTAGATCCTCAGCTTTCAGAATCACCATATACTGAAGATAGGAGAGCATGAAGTGACATGAAGTTTCAGGTCTGCTTCTTAAAAAGAAGATGTTCTTAAGAAGATAATCATAGAGGTTCTCCCTATCCCACTGTTGGTTCATACATTATCCTTTCCAAGCAAGCGATTTGTTACCTTAGTCTGATATCAACATGATTTTGTCCTTGCAACATGATATATTGGCAAATTCCTTGCAATTTTTAGGGACACACACATCATGGATAATTAGAATGCATGTTATTATATTCAATGAGATATTTAAGAGATAAAATATCCCTTCAAAATCCATTCCTGACAGTCTATTAAAGTATTTGTATATTTTTTTCTGTAAGGGCCTCTTGCTATGAATTTGGGCCATAGAATATTTGTAAAGTATGTACTCTATATTGTCAGAACTTTGAGTTCCTAGTGGTAACTATGCTATTGGGATGTCTTGTAGCTGGTAAATCATACAAATAAAATTTTATAAAGGAAAAAATCTCAAGATAGACAAATATGATTACACTAAACAAACCCAGTGCCTGGCATATGTTTGTGTGAAGGGGCAAAAAAAAAAAAAATGCCAAAGGTCTCTTTGGGACAATCATAAAGAGAAATCTTTAAAATATAGAGGAAAGAATCAGGTGACAATAAACTTGTGTTTGCTAATAACCTCTTCTATTTTCACACCAACTCCAAAGGTTGAATTTATCAATTTTTTTTCCTTTCTATCTTTTGTCAAGAATCAGAAGATCAAAAGTCTATCTATCACCTTTGGGGTGTCTCGGTGGCTCAGTTGGTTAAGCGTCCAACTCAATTTTGGTTCAGGTCGTAATCTCATGGTTCATGAGTTTGAGCCCTGCATCAGCCTGGAGACTGCCTGAGATCCTTTCTCTCTCCTCTGTCTCTCTCTTTTTCTCTAAAAAATAAATAAATAAATAAAAAATTAAAAACAACCTCCCATTACTGTGGGAGTAGCTCTCCATCATCCCACAGAGTTGCCAATAGTCTTTTTTCATTCTTTTTCAAGATACCCACTGCAGTGAGCTTTTAGCAATAGAGCATCTAGACCTGATACAAAAGAACAGATTCTTTTTAGTCAGCTAGTTAACATATCAAAGAGCGCATGCTACATGAAATTCTGTGCACAAGCAGACAACTATGCTCAAGTAAAAGGTGTCTTACTTTTAGTTAGTTGAGATTAGCCCATTCTGCTGATGCACCTTTCAGGCATCCCATTGTACTCTATGAGGGCAAGGTTAAATCAGGAGTACTATGTGGACTACTATGTCTGGTAAGTTCAGAATCTTAAAGTTGCTGAGTCAGCCCCAAATTCAATAACAATGTGGGAGGTCAGCACATCCAAAAAATACTATTTTTTCATAAGATTTCCTCACTTTCCTGAGAATACTGAGAATTGAGATAACAATACAAGAAAATATTGCCTCATGCGTCTTTCTGTGACATTTCATATGGCAGATGTGAGCATACCAATCCTTTGTTGGCTTTTATGCATTTCCCAGCCAAGAACTCCTATATTCCATGTATTAGTTAGCTAGGGCTACCATGACCAGATACCATAGACTGAGTTGGTTCAACAATATAAATTTAATTTCTCAGAGTTCTGGAGCCTGAGATTCCAAGTAAGCAGTGCCAGCAGAAGTGGTTACTGGTGGGACCTTTCTCCTTGGAATGCAGATCTTTCCCCTTGGCTTCTTGTCTCCTTGACTGTCCTCCTCTAGTCACTTATCAGTTCATGCATACTCCTACTGTCTCTTCGACTTGTTATAAGAACAGTTTTACTGGATTAGAGACCTCACCATTATAATTTCACTTAACTTTAATTAAAGATAATTATCTCCAAATGCAGTCACTTGGAGTTAGGGCTTCACCTATGAATCCTGGAGAGATACAATTCAGTTTACAACATTCCCCAACCTCATCTTGGTTTTTTGATCTAAGCAGAAGTCATTCCTGAACATAAGCCACAGTGACAACAGAAGGAGTTATCTCAGTGTTTGAAAATGAAACTATGAAAACTATACCATGAGTTTCATTGCATCCTTTCTGTTTTACCCTTTCAAACAACTCAAGTATCAATTGAATATCCATGCTTTATTAAGAAGTGTAACTGCCTCTATACTTACATATTTTTCACAAAATGATAAAACCAAGTAATAGACTTCAATCCTATACATCCCCCTTTAAGATCCCTAACTGTCCCATAGTTTGCCCAACCTTGGAAGTTAGAATTGTTGTTATTGTTGCTATTTGTTTGTTTTGTACCTAAGAGCAACACACAGATTTAAGTGAAGACCCTCACCATCCATAGCCACAGGGATAAGATGTGAGAATTCAACCACAATTGTGCGACTTTTTGATATTAATGACAGACAACCATACTCAGGCCTACTCTGAAAAAAAAAAGTTTACAAAAAAGACAGTTTCAATGAAATAAATGAAAAGCAATGTATATTTCATAGCTCATAAGTAAAAAAAATGAGAAAAAATAAGTTGTTTGAATTATTACAACTCTCAAATACATCTATCCAAAAGAAATATTTGCCATTATCAGGTAGATTCTTTTATGCTCCCTTGATGATAATTCTTTTCTTGATAGGGGTTTTCTTGCCTTATACACACATACACACACACACACACACACACACACACACACACATTTAGAGTATTATATACTGATGGATTTTTCTATAATAGGAATAGCTATATTGAGTGTACCCTTGTTAAGAAATTTTCTTAAGTTTTGACCAGAGAAGGAAGAGAGACAGGAGAACTGAATGCATACCTGGCTCAAATTTTAATATCTTGGTTACTTTTTAAAAAACAAAAAGAAAGATTTGGTAATCTCTTCCACAAAAGGATAAGTCACATTTGAACAGGACCTAAATAATACCTCAGCTGAGACCCAAAAAACTCACTTTTGGTGCTTCAGGCAGTATTCAGTCATACAGCTCTATCAGTGGCAAAGGTGAGCACATTACTTTGATGATGTTGTGCCTTCAGCTTTAATACATCTATTGGGCTTGACTGTGGGCTCCTTGAGCTCTAATAAGGTAGGGGAAAGATCAAAGATCATAATCCTTGCTCCAGGTAAGCTATATTGCATGGACATCATCTAGGCCTCACATTTTCTTTCCTTTGAAGATAAACATTTAAAGTACTATTATTTGTGACTGTCATACATTTAAATATACATTGCAAAATAATGTTACTATTACAGTAATTTTAGATTCCCTCAATTTAAAGAGCAGTTTTCAAGAATGACCAGTTTAGGTTTTAAGGAAACCTCAACCTTCAAAACTACCATACTTATTTCAATTATAGAAGTTACATTTTTTGAGTAACTACTAAAATAATTAGTAATTTTAGGCAACCAATATTTAAATAATATTCTCTGAGATCCATGATTTAACAGAACTAAAATGATTCGTTTAAATCAGCCATACTGAGAAAGTATTATTAATTTAAAAGTATTTAAAAGTATGAATGGAACCTTAGTGATCATAATTTAAAAAAATCCCTTCATGTATAGGTGAAGTCTAAGCCAGAGGATAAGAGAGTGAATCTGAGGTCATACAAGTAGTTGACATGAAATCACGTTTATATTCAGTTCAGCAAATTACAAAGTGAATACTATTTACAAGGTTAAGAACACATTTTTTGAAGAACATTATATCATGGAATTTGACTTTAAAAGAGAAAATAATTTAAGTTATATTTTACTACCAAAGTGTTTTTCTTTGTAAGTTGTGAGGATTAGAAAAGACTAGTAAAGGGCACCTGGGTGCCCCAGTCAGTTAAGTTCCTGACTTTGGTTCAGGTCATGATCTCACAGTCTGTGAGTCGAACCCCACATCTGGCTCTGTGCTGAAAGCACAAAGCCTGCTTGGATCCTCTGTCTCCCTTTCTGCCTCTCTCCTTCTTGTGCTCTCTCTCAAAAATAAACATTAAACAATTTTTTAAAAAAAGAAAAGACTGGTAGATATTTAGAATTTAGTTCAAAACTACTTAAAGAACACTTTCAAGAAAACATCTATTTTATCTATTTATAAAGGCAAAGGGGTCAAAATAGAGTAATAAACAGGAATGACAGGATTCATATTTGCATTTAGCATTATCTCTATGGAGACAATACAGAAAATGAGTTAGAAGGAAAAACTACTGAACACAGGCATAGGCATTAAGGTATAGTTCCATTCATAAAATTGTTGTTCTTTGTTTTTGTTGTTTTTCTAAAGATAATTATATTTAATATCTACTGAGCATTTTATTTCTGGCATAGTTCTAAGTACTTTGACAGCCTCATATCATTTCATCCCACAATATGCTCTAAGGTAGTGCTATGTCTAATTTACAGATAAAGAGACTAAATATTAGAGAATAGAGTGGTTAGTTAAGTTAGTCAAGATTACAAAACAGTTATTGTGGTTTCAGCATTTGAGCACAGGGCATCAGATTCTCATATCCACTGTTGTAATCACTGCTGTCTACTATAAAAGAGGAAAGTTTTCTGATCTTTGCCCTTCACAGTTCCAATAGGAGGGCAGCACTTCATGTATTGACATAATGCATTTATTTAAAATTCATTAATATTCCCAAGGTATACATTATTATAAAATTATGACAACGATGGCATGGACATGTGAGTATATTATTACTGGATATTCTTATTGTTTACAGACAACCATCACTTACAAAGAACTCTTTGGTTTTAGGTACATTTAGGTACATGCCCAAATGATGTTTAAAAAATCATACAATGCATTCTTGTCATATATTATAATAGTTATTTCTTAGTACTGCTTTTTTGTTTGTTTTTCAGGAAATATAAAAGAATAATAATTAGAAAACAGAAACAAAACTAAAAATTCTGTACGATGGAGAACCCAGACCAATATAATCAGCAAATATTAAAACATATTATACAGGTTTTGTTATAAAACAAATGGGCATGGAAGTGTTCATACCACCAAAATAAGAAACCAGGTGTGTTTGTGTGTGTGTGTATGTGTGTGTGTATTTTAAATCATACTTTTCTTTAAACCCATTGAAGACCTATGGACATTAAAAAATCTAGAAGAGCTGATTTGCATAGGAATGAGTCATTCATAGATGAGCAAGAGGTTTTTCTCCTTGGGCCAGATGATAAGGTTGGGTGCTGAGCAGACAGAAGGGCAAGCCTCGCATGGAAGAATACTCTTTGCTTAGATTAGGAAACACCAGAAAATCTTGACAAATCAATTAGTTGGTTTGTTGGATTTAGAGTAACACCCAAAGCAAAGACCATGATTTCTGTAAGATTCTCCTACATGGGGATTTTGCTGAGAAAGCAGAGGCTGGGGGACAGGCTTGGACAGAAGGAACAAATCATGTGATTTCAAAATCTCCCCATCTCTTGACACCTGCAGCTCATAGTCTTGCATAATCAACATCCAACAATCTCTCAGGTTTACATGGCATTGCAATCTAGCTATTACTTTTTAATCTGCACTATTACAACCTCAGTCCTGAGGCTATGCAGTCCCTGATTTCTCAATCGCAATTCTCGTGATCTCCTGTTCTTAAAGTCTAGCAGATTCTAAGTCTAGCATCCTTATAATCTTATGGTTTTGAAGTCCAACTGATTTGTATTCTCATTTTTCAAGGTCGATCAGTTGTACAGTGCTTCTTTAGACAGCTCTCCCAGAAAAAAAGGCCTGAACTAATCTTTAGAACGTTTGAAAAATGACGTGAGCTGTCTAACCAAAGTTGCAATGATAACCAAATTCAGGGCAATTTTCAATATGATTAAATATTAACTCAGCAGAGGTAAAAGAAATTGAGTACTGGGCTAAAATTTGAAGAGAGCACCTAGTTTCCTGGTGCTTGTATTCTAAAGCCCTGTTTTAACCGTGACCTGGTAACGTGGCCACTGTGATCAGTCCCTCATTCTAGCTGCTTAGAAGAAAGAATGTTAACTTTTGTAACAAAAGGAGAGAGAAAAAAATAAATATATGTATTTATACACATACACATATTTACACATACATATACACATATACGCACATGTAAATGTACTGATATAGATATAACTTTGGCCTCTATAGCTGTTTAAGTCATATTGATATGTATAATATAAAAATCATGATTCCTGAGGATTGGCATCAGTTCATAACCAGTGTTCAGTTGTCTATTTCTTCAGTGTAGAGGCATATTTGTAGATGGACTTTGAACAGTTTAGGGAATGCTGGCTGGAAACATTAGAGAATATATTTATAGCAGTTTTAAGAGTCCTTTCTCAAGACGTACAGTTTCCCCTTCACTCCAGGGGCCAAGCTCTGTGGAATAACTCATATCTGAAAATTAGATCAAAGTCTTTGATTACCACCATAATGAATCAATTTAGAACTCTATTCAGAAGTGAATTTTATGTTTTTAGTTATAGGTTTATCACTGATTTCCATCCTAGAGAAAATATGATTAATTAGCTAAAACCAAAGATAACTACATTTAAAAGTATTATATCTACCGCTGTGTCCTGGTAACCATTATGATAATCAGACTCCATAGTAGTTGCCCTCTATTATTCTGGAATTACATGACCACCATGATAATCAAAGATCCTATTTCAATAGTGATATTCATACTTTTGTTTCCATTTGCATAGGACAGGTACAGCAACATAGCCTCTTGCAGTATACTTTGGTTCTTCTTGGAGCTATATTTATCAAACAGGTGAATACATGACAAATCTCTTCAGCAATGCTTTCAGCCTGACTTTGGACACTTTCCTTTTCATTGCAGCAATGAATTTCTGGAATCTCCACTTCATTTAGTGTAGTACACCACTGGGTCTAGATTTCTTGCCAAACAGCTGAGCAATCTGTTAGAATCTTTCCCAGAATATGAGTAAGTATACCCACACTAATGTAATTGGCTTAGTTTAAAGTTGTATTTTTTCTAGTTATTCTAGCATTGTTAAAATATATTGTTGTACATAGTTATCAGGTTAGTTCCTAAATAAATTAGCAACATTTTACAATTACTTTGCTGTGTAGGTTTTTACCTCCTGGGTAAAATATTCCACCTGCACCTTTAGAGCAAGCTTAAATCTGAGACTAGTTATTTGCTGAAGGAAATAAGAAGTGGCAGAGATTAGCCATCAGGAACATTGTGATCGATTTGCTAAAACAAAACACACAAAAAAAATTTAAACAACAAAAATAACAATAAAATGCTGCATTAGGTGAGGTCTCATATATGTAGGAATAAATTAATCAGGAAGGGAATTAGGGACTTTAGCTAATATTACTCAGTGTTTTCTGAGGAGGTCATGATGTTCAAAATAATTTGATATCATACAAATATCCTCATTCCAACTGTTAGATTATTTCCAAATGAATTATTTTCACTTTCACATATAGGTGAGAATTCCACTTATAATAAAGCAAATTATATGATTAGTTTCTGATTCTTCTTTTTGTGTGTGTATATTTTCAAGTTTTTATTTAAATTCTAGTGAGTTAACATTCAATGTAATATTAGTTTCAGGTGTACAACATAGTGACTCAACATTTACATACAATATCCAGTACTTATCACAAGTGCCCTCCTTAATACCCATCACCCACTCAACCAATCTCCCCCCACTTCTCCTCCAACACCCCTCAGTTTGTTCTCTATAGTTAAGAGTTTGTTGTTTGGTTTGCCTCTCTTTTTTTCCCCTATGTTCATTTGTTTTATTAAATCCCACACAGTGTACTAAAATCATATGATATTTGTCTCTCTGTGACTGACTTATTCACTTAACGTAATACTAACTCCATCCACGTCATTTCAAATGGCAAGATTTCAATCTTTTTTTTTATGGCTGAGTAATGTTCCATTGTATGAAAAAAATTTGTTTATATGTATATATAGATACATATATCTATATCTGTATATGTATCTTCTTTATCTATTCATCAGTTGATGAACATTTGGGTTCTTTCCATAATTTGGCTATTGTTGATTATGCTTCTATAAACATCAGAGTGCATGTGTCTCTTTGAATAAGTTGTTTTTTTTTTTTTGTTTTTTTTTTTTTTTTTGGTAAACTTTGTGTAAATACCTGGTAGTGAAAATGCTGGATCACAGAGTGATTTTATTATTAACTTTTTGATGAACCTCCATGCTGTTTCCATAGTAGCTACACCAGTTTGCATTCCCACCAACAGTGTAAGAATGTTCCCCTTTCTCCACATCCTTGCCAATATCTCATGTTTCCTGAGTTGTTAATTTTAGCCATTCTAATAGGTGTGAGGTGGTACCTCATTGTGGTTTTGATTTGTATTTCCTTGATGATGAGGGCTGTTTAGCATCTTTTCATGTGTCTGTTAGCCATCTGGATGTTTTCTTTGGAAAAATGTCTATTCATGTCTTCTGCCTATTTCTTCATGGGATTATTTGTCATTTGGGTATTGAGTTTGGTAAGTTTTTTATAGGTTTTGGATACTAATCATTTATCCAATGTGTCATTTGCAAATATATTCTCCCATTCCTTCAGTTGCCTTGTAATTTTGTTGTTTCCTTCACTGTGCACAAGCATTTTATCTTGATGAGGTCCCAACAGTTTGATTTTGTTTTTGTTTCCCTTGCTTCCAGAGACATGTCTAGTAAGAAGCTGCTGTGGCCGAGGTCAGAGAGGTTGTTGCCCACTTTCTCCTGTAGGACTGTGATGGTTTCCTGCCTTATATTTAGGTCTTATATCCATTTTGAAATTTTTTTATGTCTTTATTTTATTTTGAGAGACAGAGACAGAGAGTGAGTGGGGGAGAGGCAGAGAGAGAGAGAGAGAGGGAGACGCAGAATCTGAAACAGACTCCAGGCTCTGAGCTGTCAGCACAGAGCCCGACGTGGGGCTCGAACCCATGGACTGTGAGATCATGACCTGAGCCAAAGTCGGACGCTTAACTGACTGAGCCACCCAGGCGCCTCTCATTTTGAATTTATTTTTGTGTGTGGTGTAAGAAAGTAGTCCATTTTCATTCTTTATATGTTGCTGTCCAGTTTTCCCAATGCCATTTGTTGAAGAGACTGTCTTTTTTTCCATCGGATATTCTTTTCTGCTTTGAAGATTAGTTGATCATATAATTGTGGGTCCATTTCTGGGTTTTCTACTCTTTTTCATTTATCTATATGTGTTTTTGTGCCAGTACATATTGTCTTGATAATTACAGCTTTGTAATATAATTTAAAGTCTGGAATTGTGATGCTTCCAGCTTTCTTTTTCTTTTTCAGGTTGTTTTGGCTATTTGGGGTCTTTTGTGGTTCCATACAAATATAAGGATTGTTTGTTCTACCTCTGTGAAGAATGCTAGTGTTATTTTGATAGAGATTTCTTGAATGTAGATTACTTTGGGTAGTATAGACATTTTAACAATATCTTTTCCTCTAATCCAAGAGGATTTTCATTTCTTTGCGTCTAATTTCTTTCATTTAATAGTTTTAGAGTACAAATCTTCTACCACTTTGGTTAGTTTTATTCCTGGGTATCATGTTATATACAAATAGCTCTGTTTCTGATTTCGCTGATGTTGTTGATCTTATTCCTATAAGAACTACAGGTATTTATCCTGATGGCTTAACAGGAGTACTCTACCAAGCATTTAAAGAAGACTCAATATATATTCTTCTCAATTTTTTCCAAAACATAGATGAAGAAAGAAAACTTCCAAATTCATGCTATGAGTTTTTTATAGTTTTGGACACTAAACATTTATTTAATACATCATTTGCATTATCCTGATACAAAAACCAGGTAAAAGTACTAGAAAAAAGAGAACTACAGCCCAATATATCTGATGAACAGGGATGCAGAAATCCTCAACAAAATACTGGTAAACTGAATCCAAGAACACATTTAAAAAATCACCACAATCAAGTGGGATTTATTCCTGGGATATAAGGGTGGTTCAATATTAACAAATCAATTCAAGATGATATATCACATCAATAAGAGAAAGGATATAAAAACATATGATCATTCCAAGTATTTGACAAAGTACATCCATTTATAATAAAAATCCTCAAAAAAGTAGGCTTAGAGATAATATACCTCAACATAACAAAGGACTTATATGAAAAACTCACAACATCATACTCAATAGGGAAAAACTGAGAGCTTGTCCCCTAATGTCTGAACAAGACAAGTATGTCTACTCTCACCATTTTTATTAAACAGTACTGTACCTCCTAGCGATAGCAATCAGACAAGAAAAAGAAATAAAAAGCATCCAAATAAGAAAAAAGTAAAACTTTCAACATTTTCAAATGGAATGATACTATATAGAGAAAACCCTAAAGACTCCACCAGAAAAACTATTAGAACTGATATATAATTCAGGAAAGTTGTAGGATACAAAATCAATGTACAGAAATCTGTTGCATTTCTGTAAATCAATAAAGAAGCAACAGAAAAAGAAATCAAGGAATAAATTCCATTTATAATTGCACCTAAAATAATAAGAAATAAAACTAACTAAAGAGGTGAAAGAACTGTACTCTGAAAACTACAAAACACTGATGAAAAAAACTGAAGATGACACAAAGAAATGGAAAAACATTCCATATTCATGGATTGGAAGAATTAATGTTGTTGAAATGTCTATCGTACCCAAAGCAGTCTACACATTTAATGCAACAAGTACAGGAGAGGATGTGGACAAAAAGGAACTCTCACGCTCTGTTGGTGGGAATGCAAACTAGTACAAGCCACTGTGGAAGACAGTATGGAGGGTCCTCAAAAAAATTAATAATAGAACTACTATATGATCTAGTAATTCCACTACTGGGCATTTGTCCCAAAAGATACAAAAACACTAATTCAAAGAGATATATGCACCCCTATGTTTATTGCAGCAATATTTACAATAGATAAACTATTGAAGCAAGTGTCCATTGATAAACGAATGGATAAAGATGACAAATGGATAAAGAAGATGTGGTATAGTATTAATTTACCATAAAAAATGAAATCTTCACATTTGCAACAACATTGGTTGATCTAGAGTATAATGCTAAGTGAAATAAGCCATTAAGCCAGTCAGATACCATATGATTTAATCCATATGTGTAATTTAATAAACAAATGAACAACAACAAAAGAGAGACAAATCATAAAACATACTCTTGATCACAGAGAAAACAGATGGTTACCAGAGGGGAGAGGTGTGAAGAACTGGGTGAAATAGGTGAAGGGGATTAGCAATACACTTATGATGAGCACTGAGTAATATACAGAACTACTAAATCACTATCTTGTAAACCTGAAACTAATATAACACTGTATATTAACTACATTGGAGTTTAGGGGGAAAAAAGAACTATGAGTATTTCTCTGTGTGTATATGTCTGTGTGTGTGTGTGTGTGTGTGTGTGTGTGTGTAGTCACAGAAACCCTATGATATTCTGACCATATCTTGATTTGTGAATTTAAAACCCTAAACTCTGTCTTCTGTCAGGCTTTCAGGCTTTCCTTTAATTCTTGTCTTTATTATCCCCACCTTAATGATCTTTTAACTATCCATCAGGTCTACCAAAACTTGCCCTCAATAGGTGCTTCATGCAGGATAACTCTAGAGGATAATTTAAGTAACTATTTTGCTCCTATATGCAATGTATTAATACTATTCCTTTTCCAGGGGTGAGGGAATACTTCCTGCTTTCATACCCACCTAAACCAGATTCCAATCCTTAAAGACTGGCACTCACTTATAGTATAATGTTATCAGTCAAATACCGTATAAGCAAAAGAACCAAATCATATATTTTAATCTAGAGGAAATACAGAGAATTAAGTATGTACAAAAGTATTGGAAAGATTAGAGGAAGAGTGAGCCTTAGTCTCAAACTCCAGGAATGTCTACCAGAACTAACTCACCAGGAAAGCTACCTTGACCACAAGAACTTAAATTCAAACTAAATAAACTCCATTCCCATATCCAGAATAAAAAGCCATTGCTACTAATGTATATCTTTTCATGCCCAGAAAGCTGGAAAATAGACACTAAAATGCAGTTTCAGAGAAAAATTAAAATACCCCAAGAAAGTAAGTAGATGGCTTTTTCCCCCATTTACCTCCACCTTTTAAATTCCATACAAATATATTTAATAGGTAGAAACTCTTTTACTCTTTGCAAAAGAATGGAATGATGGCTGAGTTACCCAATCTAGAGTGTCCACTATTCTTCACAAGAAAAATCAAAGCATCCAATCAGCATCCAAGTATCTATGTTACAGAATGATAATTGGAAATGTACCTATATGTGCAGGTGTATGTTTGAAATGTATGTTATAATGTAGGTTCATAAAGTTATTTTGCATATATACAAATAACTGGGGCATGAATGTGAAGGTATTGTCATAGCAATCCTCTGAAGTATGTCAATAATTTTATCTCTATGTCACTAAAGAGAAGACAGATGAATGAGTATTGTTAGTTTACCTCCCAGCACGTTGTATAAGTTATTATTAGGCTTTAATATTGTTCTTAGGTGGTATTCATCTTCTACCATGTTATAGGAAGGGCAATGGAAGTGCAGTTGTTAAACTGAAATAATTGCAGAGATGGTCACAAATAAGCCATACTTTGTAAATATTTATGATATCTAATATTCTTCCACATTTGTTAGACACAATTTGTATTTATTTACTTACCTGGGTGTGGGGAACAAGTTTAGGAATTCCCTGGGCTTGCACCAATGGGTTAACAAGGCATAAAGAATTTCAAAGCCATAGGATGCTCACACCCAAATTTGGGTGAACAGGATTAAATAAATAAGTATAGAGAAGGTGGGGCAGAAGTCCCAGTATAGAGAGGGTGGGGCAAAGGCCCCAATATAGAACTTAGGTATATGAAATAAACAAGATTAGGTATTCAGGGCAAAAGCACCCCCCAATTTAGTACTATAGCTGAAAGCTGCTTTCACAGGAAGGAAGGACCAAATTAGGTAAGCAGGTAAATAGGGCTAGAGGCTGCTGTGCTGTGCTGCAGGTGAAGCTGCCCAGAGCAGAGATGATTAACAAAATAAAAGGTGCCTTGTTAACCCTGAGGTTACTTGTCCTATCTGTCTGATCCCCTAGGCTACCTAAGATAAACAGTCACATTGCCTTCTATCTGCCTTTAACCACCATCTGCCCATCTACCCGTGTACCCCGCACCAGGATTTTGTTTTATCCTGGAAGCCATTTCTGAACTCACTAAGTTGAGGGTGGGGGGGACTCCTTGTGAGGTAAGATGGGTTTGCAAGGCCTCCCACATCAGATGGTGACAGATGTCTACCCCCCACTCAATTATTTTGGCTTGAGCACCGACCCCCAAGGTGCTTTGCTGGATGGTATCAGGAGTGACTTGTCCCCTTATCCTAAAAATATGCTAATTGTACCTTGTGAAGGAACTTATTATAGGAATTTCTTTTGTGATTATAGGAGCAAATATTACATTTCCTGAGAAACCTGTTTTTCTTCCCCTCAAGAAAACAGGCTATTGACCCCTGCTCACAAAGAACTAACTTTTGCCTTTGCTATGCTAAAAACATTGCCTTGTATTTGAATGCTAAAGATATCTTCCTTCTCCATATGATAAGCATCTAAGTCACCTACATCAATCACTATTGATAAAGATTATGCATGAGTCTTCCACCAATCTATGTTCTGGGAAATTTTTACATACCAAAGAATTTGTCATCAGAAATCATTGTCTAAGGCAATTGCCATTTCTCTTTTGTATCCCATATATTTTTTCCATAAATAAAGCTGACTCTCCAGTCAGTGCTGAGATGCCTGCCTGGTGATCAGAAAGAAACTCGAGGCTCTCTCACTCCCTTTTGCTGACACCGTCCATCCTTCAGGGAGCCCTGGACCTGCTGGACTCCAGCAATTTTATATTGACCCAAACCCCAAACACCGTGCATCTTCAAAACCCCCTTTCCGTCATGCCCATGAGTTTATGTTCACAGATTCATTGTCTCTTTGTGCAAGTCCATCACATTTGTAATCCTTCTGATCTTAATAAGTATGGGGTAAGAGCCCTTATTTGGGGTTCCTGTCTTTTCCCAGACATTAGCCATCTCTTGTTTTTAATCCTGTGTCGGCTCTTTTGCTGGTCAAGAGGGAAATTTAGCCTCAGAGTCTATAACACATGGGTACAATATCAGATTCGTAATGTCTCTATTTTAATGAGAGAAGAGCTGGACTTTTACACTTATACACTAGTAAATTATTTCCTATGTAGTGGAATTTATATGGCTGCTATCGACCTCTAGACATGCACACACATACACACACACACACACACACACGCATGCACCCACACCACCCCTAACTACTAACTTACAATCCCTGAGTTCTGGACATTATAAGACTCTTCTTAGCCAGGATGATAACAGATTAGTTTACTGATTTTTTCCCTACAAATCATATTGCTGTTTAAGAGATTTAAAGATCTCAAAGAACAAAGATTAACTATGGGTAAAATTGGGGATATAAAACGGTCAGAATTCTGGTCTTGTGTCTGTATGACAAAGGTACTTTAGTAATGACCTTTCTCCACCATACTAGGGTGTGATGGCTGAGTTTTATTCCTCCAATACTCATATTGAAGTCCTAACCTCCAGTATCTCAGAATGTGTCTATATTTGGTGACAGTCTTTAAAGTTGTAGTTAAGGTATAATGAGGTCATTATTGTGGGTCCTAATCTCATATGACTCATGTCCTTATAAGAGAAAAATAAGATACAGATACACAGAAAGGACACTATGTGAAAACATAGAGAGAAGATGCATATCTATAAGCCGAGGAGAAAGACCTCAGAAGAAACGCGTGGTCACCTTGTGTTTGTTGTGGCAGCTCTACAAGTTAGAGACTTATACAAGAGGATGTCAAGTACTTTGGGGATGGGAAAAGTTAGAATGTTGAGCAAATTTTTCCTTAAATAATTAGTTAAAAGGGGCTGCAAGAATAAGAAACTTTGCATTTAGCAAAATTAAGGCCAAGTGTACTTACGCTAAAACTATTTGCTTAGGTGCCATATTTAATGTACAATACAGCTTATATTTCCTGAGTTAATTCAACAAGTTAAATCACATCTAAAAGAATTCCAATACTATTTCCATTGCTGTTCCTCCTAAGAAGGCCTAGATTTAGAAACACACACATGCACACACACACACACACACACACACACACTCACCAGTCCATACAAGCACAGACAGATGGTTTCACCTAAAAGCTGAAAAAATTAAGCTTCAACGATATCATACACTAATGATCTTTTCAAGGCCCTGTACCTATGTGTTTATGTTTATAGTTTTATGTGACTTTCATGAATTTAAACTAACTCTCATCCCCAAAGTAGCATGCCCCTCTGTGTGTTTGCATTTGTGTTTTATCTCAATTAGAATGACAAAGATGACTAGTGTTTACCTACTCCTTCACTTAGCTTCTCAGTGTTGACTTGATAGCAAAGGCCATTGTTTTCTCAAGGCCTATCAGAGTACCTGACATATAACAACATTCTATAATTATTTGTTAATGAAAGGGAGAGGGGAAAAGAAGATAGCACAATCTAAACAGGGAAAAATAATTCTTGGAATTATGAAGGTGCTATATATTCTTAAATCAAAAAAGAAAGAAAGAAAGAGAAAGAGAAAGAAGAGTTACAAGATGTAATAGCACAAAGTAAAGTTATAAGTACTATTTAATACTACGTACTATTTGGACAAGAGGACCTCATTATGATGGAGAATATATAGTCTCACTTATGACACTGAGATTTTAAATGGCTTACTTCTAATAATTAGAAAAAATATACTGAATCTGTTTTGTTCCATTATTATTATTATTCCATAATTAAATATTAGGCATATTTCAACAAAATACACATTAAAATCAGTATTTATATCCTTCCAATATGATAGAATATTCCTTCAGGCAAGAGCTAAAGATACCTACTAGCTTCACTGATACCTGCTTCTGTGTGCACTCTATTTGATTTTGTCATCATTTGAGAACGCATCAAAGAGACATAGATCTAAATTCAGGAGATCATTAATGGAAACCCTAACCTGGCGTAACATGCTACAATCATAAAACTTGTGTGCAAATTATAGCTACATCCCTTATGATTTGACTAATAAGTCAGATGAGGAGACAACAATAGAGTTCAGCCTTGATAGAGCTCATATTTCCTGAAGCATAATAAAGAGCAGACATGGAAATAGCATATCAGCTGCCAAGAAGGACTGGAAAAAAAAATTGGCATGTAAGAGCTTTATATTGTAAGAATATCTGCTTTCATACCCTGGTCTCTCTTAATAAGTAAATAAGTAACTGAATAAATAAATCCCAAAACTTGATTTCTGGGATCCTAAAAAGGACAGCATTTTGGGGGATTTTTTTAATGTAATCTTAATTTATGAGCATCTGAAAACAAGGATCAGAATGGAGAATGTTCAGTTATCAACAGAGCTATTAGATTATGCTGGCTTTGTTTGTTTATTTTTATTCCTACTGCTCTCCATATGTAGGGATGATAAGAGAGAAGGAGATGGTCATCAGCCCATTCACTTATTTTACTTATTATTTCTCTGATCCAGAAGTCATGATATAAAATGCTAGGTTTACTTGTGCATTTTATCTTCTAAGCCTATAGTTTAACCTTCAAAAGAGGCTGAATTATATGATTCCTAATTATATTAATTGTATTGATTTTTCAGCAGGGATTTTCCCACCAAAAGGGAACTTCATAGAAAAAAGTATGGGTAGCAGGCAATGCAGTTATCAAACTAACTTCTATCCCAGCACATAAAGCTGGATTTGGCTGAGTGCACATATGGAAGGAATTACACACTCACACATAAATACACAAATTTTACTACTGTATTTTTTCTACTTCCTTTTCCTTTTCACAATTAAATTTTTTATGACATAAACTGATGAACACTTTGAAGAATCATCAAAGTCTCTGCCAGACTTCCAAAGTTTAAAGTGTGAGATGTAGAATAAGGGGCAGGAGCTTTGAGGAAGAGAGACAGGGGAAGACTGTTCCACTTGCCTTAATCCTACACTGAAGACAGGGCTATTACAGGAGCAGGCAAAAAGGATTACCAAAAATTCAGAAGTTGAAGTTATACCCAAAGTGTTAGTGTAAATGAAAGCAATCGATATGAGACAATATTTGAGGATATTAGTCTATATGAACTTGTGTATCTCTAGATTCTGGGCAGGAAAACACTGAGGGCAGGAATGTGTCAAAATACATGAGAAGGATTAGAGGTCAATAAATTAAATTAGTAAGGACTTTTAGACATGGACTTCACTTTCTTTTTAAGCCATATTACCAAGAAGACAATATAAATACCAAACATAAATGTGTAGATTATAAATTCACTCCCTTGATAAATGGAAATGCTTCCCTCTTTAATCTTAAACTTTATTTACCTATATTAAGAGGAATGAAGTATTCTGAATTAAGCAGTTCCAAGTAAGCTCTCATAATATACAGAACAACTTACAGATTTTCCAAATAACTGCAGTTAGAGAATTTTTCAAAACAATCAAATATAAAAGAAACTATGTATTTGATAAGTCATATTTTGAAAAATATTTTAAAAGATATTTTTTCACTATGAGTAAGATATCATTATATATATTCATTAAAATTCTATTAAAATTATTTCATATTAATTTATTAAAATTTAATTTTAAAATTAAATTGAAATTTGATGACAATTTAAATAACATTTTTGAAATGAGTTAAACCGTTTATTTTATATTCTAGAGGAATTAAATCAGACAATATGAATGAATGCTTATGACACTAAATCTATTAATAATACATTTAGGGATTTAAGAGTCAAGGACACTGCCATATAGTGTATATTTCAAATGAAGTATGTCACTTCACCTAACTTATTTGTCTATGTCAGTTATTTGAATGCTAGTGTTGACAGAGTATTATTTTTCCTTCTTATTTTCTTATTAAGCTAGAGGAACTATCACAACAAAGCAAAATGAAGACAATAATTCCAACTTGCATTCTTGCATGCATGGTTCTCTCACATTTACTATTCCATTTTACCTTACTGCTAAATCTCATCTTGATTTGATTCTTCTACCCATCCTGTAATAGAGAGCAAGTAATAGCTACCTCAGCTTAGAGATTTTATGGTCATCCTGATTAAAACAAACAAACAGCAGCACCTGGGTGGCTCAGTCGGTTAAGCATCTGACTTCGGCTCAGGTCATGACCTCACGGTTCGTAGGTTCGAGCCCTGTGTCGGGCTCTGTGCTGACAGCTCAGAGCCTGGAGCCTGTCTTCAGATTCTGTGTCTCCCTCTCTCTCTGACTCTCCCCTGCTCACACTGTCTCTCTCTCTCTCAAAAATAAATTAAGAAAAATTAAAAAATGAACAAAAATTATATCTTTTATCTGAATAATGTCCCTAACGTGGAGTAATTCTTAAAACATTTAGAAGAATATAGGGTTGACTAGTGCCTCTATCCCTGATGTGGGGGAAAAAAAAAATATATATATATATATATATATATATACACATACATACATATACACACACACACACACACATATCTATATATACACACGCATATACATATGTATATAGGTATACATACCTGAAACCTATGAATTTGCCCTTACTTGAAAGAGGCTTTGCAGATGGAAGTAAGTTAAGGATCCTGAAATGGGTTCATACTGGACATAGGGTAGGCTCCAAATCTAGTAACAAGTGTTTTTCTAAAATCTTGTAAGAGTAAAGCAGAGGGAGGTTTGGGAGACAAAGATCTAAAGAAATAAATCATTGAAGATGTAGGCACAGAGATTAGAGTTATGTAGCCCCAAACCAAGGAATGTTTGGAGCCACCGGAAATTGGAAGAATCAAGGAAGGATTTTCCTCTACATCCTTCAAAGGGAGTGCAGCCTTCAAAGGGAGTGCTGACAGCTCAGAGCCTGGAACCTATTTCGGATTCTGTGTCTCTCTCTCTCTCTCTGACCCTCCCCTGCTCACGCTGTCTCTCTCTGTCTCTCAAAAATAAATAAAAAACATAAAAATATGTTAGATTTCTGTTGTTTTTAAGCCACCTAGTGTGTGGTAATTTGTTACAGCAGCTTTAGCAAAAGAAGATGAAGTATATTACTTAACATGGAAATTTGCAAGTAAGTCATCATATATCATTATTTTTCCCAAAGATATTTCTCTCAATATTTGTACTAATAATGCCTTCTACTTGTCTAGGCTAAAATCTATAAAATTCAAAATTTTGGTTAGAAAAATTGGCCATATTACACAAAAAAGTACTTAATTTCTATTACAAATAATGTATCATGTGTACTCTTACATTATGAAATGCATGTGAAACTGGATATTTGAAACCTAACTGCAAATGAGCATTAGACAATTTCAACCCATGTGTGTAATTACCTGCCTTTGTGGTTCTGAGAAAGCAACTCAGACTTAAAGCATGTCAACTTTTAGCTATTCCTCCCATAAAATTTCTGTTCTAGCAGATAGGATAGGACTTTCTGAATAAAATTTGACATACCATATTAGCATCTCTCATCAATTGTCTTCATGTGGTCAAATTCAATAAAGGCAATTATAGCCTGAGCAATGATAATCATTTCCTATCCTAATAAAATAGAGTAAGTGAACATTACAACTCAACAATAACTTATAGCATTGGGCATCATCTGTGAGTTCAGGTGCAGAGGACACTTCTAACTCAGGATGATTGAGTGTTATGGTTGAGCCAAGGAATACCAGTTATAGAGCCAAATTAAGGCAGCAACTTGAATGTTCTGAAAATGGAATCTTCCTTATATTCAGTGCAAGTGTTAATGATTTCACAGAACTCTACAGGGCGGTATTTCAGTAACAAGCACATACTGTATTATATTTCATACAGGTTAGGGTAGCTTGATCATGATTTAAAACGTGATTGTTTTAAACTTAGTAGATTCTTCCACAGGCTTTACTGGAGTGTAGGGGTTTACTGGTGTCCTCTGAATCAATTTTATCAGTCTGTAAATTGGTAAGAACCATCTCCTAGGGGCACAGAGTTGTGCACATAGCATTGTTTCTATTTTACAGAAATAATGTAGACCTGTACATGCTATAGCCTTGTAGAATTGAAATATGATGAGGTCAGTTAACTTGTATTCATTATTCATGCATTACATGTGTCTAGAGAAGTTCTAAGCTTCTAAGGTAATTTTAAATTGCATTTTTACACAGTTGTCTATGCTGTACTGGTTTCTATTTTTTTTAAAAACTAATGTTTTTTATCCTTCATAGTGTACTTCTGTGTCCTAGAATAGTTTTGCCTGTGTATTATCTCTTTTGATCATTACAACAACTCTGTGAAAGAATATTTTAGAGCAAATATTATAATCTACATTTTTTAAATTTGTAAATGAAGACCGGAAGTTTATGAATTTCCCAGCTATATGACAAGACCAAAGTGAAGGCATCTTCTCTATGATGCTGTCTTAAATCCCACTTCCCTCATTAGAACAGTCTGATGGGATTATAAGATATCCCTGGAGTTTAAACCAAAAATTGATATGATGCCTATAATTACCTGGAAGAATTTTTTTGGTTGCCTATACCTGCAATAACCTGAACACAGATTTTTTATATATTTGAAGTTTAGATATTTATATTTAGATGCTAAAATATAACTTAGGAAATATGAGCACTCCTACCATATCAGAATGTAGAAGCATAAACATTTTTAAAAAGAGAAAGAAAACATATTTCAGGCATACACTATGTTGGTCAGAATAAGTTAGTGTAGTTAAAAAACCAACGCCCAATCTTAGTGGCTCAAAACCACAAAGTTTATTTCTCATTCACCAAAGAATAATAAACTCTAATGTAGGAGCAGAGATGGGTCAGTTGGCATTATTCACTGTGGTCATTTAGGTATCCAGACTGATAGAGTCTCTACCTCAACACATGCTTCCATGCATATCATGGCACAGAAAGAGTATAGCTAAAGGAGCTCTCTTCTGGAGGAGAGAAATGGAATCCTTTGGCATGGACATCATATGTATCATTTATACCCATAATTCATTCACCAGAACTAGTTGTACCTAACTTCAAAGGGATGGGGAAAGTACAATACTCAGGTGTGACTGGATGGAGAGGGAAGCCAGATATCAGTGAACAGTTGAAATGTATGCCACAGATGTAAAGATAGACTCTTTTTTAAACAACGGTTAGGGATCTTTTGGAATATAATGTGATTCAAAGATATTATTTGTAGGTTACGAGAAGTGAAAAAGGCTTTGCATTTGTTGGGACTAGCATCATCAATCCAGAAATTTCTTCTTACTCTCCATGAATTCTCCCTGAATATTTCCAGTGATAAGATGTTATTTGACCTAGTAGTTGTTCTACTGGATATTTTACTGAACTCCATAACTGAAGCTTATTTATGTTGCCCCAGGCCTAAATCTATGAAACTCAGGCTCTCACTTATCAACTCTTGTTCTGTCTTCTAAGCACCATATAACATTACAAATGGATTTGACAAAGAAATCACAACACTAGCTGAAGTAGTATTTAAAGAACTGCAGACTGTAGAGCTAATCCTTGACAACCAGATGAAACATCTCCTGCAAAATTACAACTGCATTTTAGGACATATCTTATTTTTGTACCTTATCAGGTTGTCTTCAACCTTCACATTATCAAAATCACAGAGGAACTCTTAATTTGGAAATATTACATCTTTTCACCCTTAAAAATGCAATCCTGAGAGCACAGTCTGATACCACATTACAACCAGTAGGATGGTTATCATAAAAGCAATAAATAAATAAATAAATAAATAATGTGCCAGTGAGATTCTAGAGAAACCGGAACCCTTGCACATTGCTAATGGGAGTGTAAAATGGTTCAGCCTCTGTGGAAAACAGTATGGTGACTCCTCAGAAAATAAAACACAGAATTACCATATGATCCAGAGATTCTACTTTTATACCTAAAATAATTGAAAGCAAGGATTTTTACAGATAATTGCACATCCATGTTCATAGGAGCATTATTGACAATAGCCAAAAGGTGGAAACAATCCAAATGTTCATCAAGAGATATATAGAAAATAAAATATAGTGTGTGTGCATGTGTGTATATATATATATGATATGTATATATTATATATGTATATATGCCATGTATGTATATATGTATACATATGTACACACACAATGTAATATTATTCAGTCTTAGAAAACTTTTACACATGCTACAACATGAATGAATATTGAAGACACTATGCTAAGTAAAATAAGCTTCAATGTGAATATACTTAATGCCACTAAACTATATATTTAAAAATGTTTAAAATAAAAATATATATGTATATTTTACAACAATAAAAAAGAAAAAATGCAAGTCTATTTTATACTGTAAGATTTTTTGAAGGCTTTAACAAAGTAATTTCCCAAGAGACTTAATCAGATGTTTTTGATTCACACATGCAAAATATACATGCAATTTAAGAGAGGTCTAAAGAAACTGTCAGCATAGAAATGAAGATCTGATAAAATAAATGTTTTCTAATTCAAAGGATACTTGACCATGACTTAGAATGTGAATGGATCATCTATTGCTGTAGTATTCATATTATGCAAATAACTGTTTATTTAGGATCTACTCAAATTATGCATGCTTTTCTAAATTACTAGATTTACTAAATTACTAGATTTTCTAAATTACTTAGATTCTTTATTTAGAATCTTGTCAGTTCGACTCAATTTGAACTTAATTCCAAGTGAAAATATTGCCCACAGTACTAATACTTTACCAAATAACTGAGCTCCAATCATCAACACTCTCAGCATTTCCTCTCTTGACTGAAATGAGCTGCTGTTATCTATCTTTTCCCCCCAAACAGTGTACTGCACTGGCATTTTATTGCTTCAAGAGGTAGGAATCCAAGAAATGAAGCAACCTGCAATCACATGTCCATACAGAGTATTGATATTTCATGCGACCCTAATTTGTCCTCATCTCTGGCTTTTACTGTCAAAGTCAAGTTGCCTGGTACTCTTGGATGCATGCCTGATACAAGTTTGATTATTGCCATCAGGAGAGCAAATCTCTCCATTCCAAAAACATCTGAGTAAGAAAGAGCTACAAAATGAAGTGATGCTGCAATAAAAGAAAAGCTTAAATCCTCGAAAAGAAATGTTTGTATAAAATGGTAGTTTGGAGAGTAGGGAGAAAGGAAAATGCAGAGTGCAGACACAAAGGCTGAGCCAGAATGAAGGTGTACAGAATGAAGAGCAGTTAGCAGACACAAAGGCTGAGCCAGAATGAAGGTGTACAGAATGAAGAGCAGTTGGCCTCTTGCATTCCTGATAAAGGATTAAGTTTAGGAGAGAAAGAATGCAGACTCTGCATGGAAATTATTAGAGAATGTTTGGAATTAAGGGTTGTTTCATAGGGTTCTCACAAAAGATTTTCCTTCATCAGTTATGCTTATTCCCCTTTTGATCTTTTACCTTTTCACTTTATGTCCACCCTTTTATTCATCTTTCCTTCCTTTCTTCGTTGTTCCTTTTTATCCTCTATTCCTTTATTCTTTTCAAAATCTCCCTTTTAAATTACTTGCTTTCATTCGTCATTATGCATTATTTTCCACTTGTCCTAACTTTGCAGTAATTCTACCCTCTACCTACCACCAACCCAACTCGATGATCCACTGATTATATTGTTTTTTTTTTCCTTTCCCTTGTCTATTATATCATTCAGTCCCTGGCATTCTACAGTAGCTCTTCATAAGCATGGACATCTTAATAACACTTTGATTTGAACTTAACCTTAATTCCCATATCATCTGCTTTCATAGGTATGGTTTTCAGTCTCACATGAGACATAAATAGTACATAAACCTGATGGTTCTTTTTTCTTTATGTGCAATTATACAATGGGGGTTTCATTTTAAATGAATTCAGTCTGTATTAGTTTTCTATCATTACTCTAACAAATTACCAGAAAGTTAACAACTTAAAACAACACAAATTTATTATTTTACAGTTCTTTGGCTCAGAAGTCTAGCACTGACCAGACTAAAATCTAGGTTATCAGTAGGCCATATTCCTTCTGGAGTCTCCAGTGGAGAATCTATTTCCTGGCTCATCCAAGTTGCTGACAGAATTCAATTCCTTGCAGTTGTAGAAATGAGATTCCTATTTTCTTGCTGTATCTTTAATGGTTACCACATTCCTTTGCACATGGTTTCCTTCCTTCACTTTGAAAGCCAGAAAGGGTGGTGTGAATCCCTCTCACTGTCCAAAACTCTTCTGCCTCTTCTTTTCATTGTTGCTTCTCTCTGACCTAATCTCTTACTTCCCTCTTCTATTTTTAAGAACTCAAGTGATAAGACTGGGCCAAACTTTATAATCCATGATAGTTTGATAGTTTCCCTTCAAGTATCTCAGGTATCTCTGCTCTACTGATTTTCATTATAAATTTTATTCAATAAAGTATATCATACCTAAAGACTTGTAAGAACTGTCAGGCTCTGGAAAGTCATGATTCTATCAGTTAGGACCCAGAAGGAAGAAAAGGGATTTATTTTAAAGAAACACTGTTGAAGAAACCAAGATGTGAAGCATTAAAGTTGAGCAACAATGGGAATGCATTATAACCCCAGGCCTTAAGAAGAAGGGGAGAATAATAATTTTACTGGAGCCTTAGGTAAGCTGGAGACATGGAAGTGGGGCTGTTATTGTAGTCAAACATAATGACTTTCAGAATCATGGCAGAAACACATTTCAGAATTATAAACAACAATTTTTCAGAATTATGGCAACAACATGTTCAGGGGATGGGGAAAAAAGTATCTCCACATTTCTCTCTAGCACTCTGATATTGTCAGCTTATATGGCAATAGAGCCCATGTGGGTTAGAAGCTCTTCTACCCAAGGAATGGTAGAGTGTAGTAAAGGATGGAGACTGGATGTGCATGAGGGTGGTGGACTCAAGGAAACAAACAAGACTAGTTAGCCTTGTAAAACAGGATGGCAATTTTTTTTTCTATGAATGGTGTTATAGTACATACTTAGGTCTTAGTGGACATAGAGTCTCCATTACAACCACTCAACTACGTCTCATAAGGAAACAACAGCTCTAGATGATACATAAGTAAATAGGTGTGGCTGAGTTCAAAACAATTTCATTTACAAAAACAAAAGCCTGGGCAGTTTTGGCCCTTGAGCCATAGTTTGCTGGACCCTGATTTAGAACCTAGGCATTGGAGTCAGGTGGAAATGTTAAATCCTGGCTCCACATTCATAGCACAGACTGCTTGTTAACACCAAATATCTATTCTCTCCTGCTGTTAGCTACAGATGACATTTTCTAACCTTCCTCATATTGATGATATCTCTGTTGTTAAGTTCTAGCCAGTGGAGTAGATAGAACCAAGATCCACAACTGCCACATGGTTTTCTTAAAGGAAATGAGTGTGCCCTCTGCCTCCCTGCTAGTTTAATTTTGGACTCAATGGATATGATGGTGATTCATCTTTGACCATGCAGAGAAAAACAATGTCCTAGAGGATAGTGAAACAACAAAATGTAAGTAGACTGAGTTGCTAACATCTTGGAGCCAGCCTACTAGCCTGTGGTTAGTTATTCTGATTTTAAAGAAGTTACATAAATGTATTTCCTATTTAAGCTACAATTCTTTCCAAATCTTGATTTACCAGTTAAAGTTTTATCACTTGGGTGGTCTCTAAGACTTATTTTCCTATAAGAGTATTGCCACCACTAGCATTGTTGTGGAGCCTTAGTAGCCTTGTCAAGTCACTGAGAACATATCAGGCATTCAGTGAAATATTCAAGAAAAATCATATTAAGAGTCCCATTACTATATTTGCATTGTGAGAAATGCAAAATTAAATATTGGAGACAATATAATATAATTTGGAATATGATTCTATTATTACTCATTCTTATGCCCTCAGAAGAGTGCCTTATAAGTTATCTAGAAATCAAACAGGACGGCATATAATTATAAATTAAAATTGAATTGTGTATTTTACCAAATATCCTTGATTTTCTTCATGATGGGGTTCTGGAAAGCATGTTATAAGATTATCACAAAGCAAATCACACTCTAACAAAGAAACAACTGAGTGTTTAATCACTGCCAAGGACTGAGAATAAAGTAAGTCATAAATGCAATCAGCACATTTATTTCTTAAGATATAGTCCAAGACCTGTAAAGGAATAAAACAACTTCTACAAATCAAAGCCTTGATAGGCATCAGGAATCTAATCCCAACCTCACAAGTGAGAAAAAAATCTAGAGAGTTTGATGAGCCTTATAAAAACTCCAACTGGGTATCATCTTCCTCTAAGAGTAAGAGAAATTCTAAAAGAGCAAATATGATCTTGTAAAGGAAGATCCAGGCAGAGGAGTAACAGAGGCACTAGGCCACAGGTTGTTGGGAAAATTTTCTCTTCCTCAGTTCTGGAAAGTATTTTGAAGCTAGCCACTCCTTTATATTTCCAAATCATTTCTAGACGAATCTTCCCTAAATCTACTGATCTATATTGGTATTAGTATTAGAATAGCTTATTTATACATTAGAACAGAATATTTAAATAAATAAATTCTTCAATTGTTCCTTATAGCATATAAGGTTAAATTTCTTTGTATTCTCCCCAAGTGTACTGTGAACCACCCAAGATTCATCTCATTACATCCCCTTTCTTTACCACAACCCCTAGCCCAATCTGGTTATGCAAATGTATGCAGTTCTCTGCAGGTTTTCCTTGTTTTTCATGCCACCAAGTCTTCAGTAACACATATACCTTTTGCTAAAATGTTTTGGCCTCCTGTTTGGCCTCTCATTACTCCCCTGGTTCATTTTTATCTGTTTTTCAGGATTGAGTTCAGTATCTTCGTGGGGTCCTCCATTTTTAACTAGTAGGTTGGGTGCCCCTTCCATACTCTACTACATACTCTACAGTATACCACCACATTTTATCAAAGTTTTTATTTGTCCCTATTACTATCCTTTATCTGGGTGTTCTCAGATAAATAGCAGATGCTCAACCAACATTCAAAGCTCTAGCTATAATTAGAGATTAGAACCTAGTATTTTCCCACCTTAATCTACTTTTCACCCAGCCACATTGTCTTGAGTCCTGTAAAATAAATACAAATGCCTTCTCAATAGAATCAAAATGATATGAATAAAGAATGCAGTTTTATATAATCATATTTCATGTCTTAAACATTTTAATGCTAGCTATAACCAACAATAACTTCACTTGCCTTAGACTTCAGCAGAAATTGGGATAATTGCCCCATAGGTTGGTGAGGGAAATTTGCTATATACAAATTTTTAAAAAGTAACTAATAATCTAGGGCAATAGTTAGTGTTAAACATGCAGAATAAACCAGTATGTTCTATAATATACAAGGAGGGGGAAAAAGCTTCAGCTGTGATGAGTGGAAAAGGGCCTAATCAAGAAAAAAAACATTGGTTTAACTGAAAGCCATATACACTTCCGAAAGCTCACAAGGAGGTAGATCATTTTCAAGAATTTCATAGTTACAAAAAATGAAGAGAAAAATGATGAAAAGTAAGAAGTCACAAAATCTATATTTGCAATATACTCGCTCTGAGAGATGTTTAACCTAACATGGTAAATAATATTGTACTATATTTTTATTCAGTTAACTAATATTCATTTACTAAGATTTCTCTCTGGGGACTGGGTCAAATCTGGCATTGCAACATGTTTGTCAATGTGGCGAATGCAGAAATCAGATGGTAAATGATCTCAGCATGAGTCTGGCATACCCCTTTATCTCCAACTATTTCCGATTTCTATAAATACAAATAATCTCTTTGACTCATATTTTTCATTTGCAATAAAATATAAGCATATATATTTTAAATTTCAGAGATGGTGGGTTGTGCCTGTATTCCACCCAAGAGAAATTCCAGGAGACATTTATTCTGAATACTGACTTTAGGATGCATCCAAGCTGGTGACATTGAGTATCAAATTAAGTAGTACAAAGGCAAAGCAATTCATTTGAAATCATTATGGGGATGAGATAGAGGATTCATTAAACTACATTTAATCCATATTTAGTGAGCACTTAATATATGTCAGCACTATGCCTGACACAGAGACAAAGAGACCCAGTGATGCAAGTCCCTGCTTCAACGAGCTCACAGTACAGTTGGTTAAAACATAATGTTACAGCATTGAACAGGCATGGGTTAAAGCTTCAGACTATATTTTGGTTGCACTACATGCTTTAGCTAACCCACTAGAACTCTTTTAGGAAAAAAATACCATCGATCACAAGGTAGCATCTAAGTTAGAGTGCAGTTGGTTCAGTTTATGGAGGTATTTTCAATACAATGGCAGAAGAAATATATTCATATCTGAATGACTCTGACTCCTTATTAAGTCTGGAACATTATAATGCAAAAATCAATCACAGTTTTTTCTAGGCCTGTTTAAAAAGTCAATTCTGCCACTGAGGTGATCTAATATGTTAAAACAAATATTGGGGCTGCTTTGACTCAATAGGTGATCTGGAGCAGTATATTTTCTGTGAATTTCAGTTTCTTCACCTGCAGAATGGTAAGGGTTTGCAATATTAACTCTTACCTTTCTTCTATTCAAAAATTTCATGAACCTTGAGATTGTCCGTATTATTCTATATCTCAATGTTCTCCTCTGTTTAAGAATTCTTAGAGAGGGGCGCCTGGGTGGCTCAGTCGGTTAAGCATCCGTCTGGCTTTGGCTCAGGTCATGATCTCACAGTTCGTGGGTTCGAACCCTGCGTTAGTCTCTGTGCTGACAGCTAGCTCAGAGCCTGGAGTCTGCTTCAGATTCTGTGTGTCCCTCTCTCTCTGACCCTCCCCTGCTCGCGCTGGCTCTCCCTGTCTCTCAAAAATAAATAAAAAAACATTAAAAAAATTAAGAAAAAAGAATTCTTAAAGAATTTTCAGCATTGTTAACCCAACAGTAGTCCTTTTATTGGTAGTCCTTTTATGCCTACAGAAGTTGGTATGTGTTGGATTTGAGAATACAACTGAGGCATTCTAAGACTGGTCTCTTCACATCTCCCGCTGAGTAATTTGAGAAAACAGAGGATCCTTTAAAAGGGTAAATAAAATACAGAAAAAAAAAATACGTTTTTTTAAGTAAGTGATTGAGTGTCTTGACTTCTCAATAATACAAGAAGCAACTTGAGGCCAGGAATCATGGTTCTTACTTCCTTTTATTCTCCATAATGATGAGCATACTAATGGAAGTAACGAAATCTTAGTGCAGTATGAGCTATTTCATAAGGTTAAGAGTTATTAAAGATAACCCTGATAAAGAAGATTCCTGAACTCTTAATGAAATAATTTTTTTAAATAAACACCTACTGCCTATCTCTAATGTGCCAGAAGATTATCACTATGTTACCCTTTGTCTTCACTCAACAGTTGGAAATACTCACTACAGCTGTTAACGCATTTCAACCTTGATTTTTAAAGAATGGACCTAAGTAGGAAATCTAAGTCAAATCTTGCATTAGCTATTATTATTTTATTTGTGTAACCTGGTTGGTAGAATTTACCTGGAACAGATGTAATCTTAACTTTGAAATATTTTCAATCTCATATTAACCAGAAAATTTGTTTGTTAATTCAGCTCAACAAGCTATGTTCACTGTTATCAACTTGTATTTCTGATCATGATATCCAGAGAGTAAAACCCCACCGTGCAATTACCTTTGGGGTGCCAGAAGCTGAGTTTTGAGGTGGAAGCTGCATCCAGGGCCTCTAGGTTGGTGATTCAACTCAGCAACAGGAGAAACCTAGTGTGAGGTATGTGTCATTGTCTTCTTCCCATGTATGCCCTATTGTCATTATAAGATGCAAAACTAAAACAATGCTTATTTCCCCAAGAAATTCAAGCTCAATTTTCAGTAAAATATGTGTCAGTTTGGAGATTAAAGGAGAAATTCAACATACACTGGAAAAAGCATTTGCAGTTGTCAAATGTAGATCTGTTTAAATTTCAAGTGACCCCTTTGCACCTGAACTTACCAATCCACATGATGCCATGATTAATTTTTATAAAGAGTCCAATTTAAATACTATATTAATGCAACATTAAGCTTGACATTTTTAATCATTAATAGTTCTAAGCCAAATAATTCAGAGTTACCTTTCACAGCTACTGTCACCAAGGCAAATTTATACCTCACTTATTTTTCTAATAAATTCAGCACAAAAATTGGACATATGCACAAAAACCAAAACAGTTTTTCTCCTCAAGAAGCATGTAATTACCAGGGCTTTTCAAATACAGTACAAAGCAAAAGGACAATTTCACATTTATCAAGTTCATTTGATGAACACAGACGAATCCAGAAAACAGACATGTGGGAACCTGATTTCATTTCCTAAATTCACCAAATAATTAATTACATTTTCTGTATTTTACTATGCCAATATTACTTAACTACAGTGACAGAGGCTAAGTAACCCATGTTTTGGTTAATTTACATTTGAATAGATAAGGTAGTAAGACACAGGTTTTTACATGGAAATAGAAATGATTTGTATATGCTTATATTCTCTCTACTTTTGAAAGCATTAGCTACAGAATATTGAGGCTACAGATGATTGGTTTCTCAGTCCATACCAGTTGATCATGAATTAATTTTCAAGTTGTTTGAAACAATCCATTTTCAGTAAATTTACTGAGGATTATTGGTTATTTAGCCATGATCCATTTCCTCACAGTTCTTCCTAAATAGTTCCTGACTTTTTAGTGTTTTCCTTTGCCAAGTAGTCTACATGTTTTAGACCTGTGCTATGTGATATAGTAGCCACTAGCTACATGTAGCTATTAAATCAATTAAAAATGAATAAAAATAAAAATAAAAGATATTAGACATAATTCACATGCTTGATAGTCACAAATGGTTAGTAGCTCTCATACTGAAGAGCACGTATATAGACCATTTCCATTACTGCAGAATGTTCTATTGACAGTGACAAGTTTAGATCTTAGTGCTGGCTCCAAGGAAAAAACTAGATCGAATTAAATCATACACACACACACACACACACACGCACACGCACACACGTACACCTCTCCACACCACTGTCAATGTAAACTTTAGAATTCTTGCTAGAAATGCTGGAAAAGTAAAACCAAGTCCTTGATAACATCATTGAACATTCTGAACCAATAAACCTTGAAACCTGCCCAACCTCTGGACTTTCCAGACAAATGCCTCAATCAATTCCCAATAACATTTAAGTCAAGTTTGGAGTTTGTTTTGATTTTAATTACTTGCTAATCTGGACATTTAAATGGTATAGTCAATAAGTACTTATAGTATACCTAATTTTATTATCATTATGCTATGCAGGTTGAAAATTATAAATGTAAAGCAGGCATGGTTATACTTTCAAAAACTTTGGGCTTTATCTGGAAAAGATATATTACATATTTAGATATTAAATTCTATAGAACAGACTATGAGTATAGTTAAAATTCATAAAGAAAGGTCACCAAGGGATGGACTGTTCATGAATATCTAAAGATTGAGGTCTGACTTAACTTAGCCTTGAGGGATGCCATGGGTTGGCTGAAAGCAGATGAGCTCATTCTAGTCCACTTTCAGTTGGCAGTTCTGGCTAATAATTAAATGGCCTGTTGTAGGAACGACTAACAAAAAGCATTACCTCTGTATTCATTACCGGTTCAAATCTCAAAAATATAAAACATGTGCTATAATTATTCACCTCCATGTTAAATGTGAATGTGTCATAAAACATGAAAGCAGAAAGAGAATCAAGGTTCAAAACTGGAGAAAATGCTAATAGCTTTTCTTTTTCTTTCTTTCTTTCTGCCTCTCTGCCTTCCTTTTTTCTCTTTTCTTTCTTTCCCTTTCTTTCTGCATTTCTTTCTCTCCTTCTCCTTCTTCTTCTCCTTCCTCTTCTGTCACAAATCCTAGTCTATGGTGACAAGCATATACAGTAATAATAGCAGTATTAACATTAATGATAACACCACTACAACTAAAAATATAATAAAATATTTTATAATAGTGCTCAGGGTTTAACAACGCTTATTTAATTATAAAATAATCCACAGCAAAATATTGCAGATGAGGAGACTGAAACTCAGAGTTTAGTAAATTGCCAGATATCACACCGTTAGTGATAAAGTCAATGTTTTAACCCATATTTGACACCAAAACAAACATATTGAACTGTTATGCAATCAAATGCAGATATCTCAATCTTTGGTTATGAAGATTAAAATGTCCACATTACTGTAAAGTAACTTCTTTAGTGGATATTAGAAATTTGGGTATTTAGAGCTTTTCTGCTACTAAACATGTGTGAGTAAAGACAATTTTACTCAGAAATACAATTTTAAAAGTTTACATTTTAGTCTCTGAGAGCTTACACAGTACTTTACCTAGATCCCTGTGGTGGACAAATTCTAAGGCAGAGCCTAGTTTCTTATGTTGGCTTACCTAGAAACTTGCTTCTAAATAATATGTTATAGCAAAAGTGATGGGATGTTACTTCTGTGATTAGGCTACAAGAGTTATAAATTTAGTCTCGGTAACAGATTCTCTACCTTTCTGGGTTTGTTGAAATGAGCTGCCACATGGGGAGGCCCATCTGTCAAGAAATTGAGGGTGGTTTCCAGTCAACTAGTGGCAAGGAACTGAAGCTCTGAGACCAATAGTTTTCAACCAATTGAAGCCTACCAACAACCACATTCTACAACCACACTTTGGATGTAGATCCTTCCCCACTTGAGTCTTCAGATGAGATCTCAGGCCTAAGTGACACTTTGCACCCTTGTTAAAGATCCTGAAGCAAAGGATCGAGCTTAGTCATGTCTGGATTCCTGACCCAAAGAAACTATGAGATAATGTGTGTGTGTGTGTGTGTGTGTGTGTGTGTGTGTGTATTTGCTTTAACTAGGTGTGTGTTAACTTATTTTACAGTAATAGATAACTAACACCATTACCAATTTGATTATTAGCAAAACCTGGGAAGTAGGTCGAGAAATACTTTCATTCCTACTTAACAGAGGAAAAAACCAGGTTTCTGGAAAGTTATGTTGATTTTCCAAGAAGTCAAAATTAAGGTTATGACTAAACCCATGGTTATTTTTAATATTCTTTCCCACTCCTGTCAATTAGCTAATGCCTTGCACTGGACTTGAATGTTTAGAAAAATGGAAGGGTATGTTTTACCTTGCCTATGGCTGAAAACATCTTTATTTGTATGACCTAAAAAATAAATGCAAATTGTTTGATTTGAATATCTGATCTTGGTTTTAAATTGGTTCATCATAGTCATTTTTCTCAGTGTCCAATCTCAGTGATCAGACATTCACATAAACACAGCTGCAAGGTTTAAAAAAGAATTTTACATATAGTCCTGACTCCTTTCATTGCATTCTTCCACCTCAACACCTCAGGCAGCTACCTTTTATCATTATAGTGAATTTAGGCCTGTTGTTTAAAAATCTAGATCATGAACTAACACAAAGTTGTTACATATGAATATATAAAGGTCAAATGATGGCAGTCTGCATGCTATATTTATATTGGTTATATATAGGAATGCAAGACTGATTATTTCATATATATTTTCTTTTAGGAAACAGAATCCAGTTAAGTGGTAAAGGGGAAAAATAATCTTTGCTAGTAGAGCAAAACTGGATAATTTGCACTTAATGACAGACACAACCTTGCAACCTAGCTTAACTGGTTTACCCATTAGTTGAATCAAGTGGCTGAAGAGCTACCTGAAAAGTTCACTGGGTGATAGTATTGTGATGTCATGCGCTAGCTATGGTGGTCAAAAACTATATTCAATGCAGTTTGGGAAACTTACTTTTTTTTTTTTTTGCTGAGGATTTATTAGCATTAATGTTTAATATTGAACATGTTACCAAACAAAGCATGATTGAGAAAATCTTGGCAATTATCTGATAAGTATTACTTTCTTTATGTTTTCAACTTTCACACAGGCTTAATTAATGCCACTGTGATTGAAGTGTGGTCAAAAGCTAGTGATTACAATTTGAGCTTTCAAATCATCCTTTCACTAGCCTCCTGCTGGTGCTTGTCTTAATCTGCTTCTGCCTGTAAAGGTAGGATACATCTCTCATCTATCAAACCTTAAAAAAAAAAAAAAAAGGCTGGGACATACAATTCTTGAATTCTTCTTAGTGCAACCAGAAGCAATCTATAATTGCAGTATGTGCTTGTTTGTTTTGCTAAAGTGCTTATTCATTGTTGCATTTGACCCTATTTTTAAGTGCATTTCATGTAGTGATGATAATTCTTGCCCCAGATATGCATGATTAAGAGTCAATTAGTGATATGAAGGTACTTACAGAAAAAAACATTCAAGATGTTCCAACCATGTCCTTGAAGTCACGCTACCATTATGTCATGTGACAATTAATTTCACTTCAAAGTTTTCAGTTGTAAAATGAGTCTTAATGTGCTGTGATCCTCTCAAAAATATTTCTTTCAGCAATATATAGCCCTTCATAATAAAGACTGTCTAATTCACATAGGTTTTAGACAGTTTATGAGAATAGAGTCATTGATGCCATTAAAATGGATACTTTGACCTAGTCATGAATACTTTTACCTAGTTATTACCCTGGGTAAACAATATGAGTATTCAGAGGGACAACAATGCAGTTATCCTCCATATTTCCCCGATGTAAAATTTTAGTGAAGGAATAAATGATGACTTTTCTTTTTCATATATACTAGTATGAACTTGTGCTTTGAGTCTTAACAACCACACCCATCTGACAAAAGAATATACACACATATGCACACACAAAAATATAGTTTGTGTGTTTGTTTAATAAGAACTAAACATAGTTATGCCTATGAGTACCTTTTATCTATCACTACCTGTTCAGGGCCCTGAGATAGCTTTTGAAAAGTATTCATTAGATTCTATTTTCCTAAAACCAGTATTGTTCATAATATCTCAATAGTTCATATTTGAGCATAAAAAATCATAAAAAACAGTGTAATAATAGGTTTTTTTCATAAAGATTGAATAAATGAAAAGAAGACAATTGCCACAATTATATCTAGAAGCATTGGAATGGAAAAAATAAAACAATAAAATGATAAAATTGCCTTTTCAAAAAAGACAAGTAGTACTACAGTTTTGAACTGATTCTATGAGATAAAAGATAAGAGAGATTATATCAGTAGACTAATACACAAAGTTGTAGTTACAAAAAGTATGATGATGGAGCAAATTTATAATTTCCTGATTAACACAATCAACCTATAGTCTCAAACTTCATTATTTAGCCTAAAGTAGTTTTTTCCATTAAGGAATTAACCTAGCAAGTTCCAAATGTAAGATGTATGTATTAGCTATCCTATACTGATATTAGTATATAGCTTATGTATTAATATATATGCATATATACATAAATGCTTTAATATATATGCATATACATAAATACTTAAGCTTATAACACTTTATAGGGGTGATTTCATTGGTTGAATCATCATTTAAGTATGTTCACTCAATTGAATTAACTATTTCCCCTAGCAATCTCCTGTGAACATGGAACTATTGATTTCCTTTTTTTCATCATTGTTAATTATATCCGTGTCCTGTTAAAGATTTGCTAGGTAAGTACCCAGAAATTTAATTTTCAAAATCATTTGTAATTCTTAAAATTAAAAGATATTGTAATATGTATTAATTTATCAATTTTGTGATATATATCTTGATAAACAACTTTTTCATTTACTTAATTTTGATTTTCGTGTTTGGAGTTAATCACAATTATGTTTTTATTCTGAGTAACTATGACTGTTTAGGAGTTTAATGTATAGTAAGTTATTAACTGCATTTTATATAAGCAGAGAGATGGGGCCAGCGAATCAGTCAGAATAAAATGCACAGACAGGTTTCTCATACACAAATTTAACAATAGTATATTGGACTAGTAATTTAACTATAATGGAATACTAATAGCATTGAAAAAGCATATAATATGGTTAGAAATTTAGTCTTTATTACCATGTAAAAAGTACGCTCTTTTCTTCCTCCCATAACAAGTATGACTTATAAACAGAAAAAGAAATCCTTTGGGATGAAATATCGTAAAATAATAAAAGGCTTTCTTAAATATAACAGCTTCTGGATGAATTTCCTTAATTTAGTCTTCCAGTTCTAATGGATATGCAAGGCCAGTCCCAGGAGTCTGACTAAGAGAAAAATAGGGTGAAAATTTTTATTTGCAGAAAAGTCATTTTCTCATGTAGCTTTTGGCTGACCAAAAAAAAAATGTCCTTTTACCTTCATTTTCCTATTATATCAGGTTTCATTTTTGCACTATTTCAAAGGGGACAGAGCCTACATACCCAGGCTAAATTTTGTCAAGTGAACAAAACAAAATCGTTGAATACACTTGAATTGCATTTAAGTAGTTTGGTAAGTGTTTTATGATATTTATTTATAATATATATAATATCTATATATATATATCTATGATATATATTATATACACATGTATATTATTCCACACATATATGCACATATAGGTACTTTATGTCTATCTCTATATTTATACATATATTTCTAAGTATGTCCAGAGCAGAAGAGATAACATAGAAAATTCCTGAGATTCAAGAAATAGGAAAGCATTAGGCTTCTTATGTGATAATCTTCTAAATACCATGAGACAAATAGGCATTATTGACACAATAGGTATTAAAGCAGCTTCACTGTATTTCCAAGAGCTATTGAAGCTTTCCCTTTAAATGAAGTGAAGAGATATTGATAGAACCTAAAATAATATTCTCACCATTGTTTGATTTAGTATATGATGAAGGCTGCCATAGATTTGTTCAATGGACCTTGATGGATGTTTCCAATCACTGCTTCTTTTTTCTAGTTGTTTCAAAGCCAAGGTCCACCAGATGTCAGTACAATATAAATAATACAAATTCTTATATTTAAACATCAAATACAGAAAGCAAAAAAAAAAAAGAAATTGCCATACAATAAATTCATATCATTGAATTTTAAAAGATTTACCTATATCAAATAGAAGAAGTTGAAAACTGGTTAATATAATCTGCAATATGATTTTTAAAATATTTTTCTTTTCCTAGGATATTTCTATTAAAATGAATATAATATAATAAAGTTAACTTTATATTTCTCCTCCTTCTGGTTTATCATTATCATTCAATTGTAGATCTTGCCAGCTGACTTCCTTATTCACTGATGGTTTTATGTAATAACATTTCCACAGTATACTTTCTCTTGATTATTTTTATCCATTCTAGAAAAAGAGTCAAATCATGACAGCAGTGTATTCCCTAAGAAGTTTCTTTACTTGATCAGTTAAACTAAAGGTAAATGTGTTTAACACATGTTGGCAATGAGTTGATCAACTCTTGATGTTTAGATATGTCAATGATGTTTTTTGCAAATATTTTTGGAATTGCAAATTTTGGTTGCTGATGAGAAGGTTGATAATTTATGCCATTCACACACACACACACACTATGCTTATTGAAGAAGATTCTGTAGGAATGAAAGAAAAGTATAACCAAACCCATCTTTGCCTCACTTTGTTCATGGATTATTTCTGTGGAAAGGCCATGGAAGAGTGGGCTCCTACTGTTAAGCATAAAAGAAACTCTCTCTTTGATTGATTTTCTTTCCTTCCAAATGATGCCACTCAACATGGCGTCTACTTCACTTCCCAATGCTGATACCTATGCTTTATTATACTTAGTGTGACTACTGCATAGAGATACATAGTGACAGATTATGAAAAATGGATAAGGTAATTTCACCCTTTATGCTTTCAACTCTTAATACTAAGGTCTTGCCAACTTGAGAATTACCCCACAGGCAGAACCTTCAGCTATTACATCCTTGCACTTAATACAAAAGCCATCACCCCATTCCTTTAAGGAAATGGCTATATCAGTGCTTTTGTTTAGTAGTTAGGTAATTCTTTCATCAGGCTTTGATTATGCTCAAATCTACTTTCACATTTCTTTTCACATCAAACCCTTATTTTTTATTTAAAAAAACGAAGTGCCTGCTTTTTGTGCCACATTCTGTGAATTCCAGTAATTTATAATCTAGTCAAAGGGACCAGTAATGTGAACAAAGAAGTAAAAGAACATGCTGGAACTGTCGGGATGTAATTCTCTATAGGACACAGAACACTTGCAGAATATATAAATGGCTCAGATCAACTTGAGAGGAGCAGGTAAGTTGGTATGAATTCAATAAAAGAAAGAAAACTCAGAACTCAAGCACTTGAGGAATGATGATCTGGATCCTATCAGTAAAGTCAGCCAAACCAAAGTGCTGACAAAATATGAAGGGTAAAAAATTCTAAACAAAATATTAGCAAATAATATTCATTAATATATAGGAAAAACATAACATAAAACTGTTTCCAAACATATCACATTTGTTAAAAGGGGAAAACATATAATCATTTAAATGGATTTGGGGGGGCGGCAAAAAGCCAGCACATTTATTGATGCTTGCTCAGGTCCTGTAGACTTCTTGGTCTCACTTCTTGTGGGGGAAGGAGGCCCAGCCAAGACAGTAGAGACTACAGACAGTGCCCCCCAGACACAGTACCATGGTCAGTCGGTACAAGATATTGCCAGTTCCCCTGCCCTTCAAGTGCACTGGGAGGTCTTTGTCTTCTTCAGGTGGAGGGGGGCTCTGTTTGAAAAAGCTATTTAAATGAATTTTTAAAGTACATTTGATATAATTTTACATTCATGATTTCAAAAAAATTATTGTAGCAAATGAAAATAAAAGGGAATTTCCTTAACCTAAAGGAAGACAAAAATAAAACACCTACAGTATGGTTCAAACCCTTCCCCAAAGGTCAGAACAAATAAATATACATGAGATCACCATAATTCCTATTTCACTACAGTCTGTACAGAGATCATCCTAGCTCATCTTCTTCCCACCTCTGACTCTCCATGCTACTTTCCCACCTTCACCATTTGCTCAATGGGTCACTGTCATCTTCCTGTCTCTTAATTCCACTGGCTGCCACTATCTTTCCCAGAATGAAATTTTTATTGTGCCAGTTGTGACAGGAGCTAATGGGAGATTTCATATCTAGGATCAAACTGGTTTTATCCATAGATGTTCTAGCTCCCCCTACTATTCTTGGAGTCATGAAATTACAGAATGCAGGGCAGAATTTCTGGCTTCTAGAAAAAGACCTCCTAGAAATGTCTGGTAACATCACTCAGATGTTTAGAAGTGTTAATGCCCTATGGGACAACATGACAGACAAAGGAAGACTCAGAGATGGCAGACAAATATTACTCCCTTTTCTCTATTTGACAAAGTGTTTGCTCTAAGATACAGTGGTTACATACAGTCTATTCAGAAACTTCCTGTATGATATAGCAATCTGATATTTTCTTATTAGCAAATAATTTAACTTAATTTAATTTGTTAAATGTTAACTTAATACTGTTAATTTTGTTAACAGGTAGGTAGCATATTATTTTGTAATTACTTCCCTCCTTTACTATTCTCCTCTCTTTTTTCCTACACTTTTAGGATTGATTATATTCCCCTTCAATAAAGCATCAGCATATAACAGTTGCCTCAGTCTCTGCTTTCTAGAAAATGTGGACTGAACAAATTACTAGTCAGTGTAATAAGACAAGGGAAATAAACTAAATGGGAAATGATTCAAAAATAGAAATCAAACCAACATTTATTATTGATAAAACTTGTCTATATAAACAACATATAAGGATTTGCAGTTTAAGTATACAATATGAAAAGACTTTAGCAATGGCTTCTGAATACAAATGCAATATATCCAAATAACCTTTAGTAATAGAATGAATACATTTTGCTATATAAAGTAGAATGCTTTATGGCACTGAACATGAATGAATTGCAGTTCAAATGTATCTCTACATCTTAAAAATTCAATGTTGTCTGAAAGAATCAAGTCATAGCAAAGCACTTCAAGTATATTTCCATTTGCATAGCCTTCAAAACAGGCAAAAAAATGTATCTATCCATTTATCTAATTGGATACATGTATGCTTGGTAATTCTCTCCAAAAAAATGAGGGGAAAGATTATGACAAAATTCGAGGCAGTTGTTATTTTATGGGGCAAGAGTAAAAAGGACAGGATGAGGATACTTGTATATGGAATTTCCAAAAACATATAATAATGTTCTATTTCTTAAACTAAGTTGTGAATGCAAGGGAATTAATTTTATTCCCCTTTCAAACTCTCTCTATAATATATATTATGTTATGTTATATTTACTCTTTATTACATAAAATATATTTTACATTAAAACACTGAGTCCCTTTTTAAAATCCAAGTTATATCAAACAATTCTCTATATATAGTGAGTTAGACTTTGCATGAAAATGGTAGTTCAGAAATCTATTTATTTAAGTAAGCTCTAAAGGTAAATTCAGGTGCTCTGGTAGTTTTAGGAGGCACCAAGCTAAAATAACAGAGTAACTTCATCTTCAGCTACATTTTGCTCTGATGAGCTAGCCTGGAGATCTAAGCACTTTCCTGAACTTTTACTACCACACTCTCTGTGGGAAAATGTATTTCTCATTCAAAATAACCAACTTATAAACTCTTAGTGCAAAACTCATATACCTGGGACTGTCTGCTACTGGTATACCAGTGAAAAGGTGTAAAGCATTATTTTCATGAAGTTTCATTTGAATATAAGAGAGCTTCTACAATATGAGGTCCTTTGAAAGAGTCAAAAATAGATATATCTGCTTAAGGGAGAAAATTCATGATTTGAAGCCAGCAGTACATAAGGATAGCTTTCTTTTTTAACTTTTTACTCTGATATTTTAAATAGATGGTACCTTTCTTTAATCTCTTATAAGACTGCTTATTACTTTATGTCTTCTGTATGGAAGATGAAGATTTCAAGAACTTGCATATGGTATAGCAAAGAATTCAAAGCCTATCATAGTTTACAGAAGTATCTGAGCACATGAAGTAGAAGACTACTACAAAAGGAAATAAAGGGAGGAAGTGAGGTAGCAATGGGCAATACATAAGTGTATTCTGCAAACTGTTGGTGTCTAAAGCAAGCCAAATACTTTATTATAGCCTTGTCTTACAGGCAGAGCCCAAGAGTTTTACATTTCTAATTTTATTTTACCACATTGTCCACTCAAATTGGGCTTTTCCTTCATGTTACATGATTTCTCAGACTGGTATGAGTTTCCAGATCTTAAGAAAAATCACTTCCATCTAGATCAAATGGATGTCCCAATGTAATTTTTTCCAGAACAAAACAAGGCAAAACACATACCTTTAACTTCCCTGGACCCTGAAGAGTAAAATCGCATACTAGAAGTTTTTCACCTAGGAAGTATGAGCCAAATATATGCATTAATTGGTATCTGAGTTAATGGAATTAAGAATGGAGAAGAAAACTAAGGTGGGAAAAATAATTAGTAACAAAGACAGATATGCTGAAGTGCTGAATGACCACTCAGGGATAACATACATACACACACTCACACGCACAATAAATAATAAAAAAAAAAAAACAGTTTCAGTTAAGAGTTCTATACTAGTAGTGATGGCACCTGGTCTGTTGAAAGCTCCACTCTGCCCTTTACTCAGCATGAACACATAATTACAACAGCTAAAATTACAGAAAAAGGGAGTGAAATGGTTCAGCTCCCGGGAGCTGAAAACAAACAGCAGCTCTGACCTTTAAATCTATAGTGATTGAATGAGCAGTGGTTCATCCTAGTATAATAGGTTTAAAAAGATTAGCAATCAGTTTTAAAAAATATATTGTAGGTATCTAAATTGAGTGATCATTTTGCAATTAATAAATAAAAAGTCAAGTTGACTTATATCAGCCTGCTTGACCGGCATCTTTGTCAAGGGTTTGGTGTGGTTAGAAAAAGTATATAGTAGGCAGTAAGCTTTTTACAGGGAAAAATGTTTATTCATATTTTACCATTACCATTTCCAAGCAGCTTTTAACAACTATTAAAAAGGGAAAGAGCAGAGTTAAATGAATACACTATATGCATCATGGGAAGTCCATCACAGGAACTGAGAAAGGACTTTCAGGTTCATGCTTTCTGTTCAGTATTAATATTTACATAAAACAAACACCAGTAGCTACTTGACTGAAAATGGAGAAAGAACCAGGTTATTGGGCCTAGGATAATTAGTGCTGATATATTATGTGAACAAGTATCATCAGAATGGAAAACAATGAAACCCTCTCCTGATGTATAATACACATTAAGTTATGTAGTCCATGACCACAATAAAAATAAGCTCATATCTAAACATTCAGGCTCCTTGGCCAAACTCCAGGGCCAAAATCATGTAGTGATGGATACCTGACTCTCTCTGATTGACAAGGTGTTGAAACTTAGAAACAAAATTAAATGGTAGACCATCTTTGGGACTCCTCTTGCAGTGTTTCTTTTAACCTGAAAGGCACACAGCCTTTGAGCCATCATATATAATAATACATATGTTACATATTATATCTATAAAGACTGAAGCTCTCTTGATATATCAGATTTCTTTTTTCTCTTTCATCCTAACCTTGGTAAATAAAAGATCTTTTATAGTGGCTTTTGGTTAATTAACAGTTAAAGAATGCCAAGATAAACTTTATTATTTTTATTTTTTTTCTTCCTTGTAGCAGGCAAAAGATCAAATATTTGGATTATCTGATGGCCATTCCAGAGAATTCAAAGACAGTTTTAGATATAAGGGATCACTGGTTTTATGATTCTAAATTGAGGACTGAGTTTGAGAAAGGAAGCATCAAGAATTGAGAGGGGAGAAAATACTTGAAAATAAGTCATAATTTTTAACGTTTAGCAAATAGTTATAGGCAATATTTAAAAAACAAATGACAAGTAAAATGGATTACTAGGGATTTAACTTTTTTTCAAAAATAGAGACAAATTAAATGATATGAGACTGTCAAATAGAGATAGTTAACAAAATATTTTGATAAGTCCTGTCTGGATTAAATAAATTAACTGCTTCACATAAGGAAAATCTTTTTTTTATTTTTCTATTCCCCCCTCCCATCATCCATGTAAAAATTTGGAGAAAAATATTATTACTTTTATTTTATGAATAATCCCCTTAATATTCGACTAATTTTATTAAACATTTTAATATATTTTATTGTTTTTTGAGTTTTACTATTTATAAGCTTTTAATCCTAATATACTTTTAAGTATATAGTTAGACATATATATGTAATAAATAGATAATAAAATTAGAACTTTTATATTTAGCTTTAAACTTAATTAACTTTATTGATATAGTAAATGAAACAATGTATACATTATATTTTATTTGCAATCCTAATTATATGTAACGTTTTCTAAATAAACTGCTATACCATACCGATTAACTTTTATGGTTATTCATATCTTTCTATAATTATACCTAGAACATTCTCAAACATATTATTACTTTAATAGAGTAAGCAAACTTTCTGTTCCTGATACAAAGAAACTAACAGCCAGGAAATCGAGAACTGTGTAGCTGCTTTTATTCAGAAGTACACACTTCACTTTCACAAATTTAAAAATGGCAAACACTCCTCCATAAGCAATATTATCCAAAGTCATTTGGATACTTGCTGATCTAGTCATTTAAAAATGTATTAAGAACTAATTTTAGTGACCAAAGTTTTCAGCCAAAAATACTACTCAAATATTCTTTATTAATTTACTAAATTTAAAATTTTTCATGATCTCAAAGTTAACTAAAAATCTGTAAATTACAAATTCATTCGCTTAAACAGTTTTATACGTTTATAATCGTAATACGTGAAAACGATGATAACTTAAATGACATAGAATACAAAAATTTAGAGATTTAAATTAGGAGGAGTTTAATCCTAGTCTCCCATAACGTAGAACACTGTATTGGCTTTAGTTTTATGCAATTAAAAGGCAAAAAATTGTCTTTAAACCATAATCATTAACTCATTTAAAAAAATTTTTTAATGTTAACTTATTTTTGAGAGAGAAGTAGAGACAGAGTGCAAGTGGAGGAGGGGGCAGAGAGAGAGGGAGACACAGAATTCAAAGCAGGCTCCAGGCCCTGCCCTGAGCTGTCAGCACAGAGCCTGACACCAGAGCTCGAATCCACTAACTGTGAGATCATGACCTGAGCTGAAGTCAGACGCTTAACTGACTGAGCCACCCAGGTGCCCCTCATTAACTCATTTTAAATTTTCACAGATTCATCTATTTATCATGGCTTGTTATACAGAAATGTTCTAAATTTATAAACTCGTGTTCAATATTTTTAAACTTTTAAAATAATGTTTAAAATAGCTCATCTTAGAACTACAGTTGTTCTTATTTTAACTGGTGATCAAATATTTAATTATATTTCTTATTTGATATTTTAGAATGAACAATTTCTTACAGAAACACTATTTTTAAAACTCAAACAAAAACTATTTGTTTTTATTCTTTTAGAAATTCTTAACATTCTATCTCTACAGTTTCTAATATGCAAGAATACTGGCAGCACTTTATCTGATTTATTTTTGAAGTTTTCCAAGAAATGGGAAAAGGAAATAGAAGAATAGGGAGAGAGAGAGAGAGAGAGAGAGATGGGTACAGATAATATGGAGGGGGGGTAGAGAAACAATTATAGTTAGGATAAATAATGACTCATGACCTTGACAATTTCAACGAACCACAAGATTAAAAAGACATTATGTATTACTCTAGGGAAGTATAGTAAATTGGGGTGGAAGGGAAGGGTTCTTGTATTAAACAGTCTAGGGGGCCTGGGTGGCTCAGTCAGTTGAGAGTCCGGCTTAGGCTCAGGTCATGATCTCGCGGTTCATGGGTTCAAGCCCGGCATCAGGCTCTGTGCTGACAGCTAGCTCAGAGCCTGGAGCCTGTCTTTGGATACTGTGTCTCCCTCTCTCTGACCCTCCCCTGCTCACGCTGTCTCTGTCTCAAAAAACATTTAAAAAATTTATATTAAACAGTCTTTTAGACAAAAAGTCTTCTCATGTATATGAAAATGTATACCCACAAGATTTTTTTTTTTTTTGGTCTAAGGCATGCATCTTGATTTTTTTTGTTTTTAACATTTATTCATTTTTGAGAGACAGAGAGAGACAGAGCATGAGTGGGTGAGGGGCAGAGAGAGGGGGAGATACAGAATACAAAGCAGGCTCCAGGCTCTGAGCTGTCAGCACAGAGCCCAATGTGGGGCTCGAACTCATGGATCGCAAGATCATGACCTGAGCTGAAGTCGTATGCTTAACTGACTGAGCCACCCAGGTGCCTCTGAATCTTGTTTATGTCAAAAGTTTTCCAGTGTGGCTACAGAAGCTCTTGATTTTCCATGGTGAAACTGTACTCAAGTTCAAATATTTGATACTATTACATAAAAACAGATATTAGACAGGAGACATATTAGACAATTGTGTGCTCCCCATAGTTTTAAAAGAGGTTGGAAGTAAAGAATCAGATTTTTCAAACACTATATCTTATCTTACACTGAATTAAAGAATTCTAAGAGATGGAAGAAAGGAACAGGAAATCAAATAATATTACCAGGGACACATGACATGACTTAATTGACTGACTGAACAAGGGTTAATTAATATTTTTTAGTGCTCAAACAAAACAAATCAATGCATAGATATAGAACAGGATTTACTTCAGACTCTGGATGAAAAAAAAAAAAAAACTTGAGAAGAGAAGGTGACGAAGGATCTCTGGCATTCACTAACTTGTCAAGTCCCGTGGTTTAAGCAGTGAGAGTCTAGTCTACCCTGAGTGGGGGTGAGGAATGTAATTCTTCATATTTTTTTGGAGATCCTCAAATAAAAGCATCAGACAGGGAGAAAATAAGATGTTTTACATCTACCATAGCAGGAAAGATACTAGGAAAAATCAGATTGTTCTAGATTTCTGGCACCTAACAGAAATTTTATACATTAAACCAATTAGATGAAAAGGAGAAAGAAACAAGGAATGTTCCCCATTCAGGGAATGGGGTGAGAAAGATATTCAATGGATATGAATTAACTGTCATGGTCTATGGCCAGGGAAATGTATTTATAAAATTTGTTAAGCATTTTTAGTTCTAGAAGAAGATAGCCTAAGAGTAAATATGGAAAGTACCTTCTGTGATCTTAAGTTTTTCAAGAAAATTGGCTGCAGAAAGGTCTTCACATTCTACACTCTTATATTAGAGAGAAAACAGGGAGGTTAAATGTTTTCCAAGGTCATACCACTTGCAAATGTAAAACTAAAACTAAAATTCAGCAAAGAATCTAGGCAATGTGAGTTAAAGATACTTAGCAGAGCTGTTTCCCACAAGTGCAAAAGCAAAGGATAGCAAGGGGAGGAATGCTTTCTAGTATATAAGGCTGTGAAAGGTTAGATTATCCAAGCAAAAGAAAACACACATCAGTATAGGTTGGACTACAATACTATTCTAGTAAAATTAGAGTAGTGATGTTGACTGAAGTAAAAATATGATCAAACATTCTCTTACAGCATATGTGCCCACTCATATCCAAAGGTTTTTATAAATAGTTTATGGAGGTCCCTGGAATCCCACCTATTATTCTTATGCTAATTTTAAAAGCACACATATAGTTCTGAAAACAGTCATGTTCAACCCTAGGAAAGTTTCTTTAAAAAAATCTAAGATCAAAAAGCTTGGATCCAAAGTCCCAAAAAATCTGAACACCAGAAATTAAAACGGAGAAATTTAGAAGGAGGTATTACCAGCAAAGTAGGAAAAAGTCACGTCTTTCTAATCTGATGGGAACTTTGAGTGCCTAGGTGTTAGGGGCTGACATATTTCCTCCCCAAACTCAAATGTTGAAACCCTAACTCACAGGACACTCAGCATATGATCAGACCTGGAGATAGGGACTATACAGAAGTGATTAAATTAAAATAAGGCCACTGGGTTGGCCCCAAGACAATAAGATTGATGTCCTGACCTATGTGGATACAGGAGAGACACACCGGGGATGCTTGTGTGTGGAGTAAAGACCATGTGAGTACATAATGAGAAGTTAGGCATCTTGCAAGCCAAGGAGAGAGGCCTTGGGAGAAACCAAACCTGCTGACACCTTGATATTGGGGTTCTAGCTTCCTAGAACTGTAAGAAAATAAATTTCTAATGTTTGAGCCACCAGCTATTGTATTTTGTTATGGCATACCAAATACATTAGTATATTGGGTAACTCATATATTGCATCAGCATAAAGACTCTTAGTTGTTTTTAGTTCCTTGTTTGTTTTTTCTCCTGGTCATCTTCCTGAGTCTCTAGATCTGTGGTTTCATTGGTATACATAAATATCACTAAAAGAGTGTGTAAAGTTTAGTTGCATAGACCAAACCCAAGAAACTTATCTCTAAAATTTGAGGTAAATTCCTCAAATCTGAAAATTTATAAGCACCCAGTGTGAGTCTGACATTGGAGTATTAAGAACACACTTTTTGAGAGATACTTCCATGGATGTACATGGGGAGTATTTGCATCTAGAGAAACTATGCATGCAGATATATTCTGATCAGTTTAAGGCAGGTAAAGGAGTATAGGATTACCTTTGTACTTTTCCTTTAAAATTACAAATGCCCAGAGTATTCCAGATACATTTCTTTATGACTGGATGATGTCCAGTTTGACTCATTTAATAAACTGATACATTGCAAAGGTTTATTACACAAGGATAGTTTAAAAAACAAATGTCTTTCATATTGGAATTTCTGCCCAATTTACTTACAGGTTGTTTATCATTATGGTACCAATATGGCCGGCTTCATAGTTACATGTCCTGCAGAGTCACTGTGCACCTAAAAGGGCTGTATCCTTCTAAACTTTAAGGCTCTGCCATTGCCATATTGAAATCCTTAATAATTTTTTTAGCAAAGAGCTTGCCTTTTCATTTTGCATTGGGACTTGCAAATTATGTAGCTGGCTTGGGTATCAAAGCAAGTTTATGACTTATTAGAAAGACTTCTATACTTCCCTTGGGTTTCATTTATGTTTTCTGCCTCGGAAATAGTCAGAGTTGAATAAAAAACCCCATGATAGGAGTCACTCTCTATGTTTCACTGTCACTAATGACATAGAAAATGTAGCTGAAGAGTTACACTCATCTTTTTTGTGGTTTTCACATAATACTAATATTCTCTACCCCTCACAAAGGTATGTAAGAATCCCTCCGGGAGACAGAGTTTTGAAAAATCATCAGGTGAATCTGGTATGCTCCTCTTTCTTATTCTCTGTTTGCCAGCTACTTTAGAAGTCTTTAATCATAGGTTTATGGCACAGCTCATTTCTCATACTTTAAATATACTAAGGAAAACCATACAAGGGGTGTCACTCCTACATTTCAAGCTATGAAACTTCTTTTATCCTTTGTTTTCCTTTTTGTATTAAGTATAATTATAGAAAATAAGATTATTTTTCTTTTCAAAATGATATGTTTAGAGAAGAATTAGAGTAGCTCTTAAAACAGTCTTCAATCTTTTTTTATTCCTTCTCATTTTGCACATGTTATACTCAAAGAAACAGAATTATATTTTATAATTTAGAGAAAAGTATTTCCTCCAAATCCATATTATACAGAGATAACTCCATAAAACTGATTAAAGCTTAAATATGGATTAAAATGTGTATGTAGAAATGAGAATTACAATATCTAATATTTAATATCTACCTATTTATATTTATATTTGTTAAGTGTCAGGGCATTTTTCTAAGTGCTTTATGTGTATCAATTTCTTTGATCTTTACAAAAACTGTATGAGTAAGGCATTACAGACATTTTAAATGACAAAGTCAGGTCACAAAGAAGTGTAGTCACTTGTCCTGGAATCTAAGGTTATTCATTATACAGAGGAGGTACCTATACCACAATATTAGGTAGGATACAAATAGAATTTTTCAAACACTCTACTTTTTGTTTTAATCAATAAAACTACTGACCTGTTTATACACTTTGGGGCTTACTTATAAATCCCCAGAGTAGTAACACATGGAAGATCTAAGTAGCAAGATCTAAGCAGCATATCCAGAAATTCTATTAATTCTATACTTTTTAATAATTTGGTGAATAAATGTGTACTACGGGCCATTATTCCTCAACATAGATTGTTAGCACTCAGTGGATGTTTGAAAATAAGGGCCATTTGGAAAATGTGTGAAATACCTGTATTGTGGTCCTTTAGATATGCTAATACCCCTTATAAGAGACAATCCTTAAACATCAGATTGAATGTAAATTATATCAGATCCATGAGCTTAACACTTACATTGTTGTCATTATTGAGCAGTAAGTGGTTACAATTATGAAAAACAGAGAGAGTCAGTCTTTGTCCTAGAAGGATGAATTTATTTACTCTACCATCAGATAAAGTGGGAGAAGATGAGAGCTGAGAGACTCCCCAGGCAGAATGAATATCCACGAGGCCTAGCCCTTACACAGTGGCCTGTGTGCTAAGCGCCATGGTTCCCAGAAGCAGAGGAGTAGAATTAGAGAAAAGAGGAAAATAAAGTCCATGATCAGAGTCATGAAGATTGTCCAGGATGATTTTGCAGTTTGACAGAAAGGAAGCAACAAAGGGAAAATAAAGATGTGAATAAGACTAGGAGACCAGGAAAAGGTGAATAAACACGAAGGCACATGTCAGAGTAGGGGTAGGGTCATAGAAAAATAATTGGAACATGTTCATGAGAAAACATTCTCATTGATTATCATGTGGTAAACTGGGCATACCTCAAGTCAGGAACAAAGCAGAGGAGTGAGCAGGTTAGGGTAACAGGTGGATTAACGGAAGTCCTTTGTCTCAGTTAAAAAACCTTGGGTGCAATGGAAGTAATGTAAGGTATTATCTCCTCACTGCTATTTATTGTGTACATGGAGGCATTACAACTTGCCTTTAAAAATAGTGCTTGGGGGCTGAGTTAAGCATCCAACTCTTGATTTTGGTTCAGGTCATGATCCCACAGTGGTGAGACTGAACCCCACCTTGGGCTCAGTGTAGAATGCAGAGCCTGCTTGGGATTTTCTCTCCCTCTATCTCTGCCCCTGCCCCACTCGTTCTCTCTTTTTCTTCCTCCTTCTCCTTTCTCTCTCTCTAAAAATAAATAAATAAACTTTAAAAAATGCTTCCATTACCTGAAATTCAAGTTGTAAGTCAAAGATAGAAAATCATTTATTCACTTAGTCAACAAATATTCACTGAGTACCTACTCTGTACCAGTACCATTCTAGGTCTCTGGTGATATAGTAATAAATCAAGAAGACAAAAGTCAATGCTTTTACATCAGCTGTGACTGGTTGGAGTGGGTGTCTGGAGTGCTGTGTTAGAAAAGCTACCTTAGCTTTCCAGAAGGGACAAGCAAATGTTTACATACAGAGATTTTTGGAGTTGCTGTTCACAACACAGAAGAGGCATTTGGGAGATTTAGAATAAAATTAACTGCATTTATTAACTCACTGACCAGCAAATGAAGAAAGCTAATTCTCTACTCTAATTGAACTCCTTCTAATCCACCCAATCCCACTCCACCTTATCCTGTAGTATGCACAGAAGAGGTCTCTTTCCTTTTCCGAATATTTTAATTTAGACACAACAATACTAGCCAGCCCTAAATATATACTTAGGTACTTGTCCAAGGGCTTTATCTGAATTAATCCATTTAATTTTAGAATAATTCAGTGGAGTAGATACATGTCCTATGATTACTCTCAATTTATTGATGAAGAAACTGAAGTACAGAGAGGTTGAGTAATTTGCCCAGGTTTGCAATTAGCAAGCACATGAGTCAAGATTTGAACCTGGCAATGCTCTCTTCTGCCTTCAGAGTCTGTTGTCTAAACACTAGGCATACATGCTGCCATTTTAATTTTAACTATACTTGCTTACTTCTCTTTACTTTAGTTTTCAATGTCTTTATACTTCTTGATGTTGTTCCAAATGAAGAGAAGGAGTAAAAAGAAAAATATAGCGATGAAATAGTTTAATTTGTTAAACAAATATTTATTGTGTTGCGCTAAGGATATTTTTGGTAATTGGGGTACACTGTGTAAAAAAACAAAACACCAACCAAAAAAAACCTAGGTTCCTATTTATAAGAGGTATCATTCCAGTGATCAAAACAAATAAAGACATAAATGATCATTTCAGGTAGCAAAAAGTGCAATGAATAAGAGTAAGTCACTATCAGGATATTGAGTATAACAGGTGGTAGGAGAAGGCCTCTCAGAGAGATGTCAGATGAAGCAAGGAAGCAAGTCATGAAAATGTCTGCAGAATTTCTTGACAGGAGAAAGAGCAGGTACAAAGGCTAGAAGGAAAAATAAGGAATAATAAAGAGGATACTTTGCAGAGGGAAGACACTGCAGATTGATAAAACCTTATGTCAAAGAGTAGCCAAGAGCTACATAAACACCAGGGCTTGTATGGCATGATGACACTGAATCTTATTCACATGTCAAACAAAAGTTTACAGCAGGGAACAGAAAGACCTCTGCTATGAAAAGGTGGAACTTAAAAAAAAGCTGCAGTCATGTGGTTGAAGATTAGAAGTCTTTATTTACAGAGTCTGCAGCTGGAAGCTAACTTGCCAGGTCCCCCTGTGATTTTGTAATCCAGTATCATCGTCAAGGAATGTGCAGTCTTATTGGCTGAAAGCTTCAGCAAAATAATCTACCTCAGGTTCGTCAGAGCCCCCCGGCCAATTGTGCAAGACAAAAAAGGAAACACGTTACATCTATACATTACTGTCCTACAGAGGTGTACATAATAGCAATCTTTGTTAAAACAGCCATAGTTTTCACAAGGTCTTCATAAGCCTCCTTTTCATAAAGAACTCTTGTCCTAGTTACCTGAACACACTGGTAAGATTTTGGACAGAATTATGAATTGTGATGACTGTGTACATCTGCCCCCAAAAGGCTGCAACAAAAGACTCTATTTCACTGTGATCTGAGAATGCCAAAGAAAACTTGAAAGCAGAATATTTACTTTTAAAATGGTTAGATAGAGTTACAATAAAAATTTTGAAAACTGTCAGCATTTCCTTTGTATATATTGGCATTCCGGGGAAGTATTCATAAGAAATCGAAAGAAGAAATATGCTACCTCAGTCCTGCCCTGGCAAGTGTTTTTTTAATGACATATCAAAAACTTAAAATACATAATCTTAACTTCTAATCGTTAGAAAGCATCTTTAAAATCCCATAACATACCTCTGTGCTCTATTGAACTTGGAATTATAAAAAAATATTAAGTCATTGAATTTTATCTAGAAACAACTGAGAAAATAGTATTTACTGTCAAAGAGACCTTAGCCAGCTCATAGTTACATACTGCTTCATCAGAGTATTCCCTGTGATTGGTAGTAGAGTGGTTTACTAGCTACACAGAAGTTATTATAGTGCCACTGTTCATAATGCTTAGGCGAGGCCACATCAGCAGTTTTACTATAAACTTTTTTTTCGTAGTTTTATAGTGCTGTAGTCAAACAATAGGATATTGGGTAAGTAAACAGCTTCCAGAATCTTAGAAAAGAAATCATGACTCCAGATCCTTATTTCCTCTCGTCAGACATCTAACGCAAGAGAGCAAAGGTAGCAGTAAATTACAAACCAATCTTTGGGTACCAATAAAGGAAGCATAAAATCTGACTGCATATATAGCTCCACAAATACAAATCTGCCTTCAGATTTAAAGTTATGGATTATTTGTAGCAACAGCAAAAGCTTTCCCTTTGTTGGTTGGATGGATTCAGTCACCAAAGCAAAGCTAATGAAGAATGTCTAAGGTTTGTATTTCATAAGCTCGTCATTGCCGAGTCTTATGTGAGATGCATGTTTTTTGATGGTTCTTTCACTCTTTTTCCATGGTCAAATGTAGCCATAAGGGAGGCTTTTGCTATATGAAATGCCATGCAGGGAAAGAAAAGAAAACAGTAAACATAATCGTCATATTGAGTATGGTGTCAAGTTCTTTTATCATAAGCATGATCTGATAATTTTTTTCCTCAAATAGGACAGAAAATCCTCATGCATGTATAACAGTTAAAGTATGTCATGAAGTTAAACAGAAACAAACACCCTTCTCACCCCAGGTGATGATTTATACCCAAAGGTATACAATCCATTTTACCAAGTGAAACTACAGATTTTTTTTATAGGATTGAGACCATTCTCTCACTACCTATCTACAATCTGGCCTACAATGAAACACTTAAAGTCAAGAGAAGATCAATGTAAAGAGGTGTGAAACATCAAATGGACTAAAACCTTTTCTTTATTATGTCTCTAAAAATGGAAACACTACATGCCTCAGTCATATCAGGTAGATTAAGCTGAATAAACTCCCACAAAAGACCTTGTACAAACTACTGCATAAAGAACACTAATACCAACATAAGTCACTGGTGCTTAGAACCTTAACTCATATACAGTTGATTCTCACTGTTTAAGTAGTTATGATCTTAAGTAGTTATGATCTACAAAGTTGCCTATAACAATGAATTAGTGAATACTGAATCACTGCCACTAGGGAAAATATAGGGTTAGGTACTTGTGAGACTCTGGTCACAATGTTTTTGTAAACTGATCAATATAAAATCTTACTGTATGTATGTTTCTGTTTAAAAGACACCTTATTTTAATATATTATTGATCCATTAACATTGAACTCACAGTCAATGGAACTACAGCTCATGCATGAAAAAAGCTTATCTTACATATGTAATTTCTCTATAAGGCACATCCTAGCCTTTTGGAGATTCAGGAAATCAGCCAATACTTTAGCACTACACTTGGAAGACAATTATAAAAGGTAAAATCACCAACAAAATGCAAAAAAATACCAAAAATACAGAAAATGTAACTAAATAGACTGCATAAAGGACATTATTTGTAGTGTGAGAGCTGATACAAGAAAGCAAAGCTTTGCCTTGCTTGACCTCATACTTGTGTAGGCAACTCAACTTTTTTGTCATTCTACATATGTACATGCTTCAAATGACCTTGAAAACACCATGGGTATTGATTTTGAGAATACAAATAAAATTTAGTGACTAGGCTAATTCACAAATATGGAATCCAGGAACTATGAGGATCAACTGTATTCCAACTGGTTAGTTTATTAGGAAAATAATTCAAGGATTAAACAAGAAAAAAAAAAGAAAAAAGAAATTTGAGAAATTTATTCAAAAGGCCTAGGATCACCTGTACTATCATTTCAAAAAATCAACACTAACTTCAATTTAAATTGCTATTTTTAATTAAACTACATTATTTAAAGTAACACAAAATTGACTTCATTGACTTCATGGACTTCTTTTTAAAGTGTCCATTTTAAATAGGCTTATTTGTAAATTATCCCCTCAGGCTATTTGTTAAATAACAAAAAATATTCTAAATAGTCAAGATGATTAAAAACAAAATAATAATTGTACCGGGGTCACTTGGATGGCTCAGTCAGTTAAGTGTCTGACTTCTGCTCAGGTCATGATCTCATGGTTCATGAGTTTGAGCCCCGCATTGGGGTCTGTGCTGACAGTTGGGAGCTTGCTTCAGATTATTTGTCTCCCTCTCTCTCTCTCTCTGCTTACACTCTGTTTTTGCTGTGTCTCCCTCTCTCCCCTTCTCACACACTGTCTCTGTCTCTGTCTCTCAAAATAAATAAACATTAAAAAATATTAAAAAAAAGAAAAACAATAATTGTACTGTATCTACATGCCCCTTAGAATTAACTATTAAAACTAAGAACTTAATATGTATACAATGCAAATATTCTTTTTAAAAATAACTTGTTTTCTCCCCCCAAAAATCTTTCTCAACATACCTTCTGAGTCACATCTCCTAATCACAAGGCATGGTGGGGGTGTATAGAATAACTGGAACTACAATTTGTGTCTAGATATGTAATCAGTGAGAAATGTAAAATTTGGATTTTGGTGAAATGATATCCATTAGTAGTTGGGGATAGATGAGTGGGAGAACTCTAGATATTTCTCCACCAATTTTGCTTATTTTAGTCAAAGCTACCCTCAATGAAATGATGTGTTATATGAATAGTAACTTTTTCTCAATCTTTTAAAACGTGCTTTTAAAAAAGCATCTTTATAAAATGTTGCTATTTTTAAAAAGATCTGTATATGTGTTCTAAGTAAAAATAATGTGCTTTCCCATGTGAACATAGCTTCAAGATAAAATCCCTACCTCTTTGCTCACATTAGATTTCTACCCCTAAAAATAACATAAAAATTCGTGAGTTGTCAGAAATTATAAGAGAAACTGTGTTAATTTTCAAAGGAAGTGAGCACCCAAAGGTTTCCTTTAGCCAGAAGCATGTGATAAATTAGAAACCATGATGTGATTTTTAAATAAGCTTTTCAAAAATATATTACAATGTGTATCATAGCCTGAGGAAATGTTATTTGATGGAACATCCTAAGTACATATTTAAGTCATGAAAGAGAAACAGCTTTTGTCAAGTAAATAAAGCAGCCTCTATCACCTCATGTATCCAATTACCACAAAAGAATAAAAAGGAAATGAGCAAATTAAATAGAAATAATTATACTCTCAATTGGGGATTCAAGGTCATAGATAGCACTCCACCCTACTTTAAAGGGGAGCAGCCAGCTGACTTTCTACTGAGAGTGTCTCACATCGAGAGTCAGGGAATCTTTAATATGGATGAGGCCCTCTAGAGTTTGTTGAACAAAAATCATTACATGAATCCAATCAGGATATTTAGTTTCTATACATAAGTTGTGCATTTGCTTAGGGCAGGAAGAAGTCATATTATAAAAATAAGCACTAGGCAAGAATAAATCTGAGGTGTTATAAATAATAAGATTAAATCTCAACTGAAATGCATTTCTGATATGTAATATTAGTGTGACATTAAATTCAATTTGCATTAAGTAATAAATAACATTTCTTAAACACCAACATTCCTTTATCATTTATATCAGCATCAACAATAAATATCTAGTGCTATATGGGGGAACCATCTCAAGAATATTCATTTCCTTGATGGAAAACCTTGCCAAAATGACAAGCTAGCTGTCAGGGTGAGCTAGCAAATGGGAGGCTTAGGATATATAAATGATATAGTTTGGAGTTTTGTAGAACAGAGGCCTTTCTGCTCCCAAAATATTTTTTTTTAACTACTATAATTGAGCTTCACATTTCACCTTTGGGAATTCACCAGTGTCTCAAGAATTATTCATTAAACTATGAGGAAACTTAGAGTAATATTTGAAAATACAGGGAGGATAACCAGCTAAGACTCACTCTATGAGTGTGATATAGAACATTGGTGCCTGGAGAGAAAGGACTTTCCCTGGAGGGAAAGTGCATGGACTTTTAAAGTTTTAAACTCCTTAAGGGAATGTGTGGACTTTTAAACTTTGTCTAGACTTGCCTCAGAAGGCTGTGAGCCTTCTTTTCAAATATGGCATAAATATATGCCATCTGTGTGTGTGTGTGTGTGTGTGTGTGTGTGTCTGTAATAGTGGGAAGTTGATCTTATGATCTATGTTGCATAAGAGTATTCTAGAAGAAAGGAGAAAAAGTCCATATGAATTTCCAAATTAAATTTTAGGAACAAAACATAATTTCACAAACATTGTTAAACTATATCTGTATCTTACCTTCTCATTTACATTTCAATGTCTCAGGGAATTTTCCTTTTCTACTAATAACTTAGGTTGAAACCATAAGAAATTAGGGACTAGGGCAGAAATGATCTCCATACTTTTATATTATTCTTGGATTTAAAAGATCTAGAGGTTCTTCTAAACATATTATTCAAATAAAAGAAATTTTATTATTTAAAAAATCAAATCTATCACTGCGAAAAAGTTTTTACTCTTACCTACTCAAGGCAATTCCAACCTTATCTGTAATGAGAGCAAGTATACATGTAGGTAGAGAACATATTGCTATATAGCATACATTATCTTATTTGATTGCCATAATCATTACTGAGATTGGTTGGGCACGTGTTAGCATCCAAGAGAAAACAAGTCTCTAAGAGGCAAATGTTTTGCCTAAGGTACTTAATTCCTAAGTAAAAAAAGAAAAATCTAGGAACAGAACTCAAGGTTTTGGTCTTTCAGGCCTGTTCCTTTTCTTCTTCTCTGAGCCACTAATGATAAAAATATCATTCAGATATTTTTAAACCGACATAGACTTCTTTTTACCACCATTCAGTGGGAGATTTTTCCATTTTTTCATCTAGTCACCTTTACTGGCTCTTTCTGCATCCTCAAGTTATCGATGTGTGAAAACCATTTTCCTGTTGAGGTGGTGAACCAATCATTCAATAATTATTCAATGAAGCAAACAATAATTGTAAGAAAAAATGCAAATCCCACTCACCTTCAATGAATTCATACACTGCTTGATCTGTACCCACCCGAGTCACAGGTAAGATTAGAAAAAATTAAGAAAAATTGTACAAACAAAAGATTGTAAGAACAGGAAAGGAAAATTATGGTTTAAGGCTCACTCTAGGAACCTTAGTTTATCTCTATAAACTTTCAAGCTATTAAAAATCCTTATTCTATTTAGTTATTTAAATTCCATTTAACCAACCAAATAACAGGAAGTTGCCTAGGGCCACTGAAGATGAGATCGAGACTCATTAAGGGGAGCCTAGCTAAAAATATTTACAATGCACTTGGATTTAGACTTGGTCCCTGCCTGTCCCTGGTTATTTGCACTAGATTGCACAAAACCTCTCTACCTCAGTGCTGCACTTGTCCAAATAATTACTCTTTCAAGTGCCTGAGAAGATCATGATTATCTTTTCCCATAGCACTTGAGCAATTGTCTATATCTGTAGTTAACTGCTTCCTCCTTTTCCCATAATAAAGTTTGTTAGTCAGGTCCTACATCAGAAATGAGAGAGGAAGGAGGAGGTGTAGGACACTGAGATTTGGAGAGCAGTGAACTTCATGTACATGCTGATTCTCTGCTCAAGAAGAGAGATCTGGGGCATTCAAGCAAGTGAAACTTTGGATTGATTCGAACTGCCAGACACATCCAAGTGAAGCAAAACCCCAGTAATTTAGAGAGTGCTGTGATAGTTCTTATTGTAAACAATTAATGTACACACACACACACTTGAATAGTGTAAGACTATAAACTGCTTGAACTATCACAGTACCTCAGTCTTTGAGAAGTACATTAACAAAATAGTAACTTTACACCAGAAGCACTTGCTTCCACCTAACCAGTTTCTGCAATTTCCAGAATTTCTTTTGACAATGTCACATTTTGTTCTTTGTTTTACTTTTACTCCACTGCCAAGGATGAAAATTCAAAAAGCCTAGCTTTGAGTTATGCAAAAGGAAAATGAAACAAAAAGTATTATTTTTTGGACTGGGCTGGGCACAGATTAAGCACAGAAATAATACTTCACAAAAAGAACAACAGTCAAATAATTCTCAGATATTATAGAGATTCCCTTTCTTTACTCTTATTTTTTATTTTTACTCTGAAAATTGAAGTTGTGCCATTTTCTAAAATGTTGAATTGATAAAGCTGAACATGCCAGTAGAAAACTACTTCTAACTTTCCCCTGGTTGTGATCTATGTCAGAACATGACTATACTATTTAGGATAGAATTGTTCCATATAAACCACTAGGGTAAAAATACCTCTCAGATAAAATATCAATGATTCATTTGGAAATGGCTACCCCTGTTGAAGAATGGAATCGTGTACTCACAGTTCCTAGTGAGCTCTTTCAGCATGCATTGAAGAAGAAATGAGGTACAGTGAAAGCACAAAGATCTCCAAATGTTGGTGGGGTCCTCAATGTCTTTCTACAATATAGTTCTGAAAGCCCAGAGATATCCACAGTGTCATCAGAGAGCAACAGCCAATCAAGTTAATATGTATTATCTGAGACGTGCTCTGCTATTGCATATAATACTAAGACCTGTCACTATTTCTAGCTCTAGTTCTTTTTTTTTTTTTTTTTTTTTTTTTTTTAAGGACAGCAAGTGCCCCTGAATATACATATTGATGAAGACTATGTGAGTTGACATTTTACAATTCAGGAAGAATAGCTGTGATATCATCTTAAATGATACTCGATGTCTTAGGGTTTCTTCTAAATGCCACTGGTATTATACTTCTCTGTGCCGTGCGAGTCAAAGATGAGAAGAAAAGCCATCAAAACGTTCATAGTAAACTAGTGTATGTCAGAAGATCTCTTAGAGACAACGGAGTCTGTGATATGGGAAAGCTAATAATATGTAATCTCAGTATCTTTGTGATCTCTTTTAGAATCCCTATTACATTTTGTATTGGCGTATATATATTCAAACTGATCTCTGCCCAATACCCAAGCCTTCATTTTCAGTGAGTAAAGGAGTTAATAAAAACATATAGCAATATTTCAATATTCCCTGGTACTTAATTCAGTATTTTTATAAAAAATATTTCCGCACACATTTTAAAATGGCATCAACTTTAGCAAATCAATACATTTTTTTGTTTTCATCTTACAGGAAAGAAAACTAAGATTCGGATGAATTAGAAAATTTAACTAAGATAACCTCGTGGCCTATAATGGCAAACTCAATCCTCACTTCATGTTGAGAATATCTTCAATATTTGTTTGCTTGCCCCTAGGGAAAGAATAATGTATACCATTCAAAATGAGAGACATAAGGATGTATAAATTCCTTTCCTTTTTGGCATTCTTAAGCATAACTTTTTAAAGCAATTTGAATACAGAGTCACCAAGAAGGCACAGCATTCAGGAGGAGAGCACTGACATAGAACATTGACAAAACATAATGAACTGCTCACTTTTTATAAGGAAAGCAGAAAGCTGTGATAGTACTTTCAACTCAACATCAAGCCCAGGCTTGTTGGGATCTTAACTGGATGAGCAAAAGTAATATAATGTGCAGAAATGCTAAACATCCATCAAGTTCCTGTTTGAAGTAAACATTTTAGAACAGCAAAGAACTGTTTTAAGAAGCAGATAATCCTTGTAGACCACGGTGAGGTTGGAAAGTATTAGAAAAGATAATAAAATAGAACAGATTCCCACTCCACCCCCTTCCTATATGAGCCTCTTGAGAGCATAGATTTAATTCAAACAAGTCAAATACTCCCTTACAGATTTTGGTGGAGAACTATTTTGTTCAAGTACCTTAAAATGAAAGCAAAGGAGAGGCAATCTGATAACAACATGTTTCAAAGGCTGAGGACCAGGCTTACAACAAAACCAGGCTGGGAATTATCTTATTACTCCCAAATGGCTTGAGGGAAAAAAATGTCACTATTTCCCAAGAAATATTTTATAATTCACATATGACTCCAGCAACAAGATAAAGTTTCAAGAATTTCTAAACAGTTCTCACTAGCTATTGGAAAAATGAACAGCATTTAAATGATTTCTAAGTCATTTTGACATAATCTTCAGATCTATGAATGGTGAGGCCTATACTTCGTTAAATTTAATTACATAAGGTTGCACACACAAAAAAATGGTAATAACAGAGTTCCAAGAATAATACTCAACCATGAACTATAGAGCAAATAATGATCCAGAGTACATAGTGGGGAGAGTGGTAGGAACTTCTAGATCTTTCTCAACACGTACCATGATTTTTTCTGTGTAAAAGTGTTATTTGTACTAATGTTTATAATACAGGAATTAAGGAAAGAAAAAAGACACCTCAACTCAAAAGTGACAGTGAATTAGGGTCTGCCCATAGCCAAGGGGAAGGCCACTCCAGAGTGTCCTGGCATGGACTGCCCCCACAACTACTCCACCTCAGTGTCACCAGGTAAAAAACTGAGGGATCAGGGTGAGAAGATCTTCCCAGCTGCTAGTGAAAATGCAAGGGAAGAAAGGGATATCCATGTGGCTTCCCTGTGACCCAGCAGCAAGGATACAGAGAACAGGAGGCAGAGGCTCCCAATTCAGTTATGGGCAGGAGCTGCATGTCCAGGAAGAACAAAAAGAGGATTTCAGAGGTAGGCTTTTTCATGGAGTTAAAAAACAGGCACATTATCCAATGTCTCCTGGTGGCCTCCAAGCTGCTAGCCTCGCACCCTGTTTCTTTCCCTCTCCTCATAAAACCAAAGGTAATAAGGATGGGAGGCAGAAGACAGGAAATTCCAAGGGCAGGCAATGCTTCGGTCATTAGAGCCTGCCTGTGAGTGAGCCAGGTGAGTACAAGAATCAGGTGAAGCTGATACTCCTCTTGGGGTGGGGTGGGGTGGGACAGGGCAGAACAAGGAAGATGACTAAGAGCATCATGGCTCAGGCAACGGATCCTGGATAGCAGGAAGAGAGGGCTGCAGAGAGCCATTCCTAGGGAAGGAAGCAGCAAGGCTAAGCAGCACAAAGGGCATGGAAAACTCTGTCCAAGTGCTGCCTCAGCTTGCTCAGTTGCTTACTTCCAGCTTCTCCTGGCAAAGAGGCCCTGGTCTGCTCACCTCCAGGGGAATGAAGAACCCTGGGTACCAGAATGGAAGCAGAGTTGAGAGAAAAGTGAACTGCTCTTCCACTCTTTCTGAGAGGACACTGTTTGAACCCTGTGTGATCAGCAGGAATGGGGCCCAAGGCTGGCAGAGTGAATGCACTTCACTGACAACAGTGAGAAGCTGGGCCACAGGTGTGCCCTGGGGCAGTGTCCTGTTCCTCTTCCTGAGGACCTAGGGCCAGAGGTGGACGGAGCTGCCACCCTAGCTTGCTGCTGCCAAAGACAGACGGGCATCACCACCTGAAGTTCTCTGCACTTGTCAAAGAGGAGGAGAAAGGTGGGGATAAAAAAGGAGAGAGGAGGAGAAAGACAGCACTTGGGGTATGGGGGGAATGGGTGTGGGGAATACATCAAGAGGAGTTCTATTTCTGGTCAATGAAAACTTTCTCCTTCAACAGGTCCAGACACAAGTGGTGGCTCCAACTTCCTTCAGGAGGACAGGTTGAGACAGTACATATGGTAGTCACCATGACAGTCATACAGAAGAGCAGCATGTCATCATTCTCCAAGGTGCCGCACATGTTGCAGCACTTGTACTAGATGCACTGCCAGCAGCAGGTCTTCACAGCTGCCAACATCACTAGCATGAAGTACAGGAAAGACAGGTGCCCTGAGTGGCCACGGTCAGATCAGGACACCAGCTTCTTGGGCTACCCTGTCTTCCTGTTGATCTTTGAGTTCCCTAGGCAGAAGTTGCTATAGTTGTTGGGCAGGGCCAGTCCATCCAGACCCTTCTTGGATTTCTGCTCCTCTGTTCTCGGGGAAGCCAGGGTGGGTGGCTGTGAGTCTTTCTCATCCTCACCCTGCTCCTCAGCCAAGTGGGAGTGGGTGTAGTAGTGACTGAGGCTTGATCCGTTCTTGTAACATTGTCCACAAATGTCACAGGCACAGGACTTGTCCTGATTCCCCAGGATGGAAGCATCCAGATTCTTATGGGCACTGCCCAGACCTTTACCCTTGGATTTCCCCCCTTACCCAGATGCCTGGGAGTGTCTTCATCATAGTCCTCATCATCAAGGTTATCCAGAAAGTCATTTGGTCCTAGAATCCACTTCCCTGCTTGACTGTCAGTCATGGGAAACTCACCCAGGCTGTCATCATCCTCTCCGGATCTAGGACACCTTCACCCCCCTCCAGGGGGCTGGTACACAATAGAGCCTCTAAACTGCTGCCATCCTGAGAGATCAACCCCTTTTTCTTCAGGGTCTGGTCTGTATCTGGTTTAATAGATGATTAAAAAAAAAAAAAGTCCTGGATCCTTTTCTTATTGGCATGGTACATACAGTAGCTATATGTAGGGCAGGGTAGGAGTACAGCTGTCCAGAGGCCGATCCTGGAGTCTCTTTCCCATCCAGAGATAACAGTTGCTCTTGGTTACTCTAGGCTGTGAGTTCAAGAAAGGAAGGCACACACTGTGCTCAGCACAGAGGCAGACATTATATTTGTGGTACTGCTCATGGCATCTTTGTAATGCTGGTCCCCAAAGAGCTTCACTGCATTTGCCACCACAGCTACCATCTTCCCTGCTCCTTCCCTTCAGGCCTTACCATGATTTTTACTTATTTGTTTATTTTCTAGCTTTTCTGAAAAAACACTGAACTGTGTCATTGTTGGTTCATTGTTGTAATTTCAGTCCTTAATATCAAGTCAGACACATGATGGTTATATAATGCCTGACAGATAGATGACTACACAACTAAAGTAAGAAAGAATAAAGCAAAGGCAAACAAACAAAAAACAACACACACACATACACATGCACACACAAAACAGAAAAAAATAAGACAAAATATATTTTAATAGGAGTATCTGTCATTTTGCAAATCCAGTGTTTGCCTTCATTACATAATTATTCATGAATTTTATACCCAGCAATTGTAGTAACCATGACATTATAAAAAAACTGGCTGCCTATGTGAGAGGAGACAAATATGACACACAGCACGTTTCATTTGAATTAAAAAAAAATAATAAAATCTTGACATTTCACTTTTCACATACAAAGCTCTGGATTTCTGGACTCTTTGGGGGGGGGGAGGGGAAGAAAACAAACAGTATACCAAGTAATGCTAGTCCTAAATTATAACATGGCAATGATCACCTGAACGTGAGTTTTGGACTTCTGCTTTTCATATAATTTCTCTACAATCCTATTTTACCTCCTTCATCTTACTTATTGCCTGACTCTTGGAAACATTTGACTTTATTACCTCCATCTATAAATAAGATTAATGGCACTTCAGAAACTTGACTATCAGGCTTAATTGGGCAGAAAAAATGGTTGGTAATAAAAATGTAATTAATTAATTGTAAGTCTCCTTGAATTATCTTTGAATAAATATAATAAAAGATATTTCTGTTAAAATAAAGAAAGAAAGAAATTTGGTAAATATAGGAAATACAGTATATATAATCACTATAAGCTTTGCAAAGAATTTAGTCATATGGATATAAAGAAGTTGAACAAGTCTGTCCTTCTTTTGGTTTCTGGATAGACATTTTTACTTAATATCTAATTTGATTTAAATATACCTATATATTTTTTATTTAAACTAAAATAAACAAACAGTACTTCACCCATTTATTCCACCCCTGAACTGTCATCTGTGGCCCCTCAGATCACAAAATCCCAACCTGTTTTCTGTATCTATGACTTTGGGTTTTGTTTGTTTTTGTTTTGGAGGGTTTTGTTTTGTTTATTATATATTCCACATATAAGAGAAATCATAGAGTATTTTTCTTTCTGTCTGACTTATTTCAATTAGCAAAATGCCCTCAAGCTTCACTGGTCAGAAGCAATTTAGGTTGAAGAAAAGATCTCTTCAGTAACACTACTGTATAGAGTAATTATGTCTCTTATTTTAATATATAACATACACATAGAAAATGCTATTTTATCCTCTGGCTTTGTACATAGTATGAGAAGCTTGAAAATATAAAGAAGTTGTATAAAGAAGTAAAAGTACCAGAAGCTTTCTAATTCTTGCTTATGCTATTATTTAACAGAGTATGATTCCAGTGGGTCAAAAATTGATGCAACACTGATCTTTTTTAAAATTATGCTACTTTACCCCTGAATGAAACTTAAACCATTTTAACCACTCTCTTGATATAAGATATATGTAAATAAATGTTGTAAAGTGTTGAAAAAATTGAAAATATAAAATGCAGAAGAGATTAATTATGTCCACAAACCCATTATTCCTCTCTTCCTTTCTAATACCTCTCCATTACACCCATTGTTAGAAGTTCAGCATAGGAAAAAACAGCTAAGTGAAGGCAGACAAGACATTCTAAAGAGGCCTGGCACCCACATTTTAAGAAACAACTAAATGTTACTGAATCACTTCAAAAATACTCATAGGGGCATCACTTTTCAAGTCCTTTCCTTTTTTTGCCACCTTTAGAACTTGTATAGAAAATTTTAAAACTCCAGGAAAATGTCATGGCACAAATACATCATTTTCATTAATCATGTTAGACGTAACACATCTTATGACAATTTTCAGAGTAGCAGCAATTTGATAATATTTCTCTTGTGTCTATGTAATGTACTCTATTGATTTACCATATTGAGTTTGACATTTGTGTTTTTTTTTTTTTTGTTTGAGTTATATATCCATGATAACCCCTTACCATGTTTGAATCAAAGTATTATCTTTCAGGAAAGTTTTATAATGATAACATAGACATTTTGAATAAGACGGCTAGAAAAGAAAAGCAAATTATCTCTACTGACGAATCTGACTAGATACATAATGCAAAATGAATTTAGAAATGACAGGCATTCCCAAAAAACTTGTATATATATCCAGACTTCCCTATCAACCATATTAGGAGATTTAAAATGAGACTGGGAGTGCCCTAGTGGTTCAGTCAGTTAAGAATCTGACTCCTGATTTTAGCTCAGGTCATGATCTCATGGTTCCTGGATGGAGCTCCGTGTCAGGCTCTGTGCTCACAGTGTGGATTCTCTCTCTCTCTCTCTCTCTCTCTCTCTCTCTCTGCCTTTCTCTCTCTCTCTCAAAATAAATAAATAAACACAAATACAATGCAATACATTACAATAAAACTGAATTTTATAACTATCATTGCAAACTATGCTCCTTGGCTTGTGGTATATACTTTGGTGTTGTAAATGTCATTTGGTTTATTCTTTATCACTGCTAACATGTAGAAAAATGGAGAAATGAAAGATAATTTCCACATAATGATAATGAAATTAAAGAAGAAACAATGCTGGAAGGTTAGAGTATTATAGCTTCAAATTTGTCTTCACACACAGTTGTATGAAGAAAAGCCAACATGCAGTTTAGCAGGATAGATATGAATGGACTAGATCGAGTCTGAGACATGTTGTCTGATAATATATCTTGCCTTGACCCACCTCTCCATTCCTATGCTGCTATCAGAGCCCAGGCCATTATTACCTAATCCATGGGATATCATAATATCATTCAACGGATCTCCTCACCTCTGGCCACTTCTTAACTCAGTTCATTTCTCCCACATTGGTAGACTCAACACCCTGAGACACATTTGTGTTCATGGCTCATCTCAGTTCAAATATTCCAGGGGCTTCATTTTCCTACAATTTAGGATTGAAATACTTAAGCTGAATCAATTGTTTGAAAACACTGACACAAACTTACTTGTTCATCAATATTCCCCAGTATTCCAAAGACCTCAGTTTTCAGGCAAATCAAACTAATCACTATAGTGCAATCACTCTTCCATTAATTATTAGAATGGCTTTCTCTCCATCAAGACATGTGAAAATCCTACCAGAACTCATGCCTTTTCTGGAACCAAACTTTCCTTCCTGTGAATGCAGCTAAAATTCTGCCTGTCATTATTTGATAAAAGTGTTTTATTCCGTAAAATCTGTTAACAAATATTTATCAACTAACAACCATGGGAGTGTTTATTTACTTGAACCGTTGTTATATGTAAGCAAAAACAAAAACAATAAAAAAACATTTATGAAACACATCTAGCAGTATACATCCTATTTTATTAGGTACTTAGTCAAGAGCATTTTCCTTCTATCATCTTCTCCTACTTTATGGTCCATGACTGGTTTATCACTATAAATTTCCACAGCAGTTAATCTATTACCTTCAATATAATGAATTTCCATAAATATCTGTTGAACTACAAGATGATTTTTTAGATCTTTTTTAATTTCTTTAAAAACTGTCACATTACTCATACTAAATGTTATTTAAATATGGTTTATTTTCTGAAAATGTCCATTTTCATGGATATAAACTTGGTTATACTATAATGCACAACTAATAATACTTTCGTTTTCTAAGCTCAAAGAACCATTACAAATATCCATAATTATTTAATTAGTTTTGGTAATCACAATGAATATTTCCAAGGAAGAAATTTAGAATATTATCTTCCTTTCAAAAGAGAAAATATCAAAGCTAAAAGTGTCACAAGGACCTGATAATAGATACTGTCTTTTATTATTATACTTAACAAGGCAGCAGATCTTATAGCCTTATGTTGTACAAACCAATTAGCAGGCAAAATGAGGTGTAAATGTCATTCTGAAATAAGAAGAAGTGGATAGGGGTCTGGGACATCAAAGGGAAGGAAAGCAATTCACAGGAAGATGAAAAAGAGGAAATCTTTGTTAAACAATTGTTTTCTGGGCCAAACGGAAACAAAGAAACAAGAATTTTAACAAACATACTTTGCTAAATTCCTTCCTGTCTACCACACCTAGTTCATACTGTAATGTAAGTATCTATGGTGATAGCTCCCTTCTTGGAGCAAGTACTCTAAATTATTTTAGCCAATTGGGGGAAGGTAAAAATTTCTTCATGAATCTTTTGGGCCTTGATTATTTTCACCTCAAAATAATCTGCATGCCAACGTGACACATCTTGGGACAATTCATTCCTAACCCCTGCCCATTTAACTATAACTGAATTACAATCAGTAACTCAGCATATAAAATCATTGCCTTTAATGATGTATGAAATCGAATGAAAAAATTAATGAATGACCAATTCTTTTTTCTACACAAAATATATATAACAACTCAATATTTGAGTATGACTAATAATGTTTACAACAAAATATACAAGTATAAAGAAATACACCATTAAAACATACACAGAAACCACTGATATTCTTGTGCATAGCTAAAGCTATAATATTTTATGAAACAGCATTCTAATAATTGGGTAAGAATCAACTATATTTTGAAAGAACAGATAAAAGACAAAATAGAAAGAATATGATTGCTTTCTTTAACATTCAACAGACACATACTTGGGTGTATCATCTATTAATCTATTTTTACAGTATTTTATGGAACATATGATGTGTTTGGTAATATTTGGTTGTTTTAAGTGATATACAAAATGTTGCAACATATCTCACCTTCCAAGGAATTTATAAATTAGCACACACATGAAGTAGATGGTACTATATAATATTTAACTAAACATTGTATTAAGTTATATTGTTAAATAGTTTTTAGAAAGTTCAGGAAGCAATTTTTTGATTAGTTCTGTGCATTTGATTGATTCAATTATTTTGAAGCCTTACGATGACTATTCGTGTGTTTCCTATGACATTCCTATCAAACTTTTTGTCTGAATAAAACCATCTATCCTATATCTATTCAAAAATAATTATAGGATAATTAAAAATGAATAAATTATTATATATATTTTATTACCAATTTTTATATTCAGATTAAAAAATATGGACTTTGATTTTGACCTGAAAAGTACCTAGAAGTCCCTCCATCTTGGATGCATCAGAGAACTGAAGTTGTAAGGAAAAGTGCTACCTGGAAATCTAGATTAATAGACACATCCCAAAACACTACAGAGATACTGTAACACACATAAAGAATGCTTTAATGGACTCATCGTAGACTAAACAAGGAAAGGAGCAGTGAGCTTAAAGATAGATCAATAAAAATTTCTAAACCTAAAAGCAAAAGAATTAACACCAATTCTTAAACAATCTCTTCCAGAATATTGAAGATGAAAAAAATATTCCCAAGTAATTTAATGATGCTAGTAGCTCCCTGATATCAAAATCATGGAAATAAAATAGAAAAGAAAGAAAGAAAGAAAGAAAGAAAGAAAGAAAGAAAGAAAGAAAGAAAGAAAGAAAGAAAAGAGAGAGAAGGAGGAAAAAAGAAAATGCTAGGCCAGTATCTCTCATAAACTTAGACACAAAAATTCTCAATAAAATGTTAGCAAACCAAACCTAAAATGTATAAAAAATAATTACACAACATGACAAAGTAAAATTTATTATAAGCATGCAAGGCTTGTTCAATATTTGAAAATAAATCAATGCAATCTTACCCTATCGACAACAATATCAACTGACACAGAAAAAGCATTTCACAAAATTCAACACACATTAACACTGAAAATGCCCAGAAAAACTATGGGGTGCCTAAGTGGCCCAGTCAGTTGAGTGGCCACCTCTTGATCTCAGCTCAGGTCTTAATCTTGATCTCAAAGTCCTGTGTTCAAACCCTGCATTAGGCTCAGCACTGGGCATGAGGCCTACTTTAAAAAAGAAAAAATAAAATGCCCAGAAAACTAAGAATTAAGGGAATTTCCTCAACTTAACAAAGGATATCTACAGAAAACCTACAGCTGATATTGTATTTAATGGCGTGACTCAATGATACCCTCTAAAGATTGAGGACAAAACAAGAATGCCTGCTCTCACCAATCTTACTGAACAAAGTACTAGAATTTCTAGCCATAGAAATAAGGTTAAATGAAGAAATACAAGCCATGATGATAGGAAAGGAAAAACAAAACAAAACTCTCAATTTGCATGTGGTGTGATTATCTACATAAAAAATTAATAGTAAAAAAAAAAGCTCCTAAAAGTAATAAGTGAGTTCAGCTAAATTGCAGTATATAAAAGGGACACAGAAAAATAAATCACATTTCTATACATTGATAAAATGTTATTTATAATCACGCCAAAGAATAGAAATACTTAAGTTTATACTTGGCAAAACATGTACAGAGTTTCTATGTGTTAATTATAAAATGTTAACAAAGGAAATCAAAAAGACCTAAGTAAAAGGAGAGTAAACCATGTTTATGTAGGAAAGATTCAACATAGGAAAAGTGACAGTTCTTTCCAGATTGACTATAGATTTAATCCAATACCTACCAAAATCCCACAAGATTTCTGTATCCATTTTTAAGCTTATTTTACAATTTTTATGGAAAGGCACAGGATCTGAAATAAATAAGTAAATAAATAAATAAAAAGAAAGTAAAAAGAGTCACGCTATATGAAATTAAAGCTTACTTTATATGCATAGCAATTGAGAAAATAAGGTATTGAGTTAGGTACACAGATCAATGGAAAATAACACAAAAAAGACTCACAAATATACTCAGCTGATTTTTCACAAACTAACAAAAATATTTCAATGGAGGAAGGTTAGCCTTTTCAACAAATTGTACTGGAACAATTGGACATTCATAAGCAAAAAACAAAAACAACAACAAAAATAAATAAAACCTCAATCTAAATCTCGCATCTTATGCAAAAATGTATTCAAAATGGGTTATGAAGATAAATATAAAATGTATAACTATAAAACCTTTGGAGGTAGAGTATATGATAAATCACTGGCATCTATGGCAAAAGCTTTTAAATTTGATATCAAATACACAATCCATAAAATGAAAACCTGATAAATTAGATCTCATGAAAATTATAAAGTTTTGCTTTACAGAAATCCATGTAAAGCAGAAGAAAATATTTGCAAGTTACAAATCTGACAAAGAACCAGAATGTAGAATATATAAAGAACTCTCAAAATACACAGAATAATCCAATTAGAAAATGAGCAAAAGACAAGAAAAGACTTTTCATTAAAGAGGTTATACAAATGGCAAGTAAACATATGGAAAGGTGTACAACATCATTAGCCATTTACGAAATGCAAATTAAAACCACAGAGGATATCAACACACACCTATCAGGATGGCCAAATAAAAAGAAATGACAACAACAAAGACTGTCTAGGATGTGGAGAAAGTGGATCGTTCATACATTGTCAGTAGAAATATAAAATATAAAGCCTGAAAATTTTACATAGTGAAATATAGTTTGGCAGTTTCTGAGAAAACTAAACATGCAATTACCACACAAACCAGCAATTTCACCCTTGGACATTTATTCTAGAAAAAGCTTATGTTCACACAAAAATGTATACAAAAATATTTTTAGTAGTTCTGTTTGTAACTAAAACTATAATCAGCTCAGATGTACTTCAATAGCTGACTATTAATTAAACTGTGGCTCACACATACCATAGAATACCACTCAGCAATGAAAAAGAATCGTCTAGTGATACACATAAGTTGGGTGAATTTGCAGAGGATTATACTGAATAAACACATCATTCACCAACACACCATCTTTACTAAGGAGTTTGATGTTGGGGCTCTCATCTTCAAGCCCAAGTTGAAATATGAATGTCTTTTAATCCATAAACTGATAGATGTAGAAGATGACTATAGAATTTAAAATTATGCTTTTAAGTATCATTTTCAGTCACAGTGAATATTAAAATTCATATGAATAAAAATTTAAGTCAAATATTTTAGTCTTGCTATTGAAAGTATGGTTCTAGGATTAACTGCATTGGCATCACCTGAGAACTTGCTAAAAATGCAGAAACTCAATCAAACTTCATCAAACTTAATCAAAATCTTCAGTTTTCCAAGATCTTTCTCTATATGTAAACTTTTGAACATCATTTCTCTGGAGTAATGGATATAGCTATATGGTGGGTAATTGTACAGTAGAATTAAAAGATATTTCCCTACACACTGTTATTTCCTTTGTATATGGGAATTGAACTACCATATAAATGTCATATCCTAGCACATCAAAGCATACAATCAACAGAATGAAAAGGCATTCTACAAAATGAGAGAAAATATTTATAATTCCTATATTTGATAAAGGGTTAATATATGGCATAAAGAACACTTACAACTTGAAAACTTAAAAATCAATAACCGGATTATAAAATGGTCCAAGGACTTGAATTGACATTTCTCCACAGATGATTTACAAATGGCCAATGAGCACATGAAAAGATAATCAACATCATTAATCATTAGGGAAATCAAAACCACAATGAAATATCATCTGTGTCCATTGGGATGGTTACTGAAAGGTAGGGAAGAGGAGGGGAGGAGGGGAAAGGGGAAAAAGGGAAGGGAAGGGCAAAAAGGGAGAGGAACTAAAGGGGAAGGGGAAGAGGAAGGGGAGGGGAGAGACAGGAAGGGAAGGGAAGGGAAGGGAATGGCAAAAAGGGAGGGGAATGGAAGGGGAAGGGAAGGGAAGTGAGAAAGGAAGGGAGGGAGGGAGAGAGAGAAAAAGAAAGAGGTGAAAGAAGGAAGGAAGAGACAGAGAGAGAAAAGAAGGATAAAGAGAAAATAACAAGTGTTAGCAGGGATGTGAAGAAATCGGAATCCTTGTGCACTGTTGGTGGGATTGTAAAATGTCGCAACTGCTATGGAAAACAATATGGAGATTCCTCAAAGACTTAAAAATAGAGCTATCATATGCTCAAGCAATTCCACCGTTGGGTATACATCCAAAAGAATTCAAAACAAAATCTCCACAGCTATATTTGCATTTTCAAGTTCACTGCAACATTATTCACAATACCCAAGACATAAAAACAACCTAAATAGCCATTAGCAGATTAATGGATAAAGCAAATGTGGTAATACATACCATGGAATGTTACACAGCTTTAAAAAAAAAAGAAGGAGAAAATATGAATGAACCTGAAGGACATTATGCCAAGTGAAAGAAGCCAGTCATAATATAACACACACACTGCATGATTTCACTTATGTAAGTACCTAACATAGTCAAATTCATAGAAACATAATGGTGTTTCTCAAGTGTCTATGGAAGGGGGTGAAAGGGGAGCTGCTACTCAGTAAATATTAAGTTTCAATTATGCAAGACAAAAAATTCTGAAGATTTGTTTCATAATAATATAAATATACTTAACACTACTGAATCATACATACATAACATAAAACCAGTTAATATGGTAAATTTTGCATTGTTTTTTTTAATACACACATGTTGCACACACACAGCCAAACACATCTCAAAATAATTCTACATAACATTTGTTATCCTAAAAAGAAGGTGGGAAAACCCAAAAAAGATACAAGAGACAAAGAAAACAAACTGTAACATACCCTCCAAAATCTGACCCCACTCAATCATGCCTGCTTTATCCCCCAATATTTATGTATTAACATTTCATTTTAGCCAATATCTTATACATTAATATATAACCACACTGAATTCCTTCAACTTTATAGACACAGTGACTCACAACTCGACTATATCTTGTTCATCGCCTCCATCATAACACTTCTCTTACCACAATATATTATAAATCATTGTGCCTAAATTAGTGGGATAAGATCTTAATCATTATATGCCCAGCATTTAGGCCCATATGTGGAATATACTAGGTTTTCAATGCTCTCTCCATTTGAAACACACACACACACACACCACATTCTTTACCTAGCAAAATCTATTTTTTTAACAGCTCAATTGAATCTAATCTTCTTCCCTAATGGTTTTGGCCCATAGCTGTTTCTCATTTCTTTGAACTCTTACTATTATTGCGACATTAATTTCAACCTGGTATTACTATTTAAATGTTTATTTCTCAACAGCTTCTCTTTAAAAAGAAGTGGTCAGAAAGTATTCTTTGTAAGTCTTTGTTTTCTTGGGTATTAATAAATACTATGAACCAATTAATTTTTGATATATAGTGACTTATACATATTTTGGTTTAGAATCAAAGATGTTTAGTTTAACTTTTAATTGGTTAATTATTTGATTCACTGAAAAATCTTTCTGATATTTATCTCTGTAATGTAGCAATTTCCTAGTAATTTATTATACTTTGGAATAAACCCATTGAAATGGTCTATTTATGAGTTCACTGAAACTCTGCTCTAATACAGAGCCCAGAGTATTATGGCCATTATATTTTTGTTAGGCTTTTATAAAGTTAAGAAACACTGCTCAGAGATGCAATTTTCTAAATAGCCTCTGATGCTCTGGTTCTTGATGGTGGACTATTTTCCAAAAACAAACCCCAAGTAAGGAATTATTGTCAGGAAAATGAACAACACAATATGATAATTTATTGTCCCTCAGTCCCAAAAGCATAAAATATTTATTCAATAAAATGGGCAAATTGGTATAAAAAGTCCGTATCACTGAGGTGAAATACCAAAGCTAAAATAGTTCAATAGAGTAACAGCATTTATATGAGGACAAGGCTTGGATGGATCAACTAAATTTATAGCTTTGCCCTTTTCCTATTTTTGCATGGTTAATTCTTGTCAATATTGAATTATGTAGGCTATTGTGCTTAATTAATGTGAAGATAAGCTCATCATTGTTTCCATGAATAAACCCAGTTAGAATGGTGATTCTCTGACATGAGTTTAATATATGCTGATTACAGTAACATTTCCATAATGGTTTTTAAAAATCACTGATAATAATTGTAAACTATTTTGAGTTTCTTTTTAAATCATGAGCAAATATTTGTTTGAATCATGAGAAAGTATATTAATAAAGCACAAAATTTGTTATGCACTATATGGCAAGTTAGATTTCCATGGTCCCATAACTGAAATCATCAGCATTTTATCACCATCATGCTTGCTGTTCAAAGTATGCCCTTTGGAATATAGACAGTAATATTGCTTGGAAGCTTTCAAACATTATTAACTTCAGGTCCTATCCCAGCCTACTGAATTCTAAAGAAATTTCCAGATGATATGCATTTACACTAAATTTTGAAAAGATCTCATTATCATCATCGTCACTTTCATGGCCGTCTTAAGAATCTGTCAGATTGGCACCTTGGAGCTTCAAAGTGTGTTTAAAAAAATGTTTGTTTTAGATTTGTTTGGCATCCACAATATATCACTCAAAGTGTTCTAGGGCGCAGATATTAACGTGTGTCACCTATATGATGAAATGGCATCTTACTCATAAATATTCTGTTGGTCACAGCTTCTCCAACTTAAAGTATGTTATCACATGGGGAGTTTGTTAGAATGCAGACACTGAACAGTAGGTCTTGGATGGGCCTGAGATTCTGCTGCATTTTCTCTGTCTTAATAGATCCAATATAGTCTACCTGATATAAGTTACCAGACTGGTTCCCCCACTGCAGAAGAATTATTTCAAAGTCTAATGTTACTGTGAAATATACATTGGGTAGATATTTAGCAATGCATTAAACCAGTCAGACTTGCTGGGAGGTAATCTGTAATGTTGAGCTCATGAGTAACTTCCATCTCTGCTACCACGACCACTTTCCACTTCGTACACAGAGTCCACTGAGAAAGTACCAATGTGTCTGTGTAATGCTGACTGACTGCATAATTAGTGATAGCATGATCTGCATAGAATACAGTAATTTACAATTTACTTTAGGCATAAGCATTATCATTTTCTGCCAATTTTGAAAAATTCATCTACATTTATCTTCCTCTGACCAACTTGTTACCTAGTCTTCAGTCTTGTAATTTTCAAATCCAAGATCATAAGGCAAAATTATTAGCCACTGTCTACATATACATATATATAGAGAGAGACATAGAGCTATACATCTGGTCCTTTCTATATCCAGATGAAGTGACAACCAAATATACTGCCTGAAACTCTTTACAGAGAGGACGCTCTTACCCAAAATCTTTAAGGACTATACTTGGAAATGATTATATTATACTGGCAATCTACATCCGACTGGGACCGGAAGGCTGAGCAAACCGTCTGTTAGAGAAAATAATCGTCCCGATGAGGTCTGTCCACATACCTCCAATACCTGGAATCTTGGAATATATTGTTACATGGCAAGAGAGAATTAAAGTTGCAGATAGAATTATATTTGCTAATAAGCAAACCTTGAGGTGAGGAAAGTACCTTTGATGTCCAGGTAGGCTCAGTGTAATAAAAATGTAATCCTTTTGAGAGAAAAGTGAGTCATGACCTTCAGAGTCAGAAAGAGATTTGAAGACACAATGTTGCTTTTCTGGCTTTGAAAAAGGAGAAGGGGGCCATGAGCCAAGGAATATAGGAAACCTCTAGGACCTAGCAAAGGCAAAGAAACACCAGCTTTCCTAGATCCTCCAAAAGAAATGCAGCCCTGGCAAGGCATTGATTTCTAGCCCAGTGAGAACCATTTTGGACTTTTGACCAACAGAATTGTAAGATAATATTTCTGTTTTGTTTTATGCTACTAAGCAATAGGAAACTAATATACCATCTCGTTTTCTGTTACCTGATCATAGCACACTTCGCACGAGGATATAAAAATCAGTTGAAGGAGGAATGGCAATGTGGTAGAAATAGTTACTGTGGAAATACGAGAACTTGCTCATGTAATTTACTTCAGTTTTCATAGCCATTCAGGTCCAATATAAAATATACCACTTCCTCTTTGAGATTGGGCACCGCTATCTTAACTGAAATTTATCACTTCGTGGATTATAAAAAATCTAGTTATTAAAGGGCAAATCAAGTCTGGTTACTTGGTATCCCATGGTTAATAATCAGTTTCTAACAATGCCCAATAGCAAAACAAGAGGTATTACCATGGAATTATATTTAATTGTGAAATAAGACAAGCATTTCCTTTAACACTCTGAGGTGTCCTGCTGTAACTCTCTTACTAGGAATTTTCAGAACTTCATACAACAAAATACCTGCTATTTTAGCAGAGCAACAGTGATAAACATAACAGAAGCCACCAGACACCAATTTGACTCCATAAAACACAGCATTTTACCCAGTATTTCCAAATCTGGACAATTTCAATTGTTCTCATCCTTGAGCAGGTAGACTGGGTGGGTGAAGTGATCTAATAAGAAACTCCTTTCTGGGGCGCCTGGGTGACTCAGTCCGTTAAACGTCCGACTTCGGCTCAGGTCATGAACTCACGGTTTGTGGGTTCAAGCCCCGTTTCAGGCTCTATGCTTACAGCTAGCTCGGAAGCTGGAGCCTGTCTTCGGATTCTGTGTCTCCCTCTTTCTCTGACTCCCCCACCCTCCGCTCATGCTGTCTCCCTCTCTCTCTCTAAAAGATAAATAAATAAATAAAAACTCCTTTCCTTAGACTCATATAATATTACATATTGAGATAAAGATTGCACATGTCATTTATAAAGTTCATTGGGTATTTTTTCATAATAACTCTTCACACTGTTACCAATACAAGGAAATAGTTGAGAAGAGGACATGATGGGACAGCAATAAAATTGTAGTTACATGTACATGGAAATACTAATTGCTCATCTTTAAAAATGTCCAGGAGCACCAGGGTAGCTCACTCGGTTAAGCAGCCAACTTTGGCTCAGGTCATGATCTCACAGTTTGTAAGTTTGAGCCCTGCGTCGGGTTCTGTGCTGATAGCTCAGAGCCTGGAGCCTGCTTGGGATTCTGTGTCTCTCCCTCTTTCTGCCCCTCCCCCACTCACACTCTGTTTCTCTCTCTCAAAAATAAACATTAAAAAAAATTTTAAATGTCCATAAACAAATTTCAGTTTCTGTTTTCAAAGCAGTATCTGTGCAAAAGAAAGAAAGAAAGAAAGAAATACACATATGTCCTGGTTTTCTAAACATTTTCTAGTTAAAATAACATTTTAAAAAACAAGTTAGTTAGGTATTTTATAAATGGCAACAAGTTTATCTCTGGAAGCTAATCAAAATATTCTTTACAGGAAACAACTAAGTGGAAAAAGAAAATAAAAATCTGTATACTATTTAGATAATTCCCAATGATACATTTCAGAGTTCAGAAAGGGTAAGCAAAGAAGAAAAAGTAACTAATGCTTTGATATCACCTGGTATGTTTTTTAATACTAGTGTAATAATTATGAATTATTCATTATGAGTACAAAAATATAATTTTTAAAATATGGTATTGCTTTGAAATTAGACTCCGTTTGCTTTACTCACATGTTTTGTGTCTAGAGTGTGTAGTCTAATTTTGAATGGATACCCTCAAGAGCAAGACTGCTCTTCTATTTTTTTTAAGATTTTATTTTTTTAAGTAATGTCTCTACCCAACATGGGGATCGAACTCAAGACCCATAGATCAAGAGTCACATGCTCCAGCAAATGAGCCAGCCAGGCATCCCTCCCCATAAGAGTACCCTTCTTAAATGTTTGCCATGACATTAAAAAATGGGTTCAATAAATCATAAATACTATTAAGTATAAGCTATTGAATAATTTATGAGTGAGAAATCTTTGCTTTTACACCTTATTTTTAACTCATTATATCTATACCAAAAGCTTCAAATGAGTATTTGCTTATTTATAAAGATTTAAGCCAGGAGCTCTTGAAGAAAACTATCTGTTTCACACCACAGCCATCTTTAATCTTGAAGTTATTTAGTTGACTTAACTCAAATCATAATGATTAGATTCTTTAAAAGTCTGAATGCAGCAGGATTTAAAAAATCCTGCAAATCTTTTGTAACTGGAAAGAGAAGATCAGTGACCACAATTCAAAGAAAAGCTTTGCCAATTGCAACACTAGAGAAAAACATATATCACACAAGGGATTATGAATAGTTTAGTGAGAGTGAAATGCATGGCTATGGTATACAGCATGGTAGAATTCAATGCAAAATACCAAGAAAGGATCAATAGTAACTATCTGGTTTAGGGAAAAAATATAAGGGGTGATATCAAAGATAAAACATAACCAAAAGTGATTAACTAGGACTTTTTTTTTTTTTTTTTTTTTTTGCCTTTCCCACATGAGAGCCTTTGGCAAAGAATAAGCTATGCAGCTGACAGCAGGTTGGATATAAAGAGATTACAGCTCAGACAAGAAAAGCAGCTGAATTCAACATTCCTTAAATTTAAGACATGTGGATGAGTACACAGTAATGGAGAGAAGTTTAGTTACCAAAGAAGATGTCCAAATGGCTAATAAACTTATGACAATGTGCTCAACAGCAGTAATCACTGGAATGCAAAGTACAACCATGAAGTACCACTTCATACCAAGCCGGAAAGGATTAATGAAAAAGAAAATACAAAATATTAAAGAGGTTTTAGGTCTCATGGACTGTTTATATACGACTAGAAGAAATGTCTATTTATACGATAACTTTAGAAAATGTCACTAAAGTTGGACACATATACATACTTTGCTCAGTAAATCCTTTCTGAGGAACATACTTGTACTATTTGCTAAGTAAGGGTGCCCAAAAAAGTACCACAGACTAGGCTTAAATGACAAAAAATATTTTTTTCTCACAGTTACAGAGGCTAGAAATCCAAGATAGATGTTTTGATAGAGCTGATTTCTTCTGAGACCCATGAGGAAATATCTGTTAGGACTCTTACCCTGGCTTGTAGATGTGATCTTCTCCCTGTGTCTTCACTTTGTCTTCCCTGTGTCTGTCCAAATTTCTTCTTCTTATAAAGACACCAGTTATATTGGACTAGGATTTACTCATATGCCCTCATGTTAACCTAATTACCTCTTAAAGACCCTATCCCCAAATAGTCATACTCTAACACACTGGGTTAGGACTTCAACATATAAATTTTGAGGAAGGAGAGACATAATATAGCTCATATTTCTCAACAAAAATACCTATATAGGTTTATAAAAAATCCTGCACAATGATGCTTATTGTAGTACTATTCATAATATTTCCAAAATATGATCTACCCAAGTGAACATACACAAAATGACTACATAAATTTTGAATTTTTCACTATAAATTAGTATACAGCAATGAGAACATAAAGATGAATCTCACAAAAAGGATAAATAGAAAGGAGCACCCAGTGTATTACTTTATTTATGTAAAGTACAAGAGCAGGAAAAATTAATCTATAATGTTAGAAGTCAAGACAGGAACTATTCTTGTAGGTAGGAGTGTAAGGACTGTGACTGAGGGGGAGGGCAGCATGAAGGGAAATATCTTAATGTTTTATTGTGGTATCCAGTTTCTAAAAATATGTTAGGCTTCTCACATAATAATCATGCATGTTACTGAGCATATTTTGTCATATAAAATTAAAAAAAAATAAATTCACTGGCTGAAACCACTGATGCTGGTTTTAATAACAGGACATATTATTGTGCAATATTTTATTTAGGGAAGATTAAAGATTCAATAAACATCCCCAAACTGAAATATTGAGTAACTATTTTGTGTTCCAGCTCTGATCCTTAGATTTAGGACTCTGAACAAACCTTTCTAAGTCACTAAACCCTTGATTTCTCCCCCTTAAATTAATGATTTTTTTCCTGGGGGGAGAAGGGGAGGGGGGGAGGGAGGAGGGGGGGGAGGGGGGGAGAGAGGGGTGGGGAGAGAGAGAGACAGAGAGAGAGAGAGAAAGGATCTTAGGCAGGCTCTATGACCAGTATGGAGCCTGACAAGGGACTGGATCTCAGGATGGTGAGGCTATGACCTGAGCCAAAATCAAGAGTTGGATGCTTAACTGACTGAGACACTCAGGTGCCTCTTAAATTAATGATTTTTACAATAACTTCCTTTGAAGTTATCTTTCAACTGTAGAATTCTGTTTTTTATTAATTTCAGGATTGAACTGTTGAATTGGAGTGAAAATTACCTTTCAACATTTGACTAAAAACAAGGTAAGTTTTTCTCGAGCGAAAATAACAACCTATTTCCTACTTTACTGTCACTGAAATATTAGGATTTTGTTATAGGATTAAAATTAAAGGGTTATCATTTTTGTTATTACAAGTTTTTTTAATTTTAATCATTTGTTTTTGAGAATAAAAGAGAGAGAGAAAATCCCAAGCAAGCTCCGTGTTGTCAGTGCAAAGCTCAATGTGGCTTGATCTCAAGAACTGTGAGCTCATGACCTGAGCTGAGATCAAGAGTTGGATACTTAACTGACAGAGCCACCCAGGCACCCCTTATTGTTGTTATTAATTTTGACAAACTGTGTATGCCTCCAGAATTTATATTTATTTATATACAAATAATTAAGATGGCAAAGATTTTTTCATTATAATTCAATGATTTTAAGTAAAAAAATTCACTTATTGATAATATTTTTTGGCCCTCCTTTTAAAATCATTCTAGTTTTTATTTTAAAATATTAATTTTTTATTGGAGTACAATTAACATACAGTGTTATATTGTCAGGTGTACAATATAATGAGTCAACATTTCTATAATTACTTGGTGCTCATCATGATAAGTGTACTCTTAATCCACTTTATCTATATCACGCATCCTACCCCACCTCCCCTCTGGAAACCACCATTCTTTTATCTGCATTTAAGAGTCTACTTTTTTGTTTGTCTATTTTTTCTTTACTTGTTGATTTGTATTGTTTTCTTAAATTTCACATATGACTGAAACGATATGGTATTTGTCCTTCTCTGACTTACTTCACTTAGCATAATACCCCTCCAGATCCATTGATGATGTTGCAAATGGCGAGATCTCATTCTTTGCACTTATGGAAACTTGGCAAATACTTTCTAATAATGTACATTCTTATGTGATAGGAAATCTTGGAACTGTTGATAAACACACATGAAAAATAAAAGAAATATCAGTTAAATATGGCTCAGAACCATCTCAAAAGCCAGATAAAAAGAAAAGCATGCAGTGAGTTGGTGAGGATTCTGACACTGAAAGAGGATGAGTGGTGATGTGAAGTCAAAGACTGACAGAGTTAAATCAACTGAATATAGTGGTGGGTTGTTGTGTAGAGGTGGAGAATCCAAATATTTACAATCAATCAAATCCAAAAGAAAATGAAGCAGAACGGAAATCATACCAGGGTTGTAGACAAGTATCAGCATCGTCAGGGGCACATACTGAGTGATTTCTGTAGCTAACAAGAAATACAAAATTATAACTTGTTGGTTGCCTCATGTATTGAGCAGTAAAACTCAATATGAAACAGCTTTATTGAGCTTTTGCTTTGGGTTCCCATGTTTTATACTGAGACTGGCTATAAAATAGTATCTAAGTCACAAAACAAGAAAAAGTAATAGGAAGGAAGATAAACTGAAGTCACCCTTAAGCAGTTGCCTGGTATTGCTACACATGTTTTCCAGAAATATTCATAGAATACAGCTGATGTTGGATCCATCAAGATTACTGTTTGAAGACAAGTGGAGAGGCAGAATATGAAATATAATGAATAGCTTTCTGGTTCTAAATATAAGCAGAAGTTTACACTTCCTTTGAGTGGTCATGCAATAACCTTTTCAAACTTGATGACAAACAACTTCGCAACAGGGCAATAATGTTGCCATGTGAAAAATCCCAAAGCACTGAAAAAAAACAACAACCTATTTTTCCTATTTCAAATCCCAAATTTTTTGTCGCCTTTTAACTTTAGATTCCGTTTCTACATGTTAAAGCTGTTAATAATAAAGAGAGAACAGAGGTATAAATACTTATAATGGTTTTAAAAATTACACATAATACTAGGAGATTTGATATAGCACAGATGTAAATTTTTTTTAAATCTTTTATTTTATTCTTGAAGCACACTACTTGTCCTTGAATAGATCATTTAATCATTCTTACATGATTTCATAACTAAGCAATTAGCTCAAAGTACTAATAACCAACTTAGGAGTGATATGAAAAACAATACTGAATTGTATAAAAGTCAGTGGGAAAAAACTATTGTTTATATAACAATCATAATGCTGAGGGATTGTTGTAATGAGTTCAACTCAGACCAATTCAGATTTTGCATTCACTTGTGACATACTAAGACATTAAACCTACTTGATGTTTCTTTTAAAGATCAATAAATGAATAAAATTCTTTTGTTAGTGACTGTTATTTTCTCTTACTATCAGTACCCAAGGCTATTAAAAACAGCTTTTAGTACATAATGAGGGAAAAACACTGCTTATATTCTGTTCTTTATTCCCAGTGCTTAGTCTTATTACTCACATATCAATGGGCCATGTGCAGATCCCATTGTCCGGAAAAAGCTGTATATAATCTAAATGTCCACCATTCTATGCTTTCAGTGTATCATAATGCTGAAGTGAATGGTAGTCTATAACACTGATTAACTATTAACTGCTGCAGCATATTACATTACTTTTGGTTCAAAAGTGATGTAAAATCATGATATACAAATATAGAAATGTATGGACATAGTTTCAGAGGACAATTAAAAATGAATCTTTTCACCTACATATGTATTTAACCATCCCTTCATTTATTGTCAACGAATATTCACTCAGCACGTTCAAAGTCCCCTCTCCCTCTTTTTCTGATGCTTAGAATGATCAACAAACATATTAGACAAATATCCTCCCCTTCAACTTTACTCCCACAGGAAAGAGGATATGAAATAAATAATAAGGAAATTATATAATACATTATCTGTTGATAAATGTTTTGCTAAAAAAATAGAGAAGGGAAAAGGGAATTGGCAGTGCAAAGTGGTCTGGCAGATGGGAAAGTTGCAATTTTACATGGTGGTCAAAGCAGTCTCAGTGGTAATATATCTTTGAGAAGACTTGATATAAACAAAAAAGTCAGCAATGCAGATAGCTGAGAAAGAAATGTTCTCATAAAAGGAAACAGTCAATACAAAATCCTAAAGTCAGAACATGTCCACTGTGTTCAGGTACAGCAAATAAACAAGGATAGATAAAACTAGGGGAAGTGCAAGAGATGAGGTATTCAGGTAATAGGGGGTCAGTCCATGAAGGACCTGATAAATAGGTGATGGTTAATTTTAAGTGTCAATTTGACTGGGTCATGAGGTGCTCAGATATTTGGTTAACACTGTTTGTAGATATGTCTGTCAAAGTATATCCTGATGAGATTAGCATTTGAATGAGTACAGTGAGTAAAGCAGATGTTCTATCCAATGTTGGTAGGTATCATCTAATCCACTGAGGGTCTGGATAGAAAAACAAGGAGGAGGACAGGAGGAGGAGGACAGGAAGAGGAGGAGGAAGAAGAGGAGGAGGAAGAAGAGGAGGAGAGGAAGAGGAGGAGGAGAGGAAGAGGAGGAGGAGAGGAGGAAGGGGGAGGAGGAGGAAGAAGAGAAGGAGAGGAGGAAGGAGAGGAGGAAGGAGAGGAGGAGGGAGAGGAGGAGGGAGAGGAGGAGAAAAGAAAAGAGCAGAAGAGGGGAGATTTCATTCTCTTTGCTTGACAGCTCACACTGGAACTTCCACCATTGGTTCTCATGCCTCCATACATGGACTACAACTGTACTGCCAGCTTTCATTGGTCTCCAGCTTGCATATGGGAGATTACAGTACCTCTCAGTCTTCAATTCCTTATTGTAAGATGTAGATACAGATATAATTTAAACACATAGATAAAATATCCTATTGGTTCTGTTTCTCTAGAGAACCTAATAAAGGCATTTTAAGGACTTTTTTATTTTCAGAAAAATGGGAAACCACTGCAGATTTATGAGTAGTCAAAAATCTTTGACTTTGTTTAAAATATATTATGTGGGTGTCTGGGTGGCTCAGTCAGTTAAGCATCCGACTTCGGCTCAGGTCATGATCCCACAGTTCATGAGTTCAAGCCCCACATCAGGCTCTGTGCTGACAGCTCAGAGCCTGGAGCCTGCTTCACATTCTGTCTCCTTTGCTCTCTTTCCCTCTCCCACCCATGTTCGTTCTCTCTCTCTCTCTCTCAAAAATAAATAAACATTAAAAAATTTTAAAATACATTATAGAGAAGTAAAGTAACAATCAATACTACAGATGATATTAGCTTGGTACAAGGATAATTTACCAGAAATGGTAAGAAGTGGTTCATTTCTTGATATATCAAAGAATTTCCTCATGCACTGTATATGAGGTGTGAGGGGGAAAAAGAGTGAACAAGAATTTCACCAAGGTTTTGACCAGAGGAATTGGAAGTATCCAGCTGCCATTATGACAGATAGGAAAGACTGTGGCTGCAGTGACACCATGCTAGAATTTACAATCTCTCAAATCCCCATGAGTTTTTCGAGTAATGTGATATAGATGAAAATAACACCTTGAAATATCAGACTAATGTCATGTACGGTGCAAAGTTATTTACTTTTAATTTATTTCCACAACTGATCTTATTGGAAAGAAAATAAAAGATAAAAAATATTAAAGTAAAATAAAAAGATGTGCAAGATGAAAAATTTTTAGGAAATTAAAAGCAATGATGCTTTTAGAGAAATTAAGGATAAACCTCCTCTTACCAATCATGGCAACACTACATATTACTTTTTGACCATTTCAGTTTGCAGAATAAGCAGAAAAGAATTTAGTTACCATTCTACTAAAACAAGAAAAAAAACCAAATACTTTTTGGAATAGTTGTTTTCTAATTGCTTTGTAGAATCCCAGGTTTCTCAGAGATCAATGTGTACAGTGGGGAACCAGGCAGGCAGGGCATAAATTCACTTTTGATTTTTACATATTAGCATTTAATAATTTAGCTTATATATTAAAAAAAAGGTATTGCTTTCACTGAACTGTGAAAAACACTGCTATAGAGGAAGATCTTTCTTTTTATTCGTCCACTGAAAATGTGAACTACCTTTTTTTCTTAAATACTATCATGAAATTTAAATTCGAAATAAAGTGGGAACCAGGGTTGATGACAATAAATGCATGCATATATGTGAAATTTTTATGAGACTATATTTGACAACTTTTATTATGGAGGATGGCCAAAATCCAGCAATAATTATATTTTGTTCTTATTGAAGAAATAACAACTGTATGAAAATATTGTGAAATCTAATTGTCACTCTGTCAATTTTAAATTACTTATATAGTAGGGAGCCTGGGTGGCTCTGTCGGTTGGGCATTCAACTTCAGCTGAAGTCATGATTTCACAGTTTGTGAGTTTAGGCCCTGCGTTGGGCTCTGTGCTGACAGCTCAGAGCCCGGAACCTGCTTTGGATTCTGTGTCTCCCTCCCATGCTCGCTCTGTCTCTCTCTGTCTCTCTATCAAAGATGAATATGTATTTTTTAAAAAAAGCTTAAATTAGTTATATAGTATTCAAATTTGAAATTTCTCAACTAAGAGCTTCAAGGTAATTCTTCTAATTCCACATGATATTTGCTTCTTAGGAACCTTGTTATCACAGAAAACGTAAATGCTATATATATGGTCAATTGCCTCACATGCATGTATTTGCTCATTTCACAACTCATGAGATTATTTTTAATTTTAAACAGGGTTTTTTCAAGGTAAAAAAGCTAATTTTTATTAGGAGTCTTTTAAAATAAAATATAAATAAAATTTCAAATTACATCAAGCTCATATTATTCATAGGGTTTCTTTTGAAACAGAAAATCAAAAAAGCATCCTTAATAAAATAGGTCTATAAAATGCTATCTGTCTTTGCATATTCAGAACTGGCAATTTTAGATCATTTCATTCAAATGAAATACTATGAGATTATAGATCAGTTAATAAAAGTGGCCCACTAACTTGCATCTGAGGCAATAAAAACGATTTGTTTCAGTCCAACTAAGATTTAATTCAGCTGCAATAGCATTAGTCTCTGGAATGCATTACTATAGCCTCAATATACATATATTTATATTAAAAATGTCATCTCGGTTTTTTGTAAAAACAACAAAAAATAGTTTATCATCTCAGGTCAACAGTTTATACATAGGCTATTTTGAAAGCAACAGTAGTTCTCTGCACAACTCTTTATGTCTTAATGAAAGCCTGCCTTCTGAAAATCTTATGGCTCTAATATTTAATGAATATAAAAATCTACATTTATCTAAATTTTACATCATAAATTGCAATGTAAGTTATCAGGTAAATGTTTAAGGTAATTCTGCAAGGAACAAATTATTTAGTGATTAAGAATAAAATTTGGGAATTATTTTCCATAAGAACATTGTACAAGTTATTAAATAAAAAAGATGATGTTTTTACAGGTGGGAGTAATATATTCCTTGGAGCATTTTCAACTCTATTGTTTCATATTATGAATAACAGCCGTGTTGTTTATTCTAGAAAGTTGTCATGCCACTTGATATATTAAGATATTATGATTATTTTTTAAATATTTACTTATTTATTTTGAGAGAGAGAGTGCAAGCAGGAAAGGACCAAATAGAGAGGGAGAGGGAATCCCAAGCAGGCTCCACACTGTCAGTACCAAGCCCAACATGGAGCTCAATCTCACCAACCTTGCGATCATGACCTGAGGTGAAATCAAGAGTCAGAAGCTTAACCAACTGAGCCATTCCAAGTGCACCATGATATTATAATTATTTATATATAGCTTGGTATTAATGTTGCTTTGATATTTTTATTTGACACAATGTAGCACTTATATTTATTTCAGTAATATAATTATATATAAAACATTTAAAGTAAAAAAAAGGCATCAAATATTAGAACCCACTAGTTAGTGCTCAATAATCTTTTCACATGCATTGAACTAACAAGAATAACTAAGGGTTTGAAGATGAAGCAGTGAAATTCACCATTAAATATTATAAGGTACTATTGATTAAAGAGCAGTTAAGAAATTAAGGAATCTCTCATTGGAAGTGGTATTGAGCAGAGAACCAAATTAAAGTAAGAAATGAGTTGGATTAAATTGTGGGTATTAGCATAGGGACAGGTATAGTCAGGCAAACCTGCTGAGTCTACATGTCTAAATGTGAACACATATATGGCCAGAGAAGACTGTTTCACAGCTTTATTAAGAGTTTGGGCTTTATTTTTAAATGTGGCAAAGGTCTATGAAATCATTTAAGAAAGGTCATACATGATTAGATATGGTCATGTAATGTCCAGCATGGTGATTATAGTTAACAATACTTTATTGTATACTTGAAAGTTGCTAAGAGAGTAGATCATAAAAGCTCACATCACCAGAAAAAATAATTGTAACTATGTGAGGTGATAGATATTAATTAAAATTATTGTGGTAATCATTTTGCAATATATACAAATATCAAATCATTATGCTATACACCTTAAATTAATATGGTGTTACATGTCAATTATATCTCAATACAACTGGGAAAATATGGTCATTCTGGATTTGTTAAGATAATTTACTAAAAACTGAATTTGGCAGGAAAGTTGGATACTGCTACATTTGGTGATATAGCTATAAATGAGAAATGACTATATATATATAATAATCTATGTACATATATGTTACATATAATTTATATGTAAGTATTTATATATATAAACATTTATAAATGTGTGTATACATATATCTTAATGACTTCTGATGTAGAGATATTTTGGAAAGCACATAAAGGTGTATGATTTAAAATATAAATATGTGATCAAATCACACATTTCTTAACATTATAATATATTCCTTTCCTTTTTAATGCATAAGCATGTATGTACTTAAATATTAAAAAAATCATCTCTCCATTGCATAACATAAAACAATAATTTATTTCATATATGTATGTGGGGTGTGAATAGAGAAGAAAAATAAGTAAATTTTAGTTTCTTGGTGTCTTTTGATGTTTTACTCCTAGTGTCCTACATTATTCAAACTTGAGCTCATAGCCTATAAATTATGCACATATATTTTATTCATTTTTTTCCTCAAAATTCCAGTAGACTCACCAAGTTACAGAAAGTGAAAGTTTTGGTTGTAATTAGTAGTAGATGTGATTGGGAGTTGGATTGGGGGATGAAGAAGAGAACTAAAGACAGGACTGGAGAACTGATTTTGCAATTCACTCTTAGCACACATCAAGAAAGCTGAGTCAAACATTTTCTGGGTGAGCCTCAGAAACATGTTTCCATTTGCCACTAAAGTGTGGATAGTGCTAACACGTGTCTGAGTGTATTGCCTTCTTTGTTTCTCCTGGAAATTTTCTTCATGGAATTAAAACTACAGCTCTGGGTAACTGGAAAAGGAGTGGATAAATAATCTGTCACAGTGATACTGCCTTCTTAGTAATGCTGGGCTACAGTAGTTAATTAGGTGATCCAATTTTTACCTACAAAAACTGTGTAAGTCCCTACATGTTTGTAGTGAGTAGGAGACAAAAGAAGGCATGCATTCTTTGGAGGTAGACAAAAATGGTTTGTGCTTCCATTTGAGTGAAGTTAAGAATAAGTATGTTATTCAGGTTTCTAGGTCTCTTCTTGTAAACTTATATGCCAATACCTTTCCTACAGCATTACTGTGGGAATGAAATGACATAAACGTATGTAAAGTACCTGGTGAATAATGAGCACTTAACAATAAGCACACAGTGCTTAGCAATACTAAGTACTCAATATATATTAATTTCCTTCTTCTTCCCCTTGATTTACAATAGAACACTCTGGTCTCCTGGGAGGAAACCAGAAATAAAATCTGTGATACTAAGAAGGTCCAAGAGTTAAAACACCAAAACAGAAAAGGATAGAAGTAGGCCCATATCTTTTGAGGGTCAGTAAAAGATTGAGGAAGTTGAGTGACCTGGCAAATTAGTGAATTCTAACATGGAGAAGTGCTTTTCCATATAGTACTGGTGGTGCCAAATACTGCCAGAATGAGTATGAGGTTAATTTTTACAATTTTATTAAAAATTATAGTAGAAAGAACAAAAAGATTTACAAGATTGACAGAAAGCTAGTGAGTGATATTGCTTTGGAGAGAGACACATAATCAACTATTACATTTCTGGACAGAGACCCCTCTCCCATCAGCGCAGAACTGACAACACCAGAACTGGGGATGAGAGGATTAAGAAGGGGGCACTGGGAACTTCTACAACAGCATCAGCACTTATGGAGACAAATATAGATGAGGTGAAGGTAACAAAGCAGCAGCAGCAGCTTTGATCCTGGGTGAGAGAGAAAAGCAACAGTTGAAGGGCAGTAATGGTACTCAAGGAGAGTGACATGAAAGCATGGAAGTTGTAAAGATTTGAAAACTCGATGTTTTCTGCGGAATGGGGCTTCAGAACCATGGGGGATATTCATTGACATTTCTGTGATAGACTTGCTATTTCGAAGATAATTAATTCCCAATGATGCTGAGATGAACCAGTAACTCAAAGAGCTAACACTCGCCAGCCTTAACATGAAAAAGAGCCCTTCCTGTTTTTCTAAAAGTAATAAAACCTTAGGGACAAATCACTGGGGCTACAATCTTGGACTTGTCAATTATTTTCTTTGACACAGTACCTAATACTTTTGTTTTTTCAGCTATTATCTCTATAGAAGTAATAAAATATTACAAAGGATATATGCATTAATATATGTAAGGTACATATTCATGTTCTATAAACATAGTTATCATTATCTTCATTATGGTTTTTATTATTATTATTATTATTACTCAAGTAAGAACTTCTTATTTCAAATGGTAAGTGTGATCTTAGTTCCTATATACTCCACGATCAGTAATTTCTAGTTGATCATTTCATAGATTTTCTTTTCACACAAAGAAGTGAAATATATATTCAAGCATCATCCAGTTTAAATGTAGGTTTTTATCCTTGGAATTCATATATTACAATATTTAAAGTACCTGGGATAGTGATACAAAATTAATATGATTAAGGGCAAAGAACTACCAGTTACTTATAATAAACACAACTAAATATGTATTTATACTGATCATTTTTCTGAACTGTAAGTAATTCTGCCCTTATTAATAAGAATCATTTGGGTCATTTATGTGCAAATGATGCATTACTGATGTATAAAAGACAGAACACCATGGCTATTTAACTCTCTAGACGTTAAGTCTTTGTCCAAGATGAACACACACACACACATGCACACACTCACACAGATACACATGCAATTTAAATAGATAGAATGCATACATACAAATTTACCTGGATAGTATTTTATTAATAAATTTTGTGCTATGCAGTGCTTTAAGGGGAAAATACAGTATTTCACATGCAATGATTTATTTTCCTGAATAACAGAGTGAAAAATCACAAGAAACCTAAGCCCAAGATCCAGATAATGGTATTATAATAGCTTTTCTGATTATGGGCCCCCCTACTGGAGATGTTCTTTAGGAAAAAAAATAATATTTTAATGTTCACGTTTTTCAAATGTATAATAATCCATTTTAAATTTGGAAAATTATAGGCTTTCTGGGCCCTAAGCTGTGCATTTACATTGACTTCTGAAGTCATTAAAGTGTAAGTGAAGATTCAAAAATTAAATTACTGGGGCACCTGGGTGGCTCAGTTGGTTAACTGCCTGATTCTTGATTTCAGCTCAGGTCATGATCTCACAGTTTTTAAGATCGAGCCCCAAAGAGGGCTCTGTGGTGACAGTACAGAGCCTGCATGGGTCATTCCCCCTCCTCTCAAAATAAATTAATATTTTAAAAAATTGAACTACTCAGCCTTTGTTTTGAATTAACATTCTATAGCAATATATGATACAATTTTGCTATTCTCAAATATAATATGGTTTATACAGTATCAGGCACTTACTCTGTTTATTAATCACTCTCCATGAAAGTTCATTAGTAGATAGTGGAATTCCTACAGATTGAAAATAAAAAAATAGACTGAATAACACAATGTTTATTTTGCATACATATACTCTGTATTTTCCATAAACAGAATCATTATAGATTACAAAAGATAGGAATTATCTAAAATAAATTCAATGATGGATAGTGTCAGTGGCTGTTTTTCTGATGTGCCTTTAGGTTCTGATAAGGAATCCAAATGACAAAACATGAAATATGTTTCCACCTATTCTGTAAGAGATGATAATCATTTCATTTGCTTATCATTTTATTCCTACTCCCGTATCTCCTTCTTCAAGAACATGGGTTATGCCCTTTTTAGTCTACTCTGAAAACTCCTTCCAAGGAAGCCCTTGATACCACCTTCTGGTATTCACTGATAGAACTAAAGGTGTCCACTTGTCCCAAGCCAACAGATGACTGAGATTCCCTTCAAAGAGAGAAGATTCTTCTCTATGAAAAGACCACATGCAGTGACTGCATTCAGGCTCTGTTGAGCATAGGAACATAAAGCCAATATAATGCAAAGCAGCCATTTTCTACCATGTACACTCCCCAACCAATTAAAAAAGAGACTATGTGGAGGGACAAATACCAAAAAACAAACAAACAAACAAACAACAACAAAAACATGAGCCTTGACTCCTGGCAGCTTTAATCTTCCTGGTTGTAGTCTTCTGGGTAATGTTTTAGAATCATATTAAGACTTTGGATCCCAGTAATCCTCTCAAATGCTTTTTAATGATTATAGTAGTTTCATTTGTTACTTATAACCAAACCAGTATTTCTTTTTTTTCCTTTTATTTTTTTTATTATTTTTTTAACTTTATAGTTTATTGTCAGGTTGGTTTCCACATAACACCCAGTGCTCTTCCCCACAAGTGACCTCCACCATGACCATCACCCCGCTTCCCCTTTCCCCCTCCCCCTTCCACCCTCAGTTTATTTTCAGTATTCAACAGTCTCTCGTGCTTTGTCTCCCTCCCTCTCTCTCTTTTCCCTCCTTCCCCTCCCCATGGTCCTCTGTTAGGTTTCTCCTGTTAGACCTATGAGTGAAAACATATGGTATCTGTCCTTCTCTGCCTGACTTATTTCGCTTAGCATGACACCCTCGAGGTCCATCCACTTTGCTACGAATGGCCAGATTTCCTTTTTTCTCATGGCCATGTAGTATTCCATTGTATAGATAAACCACATCTTCTTAATCCATTCATCAGTTGATGGACATTTAGGCTTTTTCCATTATTTGGCTATTGTTGAAAGTGCCGCTACGAACATTGGGGTAC